>CM077034.1:149111032-149711032 GCA_039090855.1 Macrothele yani
CAAGCATGCACCTCTGCATGCTTCTTAGAGTTGTCTGCAGCCTTTGTATGTCTCTTTTAGTTGAGGTGCACGTCTCTGCACCATACGTAAGCACTAGAAGGATGCATTGATCAAGCACTTTTCTTTTAAGACATAATGGCATATTGCTCTTGAAAATTATGCTGTTTCTTCCAAAAGCTCTCCAGGCAAGTTTTGTACGCCGATTAATTTCTTCATCAATGTGACCCTCACTTGATATCTGCTGTCCAAGATAAACATACGTATCTGTTATCTCCAGTTTTTCTCCATCAATCGATAAATCTTCATTTCTTGTAAAAGCATTGAACATCACTTTTGTCTTCTGAAAGTTCATTTTTAATCCCACTTCCTTACTCTTGTCAGCAAGTTCCTGGATCATACTCTGCAGCTCTGATGGGGTAGTTGCAAAAATGACTACGTCATCAGCAAAACGAAGGTGGGTTAGATAATCTCCATTAATCTTTATCCATTTGTTTTCCCAGTTCAGTGATTGAAAGACATTTTCCAATGTGGCATTAAAGAGCTTCGGAGATATGGTGTCACCTTGTCTCACTCCCTTTCCAATTTTTATGTGTGTTGTATTTTCAAACAGCCGAATCTTTGCACTTGCATTTCCATAGATGTTATTAATAATATCAATGTATGCATCTTCAATACCGCAGGATTTCAGAGCCGTTGTAACTGCTGATGGTTTCACCGAATCAAAGGCTTTTTCATAATCGATAAAAGCCATGCACAATGGAAGTTCATATTCCCTCGCTCTTTCAATTAGTTCTCTCAGTACGTGGGTATGATCTATTGTGCTGTAGCCACTCCTGAATCCAGCTTGTTCTCTCGGTTGAGCCATGTCCAGTGTTACCTTCAAGCTGTGTGAAAGAACTTTGGTGAAGATTTTATAAACCACTGATAGGAGGCTGATAGGTCTGTAGTTCCTGAGATCCTCAATGTCAACTTTTTTATGTAGCAGGATCATTGTAGCATTGTTCCAATCCTCAGGAATCTTCCCTTCATTAAGGCATCGAGTGAAAATTTGGGCGAGTACGGTTTCAATTTCTCTACTTGCTTCTTGTATGATGTCTACAGTAATTAAATCTTCTCGTGGAGCTTTTCCTCGCTTCATGTTCTTGATTGCATAAGCAACTTCTGCTGGGAGGACTGGAAGAAATCTGGTACCTTTCATGATGTCTGGATTACATGTATCATCCTTTTCATATAATTTGGAGTAGAAATCTTTCACTCTTGTCAAAATTTCGCCTCTATTTCTTGTTATAGAACCATCTTCTTTTCTCAGAGCCATAATCTGTTTTTTTCCCATACTGAGATATCCCTTTGCTATCTTTAGGCTTCAGTTGTTTTCAATTGCTTTCCTCACTACCTCACAGTTGAATTTCCTTACGTCTTCAGTGATACTTTTCGTGCTGTCTTGCATAGCTCTATATATTCCACTTTGGAAGTCACATCTTCTTTAGATGTCCTCATCTCTCTTCTTTTTTGCATCAACATTTTGGTTTTTCCTGATAATTTGTTCACATGCAACTTGTTCTTAGACCCAGCTAATTTTGTTGCTGTTCCCATAAGAGCTTTGGTTACTTTTCTGTTAATTTCCGAAATATCCACTTCTTCCGATGTTAGGCCTTCTAAAGCAGAGAATCTGTTCTTCAGTTCTAACTTGAAAGTATTATGGTGTTTTTTAAGGTTGGTTATATCAATATATTTTGTTTGTCTTATGAGCTTGCCACGTTCAAGTTTAGTGTTGAGGTGCATCTTACATCTCACCAATCTATGGTCACTACCTGTGGTGAACTTGTTTAGCACACTGCAGTCTTCTATGACGAATTTTCTGTTACACATAATAAAATCAAATTCACTTGTCTTCCTATTTGGATGTCTCTATGACCATTTCCTGTGTGGCTTTTTCTTGAAAAAGGAGTTCAAGATGAAAAACCCTTCTGCCTCTGCAAACTCAACGAGAGTATTTCCACGCTGGTTTCTGTTGCCGTGACCGAATGTACCTACTGAAGTTTCATTCTATTGCCGGTGCCCTATTTTTGCATTGAAATCTCCTATAATTATCTTCAAGTGCTGCTTACCTTTATTATTTAGATGACAAATTTCCTCATAAAATTCTTCAATTTCTTCTTCAGGATGACTTGTGGTGGGTGCATGAGTTTGAATAATCTGAGCCTGGTATCTTCTCGAGAGTTGGATAACGAGTCGTGCAGCTCTGTCAGAGGAACTTTGAACTTCTACCACTTTATCCTTCAGTTTCTTGTTTACTATAAATCAAACACCACTAGTTCTGCCAGTATCTGTCCCACGATAGTAGAAGGGATGTCCACTTTTCAGTTCAATGAGATCTTCTCCTTTTCTCCTTACCTCAGTTAGCACAACGATGTCCCACATCCTTGTAGTTCCTCTTCCAATTCAAGAAGCCTTGAATCAGAAGATAGGGAGCGTCCATTATACGTAGCCAAGGTCAGCATTAAATGGCAGCCTAGTCCGGTACTCCGTGGATTCTTAGCACCCTCTGCCTTCATGTCGCACTGGCAGCTGCCTTGGCCAGGTACATTCCACCTGCCGGAGACTGAGGGCCATGCTTTAAGTTGTAGAGTCATTTTGGAGGTGTTTGGCCATAACTCACCACGCTGGCCAAGCGGGTTGGTGAGTGTGGGATAGCATTTCCTCTGATCCCGATGGTATAGTTATACCGCTATTGGCGGTCGTCAGAGCCCTTTTACTGGGAACAGGATGCAACACGAGAATGCGGCCTACGATTTTTTGTTGTTTTTAATATTGGAATGTGGGTAACACTTTGGTAATTATTTTTTTAGTGTCTTGCCAGTGAAATATATTCACATAACAATTTATTGTGATAAAGGGAACAGGGTTTCGGTATTGTGTTTTCTACTGATACAGTGTTAAGGTCGAATTTTAACATTAGGAAAGTTCGCTGTAATTCGTGAAAATTTCAATATCTTTTTTCTGCTTTCCCTTTATACATAAAAAACCGGTTTTAGCCGTAACTGAGGTTTTTCTGTTTCCAATTATACACCTCCACTTCGCTTCTCATAATTGCCTCCTTTGGAGAAAATTTTAGCTGCTCGTACGTACTTTTCACGGTTATTTCCAGACAACGCCTACCGTGGATCATTTGGCGGAATGTAATACTCCTTAGTAACCTGATGGGATGTGAAGAACACAAACACATCGACGTTTCTTCTGTTTGTTTAGCTCCAAAGCTATTTAAGTCTGGATTCAGTGCATATCACAAAAATTTTGAGGACTAATCATATCCCTGAGAATTTGGTTTATTAAACTATAAGTTATAATAGAACTAGCAAGATTCTGTAAACATGATTAGGGGCTACATTCTAGATTTTCATCACCCATATTTCTGTGTTTGGAAAGAAATAAAAATGTTCAGGTTATTTTAATTTTTTTAGAGGACTAAGTGGAAAATGTTTAAGAATAATGATGAAACACATTATTTTGGGTCATTCTGTTCAGAATATTGGTGACTTTATTATAAGAAAAAATATAACAAGAATATAGTATTATCAGCAGCATGTGTATGAAATTCTTATTGTTTTACAGAGTTCTGGGGACCACAGTTCTTACATTGCAAGCACAAAAAATAGATTAATAAAAACATTACATCAACATATAAAGAACTGGAACAAAAAAGAAGAAAAAACTGCACTTATTCAACACTGCACTAAACATAAGCAATATCCGGATTTCGAAAATATTAAATTACTAACCTCCCACACAAACGAAAAAAAATTAAGGATTTCTGAAAGCGTTATTATTGAACAAAACAAAAGATAAAATATGCAAATTACAAGACCCTTGATACAGCCTGGAAGCCACTTTTAAAAAGCGAAAAAATCCCTAAAAAATGACAAAAAAAGATAGAACATTACAAAACGTCACACCATTTAATAATGGACTAACAGTAATACACGTGTTTCTACAAATAAATAACGATAACTCAAAAATAGTTACACGCGGGAAAAAAAAGAAAAAAATTGAACTTACGACTGATATACCTGCCAACTCACCCAATAGATGGCGACACATGAGAAGCAATCACCTAACATACACAAACCGCAAAACTTTCCCTTCATATTTTCCCGACAAGCAACACCAGCGGCTATACACACGCAAGCAAACCCTCGTGTAGATGTAGAAGGCCCGACGATGACACACAGACCGTGTCGAAAGCGCTCGCCGTAACTGGTGACGACGAACCCTTTGTGAGACGTCTCCTGACCCGATGAATATAACTCTTTCTACTGAAATCTTTTAATTAATAGTACATTTAAAACGTTTGATTGTATGAATGAATGAATATAAAACTGAAAATATATAAATTATTTGTCTTATTTCAATTTTTTTTATAACTAACCAAAAAACCGTAACATTTAGACCTCTCGGGTCGGGAGCACGTGCCTCACAGAGCAACAACGTGCAAAATTCTTTGGCAATATCAGGTAAATAATACCTTAGATATTATGCATAAATAACACCCAAAATGATTTTGAAACTCAAAACTCGGAGCTCAGTACCCGGCAGGTGGAATGTACCTGGCCAACGTTTAACCTTATACATAACATAATTTATGGCAGTGTATGTCACATAGTGATAATGCTTTGCCATCGCCATTGAAGAATTAGAGAATAACCTATTTAGTTATTTTGCAGTTCCCCTTGTGGGAAAAATATATATATTTTTGATATCACTGAAAACAGATCTTTCAGTTTCGGCATATGTGATCGGGAATGTTTTTTTATGTGTTCAATATTTCCTTCATCACGAATTTTCGAAGTCAGTGGAACTGACACATTTCAAGTTTTCTATTATATCATCCAGGCGGCTTATTTAAGGAGAGTAATATGGGGAGCAACATTCAGAAGCTACAACACATGTTGCTTCTGTGACACGCATAGTGAATAACTCTTTGTTTCAGGATACTGCATCCGGGATGGCAAATATGTGATAATTATAGTTTTCACTAACTGTCAATAGCGTTCTGTAATTGGACCATAATTACATATTTAACAATGCTGCGAAGTATTAAGCGAGTATCTTTTTATTGGCATTCCTCTTCCAGAAAGAATGTTCTCCAATTATATAAACTGAGCAATTGCTAAGTACGCAAAAAAACTTCTTCAGTATGTCAATGGTCGAACCTAAATCTGTCTGGAGAGCTGGCGTGGTGAACTTTGGCGTTTTTACGGGTAAACACGAAGTCCCAAAACCGATTCATAATTCAAGGAAAAGCTAGAGACAAGTATAGCTTCAGTTGCTTTTTACTCACGGTAAGACATTAAAATAGTTAATTTATGTAGCTGTGTTAAAAGTGAATACGATATAATGAGAGCTAACGATATTATCTTTGAAAAGCCAGTTATTACTGTTCTCTGGTGAGATGGTAATTAATGTGTTTTCACTGGTTAAAAATAGGGTACCTTTTGAATCGTAGTAGCTAGATTTCTCAAATAATAGTGTTGAGAAATACCGTTCCTACATTGTTTAAAAAATGTAACTTTTTTTAACTTACTGCGTAGTTCTGTGCAAATGTTTAAACAGAGAAATCATTTATACCGGTACCGCTGTTCTCCTACGAATAGAAACATTTCTGGAGACATAGCCGAAAATGCTAGGCATCATTAAAAATAATGTTTGATTGAGGTGCAAATCATATTGCTTTCCGGAAAAAAACCAAGCAAAGCCTTCATTGAAAAGGATTGTTTACAGCACTTTTCATTTAATATCTACCTTTACGACAATTGAGGAGCAAATCATTTACTTCCTCAACTCATATTTACAAAGAAAAGAGATCGCTCTAGAAGCATTGTTTAACAAACCATGACCAATCCATGCTTGAAAGTTAATGTTTCGATATCGTAGATGTCGAGAGTTTGCAATTTAGCACACTACTGTGATGTTAGGAAGAACAAAATTACGATTGGTTAATGTTCAAAATCTAAATTTTAAGTCCCAGTGCAAGAAGAAACTAAATTGCTTTATACAAACACTGAACTCACAGAATTAGCATGTAGAGAATATAGCAGTACCAAACTAATTATTTCTAGAAGGGATCTGACATTATTAACATTTTCAATAATTCTTGTTTTTATGATACGCTATGCCTAAGAATAATGGATGCTAATACTGCCTTGATATGTTCCAGATATTTGGTAGTAAATGTTACCGTCCATGTTTAAAATGATGCGATCTGTAGCGTTTATAGTTTATCAAATGAATGAGTTCATGACCTGATCTTCAAATCTTTGCAGAAAATTAAAAAGAAAAATATATCACATTCCTTAGAATTTAAAGGAATTTGACCTTAGAGCTAGCCCTTTTTCTGCCAAAAGACTGCAAGGTTTTTTACTCCTTCCTTAGGCGGAAATAACCTGACTTTGATGGAACAGCTCAAAAAAAGCTGAATTTGTTGACAAACGTAATATTTCTAGATTCAAATAAGTAAGCCATTAGAAGAACGACACTTTAATGTCTATTATATTTACCCGAATATTGTTCATCTTAAAATAAGAGTAAGTCTGAGATCCACAATGCATGCAAACTGTGTAAAGGTATTCCCATATTTTGTGGCTCGTATTTTTCTCCCAACCCCCCCCCTTTTTTTTGGACTGTAGGTTTAACGACCACCGTGAGCAACTGAATGGGCTATAAATAGTCGCTCGCCCCTAATTTAGGGCCTCTGGTTCCGCGAAAGGGAGAGAGGAAGTGCTGTAAGACAAACAGAACATCCATGCCTCAACGTGATTCGAACCCTGAAACCTTTACGCTTAGAACACTGCGGCGCCAGGGCGGCTAACCCCATTTAGCTGATGTATTAAGTGTGAAACAGATAAGTTAGGAAATATTTCTGGCAGTCCTTTATGCATTGTAAATCTTAATTGAATAGATCAGGAATTTAAAGTGAATATTATGAGGACAAAACAATTAAACGTGGACACATTTTGCTCAATTAGATTTTTAACGTAAAATAAAAACATAAAACATCTTCGGAGTTCGTTTCTTTTAATCATTATCACTTTTTTCTGAAACATTTTTTATCAGGTGCTAATAGTACAAAATACACGTCGAGCCACATTATTGTGACCACTAGCTAATATCTAGAGTAACCAACGTGTGCAATGCTGACAGCAGCTAGACAAACTGGAAGTGACTCAGTAAGGTACTGGAAGGAGGGGTTCACAAGTATGGGGAGCAGTGCTGACTGCAGTGCATCGGACAGCTGCTGAAGGGTGCGTGTTGGAGGATCCATAGAGAGAACAACACGATCGACGTGGTACCACAGATGCTCAATTGGGTTTAAGTCTGGGGAATTATGAGGACAGGGAAGTAGTTGGAAATTTCCATCGTGCTCTTCCAACCAGTTTCGGACATTTCGAGCTGTGTGACAAGTCACATGTCGTGCTGGAAGATCCCGTCCATCCCATTGAAGACAATCAGCATGAATGGATGTACGTGTTCTGAAAGGATGGATTCATAACGAATTCGGTCCATAGTGACTTCTACATGTATGAATGTAAATAGGTAACTCCACGAAAACATTCCCTAGATCATAACGCTGCCCTCTCCAGCTTGTGTTCACCCAGGAATGGTTGAAGAGTGTTTGTTCTCCGATGTTTCTCGCTCTATACGTCCACCCGTTCGATGAAGCAGAAAACGTGACTTATCGGCGATGGCAATCATTTTCCAATTAGAGGAGATCCAAATCTGTTACTGGGGCGCAAATTTAAACCCATTCTGCCTGATGCACCTTCGTTAACATATGTGTACCGACCATTCTCCTGCATCAGAGCCCCATACACAGCGTGATTCGCTGAACTATCATTTTTGACACACTTCCGGTTAGCCCCTGGTTCATTCGGCCAGTGAATTGCTCCAATGTAGTGTGTCGACCGGCCCTTACGCACCTTCGAAGCCGACGTTCACCTCTTACATCAATGGCACGTGGTGCTCTGCAGGTTCCAGTCACAGTGGTACTATTTCTCCAATCACGACACCCCTTAACCACAGCTGCACTCGAAGAGTTCACAAACTGCGCCGTTTCAGAAATGTTGTCACACTTGCCCTGAAAGCCGATAATCATCTTCTTTTTGGGAATCTGATAAATCTTTCCTTTTATCCATAACAGCAACCGTGATATGTTTTTCAGAATGCCTATAGCACACCTTATGTAGCCCCCAAGCCTGCTCACAACATGTGCTTCATTTCTTCGGTTAGGCGCTGTTTGCGTCAAGAGTAGGAGGTGGTCACAATAATGTGACCCGACTGTGTATATGTGAAGAGAACTTATTGAAGACCAACTTCTCTAAGTAAACACAAACGTATTTTTTCACTCCATTATGTTTTTGTAATGTATGCTGATCTACTTTATCCGATTTTGCATTCCAATGCAACTATAAAATATCTTAATGTTCATTACTGCTCCATAATGGGTAGAAGAATTATCAGTGACAGTGTTTTATTCTGCAAAATATATCATTTTATGATTATGCATTCCCTCGTAACTGAAATAAATTAAGATACTGCATATTAGTATTCCTATTGAAAAAAAATTACCTTCCCCATAAAAAAAGAAAAAACACTTTCTGTGTGTTGCAAAATGCGATAATATGATTATGGAAGATGATGTAGACGTAAATTCACATAAAATCACATGTTCGATTGCATTTTAGTGTACAAGAATCCAATCATCATACAAATAGAAATTTGATAATGTGTAATACAAGGTATTTAACGGAAATAATTTTATTTTCCAGAGCTGTGTTGCAAACATCATTTCAATTATATTCTGCAGAAAATTCGTGTTGTCCCCTTATTTCTTACATGTATAAAAATGTTCTGCTGAAATCGCCTTGTATGTGTTTGTGTTTTTTAGAACGTATTTGAAGAATGGAGACCTGGAACAGAATAAGCATCACGAGCAGTGACTGGGAAGATTATATAACAAGAAAGATGGCATTGAATTTTCGGGGTGAAATGAGCACTTTTTTTAATCCGTTCTGACGCGAATTAAATATATCAAAGCTTTCAGAGTCGGTATGGAAGACAGCAGTATCTGACCGAAAAAGGTTTTTCAATTCCGAGATATTGCTGTAAATGGAACTGTGAACTTACGCATTCTGGTTGCACACTTGTGTGTTAAGAAAAATTTGAAATTCTATGAGAAACATTTTGCAGCGGAAACGTACCACAACAAAGAAATAATTTTTCATCTGCCTCTTAGAAGCAGATATATCGGCAAATATAAGAGATGATCTTATGCCACCTGGCAAGAAAAACATGCATTATTTTAAAAAGAAAGTATTCTGGAAATGATTTTCGTTGTCAGTAGTATCGATCCAAGGGCAAAAATTTTAGTCGAGTTTTTAGTAGCTCAGACTTTGTTGCAAATACATCAGAAGCAGAAATTTACACTTATGCCTCCTGGTGGCGAAACTGCTCTTTACCAGATATTAGAAATTATATGAAAAATATTTCTCACCTGGAGTAGTATGCGATACAGGAAGAATTTTTCTTAACGGAGTTTTAGAAGCAAGAATATAGTGGAAAACGCAATTTACCATTACGACTCTAGCGAAAAGCCTATGATTTACTTGAAAATTTGAAATTACATGAAACAAATATCATACCGAAAACGCTAATCAACAAAGAAGGATTTTTTTCAAATTTTCTCTAAGAAGTAAGAGACATTGACAAAAATAAAATATACCTCCACGCCCCTGGCGGAGAAACCATGCATTATTTTAAGAAAGCAAGATTCCAGAAAGGTTTATCTACGTGGCAGTATCGGTCCACGAAGGAATTTTTTTCAATCGAGATTTAAGAAGACTCAGATTTTGTGGCAAGTACATCAGAACCGGAAATTAAGCCTTACGCCCCCTGGTGCCAAAACGTCTTTACCAAAAATTGGAAATTATATGCAAAAGATTTCCCATGAAGAGCTGTATCCTGTGCGGAAAGTATTTTTCTAATCAAAGTTTTAGAAGCAGAGATATCGGGGAAACGCGATTTACCATTACGACTCTTGATGATAATTCTCTAAATTACTTTAAAATTTTGACGTTATATAAAAAAACATGTAGCACTGGAACCACTATACAATGAAAAAGTAATGTTTAAAATCGGACCATTAGAAGAAGAGATATTGAGAAAAATATGATATACTTTTACTAACCAAGCGGAGAAGCTATGCAGTATTTAAAGACAAAATATCACGAAAAGTTTATTGACGTGAGTGGCATCGGTCCAAGTAAGGTTTTATTTCAGTCGAGAGTGGCATCGGTCCAAGTAAGGTTTTATTTCAGTGCTCGGATTTTGTGGCAAATACATAAGAAGAAGAAATTAACCGTTATGCCCCTGGTGGCTAAAATATTTTTTTACAAAAATTAGAAGTTATATGCGAAAGGTTTTCATCAGGAGTTGTATCGTCTGAAGAAAAAAAATCAAATTGGAGTTTTAGATGTAGAGGCATAGCGGAAAACACAATTTTACTTTTCCCCGAAAGGAAAATCTATGCATAACTTGAAAAAGTGGCAATACCTAAAATAGTCTTCGCCATAAACGGAAGCGAAAGGTGGTGCAATTTTTTCAATCGGATGTTTAGAAGCATTGCCCTTTACGCCCTCTAGCGGCGAAAAGATACATCGTAAAAAAACAAACGAAATGAGCTTTCATCATTCGCATATTTCAAGGTTCCCATTGCCAAAAGAATTTTTCAAAATTAATTAATAGTTGCAGAGAAATGTTGTTTGCAGGCAGGCGGACAGACAAACCGATAACATCAGCACGATCTTTTTTTTACAAAAGACGTGCTAAAAACAATCATTGTATTGAACAGCGTTTTAAGAGAGAATATCAGTAACGTAAGTTTATATCGAATCATGTATACGATGAAAAACTCAAATTTTGCTCCATAGCTTTTCTTTACAAATAACTTTTCCTTTGGATAAAGCGTTTACAGGTTTAAAGTATTAATGCATATCTAAACAGGACTGGATATCTTGAACGCTTCATAATTCTTTCAAAGGAGGTAATTTAATTTTCTTTATAAACTCACCTAGAATCGGAGCTTCTTATTCATTTTATATTCTTTCAGATTTGTTTGAAAGGAAGTAAATAATAGTTCAAGAAAACGTCCGTGCCAAATCCTTCTTCCATTATCGTTATTATCGTTCTATCTGATACACTACTTTAAAGTATTATTTCCCTAAAGGTTCACTGCTTTATTAGAGAAACTTTGCTGTTTTAATCATGTAAGCATAGAATATAATTTAAATAGTGTATTTAAAAAAAACAAGTTTCAGTGATCTGTTTGAAATTTAATTTTAATATATTATGATGACCGTGTAAATCAGTTAATCAATCAAAATAACAGTTTAAAATTTTAAATTTAAACCGTGTCGTACATTCGCTGTCATCTCGGAAGTAAACATTTGAATTTAGAAAGAATAATTTCTGATTGTTTACAACTAAATTGCTAATCATTGATAAAGGGATTTTAGTCTACATATTTAGACAATCAAAATCAAGAAATACCTCTGACACTCGTAAATTACTCATTTGACATCAGGACTGGCACTAATAAACATACATGTACTTAATTAACATAAAAGGAAAGCTAAAATGAGAAAGGAAATTTCTAGGACATTCCTCAAGTTTTCAAATAATTTATTTAATACGGCAAAAACTGAAGGAAGTGGAGAAAGTATAATTGATAAGATATTAAAATATCACGATAAAGAGAGTATGTTGGAACCTATAAAATATGAACAGGTTAGGAATGCTACATGTTATCTGCTTAATGGCATTTCAGCAGGCGGGAATAGTTTAAGAACTGAACTTTATAAGAAATTTTAGATAAAAATTTAAAGTTCTTAGTAATTTAAAATTAAAATTTTAATTGTTAAAACGTCCTTCCCCTCCATTACAAAAGGAATTACGAAGTAGTTTATAGGCGGAGATTCTGCAGATGAACCTCAAGGTACAGAATAATTACCATTCGCATTTTCTATCAAAAATCGGGTACCGTCAAAGTGTGAAAAATTTAAATATCTGAGCAATTTCATAAATATTAGAAGGCCACAAAATACATTTCAATCCGCGGACTTACTATAGGATGCAACTTCTAGAGTCCAGGATTCATTGCAGAAATAATTAAAAATTAATTGGTTCTCAGCAAATGATGTCCATTGTGTGTGGGAATTTTCAGTTTCAGGTATCCTAACCATAATACGTGTACCAGCTTAACAAAAGAAAAATAAGGCTGAAAGAATTGCTATGAAACCTTTCCATTCCGCACCGTCTCTGAAAGAATAAGATGTCTTAAGGAAATAAGGAACATGCCAGTAAATTTCAAAAATTATGCCACAAAATGTACAGGTGGGAGAGTAACAGCAACTAAATATAATTAAAATCCTTTGTGCAAATATGAAGTAACATTTTAAACGTGATTTTGAAATTTATCCTACCTTAATGCTCTTCTAAGGTAGGTCAGAGATGGTTACGTTATTACATTTTATTTAAAAATATACTTGGAATTATTGCTACGGAAAAACTCTTTTAAAAAATGTCAGTTTGTCCCACTCCGTTTTCAATTTCACTTGGTAAAACGTCGTCAAATAGCCGGACCGTTACACTTGAATTCTCACAAATGTTAATAAAAATGCTTTCTGTCAACTTAGTAAGTCATACATGAATTCGTATACCGCTCCATAAAAATCCTGGTTGTGTTTCCCGGGTTGCTCTAGGGATAGGCAAAAGACATCGTGGTTTTCCTGCCCTTTAAATCTTTGTCCATTGCTAGAGTGTATTATCAAGACAAACCACATCATCCGGTTTGTCTTAATGAAGAGTTTCTAAATTTGAAGGTATTTTATCAAAGGAAGTAGATGGATCGGGTTCATAAATCTCAGTCAGAACTCTAGTTTCATTATCATCAGGTTCAGTTTCAGCAGGATGACTAATTTTCGAAACAAAAAGAAACTTTTTTTTCTTTCAGATCACTACATTCTGCAACAAAGTCTTTTTGTATTTTAAATTTACGCTTTTCTGCTCCTGTTTTATGCTTGTACTTGACTATGCCTTTGTCTGCCAGCTTACAGTAACAATCAATAACTTACCGTGCTTAAAACACGCACTGATTCAGTCAATATACTCACCTTATAGCTTTCTCGAAAAGCAAATGAGTGTACAACACGACCACAAAGGACCTTCCCTTTCCCAGAGAACACAAGTCGGAAGAGAAACACCTGAACAAGGGACGACATTTCACCAGGAGCTCCGGCGTCCGCTCGTGGTGCAACTTGCGATAGGAGTCCTAAAGGGCTATGGGCAGTGTTGTTATTGTTTTATGCCTGATGCGGTTTTTGCAGTCGCAGAGAGCAATTCCCTCTGTTCCTCGCATATTCTTCCATTAATTTTACTTGGACTTTTTATTTACGAATTCCTCTGATTTTGCATTGCGAAATGATCTAAGTTATGGTAGGGGACTTTTCCGTTTTTGAAACAGACTGGACTGTGTTCTTTGGAGATAAGTAGAGAAGGATGGATAAAACAAGGGGAAATAGGGATAGTTCAGGTTGAAAGGAATTACATTATGCACACGAGATGCGATTGATATGACGAGATGCAAGAGTGATTGATAGATGGACACGAGATGCAAGAGTGATTGATAGATGGACACGAGATGCGAGGAGATGGACTCATACATTCTGAATACTCACTCAGCAGGAGAGTTGACAAAAATAAGTCAATGTGTGTTTTATCAGTTCCAAGATTTTTTTTATATACATGTATATAAACTTAGCACATATATTTTTCAAATGCGTTTTCAGGTGTGTTTCTACCTTGCCTAGTGGCCGTCTGTTTTGCGAGCTAACGGGGGTCCTACGGCTTATTAGATAGGTGGTCTTCATGTTATGGTTCATCGGTATATGTTCATATGCAGTCAACAAGAGTTGCTAACTAAAAGTAGTTAGAAATCCGTGAGTGCTAGTTTACCAAACAAAGAAGTTCATTTACAAGTATTTACTTCATACTAATGACACCGGATGATAAAAGGTTCCAGTTCATTTAGAAAAGCAATCAACATAATTTGATAAGGAAATGTAATTGGAAATCTGAAAATACTAGTCGCCCGACCCCCTAAAAATCTGAAGTGTGGGAAGTCTGAACTTAGCTTCCGAACTTCACAATGATTTATAACGGAATACAGTAATTTAGCCACTTTCAAGAGTGGTTAAGTTACCATGTATCGCGTGCAGTAAGGAAAAGGAAAAAGCAGTTACATATATAAAATAAACGAAATTTTTTTCGCAATGATTTTTATTTGAAACTCATCTGTCTTGTCTCTGTCTGCATTTGTAGTGCAGATGACAAATTAAATCAGGATTATCAAGCGTAATGTGTTTTTGGGTGGCGTTGTGAACTTTATGCAAATTCTTGTTTCTGATGATTTAGTGTGCCTTGAAATGTGCTGTTAATTATTGTCCAACATTTTGCATGCCTCCGAGATCCGAGGCCAGCTTTGGGCGAGGAATATGCATACTGATCTTACAATGATTACCTGAAACAGCAGGAAATACATTCTCAAGTCAACATCTTGTTAAGTTCCTGTTCCCAGAATCTGGCAACTATACGGATAGCGAGTTGGGGATTTGTAGAAAACACAAGGTGACCACGGTTGCATGAGGGCGACGGGCTCAGATCCGTTCGTGCGGCTCCCACAATCGCTTATATTTCAGGAATATGATAATAACTTATTTGTGTACCTTCAGACGTACACACGCCTTTCATATTTGCAATTAAACTTATACATAAAGCTTATAGATAAATGGAAACATATCTATAGGAAATTGGCACATTATTTTTAATGGAATATTTCCGTGTACCACTGAGTGACACCTGCGTATTATCGATATTTCTTTTTCCCACTGTTCTGCTCCATTCCATTCAGGCAGATCAAGAATCAGAGAATCAAAATTCTCAAGTGAAGTGAAGCTTCAGTAACCTTGAAAGGCGCCTCCGATTTCTGGTCCCCCAAAGATTTAGTCGCAGACATGCAATTCAACCGAATCTTGACAGACAGGAAAGACGTGACGCCGTTTGTTCAAATGTCTTGAAATTTGGAATAAATATATTTTCAGAATGAAAAGCTTTAAAGTAAAAGTATGAAGCATTAGAGGGAGAGTGTTTACATTTCCATTCGCTAAATGTTAAGTCCGTGAAAACTAAAAAACAAGTTGCCTGAATAAATGCTCGCCACTCTAAAGTGACACTGATGACAACAGTAGATTGTGCTTAAGTATTATTGTTCTGTTAGAGGAGGGGTTTGTTTTGCACCTATTTTACTCTATATTTTATGTTTTAATCAGGTAACATATCTAATTCATTTCGAGTTCCTCATACAGCTGAACTGATCTTTCCCTGTCTTTTGCTATGTAACTCTTGCTTGCTTTTGTTGAGTACTGTTATTGCTTTATACCTGTCTTTTACAAATCAAAGAGAATCTCGCCAGTGTTAGTTGACAAGAAAAGACGTGTACCAGAAGGAAGCATTAGACTTGTCAGAATGCTAGGGAAAACGTAAGAGGTAGGGTCCCTTAACATCACAAACGGCTTATAAAGGACTTGCCCCACATAACAAATATATCGTTATTTTTTAATTACTTTAAATTTTTTTATATGCAAGTGCGTGTCCTCAGCTTCTCGAGCCTCTAAGCTGTTCGAGTTGACAGATTAGAGAAATATTACCCACGTGTGACCCTGTTGATTACTACCTGTATTTTTGTCAAATGAGTATCAAAGTATTAAAGATATTCTACCAAGCAGGTAATAGTTCATGAAGTGTAGTCCGAAAACATATCTTCCCTAGGACTGAAGTATAAGTAAAGATTACTCTAACAACCCTCCGACAGAATTATTGCCACCGCCTGACATTCTGGTTTAAATTACAACACCTATCCAAGTCATTTCGAATAGAAAATAATATAAACTTTTAGCGTAAATACTGTCACGGCAAATTTCAAATTCGAACATGGGAATTTTTAAAACATCTAAATCTCTTTACAATATATTCAGATTTACACTAAGTACAAGTATGTCATGTATTATATGACTCATACATTTTTTCAAGAGGACCTGCAGAAACAACAAATAAACAAAACCGGGATCAAAAGAATTCAGTTTTTTTTGCTGATTTCTTCGGGTGAAAGAAATTGCGTTATAAGCTCTCTGAACAATGTCCTACTGTAACCAAGGTTTTCCAATGATTTCGAAAGAGTTAGACAGAAGACAAGAAAAATAGTAAACGTCAAGTACGGAAACTACACCGATGAGCTATCATATTATGACCACCTTCCTAAAAGCTGTATGATCCAATTTAGAACGAAAAACAGCGGCCATGCAGCTAGGCATCAATTCGATGAGATGGCGGCAGGGTATCTTGGGGTATGTGGTACCATAATAACAGCAGGTCTTCTAGTTCCGTACATTTCGTGGTGGTGGTGATTTAGAGAGAACCCACTTTTCCAAGTCGAACCACAAATGTTTGACTGGGTTCATGGTAGGTGAAGTTGGAGGCCAGGGCATTAACAGAATATCACCAGCATGTTTCTCCAACCACACCTCGACGAACCTATTAGTGTAGCAAAGCGCATTTTTCTGTTCCGAAAGTTTTAAGAACGTAGGGTCCCTTAACGCCACAAAGGCGCTACATGAAATAATTGGATAACAGAGTCGGAATGAATTGGACCATCACCAGCAGGTAACACAGTTGAAATGAATGAATGAAATTGGTACACTACGATGTTCAGATACATTATAGCTTTCAGGGTATGTGCTATTGAGATAATGGTGCCTAAAATATCACATGAAAGCATTGTCCACAACATAACACCACTGCCTCTGGCCTGTTTCAGGCCAACATTGCATCCAGGTTCCATAGCCACCTTTGGTAAGCGTCGTATCCGAGCTCGGCCGTCTACGTGATACACTAGGAATCGTGATTTTTCAGACCAGACCACTTTCTTCCAATCATCCACGGTACAATCTTGATGATCTTGGACGCATTTTCTGTGTTGTTGGCAATAACGTGCAGTGAGCATTGAGACGCTGCTGCGTCTTCGGCTACGCAGGCCCACGTGCAGAAGGCTAAGATTAACTGTTTGCTGTCACACATTGACCTGATCAGCACTGTCTGTAGCTGCGGGTTATTTGTATTTGATTTGAATTTGATTCTTTCTATCGTGTGATTTTTCTTTTATGCATACTCCTTTGTTTGGTAATGTCCTAAGACACACAATTTTTGAAATCCATCGGGTATTGCAGCAAAGTCTCGCGGCGTATATTGCTGGCAAATCCGGCCACTTCATCTTCTGTTGACTGTCGACTGAAGTTATCCTAAGGTACCCGTGTACACATTTTACGTTTGTAGGCCTAAATTCCACATATCCATTTATTTATGCAATTCTGAAAAATTTATATTATGCAAATTATTAAATAGGTCCTTGGTGCTTGAACAAGTACTTTCCTATGTGTTATGTGTTCTGAGCCTCCACAAGTACTGATGTTACTTCATAAAATCTTTATTTTCAATAGCGGTTTTGTTTTCACTAGTCACTTCACTGTTTTAACAGCTCTCAGGGTAATAACATTTAATGACGTTTTGTTATTAGCCCAGCTTCCATTCCGACAATATATTTCACATAGCACTTCTAAGCTTTAAAACAAGTGGTATTACTTTTCTGAATCTCCCTTAGTTCAGAAGGTAACACCTGGTATTACAGCATTTGCATGCACTGACCCCTTAGATTTCTTCTTTAGGTCCTAACTCGTTTACCTGCTGCATAATTGCCTGCAAAAAGTTGCCCCAATCTGTAATATGCATTTGACGACAGAACGCGACACTGCTTAGGATATAACTCATCTTAAAATTAATAAACCATGGTTTCAATCACAACAGCAGCATGTCACACCTACAGAAACGCGTCGGTAAACCGCGAGGAGGATACACAAAGCATTTTGGAAGTACTTTCGGGATAATTGTTCATAATTTTGAGACATTCGCAATTTGCGATATCGCAGAGGAGAAATACTTCGGCCGTAATATTGTTGCCTCCCCAAAACCATTCATTCCATTTGACTTTCGCTGGTACCAGCATTCCTTCATGACTGCTGTGTCACTGCCTAGTGGTTTTCTGGTAAAAGGGAATGAAGTACGCGGCTTGGAAAGAGAAATGTGGGATGGAAATTTTAGTAGTGCTTTATTTAATACAGCCACTTTTCCTAGAATTAAAATAATAATGCGAACAAGATTAATTAAAATAGTAACGAAAAGCTCCGTTCATCTTTATCTCAAGCTGTACTCCATTAATGAGAATTCGTCCTTAATCACCATAAATAATTGTGCAGATCCAAGGTAAAGTTATGGCCATTTCTGTACTTACGGTATCAGGGTTCTACCAAAAATTAAACGACTCAACCGCCTACATTTTGCAGACGTGGCAGGTTTCAGCACCTCGAAGTAGTGATGAGCATAATCGAGAAGAAATAATCGATTCATTCGATTATGAAAATATCTGGAAACATTCGATTACGCAAATTCATTCGAATGAAAAAAACCTCTCGAGAGAACTCTCGATTGCTCATACGTTGTCACTTTCAAACCGGTGCATTGGAAAGACGAAATCGCTCGTCTCTTCTCGAGAACACAGGTTCCGAGCAAAATCGCTCGTCTACCCGAAAACATCTCGAGAGGTATCAAGATCCGAGAGGTTCGGAAGTACTCGCTTTTCAGGTGATCGAATTATCTCTCGCAGGGAGAATCACTTGGGTTCTTTCTAACTTCTTAAGCTAGGTTATGCTATTCGACAAAAATCAGGTGTCCTTAACGTCATTCCGTCCAGCGAAAGAAAGCTCTGAGCGTATAGCACCCATTACAAATCATTCGAATAGGTATTTCGAACGAATATTTTGATTTGTCAAACGCAGACGTATGGCATAAACGTATGAGCGTATCGCGCCATCTTCCGGTAAATTCTAAAATCAGAAATCGTTCGAATGATTATTTCGAATGAATATCTCGATTTGTCAGATATCTCGATTGCAAACTTTCGATTCTTAAATTCAATCGATTGTGCCCAACACTACCTCGAAGTGCAATGAAAGGCTGTCACCCGGAGGAGCTTCGTTCTTGATGACAGCATCCTGGACGCCAAGTAAATTTCATTTGTTATCATCATAGTTGTACGTAACATTATTTTTCTTATAAGATAACGGTGGAGAATGGAATATCCAGCTCGAACTAAAACATTCCTAGTATTAAATTACAATTTTAAGTTTACCTTTATTAACATGTATTTTGATTTTTTATTAACTGTAACGCTGTAATTTAACAAAAAAGCTTTCGCTTTCCAGAGGGAACTTAAAAAAAAAACTGCGAAAATGAATGTCATCATACAAGAGCGTAATTCAGGAGCTCAGGTTTGGTAGTTCATCATTTGTCATCGAAAACAGTAGATTCCGGTTATTTGGGCCATCGATTAAAACTCCCCGAAGGAAACTTTTCTCAATATATTGGAAAGCGATAAAAATGTGTCTACCGTATTAAGGTGCGTTTACAATGATTCCTAAAATATAGACAGTAGGCACCGTTTAATGTGATCACGGTTAATGTTATCAAATGCTTAATGTTATCGAAAAATGTTACCGAATCGTGCAAAGACCATGTTAAAATCACCGGTGAGTGTTATCAAAGCACCGCTTAATGATATCAGAAATTTGACTCATACGTTTATGCCATACGTATCTCGTGTTCTTTGTCAAAACTTCCCTTACAAGCTCGTCTGTGAAACAAGAATGCTTTTTCTCAGGGCACCCAACGGACAGGATGTTTATAGGAAAGCAACACTATTAAGCGTAAAGACCCCTCCCCACCACCACCACCACCACCCACCCACACCCACCCACCCACACACCTCCAGCGCATGAGGCATTTTGGGAACAAAAGGGTTCGAAGCGTGTGAAGTGATTCCCGGAATTCCTTTCCACTGACCTTTCCCGGTCTCCACAGTGAGATGGGTCAGCCGTCCGGGGGCAATTCAGAGAGTGCAGTGGTGTGGCAGTGTCCTATCTGCATTCAACTGTGTTCGCTCTGCTCTCTTTGTTGCGATAAAATACGTTGGCACTTAGATTGTTAAGGCACATTTTTTTTCGTCTTCTTTTTCGTTTCGATGTCTTCGACACGATATGATTCGACGATAAGTCAAAAGAAAGAAATTTTGTAGGTCTGATACTATAAAAAATGCCCCAAACGAACTGCTGCAGCTACACTCGGAATTTCCCAGCCGTTATTGTGTAAAATTCTGAAGTCAAGGGAAGACATTGATTCGGCTGAAATAGAGCATAAACAATTGCAGAGAAAACAAAAACGATTTGGCAAAAGTGAAAATGTGGAAGAAGCACTTCTGCGTTAGTTTAAACAAGTCAGACTGCAAAATGAGCCAATTAGTCGTAGTCTTTTTAAAGAGAAAGCGATGAATTTCTCCAAGAAATTAGGGGAGATAGATTTTACGTTTCCAGAAGGTTGGCTGACGCAATGGCCACATAGGAACAACATCGTCTTTAAGAAAATTTATGGCGAAAAGCAAGATGCCGATAAGCCCGCTGCGGACGTCTGGTTAGCATCAAGCTTTCCTGAACTTCTCAATGAATTTTTACCAGAGGAAATCTACAATACAGATGAAACGGTACTGTCCTGTATTACAGATAACTTTCAGACCATACCTTGGATTGAAAGAATTCTTCAAAGTCGGCAGGAAAGAAGCAGAAGGAGAGATTAACTGTTCCATTAACCTGCGACATTGCAGGTAAGGACAAGCGGAAACCACTTGTTATTGGAAAGAACAATAAAACGAGATGTTTTCGAGTAGTTAAACATCTACCAGTAGACTATTTAGCGAATTCCAATGCATGGATGACTTCGCCTATATTCCCAAAGTTCATCAGAGAGTGGGATGAGGAATCAGAAATGAAAATCGCAAAAGATCACGTTGATTCTCGATAATTGCACATCGCATCCCAGCTCTCTTCAGCAAAAGAACATTAAAATGGTTTTCTTGCCCTCAAACACGACATCTCTCATTCAGCCTTTAGGACAAGGCGTATTACAACAGTGAAAATCCTATACAGGCGAGAAATGAGGAAGAAAATTATCGAAGTGATTGATTCAGACAATCAAGTTACGGCGGCGGATCACGAGAAAGAGTGGTGATGAAGAGGATAGCCAGGAATTTAGGCACTGAATAAACATTGATGAAATGTATCCACGTCTGCACCCTTACTGATGATGATACCGTTCATTAAATCATGAATGATCTGGTGGAAGATGAGGAAGAAAGTGAAAATGTTGAGATGCAGCCTGATACAACATCTCCAACGACAAATGAAACTCGTGCGACCCTTAGCGTTGTACGTCGGTGTTTAGAAAATAATGGTGCGACAACTGAAAGTGAGGTTCCCAGGTGAACCTCAATTTGGTGAGAACATATCTTTCGATTTAACGACAAAATGCAAACTGCAAAATCCCAAAAGCCAGGGTATCACGTACCAATTAGGTGACCCATCACTCAAACTGAAATGTTGCAACTATAAATTTTGCCAGCGCATTTCAATCGGCCGAATAGATAGATTTTACTTCTGAGAAGAAAGATGTGATTTCAAATCCCACCACCGGCAGAAAAGGACACGTTCACTAGAGTGACGTTTGAAGGTAAAGTGAAACACTTGTTCGTGACTTTGAGAAAAAATATTTGATGATTCTTCCAAACATCGTCTGGAATGGATAAGGTTTCATTTTTTATAGAAAACTCTTTCAAACATGATTATTCGGTTGACGCAACACCAGCGAGGTTTTCCCATGCACATATATCCTAAGTGCAAAGATGAGGTACTACCACAAACCTCCTTTTATTGTTTACGACTTGTCATTTTAAGCCAATACTAGTTTAATATCTGGGTTACCCAGCTTCTTGTATTTGTTTGTAAACACGGAATTTTTCAGCCATTAGAAGATAAAGTTACATATACTGCATTGTCAATTTTAAACGAAAACTATAATTAATAAATATCAGTTTTCTTATAAAATAGCGCAAATATTCTAAATAAAACATAGACGGCCGTTATATTCTTATAACGTTGCTACAGGTTTTTAAAACAAGAAATCGCTGCTTATTACATACATGTTAACTAATCAATTAATTATTAGTTATTGCGCGTTAATTAAGTAGTCAATTATTGCCCTCTTTATACCGTCTCCAAATTTAGTGTTTAAAGCAATGAAGCGTAAAACTTTTAAGTTAGTCGCTGTTAAAGTTCTCAACAAAAGTGATACATATTTGGGCTTTCACCGTGCTTTCCGGAATGTTTCATTTTTTATAGGGAAATGTTTCTTTTTTTATTTCGATGAATTTAATTCACCATACCTATTTTCTGGTACAGAATATGATTATGCATGTACTTTCCCACATGCACTCAAATTCGCTATGAAATCATTTGAAAATATTACTGAGAAGTACAATGTAAGTGTTTTCAATATTGGAAATTCAGAAACATGAGACACTGAATGCCTAAAACGTGGATCCACGTATGTAAATTTATAAATGGTAGGAATGTATAATATATAAGAAACGAAATTTGCCCGTTCTGCATCAAATTCTACTGATTACTCGAGCATCAACGAAACCCTGGGCTACATATCGCTTTTCTCCATGCTCTGTTCATAAATGTGTGGCTGTTACTGCAATTTTAAGGTATAAACAACGGGAAAACATGAAACATACAGAACTTAATCATTAGGTGAATCATATTATTCCATTATATCTGTTCGGGAGTTGCGTGTATTTTGTTATCATTTATCTCAAATTTTTTTATATCAGCAACACTTCCCGCATGTTACTCATTTAAGCAAATAGCGCCATATTTCCCAATACCTTCAAAGAAAAGATCCGTATCGTTGTAGGATTTTAATTTTTTTCTATTTATATTCATTGCGTCAATCTGTAAAGCTTCCTGAACTGGAAATTACTCCTGCTAGATCCTGCTGTTAAATAATGGAGCTCAAGCAAATGATAGGGGCTGATGTGTCAGATTTGAGGCAGTTTCTGACCGCTGCCACATACATGCTATGGAAAAGAAGTGGTGTCTTAAAAAAGAACTGTTCAAACTGTTTCCAGTTGTTTAGAAATCTTCCATTTTTGTCACCTTCGAATTTTGTTGAATAACAACATACTATGAAAACATACTATGATATGATGTCCATATATTTGGAAAGAAATTTTCATTGCATACTCTTCTATAGTGCATTGATTTATTCATACATCCGTTTCTCTTGCTGTAAAAGTTTAGGAAAAAGATATTATTTAAATAATTAGGCTGAGAGGCTTTAAATGTTTATATTCCAGGCTAATAAGTGTTTCAATAAGATATATTTAAAAATGGTTGTAATATTACAATTCTTTGTTTATTTAATATATTTTTTGATTCCTTAAAACTTGTGCTTCAACAATTTTTTAAATATTCCCCTCTAAATCCTGTACCATCTTGTAAATGCTACCCAGACGCTTACCAAACCCATTATTTGTTCTCCTCATGTAATGAAAGAAATAATGAAAGATGCTATGTAATATATCATTTAGAACGTTGTTCTAATGTAAACGAGGGATTTGGGATAAGGATTACAGTGGGAGATAGAAAATGAATTGCTTCTGAAAAAGATAACTACGTTAAATACGAAAATTAAGATGTGTGAAAAATAGGATTATCAGACATTGCCAGAACGTTCTATAATAAATACATAGCTTCGGATGTATTTTCTA
The DNA here is from genome assembly GCA_039090855.1 of Macrothele yani. Classification (NCBI taxonomy): domain Eukaryota; kingdom Metazoa; phylum Arthropoda; class Arachnida; order Araneae; family Macrothelidae; genus Macrothele; species Macrothele yani. Next base: position 149,134,968 of record CM077034.1, read on the forward strand.
ACAAAATATAGTGAATTAAAAAGTAAGCTATTAAAAACTTAGTAGAAACGGTTTTTAACTGGTTAGAGAGTTTTAATTTTTAAATAAGCAAAAATCTTTTTATTAGGCTAAAGTCTACTCTTTCTTTACATGATCATTAACCTTACAAACATATGGGCGCTCATCCAACGTTTGTGTCATATCTTTTTAGACTGATGATTGGTCAATGGTTATAAAAAGTTATAGGGGGACATTTTTGTATGACACATAGATCCGTATATTCACCGATGTTTACAGTATCATGATAAAGCAAATCTTAAACATGTGTTGAATGTGTCTCCTTTAGTTTTGTCGTAACAAAAATCGCAGTTCTGAAACTGCAAAGAGAAGTTAGGTCCAATAAAACTACTATTAAGAACAAATAACAAAAGTAATATCACGTGATCGGATAATTTCTTTCCGAAGTGTCTGAGAACGAACTGGAAAAACAGAAGAAAAAGAAGCTTTACCTGTTTCAAGAAATTCTCGTAAATACTTCATTTATTCTCTTGTGAATCTTTACTCGTATTAAATTTGACTGTTGAAACGGCTTTTTTTCTTCCAAAATATGCCTGTTCAGTGATAGTACTTTTGGTAAAAGATATTTCGCGGCATAATAAATCCATGAAAATCACCGGTACGATGACCATGACAAAATCATGTAACCAACGCAAGATCACTCTTTGATATCAAGTCATTGATGAGTGAGAACATGAAGGTATCCGAACAGTACAATATCTAGGGTGAAACGCTGTAAGAATCGTGCATAAAACAGCTAACCGTCCTAACTTCCTTCTTTGTTTCTTTGTCATTATTCTTTTAATCAATTCTTTAGAGTATGTGGTATGAATGAGCTTTGAGTAATTCCTTAGAATAATTTACAAAATTGAATATTTATACAGGTTAACCTCGTATGTGTCTTTACTTGCAAACTGGTTTCTGCTTCGGCCTTCCTTTAGCAAGCGGGCCGCTTGCTTTCGAATTATATCGTGTTATAAATCTGCATACATCACTCTCTTACCAAGCAAGAGATCAGGAATTTCTCTCAACTCCTGCAAACCCAATAAGATATTTGGTAGAATATCTTGGAAGTATGTATTCATTACCCAATAAGAAAGACCTTGTCGCTAAATAATATTTCTGTTATTCAGTCGTTCTTGTTTTTTGTAGTTTTTAATCTAAAAAAATTTATATATATTAATAATTAATACAGAAATTTACACAACTTGATAAATAAAGATCTTCGCTCTTTCCATGTTTATAAGTGAGTCACGGAAAAATAATCATTGGCCGCCACCGGGTCTTCCAGTTACGCGCCGGATATGCTTCCGCTACACCACAGCGGCGTCGAATTCCTCCAGACTCACACATGCTAACTGCCAAGCCAGTTTGGCAGGTTGCTTCTTGGAGCCCCGCACCATGCTAGGGATTCACCAAAGATGGTAAGCAGCAACTGAAGAAATAATTAGAAGGCGAATGAATAATTAATACAGACATTTAACGTGGACCAGAAACATCAAACAAAGATGTTCGCTCTTTCCAAGTTTATAAGTGAGTCACGGAAATATTCTCATTGGCCGCGGCAGGGAGTCGAACCCAGGGTCTTTCAGTTACGCGCCGGATATGTTTCCGCTACACCAGAGCGGCCTTGAATTCCTCCAGACTCACACACGGTAACTGCCAAGCCATTTTGGCAGGTTGCTTCTTGAAGCCTGCACAATGCTGGGGATTCACCAAAGATAGTAAGCAGCAACTGAAGAAATAATTAGAAGGCGAATGACTAATTAATACAGAAATTTAACGTGGACCAGGAACATCAAACAAAGATCTTCGCACTTTCCACGTTTATAAGTGAGTCACGGAAAAAGTATAATTGGCCGCTACCGGGAGTCGAACCAAGGGTCTTCCAGTTACGCGCCGGATATGCTTCATATCCTTGAACTTGAAGTTTTTACTAATGCTTCATTTTCTATTATTTTTTCTCAGAGGGTGAACATTCCTCTCGGAAAAAGTACTGCACATGTATATAGCAATAGTTTAGTGTACCAAAGTGCACTTATGAGTGAAACATGGCACTAGTAACTGCACGTCGCGGAATGACTCGCATTCTTCCCCTCAATAATCCTACTAAATCACTTGCACATAATACTGACGAAGGAAAACCTTGAACTCAAGAAATCATCTACACTTGTGCATTTAATTTAGAATCATAAGTGGCTGTATTAAAAGAACTGGAAAAATTATAATTTTCCTTTCCTCAAATTCGGTATACAATACTTCACGTGAAATACAAAGAAATGCACCTGGAAAAAGCAAAACCTGTATTTTGGGTTAGTTTTGCTTCTTCTATGATTTACATTATGCATACATAATCTTATTGATTTAGACAAATGTTCAAGCATTACACGGATAATTTGTCATTATTACCAGTAAACGAACGAAAATTGCTTCTTGACCTACAATGATTCAGCGAAAGCACGTTGCACGTGCTTTCATTGCTAGTGTTCCAGTAGAACTAAAAATACCATTACCGTGTTCAAAAGATTTTCGAACTTGTAATACTCATGACTCACCTTTCTGTACCGTGAAATAACGCGCTAATATCCCTGATACACTAGATGTGGCAATATTGATAATAATATGCTTAATCGCAACTCCACAAGGCGCGAGATCGCGGGAAATTACTTGAGTGCATATTAATATAGGTCTGTTATTTTTCAAGACATTGAAACGCATAATTTCGTTTCTCTGAAAGTAGATTATGGTAGAGCTAAAAACAAAAAGACATAATATTCTTTCCGTGTCTGTAGTTCGTTTCTTTTAAGGATTTATACATAACAGAGCACAAACAAAAAACATTATCTTTCCTCCGCAGAGTTTTACTCATGTGCAGGTACAACGTTTTCCCATTGAGAAAGCAACATGTCGATATCTCGATGGTAAAACGCCATGTTCTTCAATACACTACCACAGCAACGAAAACAACAAGAGCAATATAAATAGTAATAATAATCTACTGCGCTTTGAATTTGTTGTTTCAACATGGTTTTCCTATGTACGGAAGATAATAATGCACTATGCCCTTCAAAGTCGATCACACATACATATGCATACCGCAAAATCACACGTAATGCAAGAGGTGGAGCACGAATATCGTAATGGAGCCAAATCACACGTAATGCAAGTGTGTAGGGTCATTGGTGAACACCATGTTTTTCCTGTTTGTCCGTTAGGGGATTTAACACATGCTGTGAGGAGTTTGATTAACTATAAGCAGCTACCCGTCCTTATTTAGGGCCAATATTTAAAAGGATGAAACAGGACCAGTGCCGTAAGAAAAATACAGTATTCATAAGTCACTAGCATTCGAACCTGGACACATTTTGGCAGAATGGTCAGATCCCAGGGCTGAAAACACTGAGCAACCGGGGTGGCCCACCCGGTTGAAAAAAGAGCTCCTCGTTCTCGCGCAACTGCAACGACGTGCATACAGCTAACAGCTGCTATGTGTTGTCATTTCGTAAAAGATGAGAATGTGATTTGTGCATCACGTATTTTGTTCTATTACGCGTATTTTAAGAATTCCGCTAACAATGATCGTAACTTTTATCAATGAGAGATTACTGGCAACTTTTCCAGTTATTGAGCAATATTCGTGTATTTCTATTGCTCGTGCTGATGAATACTGAGATTAAACGTATTTAATCGAATGCCCTTTGAACTCCTCGCAACTTACCAAGTTATTTATTACTTTTTAATTTATAAATTGGAATAATTCATGTTATGAATGCCGAAATGGAAGTCATATGTTTCATAGTTGCGAAGTAAAAAAACTGCGCATGCTTTTACAGGTTTCCCGTTTGTATTTAAAGAAAACATTGGTCATTAATGCGGTGATATCACGGTTTGATTCCTCAAATTTCAAGAATGAAAGTGATCATAAGTGCACCCAATTCATTCGAATTTGGCTAAAATTTCTTTAAATGCTTCGATCCATGTTTCTTGCTACAAAACTATGTATGATAATTATAGCTTCAGTATTAACTATAAGGCCTTCCAGTTCGTGTTTAATCTGTAATTGTCATGAAATGCTTTTGTTCCCATAATTCTAATTTCGGTATATGTGTTCTTAGCTTCCTTCACATTTCACATTTTGTTGTGAATTTCCTTAAAACGTTTCGTAATTGATCACCAAGGATAACAAAATTGGTTTCGTCATCCTTTTAAGGAAATAAATGAAATTAAACTTCGGTTACACGTTTTTCTAGGAGATGGCTTTAAGAAATTCTAAATGCAAAAAATGCGTAAAAGTACTTACAAAATACTATCCGTTATTCCCGAATAACTACGGCAGAAAAGCAAAATAAACGCGATAAACAGCTAAGCAAAGAAGAACAGATGTTCTGAGCGTTTTGTAAAGGTGTATTTAAAATAAATGGCAAACCCTATTAATACGTGTTTTCTGATGCTACGCAAGAAAGGAAAAGTGCATAGTTGCAATAAAGAATAAAAAATGGCATGCAGACATTTGAAATATCTTAACACTATGATAGAAAGATCTTCGTAATCCTTCTGAGGATGATAGAAAGTCTAATGTACTTTGGTTTACAGAAAATGAAAGGCAATAGCTAATTACAGAATAACTAAATGCATGGCGCATTAATTAAAGTTACTTGCAATGTCAAATTATACTACAGAACGGCATAATATTCATTACAAATGTTCACTCAAAAGAAGTTCAGCAATTAATACTCTGGAGGAAATAACCTCCTTCTTTGAACAGTAGAAGACTTTCATAGGTTACAATTTCTTTTTAAGTATTTTATTCATACAATTTTTACCAAATTTAATACTGCTGAGTAAATCCAGAAAGTGTCAAATAAACAATTATTGATTTAAGATAGAAACTTACAATGTAAATTTGTCATTACCATGACGGTTCCAGAACGAATCATTTAATTGAGATGAAAATTTACATGTGAAATGGACATGTAAGGAAAGGATTGCAATTCCACAGCACGTGGGTTATTTATTCGAATGAAAGAGCTACACGAGTACAAGTAAGTATGGGGTCCTACATCTGGCTAGGACACAAGTGGTTACCCAGAATGGCACAGACGCTAACAGTATATGGAGAGTGTCCTGAAGTATATATACAGCATGTCAGATGGTGCCCAAATTGCGGGCCAGTTCACCGACATTCTGTGATGGCCGTAGATGGCATCTCATTGTGTTGTATTGGTGAGATGTGTACCCATGTATTGGGTAGTTTTGACGTTGAGTCACTCTACCTATCTGTGCCGTTAGAAGAAGCCGCGGAGCTGTTAAAGAAACTTTTAGCAGACTCCGATTTTTTCACAGAAAGCTCGCTCACGGAAATTGCCGCTGTGCTTGAGCTTGTAACGGGATCCAATTGTTTCAGCCATCAGAATCGGATCTATAATCCAAAGTGGTCCCCATGGGCTCGGCGGTCTGGGAGGTGCTAGCAGAAGCTGTCTTGCGATAGAATCTTCAGTACTCACTCACATACACCAAGTATCTAGCTGCGCTACGCTGATGATATTTTCTTCGTTTGGGAAAAAGGTGAAGCAATGCTCAAGCAGTTTTTCTCCGTCATCAATTCTATACATCGGAGCATAAAGTTTCCTATGGAAATGGATAATGAATCATCCTTACCTTTTCTGGATGCGTTTTTCAAGAAAACAGACTCTGGACACCTCGCTACGCATGTCTGTTACAAACCCACGTATGTGCCGAACGTAATCACTCCAGATTCATTTTGCCCAAATACCCGAAAGCTGGCCGTAATAAGACTCAGAGCCAGGCCTGTGGTCGTCCCCTCCTCGAACACCCCAGCCCGACTGAAGGAGATCAACGATTTGCGAACGCTAGCGTCTACAGCAGAGTCTGACAGCCACCAAGTGGACAGCAACATCAAAAGAGCAGAATTAAACATGACCAGCTTTAATACGCAGAGAAGTAAACCACTTATCCGGTATATTGGAACGTGCCCATAAATCCCACGTTTCTCATACTTTTTAAAAAACCGCCTTCAAAATTTCGGGCTTGACATAGTCACCAAGGCTCCAAAAACGATTGCGTCACACCTCACACATGAAATACGAAGTAGCACTAATCTTCAGGACGCTGGAGTATACGCAGTCCTAAACTTCAGGACGCTGGAGTATATGAATACCCTGACGGCTCAACTAAGGAGCACATTGGCATGACAAAACGCCCCGCTCAAAGTACGACTCCAGAACCACAAACGTGATATAATGTATGGAAAACTCACAGCGGATCTAGCGAGAGAGAACGAAAACCATACAGCCACACCTGGGTGGCAGGATATACGAAAAGTGGCCCCACATGCACAACAATTAAAGCTACAACATATGGAGAGACAGTAGAAATCCTGTCTAAGCCCGACGTCTGTGATATTGAAACCTCCATAGAGTTGCCTGATGTTTGGCAATCGATCCTGGGAATCACGAAATGTTAAATCACGCATCACGAATCAAATGCGCGTGACAATATCATTGTTTTAAGCAGTTTTATTTTTCTCTCGTTTAAATTTTGAAAACTTCTGGAACTGTTTATATATTTCCAATTTAGTGTTTAAATTTAGCCTTGCTTGAAGAAGCCACCCGTGAGTGGTGAAAGCTTGCTATTACGCTTAAGTTTGTACCCTACGCCAATTAAACGGAATTCAACCATTTATTTTTATCAATATTGGCATATTATTCAAATGAGCTTCGCTTCTTTTTTCAAAATTTGTTATTTAAAATTGGCTTATTATTCAAATTAGCATGACGTTGTTTTACAAGCTTTGTTACTCAAACCTGTCATTTAAGGAGATGGTTCAATATAATTTTTTACGGCTCATTATTTTACCATCTAAAAGGGCGACGAACCTAAAGAAAGGACAGAGAATTTTGTATCACGTTTTCTATGTAATGCCATGATGTTCTTGCCTGGATAAATCTTTGCGTCTGGCGAAATCAGATGCGACTCAGAAAACTATTCTTTTCACTCAATCTTTTTCTTTAAGGGAATAGGTTCACAGATATGACACTTACATAAGAGTAGAGAGTTTGTTGTTAATAATAGATTTCATAAGAAACAGTTATTTTCAAATGAAGAAGCACGCTTTAAATTGCATCTGAAAGTGATTTTAGATTAATGTACAGTAATATGATTTTGTTTTTGTACGAACTAAATCATACGCTCATAAACAAAAAAGTACTAAGACTTGATATTGGGGTACTAACTGCAAGGAAAACATGGGAAATTTCTGAAACATTTTTTTTTGTTATATGATGAAAGTGAAGGAAAGCAGAAATAATTATATTTGTAATTCAGTGCCGAAGTTTGTAACGATATGGAAAATGCCAAAATCCTTAGAAACAGTGTAAAATTCAAGTTTTCGTCCCCAGAATTAATTGTGAAAGTTTTTAAAAACCGAAAATCAAATTTCATCGGGCTTAGACTCTGAGAAAGATGTATTAAAGTTCAGTAGGGAATGTGTTAATGAATGAAGAAAGGAAAGGAGTAAGTAATAAAGAAATAGGTTTAATAAAATTAATTCAGAAGAAACATTATATAAAATACTAGAGGAAACTCGAAATATGTATTAGATGAATGAGCACTTATACGAGAATGAATAGGACTGTGTAATTTTGAAAAAAAAACAAAAAACAATGCACTTCACAGTCAATCCACTTTTCCTACAGCTGATCTGAAAGTAATAATGAATAGCATAAGTCAGCAACAATTAATCATAACACTTTTTTAGAATACATTAAGACCAAATAATGTAAATACTGGGATCGATAAGTAATGACCGTTGATCGAAATCTAAGTCTGAGTTAATAGTGGATACAAATTTCGTTTATGTAAGATAAGAATGGGAGTATGACATTTATGACGTGGAAAACAATTCAAATACAAAATGCTGAGTGAAACCGATTTGAAGTATTGGAGATATTCGATTACAAATCACTCTAATACGTACACATCACATTGTAACTAATTAAATGACGTGTAATATAAAGTCATACATAGCTTTTCTTTAGGCGTTCTGCCGCTTTTTTCTAGCATCAGCTCGAGCATATAAGGTTTTGTCGGGGGGAAACCCGAAAAAAACTACCGTTTCTTTACAATTAGGAATGCACCGATTTTTATTTGGAGGATCTGTGTTTCTTTCCTTGGTATTTATACAATATTTTAAGAATTACGAAAAGGTACCAAACTTCAATTACGGAAGGAATTAGTTTTCTGCGATTGCTAAAAAGTTGCCACCGTGGTTAAAGGTGTTTTTTTTTTTTGGCTTTATAGGTATGAATTAAGCATGCAGTTATAATAGTAACTGAATGTACAAAGCCGACGGAACAAAATAGGTTTTGATTTACACCAAGCATTTGTTTTTAAGAAATCCATCGAGGCAGATCTGGTGAGCCCTCGTTTGTTAATGATGAGATAAAGGTAAAGACTGTAAAAATGTAAACTTTCGGAATACTGAACTTAGTTCCAGATCGAAAATTCCGAGATTTAGAATAGTAAATAAGTAACAGTTAAAATAAATACTAGCAATTAACGTTATTTTTAGATAGTTAAACCGTTAAAAAGGTTTCTTAGCAATTTTTTGTTCATTGTATGTTTATAGTGTATTTGTTTTCTTAAATCATCCAGAATTTCCAATATTCTTAGATTTTTATTTATACTAACGTCCATATATAGGAATAATACTTATTTAATTTGAGCAGCCTAAATAAAATGATTTCCACAACTGTTACATGTTTACATGCGCAGTGATTGGGATTAGAGCTGAGCGTTATTTCACTACCCATGATTTGATCACAGTTCTGGAAAATTCACATGTAGCGCCTGCTACTAAAAACCATGAGTAACAGTGATCGTTCAATAAACGTTCCTCACTCTGTCATTGCTACCTGTCATGCTCTTGGTGGGTTTTCAGAGCTCTGTTTTAGCCGTTACAGAGTGAATTATGCTCCTGTAGCTGACACCATAATTGGTTGTTACTCGTTATCTCTTATTGCGATTTGGCAGCTGCCTGTTCTTCGTCATTTTTTACACAGCGTTGTCTCTGTAAGCTCACCGTTACGTCGTTCTCTCGGTGATTGAGGTTCAATTTTTTTAAATTCGGAGAAAATAGTGAACTGTGAACAACATTACTTAGTAAATTATTAGTTGCTTCATCCATTTCAAGGCCGAAAAAAATGCCACCTCGTTTCTTTCAAAGTTGTAACATACCATGTTAGGCTTAAAAAACAGTGTATGTTTGATAATCTGAATTCAAAATTTAACTAACCGCAAAAAACGTACTAAAAATTACGCATAATTCAACTGAAAAAAGCCGTGAAAACTACACTAAAATATCAGGATTAGCGCAGAATTTACGTATAAAAGTTTAAAATATAAAACTCAATATCCGCTGCGTGTGACCGCGACACACACACACATTCCTACCGTTCTGTGTGATTCTACTGTTAGTAAATTTACTGGTACAGAGAAGTGAAGGAACAGGTCCTAAACTGTGATTTCAATCACGGTTAAAATCACTGTTACTTTTGGTAGCAGTCACGATTAGCGCACTGATCAACAAGTAGCAGTTAAGCTCATCTCTAATTAGGATATTTAATTTTTTTTCAATTACGGCCTTTTATAGGCTTACTTTACCTTATTTCGAAGATTATGATAATAAAGACTAATCTTCAAGGCAGAATATAAATTTTATTTTAGAAATATTAAACTGAAAGGATTATACCGTTCAACAATGACATTTCTACAAGAAAGGAAGTGGTTTTTCTTTATAGATTTTTCCGCGCTCAACACGAAAATAACTGTAAAAGTCCTCTCTAAGCTACGGTTCCGGATAAATTTGTCCATTTTGATTTGGTATAAATTATATATATATTTCAATAGGCCAAATACTAGGAATAAAATTTAACGAATTCACCTACTTTATACGCGTTGTTGTTTTGCCTGCCGCTCGTGGGGAACGTCCGGTGCGACTCTCTGGAGTATCCAAAAAAATATGCTAACACTGCAGCATTCCACTTTCCTTTGTATCGTTGTTCCACTGCAGAAATATCCTGGTGGAATCGCTTCTTATGCTCATCACTGAAAGCATCACAGTTCTCAGGGAAGACATTGATATGTGAATTTAGGAAGTGGATCTTGTGTGTCACGTAATAGTTCTTCCACAAGGTCCATGTGATTGTCCGCCCTCTAGTTTCTCCAAAACAATGTTGCAAAACTCCGAAAACATTGGCAAGCATGTTGCTTACCAAGATTAAGAATACTTTAAAACTGTTTGTCTTCCAAGAGCTGGGGTGTCTGTGGCCTAATAACAATTCCATGTTTGATCTTCTCAGTACTTAGTCGTGATAACTTTGGGCACAAGTATTGAGATGCAGATTCATTCTTCTTCACAGCATTTACAAATGCCTTTATGAGCCTTAGTTTTATGAACAATGAATGCAGAACAATTTTGCTAGCCTTCACCAGAGGTTCGTATGTAACATTTTTGTGCCAGGCAACAAAGCTGTTCGTCGAACCCATTCATACTGTTTGTAATGTAAATCTCTTGCGCGGCTATCCTACCCGCAGATATAGCAACAGTACTTTTTGTACAGTCCTTGCAAACCAAGCAAAATCACAATGACTTTGAAATCTGCACATGTCAGCTATTCACGTCTATTGTAGCTCATGATGCTTAAAACACGTTTTTACATGGTATAACTTTCTTTAGCTAAGGCTGCATATACAACCGGGATAGAAGGCCTTTTGTTATTATTTTGTAGTAGTACAGCCTTAAGGCTTGTTTTGGATGCATCTGTAAAGAGTCTCCACTCGTCTGGTTTGTACAGAATGTTTAGTTCCTGCATCATACCTTCAACATTTTTTCAGAATGTTAATTCATCTTCACCGCTAAATAAGCCTTCTAGTTGTTTCTGACGATCACAAAAAAGACACTCTTGCTGTATCGGCAAGATGGTTCTACTGTTGCAATCGTGATGCAAACAGTTCAGCTTTACACTTTGGCAGCTCCAAATCCATAATGAGATCACTAAGTTCACACTGTGTGATTCTTTGTGGTTCACTGTAGGAAGATGGTGGCACATATATAGGATCCGCTTCACTGGTGGAAGGATGAGCTTGTAAATCAACTGATTCTCTAAGTTCATCATTATCTGTATCACTATTTGCCTCAAGGTTAACTTCGCGGATCAGGAATCGGAAATTCCTCTCCATGAACCACTGGGCGAATAACGGATGGTTTTATAAGTTATTCAATATTTCTATTCCTCTGCGTATTTATTCCTTTCTTCAAAGAATGTATCAATCAGAAATAGCAATCGGTTGAGTGCTTTGTTGGTTCACGCCAAATGGTGGGCACAGCAAAGCGCACTGAGACCTCCTTTCCATGCATCCAAGCATTCAGAGTTGTTGAACATGCCGTACAGCACACACGTGAAGCCAAAGATATATCTTGGTCTCCCATACGACACCCAAAATACATGGAATATGCTTTTGTTTCACTGCTGGAGTCAATGGTTGCTTCGTGGAGTCACACATCACGTCACCACAAACAAAACAAAAATTCTCTGTAATTGTTAATATATTTGCGGTGATTATCACTGTAGTGAAAGCCAACACTCAAACAGAAACACAATACAACGTGTATGAAATAAAATGCACTTATTTAAATAAATTCATAAATCAACACTCTAACAGAAACACGCTATGCGATAAAACTCACGCAGTTTGATACATACGCTCCCGCGAGCGAAAAGAAACTGGATGTATCCGGTTCTAACAGAATATTGTTGTTATGATCACGTGATTCACGAGGTGAAGTATCGTTAATCCACTTACCCGGACCACAATTTAACCTTTGCCGAGCTGACTTATGAGTGACGGTATTAAAACATCCCATTGATATATATGTGAAACCCAAATGGTCGATTTACTCGGAAATTTGAGCTGGTAGAGTATTTTAACTGTGATTTTCGTGTTGAACTGACAAAATTCTATAGAGGACAGTAAACTTCGTTTTTGTGAAAAAAACAAAAGTTAAAATTTGTTGAACAGTGTTATTTTATATACCATAATAATGCACTCAGATATCTTGAAAGAAGAACAGTGGCGTGCAAAATGAGATACATAAACATACACATCTTCGCAAAAATAAAAAAACAAACGGTTGCACCTCATGAAAGTCGTTCGATCCTGACGAAACTCGGCATTCTAGTAGCTTGAGACCTAAAATGGAAATTACTAAAAATGGACTATCAGTGACGTAATAGTGACCTGCCACAGCGCAAGGAAAACTACTCTTCAATGAGGGAACACCAAGAGCAACGCTCGCTCCAGAGACAATTGTGACAACGGATTGCGATTGTATTTACTACCACGGTCTGCGAGGATGCCTCCATGCACGCTAGGAGCAGTTGACCCAGTTTTATAGAGGACGTAGGATTAAGCTGAGACAGACAGGTTGCTCGAGTAGCCGGATAGCCGAGTATTTCCAACGGATAAATGCACCATTCTGCGATGCTAGCGCCGAGTTGTACATATTAGAGCGACATGCGGGCAGTGAACGACGCAAAACCAGGTTAGAGCGATTGTGAGAACCGCATCAACAGAACCAAATTCGTTGCTCTCAACCAACCGTGGCCATGTTGCGTCGCCTACATGAAAGGAAATCACAGTTCGGACGTTCCGAGATGACTTGTGGAACGGGCCCTACATTCCAGAAGGCCACTTCGCCACCTACTACTTACGAGCAATTTAACCGGGCGCAGTTGTGTCAGGCTAGATGAAGATGTGATAGTTTCAGTCCAGAACAAGATGGAATCATGTTGCCTTCAATGATGAGCCACTGATTTCACTTGGGTTCGATGACCAGCTCATACATGTCTGAAAACGATCCAGTCAGTTACCTGTTACTGACATTACCGTGGATCGGTACATTGCTCGCACTCTGTGAGTGGCTGTGAGGTGAGCCATTTGCTACAATACCCGGACACTATCGGTAGTGTGTGCCACCTTAACAGCTGAAATCTACGTCTACGGCATTCTACGACCTGTTGCGTTACCATTATTCTCGCCGCTTCACCGAGCAATATTTGAATATGATAACGGTTGGCCACAAACGGCACATCTCATCCAGGCCTCCCTCCTTAATGTGTACGACACACTTCCATGTCAAGCAGGATAACCCGACTCTCACCCAGAGAACATATCTTGGACATGATGTGACGACACCTACGCCCAGACTGGAATGTCGGCAAACTGGCCCGCAATTTTGTGACCATCTTGCATGGTGTAAGTTAGTACAGTATCAGTAAACTGTGACATACCAAGTAACCACTTCATAAATAGCCCAACTGCTCTGGAACAGTAAGAATTTCCTTTCCTATGTATGAACGTGGCACATATCAATTTTCATTTTGATTGGTTCATAACTTAAGGATGCTTCAATTTTTTTTTTTTCAAAGAGTGTACTTTATAGAGGAAAATGCATTCCTTCAGAGTTTTTAGCTTTAACTCGCATGTTTTAACGTTTCTTAATGACATCTAAACGATTTTTCTTATGTTTTTATAAAATTGCTTATACCATGGTGCCAACTGCATAGCTATTCATATGCCCTTAACTACTGATGTGCAGAGTTTTACATGATAAAAAGACTGCAGAGAACATGTCTAATATTTCCAACAGACTTTAATGTAAGCCATTAATTCTGACAAATAGACTTTTATGGAAGCTAATCCATGGAAACTATTAATTTCCGGGAGTGAGGGACATGGGCTCCTGAGATCACCACGCACAGGTGTACACTGTACATTGTTGTTTATCAGGGGATTCATTCTTCTTCGATTTTCGTAGTTCACTCAGGGATTAGGAATCCCCATCGTTGATGACTTTCATTTATTAAAATATAAAATGAATTAGTGTTTGTACTTTGTCCCAAATCCAAACTAGCACGTACATTATAGATACCGTATGCAAAGATCTTTAAAAACGGGGCAGAAAATCTGCAATCAGAAGAACTTGCCTGATGTCTAAATTTGCTGCATGTGAAATCACTTGAGTTTAGAAATCTATTTTAAGCAGCAATGTAGTTTCACATTTCCGCTCACCTAACTTTGCCTACCTCCAGCAGAAAGACTTATGTTCAAGATTCAAAAGGCAGCGACCAGAGTAATCTTACAAGCAGACTGACTACTCTATTGTATACAGGATGATTCAAAAGTTCGGTGCAAAATTAAAATGCTATTAAAAAGGATCTTTTGGTACTAGAAACATGCGGTTTGCAGATTACTATTCACTGAGGTACGGGATTTTGAATGGCATCAAGAAAAAGTAGCTCAAAAATTCCGACAATAGAGCTCGCTGCTGCAGAGAATCAGCGAGAAGTGAGAATTGTGAAATTAAACATACTATGTTAATTTAGTGAAACTTACTTTATTTCATCATGGTATACAATTGCAAGTGGTCAATGCGTCTACCACCACATCCCGTACTGCGTGCAGTTGTGGTATTACGCCTTATAAAGCATTGAACAATATATTAACGGTAGCGACTGATACCTCCGGCCGTATGGTGTCTTTCAACTTTGTTAAGGTCTGGGGATTGCCATTATAAACACGGAATTTTTAGAAGCCCCACAATCAGAAATCAGCGGGTGTGAGTTCTGGAAATCTAGAAGGTCATTCGTGTGTACTATGCCTGCTCAATAGAAGAACGGTGCTAAGGGTTAACGTCTGATTGTGCACGCCATATTTCACGTTATATGAAAATTATTAGCTAAATAAAAGCGTGTGGCTTTGCAATATGAATGACAGCACGAACCTTTAGTATTTTCTAACATGGAACATGTCACGGGATTTCTCCATAATGGTTTTTGTCTCACACAACGTTGCGTTGTGGAAGTATTGTGAAACGTCACTTATTTGGCATTACCTGCTGCAGCGCCATCTATTGTTGAGATATTGAACTGTTATTTTCTTGATGCTATACAAAATCCGTTACCTAGTTAAATATTTATTGGCAAACTGCATGTCGCTCCCCCCCCCCCCCATAGGTCTTTTTAATCGCATTTTACTTTTGCACCAAACTTATTAATCATTCTTTATTTCAGAAGGTGGACCCCCATTCACACGGATACCTTAGTTAGGAATTCTACACCAACAAACTTTAAATATGTATTTAATATCTTCTATTTTGAAAATTAAATACTGGTACAGATAACTGAGTGTTATGGTGAATAAACACATTGTATATTATTATTTCGCATATCAATTTATGTATCTCTATTAGAAAAGTTTTGTTACATCAGACATTAAAATTCCGAAATATTTTGACGAAATTGTAAACGATCAAATGCAATAATTTCCAAAATCTTAGGACATTCAATCACATTGGTCTTTGTTGTATATTCAAAGTTAAGATTCATCAATGCCAGTCACATTTTGTTGTCTTTAGCTTTATGTATTTCTCCTTATACTTTACTTTCTCTTAAGGTGCAGTAATTTCCTTTGGTATTTTAACGTTCAGCCAGCAAAATTTCTTCTATGTTTTGTTCTTCTGACTTCACACACTTTGATTGTAAAGGTTTCTAAAATCAAATAGGTTAAATTTCAGATAATCAGAAATCCACGTGCCACATTAGAATATCAAAAATTATTTTTCATTTCATTTCTATAAACTTTAACGCACAAACTGTTTTTTTAAGATATTGATTAGAACAGTGCTTCCCAATGTTCTTATGTTGGCCGACCTTTCGTGTTTGAAAAAACATGCCATGGACGCCTCCTATTGAAAATTTTGATATCTGTACAGCAGTTGATATAATGCAATTTTTATTTTTTGGGGAAAATGCGGAGATGCTCTTTTAATAAGTTAATGACCATAGGTATAAGAAAAAAAATTGATTTTACCATCGATACCTTTACTTTTTCTTTCTTTCCTAAAAACAATTTATGATTTGGTTTTGAAAAAAAGAATTACTGTAGCCTACTTCAAGTGCACAAATAAAACAAGTCCATAAGCTATTTAACCTTAAAGTGATGGGAAGAATCTGTTGGTTGGTAGTGGTAGGTTGGAGGGATGGTTCAGTTGATTAAATTTTATTATTTTTGATTTCCTGTGTGTCATCTTGCTTGCTACGATGTATTCAAAACGCACTACTCCACCTTAAATGACTTATCACATTAGCATTTTAAAACGCAACAATTTATTACATAAAAAATAACATGTAAACACAATGATCTATTCACTACAAAACTCATGACAACATCTCTTTAATGAGGCGAATCTCGAAATGACGCTCTTATGTCATACACAGAGTATCTGCAGTGCGATATGCAATTGGCGCCATCTATTATTCAGAGTTGTATGTAAAAAACATGGAGAGTTACAAAATTGTACAACAGATTCCCCCTAATTCTCAATCTGTAGTCACTTGCAAAAATTCGAAGAGTTCAAAAAACTTATACAACATTTAAAAATTTTAGGTAATTGTTGAGTTTTGATTTAGTAAGCGCTTCAGAGATTGGTGAGTTTCGGCTTAGTAAGAAAGTCTGAAACATTTTTATCTGTAGTCAAATATTGAAGGTAAAATGTCTTATCACTGAGTTTCTCATTAATGAAACTTACCTGTCTTACCATATTATTCGATTTACGTGACGGGCATCCACCGTTTCTAAGAAAAAGTGCTTACTGGTTGTCACAATGTATAATTGAACTTTGTAATCCTTTCCAGTG
The DNA here is from genome assembly GCA_039090855.1 of Macrothele yani. Lineage (NCBI taxonomy): Eukaryota > Metazoa > Arthropoda > Arachnida > Araneae > Macrothelidae > Macrothele > Macrothele yani. The sequence goes on from CM077034.1 coordinate 149,151,781, forward strand.
AGATTTTTGACAAAAATTGCAAAAATATCCGAACGTCATATCTTTTCCGAACGTCATATCAGTTTGAAAGGAGAATACGTTTGTTTTTGATCACAGTGCGAACCAACAACTTTCCTCTTTTTTGTTTTCTTACAGGAAAATATTTTTTATTATAGGACCATTTGGGCTGAAATTGTTTCATAGCATATGCAAAATGGGAACCGATAATTTCTTCTCTTTAATGGTACAGACAGCAGGAAAATTGGATAGACACTGAATCGAAATGACGCCATATCCGTTAAGCTCGTCATTACATCATTGTGAAATGTCTTTCAATCACTGAACTTATAAATCAAAACGACAAGAAGAAATAGAAACTCTATATCGCCCCTTCGTTCCGCGTGTACTGGATAAATAAGTCAAATAGTTTGATTGCTTTGTAGGGTACAGCTCTCTAATGACGTGAATCATCATATGAAAGCACTATTCTGAGAAATACCATAACTCTGTTGGAATAAAATGAACTTATATAACACAAGGTTCACAATTGGAATATTTATTATTATTTGCCAAATTATTAGCGTACGAATCTGAAAATTCCCTCTTAATAATATGCAAGGTAAAAATGTACGTTCCCGGAAATCTCAACAAATGGAAGATATTGAGTTCCTCAAATTAATGTCTTATATCTTCCTGTACTTACAAAATGCCTTATTTCATTATACTTATTCCTTTACCCGTAATTTTCCGTTGTCCTCCACCATGGCCAGCATAAAGTATCCGGTATTAACTACTTTGTATAACCTGGTATTATGATTTGTTGCAAGGCGGTGAATAAGAACCAAAATTTTCGTTAAGCAACTTTATGTGTTCTATGACTGAATCTTCGTTAGAATCAGACTTTTTTGTTGCTAACTTTGTAGTCTGCGTTATTAATAGTAGACTTATATATGGCAGGAATACACACAAACGTATGCTCAGTCATATCTATAAGAATGCACTCATACTCCGTCGTGCTTTTAGCCGACTGTTAGTTAATTTCCTTGCACACACAAATGAAGAAACTGGCCCGAAACGGTGATCGCAAACACAGTAAACAATCGCTATTCCTTTTGAGCTACAACAAACACCTTGAAGTTCATTCGACCACAGGACTTGACGTGGATAGGTTACATAAAAAGTATTTAGGACTTACATTCATTAGACATTTAGAATTAGAAGCACTTAGCTAAAGAACCATAATATCCGTTTCATGGCATAAAAGGGCAAACAACTGGTAGCAACCAGTTGTTTGCTAATTTATGGCAATAAACGGATGTTATCGTTCTTTACCTAGTTGTTTGGTGTGCTGCTACCTGGTTTTATCTAGAATAACTTATTTTCAAATTTATACTTTTATTTCAGTTTCTGACAATATTACTGAATGCTATGGAATCGATATAGCAAATTCGTAGTATTCAAAACTTTAATGACGTTTATCTGTTGATAGGATGTCTGTTAATTTTAGGTACAATTTCTCTTAAAGCAGCGCATAATAAAAATTAATGGCGTCTAATTGCGAAATCTCCATAATTATGATCAGTTGTTTAAAAAGCAAATTTTCCAAACACACAAAATGACAATAAATGCGAAGCAACATAATGAAAAATACTGACAAAGAAGTACATTTTGATCACTTCCTGTTCATTTTTATTACATAGTATCAAACATTAATATTTCGAATGAAATGTTCCAAACATTAATATTTAAAATGTATGCTTCATGTTTTTTTACTTCAGGGGGCTGCTAGTGGTTTTGGTGTTTTAATATGAGAGTGGTTTTTCTTCGTTATCTCCTAACTTGGGATATACTTTTCTTCTGTTCTTTGAACTAGCCTTGTAGCATAATCAAATTCTTTCAATTCCATAAATGTGCAGGACAGGTTCGGAGGTTTGTTTACTTTCCAATCACTGTATTCTACGTGTGTCATTACGCTATATAAGTAGTTCCGCAAAGAATCTTCTTGGGTGCACGGATATTAAATAGGAATAGCTTTTCTAAACTTCAAATAGCATTCCTAGATTTCCTGCTTGGTTTTTAATACGCAGCTAAATACACTTTCCAAATTTGTTTTCATTTAGGAGATAGTGACGACACAGTTTCGTTAGGCGAAGCATAAGCCAGTAATGTTAGTCTAGATTGGATGGTTTTTACTACGTAGTTTAAAGAACTGATTAATACAATTAACCCTTTAACCGGCTGGTCTACGGGAACAAAATGTCGCCAAAAATCACCCGAAGCTTGAACGCGTATTGTCTCCAAATTCTCCTTAATCTTCCGAAAAAACTGGTCCCATTGCGGCGGTATTTCAGCTTTTCCAACATAGCGATTTCTGTCCCCCTTCTCACCTCAGCGGGTGGAACCAAGGTACTTAGAAAGAGGAGGTGGAACGCAAGCCTGTGGCAGTGATTATGCTCCGTTCTTTGACCCAAGGCGAGAACAGGAAGGCGAGTCTCCTCCCACACAATTCTTGCTGAGTCGGTCGGAAGAAAAACAATTAAAGGGAAGAATTAACATGTAAATACAGTGATGCATACTACATTGGGTAAAAAAAGAAAACAATTTTACATCCGCATACATTGGATTTAACCATAGGGGTTGAATCGTATGTAGAGGGGAACACGCGTTCTTAATTTTTTAATTTCAAAATTTGGATTTATAAAATTTAAATTTAATTCAAAATAATTGTGTTACACATTTTTCTAAACCAAATATATCGATATGAAGTTACTTTTGTTTTCATACCACTGTGTGTTATGAGTGGCGCACACCCGGGCAAAACCAATAAGGTCCGTCCCCTTTCCCCACCGTTCCAAAAACTCTTGTCCATTGCTCAAATGAAGGAACAAAAATTACTTTTAAGTTACCTTATTCCAACGGAATAAGGTCTCATGATTACAGTTAATAAGTTATTGGATCCGCAGAACCACCTGAATCCGTTCTTTAGGACACATTACCATATTGTACATATCAAGTGTGATAAAGAACATCATCAGTGGCCCTTGAATAATTGGAGAAGAGTCTTCCTGCTTCGATGAGTCCCGTTACGAATTACTTCACGCTGATGGACGTGCACCGATCTGGTGGATAGAGCACAAAGCAGTAGACGTGAAATGAGGACAAGGAGCTGTTCGGGATAATGACTGTTTTGGTATTGGCTGAAGTGTATTCAACTGGCACATGCTGTGAACTCTCGATTCAGGTCACGTGAATATCCTGGTGGACATTCAAAATCTGTTCATGGTCACTAAACACCCCTCCTACTGTTCTACCTTGGCTCCAAGTCATTTAAGGAACATTTACGAGGGAAGAATGTCGACCCCAGAAGTACCCAGCCATTCCTCCTACAGTTCTGCCTTTCCTTCAAGTGATTTAAGGAACATTTAGAAGGGAAGAATGTCGACCCCAGAAGTACTCGGACATCCTTCCTACAGTTCTTCCTAGGCTATAAGGAATCTTCCAGAGGAACAATGTTAAAGCCCACAGAGCTGTGGTGACTAGAATACGATTAGAAGATCATTCAGCAAAAATTCCCACTTTGAAATGGCCTCCACGTTTACCGGACATTAACACTTTGTAAAATTTTTCGAATGCTGCATATAGGTCAGAGCATCACGATGCTGTCGAAGGTTCGATCCTTCTCTCAGGAATGCTACGGAATTATGGACAGAGCTACAGCACGCATAATTGTAGACACCAGTGGAGAGCTTTCGCAACCGTCGTGTGAATTACCTTATTCTAGAAAAACGTGGTTCTTCACGCAACTAGGCAGGAGTCTGATAAGTTTTATCCATTCGAAATATTTACTTTGAAATCCTTTCCCTTTATTTTTCACGTTCTGTACAATTTATTGCTCAAATAATGCAGTCCAAAGATATTTTAAAACACTGCCTTTTAACAGTATTTTTCAAAAATAAAAGGCATAACCAACATGCATTTGAGAAAACACGCTAGACTTCATTTAATTACTGATAGAATTGATTGCCGAGACATTTTACTTATTTTCCGTTATTTAGATCTGAAAAATATGATGTTTTCAGGAAGTCCGCACCTCCGAAGAGTTTGAAATGTCCCTCATTTATCTTTCGAAATCTTTATTAAATACTTAAAGCTTTCAAAACTGGAATCCCGATATGTCTGGATTTTATACCTGTTTAGGTTATGACGAATAAAAATTCCATAGAGATTATTGGCAAAAAAGTTGTACATTTATTGTTATATTAAAACTGATCTGTGTTTAACTCAGATCCAGTTTGGATCAGTTTTTCTGTAAAGTGATAACGTTAAATAATTGGCTTTTAAAAAGTTATGTAAACCAGAAGATCTTATTTGAAAAAGCAGCTTCTGTGAAAAATCATATTCTGCATAGAACTGAGACGCAATGTTACTGTCTTAAAAGGTGTTTTTAAAGAAATTCAATTTTAGAAGGTTTTAGTACGGTTAGATTTGAAATCCGTGAAATACGTTATTTGTTATGTTCATAATAAATAGTTCGGAGTAGGAAAACAATTAGCACTTCTAAATATCCTTTTTGAATAATAAGATCTGAATTCCGTTTAATGGGTGTAAAACTAGTAGAAATTCATAAAACGAACTTTCGCCGGACCAAACTGGCTTCTTCAGGTAGGTACTACTTAGTAACAGCTGAAAACAACTTAGAACAACTCAACAGATCTACAAAAATTCGAATTAAAACATAAATACAAGACAGAAACGTATGAAATCATTACACAGTCACAGGTGGGGACTAATGCATTGTTCGGAACATTGGTGCTCACGTGATATGTCAAGGAGGTCATACCATACGTCAGGTACATCCACAGTTAAATCTTCGTTGCATGCATTTTGGTGCGGGAGAATCTAGATGAACTCAGGTAACTCTGTAGCTGTCCGGTTTTCGTATGAATCAAGTTAGGTAACCCTGTTCTAGCAGGAAATCTCCTGTTTGGAGAGAACGTCTGGGGCAAGGGCTCTGCAGAGCTTCTCGCTTCTGACGTCCCGTTTGTGCTCAGAGACTTTGATCTGAATTGACATTTTTGTCATCCCGATATACTGCTTAATTGTTTCATCAGGGTTGGTCAGGGTGACTGCATATACCCCAGCTTAACGAAGTACAGACTCATCCTGTTCCGAGGTGAGGACGGCAGCAATCGAATTAGGGCTTCTTATTCTGATATCAAGTCGAAATTAATTCAGGCTATTTTAAGGAAATGAGACATACTGGAGGTATTAATCACTGAGCATACAAACGGAGCATACGATTATCCAGTTGTAGCAAATCTCCAGTCAGTATGGGTATATTGAGTGTATGGTGGCTCCGGAAACCCATAGAGATCAGAGCTCGTTCGACTGTGGTTTGCGATACTCGCCTCGATGTGCATGCATTAAGTGCTTCGACCAGTCGTTGCACTGTGCTTCGTCTGTTGGTTCGTAATAGACGAGATAAACATCTGTAATATTTGCGGGCTTCTAATATTACCCTGACTACTGCAGGACTTACCAGCTTCCTCCCACTCATGGAGCACTTTAGGAATTGCACCACGGGGAGAGCCCACAGTATCGGCCGTTTCTGTAATGTTGCCATCATTAGGTTGGTAGCCATTATTTCTTTAAACTTTGTTAGGTGACGTCTTTTTCCCATTTTCACATAGAACCTCACACCATTCACGAGTTCGTGTCCTCCTAAATGCCTTACATGGCCTACATATGTTGCTACGCACGCCATCTGGCAGTTGGTCATGGTTCGTTCTTACACCACGGGTGGTAATATTTTTTTAAATGATCGGTGTACATACTGTATCACACAAGGCAACGGGATAAAGATTTAATTTTCAAGTGTTCTACCTCGGTTTATTTTGAAATTTTAAATTCTCCTTATGTAAAAATATCAGGTATTATTTTTCATTCTGGAAAGGCTTTATGTATTCAGTGTTCTTCATTCACTATAATTTATAATATTCAGATACCCACTTCAATATTGAAAATTAATATCATGCAATTTGCTCCCTGAATGCGATTACGTCGAAGTTCTTACTGCTAAAAATGTGAACACAATATTTATCTAAATATACATTGCATACTATGTCGTTTTATTTCACGGAGAGGTCAGTCTTCCCATTAATAATTTTTGTTAAATTCAAAATACTTCAACAAATTTCGCTGTTATGACCAGAACACTAGCAATAAATGAAGCCACCATAGTGCCCATTGCAGAAAAATGTTGATTTTAGAAGTCAACGGTGTGAAGATCAATGGTTGAGGCAGATTGAATCAATACTTAACATTCAAATTATGCATCATAAAATGAGACCATTTCATTTATTATTACATACGAAGATCAAATTTTAGCACTGCTCAATAAAGTGGTATGTCGATAGTATGAATATCGACAAAGTGAGATTTTAATATGAAAATCAGGAGCAAACTATTTATCTCACCGAAACTGCGCTTTATCCTCATTCAATGTGGGACTCAGTTCAGGGCGTTTTGGGAAAATATTTTAAAAATTCGGACGAAACCGTGGTATTATCAAATCGAATTTCGCAGAAGTCAGATATCCTTAAATTACCCTCAGGAACCGGGAACTAAACTATGCAGTTATTAGTATTTTTTGAACATGAATTAGGGCATTTCAACGATCAAACTATTTAGTTACGCATTAACAACTATTATATTTTGACCTTTCAAAAAGACGTCAAACATTTCTGCAATGCAAAAATAAGGGAAGCATCTCATGTAGGTTATCAAGAGCCTCAAAATGAGCTATTCTCCTCTTAAATATTCCTTGAAAATGCATTTACTAAAATGTTTTGTCTATCGACATTTTACGGGAAAAATTAGGTAAGTTATAAAATGAAGCTTAAGTTATCTCCTGGTTCTCACCAAAAATAGAACTTCAAATGGCTTCATTGCCGGTCACAATTTTTTACTTCATTTTCGTTGGTTTAGTACTAGAAATTCTGCCATATAGCCTGTACCATCTATCATATTCTTGCATTTTCATCGTCTTAAATCACGTCTTAAATTGCGCACATTCCTCGCTTTTTTTACTGTTTTTTTTATCGTACATCCAATGTACGTGTATCTCCGAATCGAAAATACCAAATAATTCACTCCTCAACAAACCTAAGCCAAAAATATCCGCACAGCTAACTTTTCAAAATATGCATTGAAGTAGTTTATTTATACCAAAAAATAAAAAAAATAAAAAAATATCACATCAGCAACTCAAAGCGTAGGAAACAAAAGCGAAAAACGAAATAAGAGCGCGTTAACTGAAAAGTTCATTCAGTTTAGCTCCTATCCATTGCGGCGCCTCTTCAGGGCACCGTGCAAATGGCGCCGTTCAGGACTAACACTTTGTATATATAATATAATTGAGGGGCAGTAATCCTGATGTGGAATTTTAGGTCATTATGTTTGAAGACCTCATTACTGTGTTAGAAATCCATTTGTTATTTTATCAAGCATCGTGGGAACGTTTTATCTCAAATGAATATTTTTAAACTTGTGAGTAATAGCAGAAAATGGTTGTACGGTTAATACTTTTTCGGAGATTTTTCTACATCAAAACATAAATTTTAAGGTGCCCTAAGTTATATGTACGTCTACTCTGAAAATGGGTAATAATTTCTTCTGAAAAACATATTCATTAAATTAAGTAGACATCTTTCTTCCAGAACTATACATAGTTCTCACGATTCCTTTTTGTAAATTCAGGAGGGCGTCCCCAGTGGCGCAACGGTTTAAGTGCTGTGTGCTACTAGCGTCTGGGAACGGCAATAGAAATGTCGTAGGAAGATCCTCATTGGTAACAATAAAATGCAAGCAACCAATTGGCGTGCGTGATGTGTATCACTAGTGCCAGGCAAGAATGAAATACTTAGCAAACGTTCTGTTTTTAAATTAATTTTTCGAATTTTTTACTGAAAGTCATTGATCAAATAACCGGGTAAATGTGTAGATTATCGTTCTAAATTATTTCGCAAGAAAAATGTTAGTACCTGGAAAAAAGTGCGACGTACGGATTCAGAGTATGGATATTGAAGGCAAATGGTACAGAAATTTCATATTTTAAATGTGTTTTGAAAATTTTAATCGGAATATTGATCTGTAAGTTCGATGTTGTGAAGAGACGCTGCGGTTGGCCTAATGCATCTCTACTGCGATGATGTCAACTGTGCTCCGTTAAAAGGAAAGTTCGTTGCTGAACCGAAATGACGGGCGGAAGAGTACTAGAGAAAGCGGTTACTTTTTGGCAGGAGAGCAATAAATTTTGAAGTGTACGCTACCAAAAATAGGTCCAAATTATGCACACTTTATTGGCATCCCATACGTTGTTGGCAGGAAAACCAGGAAAAAAGATCTTTGATTAGAAAACGATACGTATCAGTGAGAGAGAAATTGACCTGCGAACAAAGTATCAACACGAGAACCAAAAGTACAGTGGTACAGCAAATCAACTACGAATGGAAACCGTTCAAAGTAGAACCGAAGTTATGCTTCCCCAGTTTTCTGCCCAACATAGAAAGGAATTGTAGATTAGCGTCCTAAATTATTTCGTCGGAAAAATACCTGGAAAAAGGGCGCCGTATAGATTTTAGAATATGAAAATTAATGGCAAATGGTGTAGCCATTTCATGTTTTAAATGCCTTTTAACGATTTTTATCGTAATATTTACCTGTAAGTGTGATTTTTTGAATAGACGCTGCGGTAGGCTGAACGCATCGTTACCACGACGATGTGAAGCTTTAATCCGTTGAAAGAAAGATCCCTGCGGCGAGTAATTCACGCGCGGATGACTACAAGTGCTGCTGCATATGCTCTTGCCAGGAGAGCGAAGCACCATGTACTCATACGTTACAGAAAATAGTTCGCTCATGTTTTGTCATTGTTTTTGAAGCACATGTTCAGAAATGTTTCGTTCTTTCACACATCATTCCCTAATTCCAAATAGAAAGTGCAAATATTCCTTTCTATGTTGTGCAGAAAACTGGGGAAGCATAACTTCTGTTCTACTTTGAACGGCTTTTATTCGTAGCTGATTTGCTGTACCACTGTACTTTTGGTTCTCGTGTTGATACTTTGGTCGCAGGTCAATTTCTATCTCACTGATACGTATCGTTTTCTAATCAAAGATCTTTTTTTCCTGGTTTTCCTGCCAACAACGTATGGGATACCAATAAAGTGTGCATAATTTGGACCTATTTTTTGTAGAGTACACTACAAAATTTATTGCTCTCCTGCCAAAAAGTAACCGCTTTCTCTCGTACTCTTCCGTCCGTCATTTCGGTTCAGCAACGAACCTTCCTTTTAACAGAGCACAGTTGACATCATCGCAGTAGCGATGCATTATACCAACCGCAGCGTCACTTCACCGCATCGAACTTACAGGTCAATATTCCGATTAAAATCTTCAAAAAATATTTAAAATATGAAATTTCTGTACCATTTGCCATTATTATCCATACTCTCAATCCGTACGTCGCACTTTTTCCAAGTACTAACATTTTTCCGGCGAAATAATTTAGGAAGCTAATTTACACATTTACCCGGTAATTTGATACAATGGCTTTCAGTAAAAAATTCGAAAAATTATATTAAATATAGAAAGTATGCTAATCATTTCATACTTACCTAAGGCTTGTGATACACATCACGCACGCCAATTGGTTGCTTGCGTTTTATTCCTACCAATGAGGCTCTTCCTACGACATTTCTATTGCCGTTCCCAGACGCTAGTCTGTGTGCTGACCATTCATCCGAAACGTGTCCATGTTCGGATGGTGTGTCGTGGATATCCTGTTTTTCTTACGACACTGGATCTCCTTCTTTTCAGGAATCAGTGGTCTCAATTAGGAAGAAACAACAGCTTATATTTCATTGAGATGCTTTTGTTGGTCGTTGAACTCCCAAGCAAAGGTCAGGAAGTTCATATTCTTTAAAACCAAATACAGTTCTATCAACATTTTTAAACAAGGTGCGTTTCATTTATTGTGAATAAATATCTGTTGGGAATTTCAGGGATATCTTTTATTTGAAACATTTTAAATTCAGTTGTTTAGAAAATAGCTTTCTCCGATTTCGAGCATTTTTCTTAAACAAAAAAGACGAGAACCTGAAGCTCACAGTCTAACATTTAGGTCTCTGTACCATTTTACTGTATATAAATTACAATATGTCATACATACCATCCCACCTCAGCATTTGAAACATGATTTCTGCAAGTTATAAAAGTTATTCTAAGAATTCACAGAAAATTTATAGAATCACCTGAAACAGGATTAAGTGACAAGGGGAATTTGTTTACGAATGTATTCCCAGATCAATCAAAGTGTCAAAAGGATCGTTAAACCACGCAATGGTGGGTTTGTGCCAGAAACAAGTACGAGAGGTATCTCCCCAGGGGAAGTCTTCTACACAGATAATTCCGAGCTTATTGTGTATCATGTAATTTTGTCTTTGAAGGAAAAATCGCTATTGAAAGCACTAGCTTGCAACTTTTCTGATTAAAATTCAGATATAATTCAGTGTGCTTGAAATACGCATTACCATCTTTAGAAATCAACAAAAAAAATGGATTCTAAAATTTCAAATTATAAATTTTTATATATATTATATTTTTAAAATTTAATACTGTCATGAGACAACTGATAGATACAAGTATGAGATAAAATTCAAAGAAAATAAAACCCGTAATTCTCTGAACCTATAATACTTAAGAACTCTACGATACAGATGTTTTCTTTAAATTCAGATATCCTTACGTGTCTGCAATGCTATTACTCACATAAACTTCTGTTGCATGATATAAAACGGAAATTTAACCCTTATATTGAAAACGAAATTCGCGGTTCTTATGTAATACTTTTTGAAATAGCAACATCTCAATTGTATCCGCAGTTGCTTGGAATTATCGCAGCTCTGGGTTTTACTGGTGGATTTTTTTACATGCTTCTCAAATCTATGTTGAAACTGTTCATTCAAATTTATGTCAAAACGTACCTACCAACGTCCATTTGCGGGTCAAGTGACGATATAAAAATTCAAAACTGTATGCAGAGAGGTCTTCGTAGCTAAATGTACAGCAGACAAAATAAATCCCAGAAAATGAATAAGTGAAAAGTAAAAGTACATATTAATTAGGATCATGTTCAGAGATAAAGTGAAATGAAGTGAAATGAACTTAAACGTTTCCTAGTGAATCCTGAAAATCAGATATATCCTTTCAAACATCATTTATAGTCAGTTGTTTCAAAAGAAATGAATAGTATTCGTTACTTTTTCCAAACTTTCTGAAAAAGATCTATTTTTACGCAATATGAATCTTACAGGAAGCCTTCAATAGGGTAATCATGACGTTATAACACTCAGAAACATAAAATAAATTTCAAAGCTGACTTTAAGAAAAAAGTATCAGCGGTAAAGAAACATATTTTCTTCTTATTGTGTAAAAGCTGCGGGCTATTTAAAATAAACTGCCTCAGCAATGTCTTTCACTGTGAGTGGAATAACTTCTCATATAAATCATAAGACTTTTACGTCATGCAAGACGTCTATAGACCAAGGCAACTACTAACGTTCAATTGCGGGTAGAATGACGATATAGAAACATCAAAAACTGTATACAGCAAGTTGTTGGTAGCTAAATATACAGCAGGCAAAATAAATCCCAGCAAATGACCAAGTGCAACAAGAGAAGTCGACAACCGCATAACGTCGTTTTGCTGTTTCAGAATAGTTAAGCTGTGTTCCGCATTACAAAGATGGTTACAAAATAATTGTCTTTACGTAAAGTATATTTCCAGAAGATGATTATTAATGTGATCATTAAATTTATAAATATATCCTAAAGTGAAATATGCGCTGACAGATCCTAGCAGCGAAACTTGTAGCCATGAAATGTCCGAAATACACTGGAATAATTTCTTATTTCCTTATCCACAATGAGAAGTTGTAAATTAAATTTACGAGATAAATTTTGTGATTAGTAGATAACTTTTAGGGCAATACATTCAAAATATATAGAGAAACTTATAATTATGCAATACAATTTAGATATATAATATGCACTTCTGAATTCTGTGGAAATGATTGGACTCTTCACTGAGGTGAAGATTTCAGGAAAATAAGAATTTCATTTGGTTAGTGGCGATATATCAGTTATATTCTGGAATGTCCACTGACTTTTCACTTAAAATGACTTTCCTGAAAAAACATCTGTCAAATGCAAAATTTCCAAGTCTGTCTGTTGCCGTTCCCCTGTTTGTATAGGAATAAGAATAGTGTGAATTGATATGTGGTATATTTTTACGGAATTTTTTTCAGTTTGTAGGTTTAACGACCACCAAGAGGAACTCAGTGGGCTGTAAGCCGTCGCTAGTCCAACATGCAAGGCCGTCCCTCCCGAGAAAGCCCAATGCCGTAAGAGGAACATAACATGCATGCGTCACCGGGATTCGAACCCGGACCTATCTCGGACGAATGTTCATGAGCCAACTCTTAGAGACTGCCCCAGCGCAACAGTTGTATGGGGTTTGCGAATTGCATTATTCAAAACTGTACAATTGTGTGATGGAAAATAACTCTAATTTATTTTGGTTATAATTCTTTGATTTTGAAATTTCTCGTAGAAATCACTATTTAAAGACCCACATATTTTCGCCTGAGTATTGCGAAAGTTTTCTATGAAAACAAATAATATTTAACCGTAATAAATATTACTTCATGCCTTCTTTACGAAACCACGGATCTACTGTCTGTCGACGAGCTCACTGGGTAAAGAATTCTAGTGTCTGCATTTCCATTCCTCCGAGATTGCCCGGTGTGTGAGTCCATGATGAGGTACGAATGGTGTTTTGCTTCTCTAACAACAGAGATACGTTCTAGTCCCTGGAACACGTGGCCCATCCGCAGGGACAAGCCGCTGATTATAGCTTCACAATCTCGTCATTTTAAACGTTATACGCTGACAAAAAAAGAAAAGAAAGATTGTGTGTCTTCAGATTGTGTGATTGAGTAAGCCTTTGTGCAGTCATTTGGCTGATGCATGAGTTTTGCTTTTGAGTAAATAGAAAGTGTTCACAGCTCTTATTTGTAATCAGAAATTTTAATTGTTTATCTGCCATTTTCTCCTTAGGCATTGTATAGTCATAAGAAGTACATCTTCCGTTTCATAGCACCTGAGGCCAATATTTTAGCGCGTAATATCTGGCTGGAGTCCTTTCGTTTCAAAATTTTTCTCTGAGGCTTGAACGTTCCTAATGATAATCTCCTATTTATCTTCTACGTGAGTTTTGCTAACATGTGGGATTAAAGTTCCTTATTAACAAACACATGGGACCTCAAGCCATGATCTTTACGCTCATTCTTTTCTCACCCTGTAGCGTCAGTCTCATCCTTAACACAATACGGTGTCCTCAAAGTGAAAGTTCATTAACACTTTTAAGGATTTTTTAACACAATTTGTTAATTTACTTTTATCTGCAATTTTATTTTATTTTCACCTTTAACTTATGACAAAATTTCAAATGCTTTAGTACGAATTGCTGTTTATGATGAATAACACATATGTGCAAAAAAACTATGTTTCTCAGTGAGGATGTAACTTCGCCTTCATTTGCATTGCAACGAATTATATATATTTAAGAAACAAATCATGATTTGGGCAGCACAAGTTAACAGCGTGTACTGTGTTGTAAAACCCAAATCTTTAAAAATCCTTTACCTACATTGAGCATCGGTCAGCATCACAGGTTTGTCATAAACCTGCGACAAATTTGTCTGTTAATTACGGACTTCGATGATTATTTGTAGTTATAATAATATTAACAATTACGGATATCAAGCAGCTCGGTAATCAAATGTCTTAAGGGAATATTTCTCTTTCGGAGCTGAAAGAAGAACTTTTTCTTTCCGCACTTGAAGCGAATCTTTATCTTTCAGAGTTTAACGAGCAAAATATGCAAAACATGACACAGGAATGTGCTTATACACTACTATGGGCCCTTATTAAAGAGAAAAAAAGAGATACAAGGACGTAGGACAAACGCTCCATGCACGTGTCAGTTAAGAACGTTCTACCACACCAGACATAAAATATGAGACTCATCTGCCAGAAGTTGTTGCTTCAGTCTTTGGTAACATTTGAGTTCCGCCAACTAATGGCTTACAGAAAAATGTTTTATGAATGCATATGAAAGATTATAATTTCTATGGTTTATTTACGTAATTTATTTCTCACATTATATAGTGCCCATAAACGTGCAATTTACAAATTTAGATAAGGTTCAACCTTTATCTCCCAAAATTTCCTTATACATATGCATTTAAATTTATTCATAACATATATATTTTTCCTGAAAGCATGCTCTTTTCAAAGGACTAAAACAAAAGAAGTCATACATCTTCACATTAAGAAGGAATCATTATCCCCTCCTTTGGTGCCAAATGACAGAAAGATGCTTGTCAGCCGATTACAAATTTGATAACTGAGTCTTATGACAGAGTATGTTAATTCCGAAAACCAGTTATGTACCTTGTATAACTCCACGCGAAATATTAAGTGTAAGCTACGTAAAAGTTATAAAAAGAAGATAAAAGTGACACTTCATATTTACCTAATGGAAATTTTCATTTTTAAATAATGACACTGCATTTAAAGAAATATCAATAAAACATTTTAAAAGCACCAAATAAAACCTAGCCGGAAATACTCAATCCGTTCATTGAATTATCAGCTCCAATTTTTTAACTGTTACCGAACTGATTGTTCTTCGTAGTAATGGGATGTTAAAACTTAATTGTAATTGCGAAACTTTTTCTTATTTCAAAGCTGTATATTAAGGGCTGATATACCGATTAGCATGATTATGGAAACATACAGTAGTTTATCAAAAAAGGTATTGTTTGTTGATAATTTTTTTAACCATAATAAGCTGTATACCAAACTGAGGCTTTCAGAACAGAAGATATTCGACTTGGAATAGACTTATACGAATTATATGCACACGATAAGGGAATTAGGGACAGTTCTTTCTGTAAAAAATGTCCCAACTTTACCAGTGATGTCGGAGATGGAAAGAATGATCTGATCTTTTGCTTTAGATAATCCTACAAATGTTCAATAACATTCGGATCTGGAAATCGAGGTGGTAACGTCAACTGATGTACCTCACCCTCATACGCTGCAAGGATGAACTTGACACGTTTCGTACAACGCAGGGATACATTATATGCTTGTACACGAGACGGTTGTTAGGGAAAAATTAATGTATCTTACGCTCAAATGTATGGGAGATTTTCCATGAGGAAGCGTAAAGTTATATTTCTTTATCCATAGAACATTGGCTGGATTCTTTTGCTTTCTCAAAGAAAATGTTACATGTTTTATTTTGAGCAATTTGAATTTGCTACCCTTTCAAATGGCGAAAGTAAGTTTTCAATCACGTGATCCGATGTGAAAAACATTTCCTGATTCTGAATGACTCCCGGGACCGCATTCAATGAACGGAGCTGGATTTTTCACTTTGCTCTTAATAATGACGTTCATGTTGTAGGAGCTGGGTAAAAGGTTTTTACATGACTTTTTAAAAGTTCGGATTATAGATCTTACTCATGTATCTAATTTATTTGGATCGCATTTTGTTCTGTTTTCTGTCCAGAGCTAAATCTTATTTACAACTACTAAAATATGCACTGCACGTTGCCCTAATGTAAGAATCAGGTAAGACCAAAATGATTTCTTTGACAGGGCTTGCGAATTTCTTTAAAGAAAGTCTTTTTCAAGGTAGAAACAATCAGCAAGGAATTTAGATTTGCGGCATAAAGCAATGATAAATATAAATAAATAAGGAAAATGCTTTATATTTGTATTCAGTGGTTTGAGTTACAGCACAAAATATCCATCACATGGATGAAGACATCAGAATAGATTTTGCGAAGCCGAGAACTCTTGGACTTCGCAAATTTCTAATCTTCCCCTAACCCCGAATGAGAGAAAAAAATAAGCCACCTCACGAAAAATATTGTTATTTACGCTACGTGTGCTGGACATTTAACAATGATAATTCTGATAAAAGCGTTTAATGACTTTTCGGAAGTTTTAGTGTTCATGTTATGGATTTACACAGGAGAACGTCCACGCTCTGTGAGGAAGAAACGCTTGCTGCTTCCTTTAGGCGTGGTAAGCTGTGATCTGTATTTGCGGCGTTGCTGACATTGAAGGAAACGAATAATTAATTTAAGTGCATATGAAGTGACATATCAATCAAAGAAACCAACAACTTACCCAAAAGTCTTTAGCCACTTCTTTTCTGTAAACTTTATGCACGTCGATTATAACATCATGTTATGTAGCTGGCCTTCAAAGGTTGAAAAACGCCTTGTTTATAAGGCGCTGTTTTATATTCGTTGTTCCAGTCATGAAACATCCTATTTTTATTCACAGGTCAAAAACGCTGACTTCAGTCTGCCGTCTGAGATGTAACATAGCTCGTCATCACAGGGGGTATGCTCACTATAACGTGAGTGTTGTCAACTTTCATTACGCCATTTTTTTATCGTATTCTTCTTTCACTCCCACATATACAACACGGCCTTAAAATTCACAATTCAAAAAAAGGTACTCACCTCAAATACACTTATTCACCCACTTAATAAATACTCATATATAGTATTCTCAACCATTTACACTCCCCATAAATACCACTGTAAGGTACACAACATACAACACATTCATACACTCAATTAAAACCACTATGTACATAATTACACTATTTACATTCCTTGGCAGTCAAACCGTTGTCAACTGTGACTAATGTAGTGCTCCATCTACCTCATACATCGCACAAACCCTACGGCAAACGCCAACTTCATTCAGCCCGTCATACACACGGGGTTGGCGTTTGCTGTAGGGTTTGTGCGGTGTATGAGGTAGATGGAGCACTGCATTAGTCACAGTTGACAACGGTTTGACTGCCAGGGAATCTAAATAGTGTAATTATGTACATAGTGGTTTTAATTGAGTGTACTATGGTGTTGTATGTTATGTACCTTACAGTGGTTTTTATAGGGAGTGTAAATGGTTGAGTGTACTACATATGAGTATTCATTAAGTGGGTTAATAAGTGTATTTGAAGTGAGTACCTTTTTTCGAATTGTGAATTTGAGGACCATGTTGCATATGGGAGAGTAAAAGAAGAATACGATAAAAAATGAATTATCGTAATGAAAGTTGACAACACTCACGTTATAGTCAGTATACACCTTGTGTTGACGAGCTATGTTACATCTCAAACGGCAGACTGAAGTCAGCGTTATTGACACCTGTGAATAAAAATAGGATGTATCAGGACCGTAAGAACGAATATAAAACAGCGTCCTGTAAACAATGCGTTTTTCAACCTTTGAAGGCCAGCTACATAACATGATGTTATAATCGACGTGCATGAAGTGTATAGAAAAAAAGTGACCAAGGACTTTTTGTTAAGTGGTTGGTTTGTTTGATTGATATGTCATTAACGACTTGCACGTAAATATGCGCACTTTGCTGGTATTTAATACCATTAAAGATGCAAATAATATAATAACATATGGAAATGTTTCGGAATAGATAGGGACACAGCGGTCGACACGATCCATGATGCGTCGCAGAGAGAAAGGATGTTTACTTTAACTTGTAGGCTCACAGGTGAGTAGAACTGTATAGAAAATGAAATGTTTTTTTTTAGCATCAAGCGAATTCCTAAAGCATATTGATTTTCAGTTTTCGGAATTGAATAAAAAATAAGTATCATACAAACATGATAGTTAAGATTCTGTGGCCCGGAGCTTACGAAACCTGTAGGAACGATCCCCACATAGCCTTTTTTCTGTGGCAGCATGTGCTGCCATTATTTCTACGAATAAGGCGTCCCTGATTGTGTGTTTTACGAAAGTTCCATCTTTCCGGTGCCAAAAATACGATTAAACTAGGCAAGTGATTAGAATAATGTGACGCTGTTAGAGGCAGATAGGCGGGCAAACCGAGCACCTTTTCAGCAAAAGTCTCGTTAAAATAAAGGGCAAACATAATAGAAGCACTCTTAAAACGCAGTACTTTAGGGTTTAAAGGTATTCTATTTATAAAGCAAATACATACATCAGAGAATTAATGATAAACTTGCTTTTAAGTAAACTTTTAAATATTACATGTTGATCTACACTGCTGGCCATTAAAAGGGTAACATAAAGAAGATCGCATTCCAGGAGCTCGAAAGTTGGTGGAAGGGCAGACCACGGGCGCACATGTAAATGATTAACAGGTCAGCACATATGGAAATAATGTGGGACAGTAAAGCCCCATGGAGTCGTATAAGAGGGTGAACAATTTGCCAGTGTTAAGTACTCAAAGTGTATTTGCTCTCCGTTCTTGGCCACGGACAGCTGCAGTATGCCTCTTCGAAGACAACGATAGTCTTACTAGGAAGCTTCCGACTTCGATCTCAGGAAAATTGTGGCATATCTGGATTGCGGCGTATCACTCCTAGACATCGGAGTTCGTGTGGGACTGCATGCAGCCGCGGTAGGGAGAAATGTCTTCAGTGGCTAGCAGCTAAACGAACACACCAACGTGCAGGATCCAAACGGCTCCGTCACACCACCGAACGACAGGACAGACAACTGGTGCGCATGGCTCTGACGTAATGCACAGCCTCATCAACCACCCTAGCTCACCAATTCGGGCGTGTAGAGCAACACCCAGCCTAAGCATGGACGGTTTGACGTCGTCTGAAGATGCGAGGCATTTTTGCACAGCGCCTATTGCTTCTGCTACTTTTGACTGTACAAAACCAGCGTCTGCGAATGAATTAGTGTCGCGTACGTCGCTCATGGAGGAGCGAATAGCAAGTTCTTGTGTTTTCCGACGAATCCCACTTCAGTTTGTAGAACAATGGTGGATGAATCCGTGTCTGGTGGTACCGCGGCGACCGGCTAAGTGAGTCATCTGTTATGCTGCGGTGACCGGCTGAGTGAGTCATGCGTTATGCTGTGGCGACCGGCTTAATGAGTCATGCGTTATGCTGCGGCGACCGACTTAGTGAGTTATGCATTATGCTTCGGCGACAGGCTGAGTGAGTCATGCGTTATGCTTCGACGACCGGCTGAGTGGGTCATGCGTTATGCTGCGGCGACCTGCTGAGTGAGTCATGCGTCATGCTGCGGCGACCGGCTGAGTGAGTCATTCGTTATTCTGCGCCGACCGGCTGAGTGAGTCATGCGTTATGCTGCGGCGACCGGCTGAGTGAGTCATGCGTTATGCTGTGCAGGACCGGTCCGGAACCCGGCGTTATGGTGTAAGATGCCATTAGATTTCTCTCACGCACGTGCCTTGTCCGTTTTACCGAAACGTTGAACAGCACGTTACATCACTGAGCTGCTGGAGCCTCTTGTTTTATCATATCTTCAGGGAATGTCTGGTGTCTTTTACCAATAGGATATTGCTCAACCGCTTGTGGGGAGCAACTTTCAAGATTTCCTGGATTGCCACAATGTGCAGCGCCTTCCTTTCCCTACCGGGATGTACCGCCTATTGAACATATGGTCGCAAACGATCACCCCTGGCCAAAACGGAGGACATGTAGCATCGTATCGAAGCTCGATAGACGGACATTCCTCAACACATATCCAACGTCTCTTCCTCTCGATTAGGCGGTGTAGCAGCTGTAATTGCCGCTTATGGTGGTTACACCGGATACTGATTTTTTGTGTCTCACCGTGATCAATTTGTGATCTAATCACCTTGTGTCATCTGCTTTCTGTGCAATAAGTATGGCTTTGGTATTTCTTGTCTTTCAAGGTGTTGCACTTTTAATGGCCAGCAGTATATTTAAATACTTTTCACAAAAATTTCAAAAATACATTACATTGTAAATTAACAAAGAAATTTCGAATGTAAAAATGGCGTGGGTTTACCAGACCACGGAGGTGTTTTGATGAGCAGACACTCTAAACCGCTTCTTCAGAACGAAGGCGCATAAAGAGTAATAGTTTTTATTTTACGTTCCGCGGAGTTATTGGCATTTGTCCCACTAATCCGTATCTTTAAGACGAAATGATGAATTTTTTGACAATTTTAATGACAACAACGAGTTTATATTTAATCATTGCTTTGCTTTACTTAAATTTGATAGTACACCAGGTTTAACTGTACCTCTCCCTTTCTTGTACTAGAACTTCTTTTCGGTGTTCAGTATTTCTTCTGATAATATATTTATCTATAAAAGAGAAAATATTGTCTTTCACACATTCCGAATGCCTTTTTCAAACTTCATGAAACGCTTGAGAAATCGAAAGGTCCTATTTATAAAGCATGAAATGAAGTACACAGATGAATTAAAGCGACTTTAGGTAAAAGTCGTACGATTATTTTACGATTTCCTGTGGCTTCTGCACTATGTTTGCTTCAATTATTTCGAAGGAATAATACATGTGTTAAACAAGTTGAAGATTATATTTCGCATAGAAAGAGCGCCTTATGATTTCCTAATTGCTATGATAATATTTCATTTGGGAGCATTTGGAAGACGTGATCCTTTTCATCACAATAAAAGCTGAATCTACGTGCGATTTTCACTTTTTATAAACTTTGAATTTTGTGTGCAATCAGCAGGAAGTATCTAATCACCAATGCGCAGAGTACTTCTTTTTTCCCATCTCTATAAACATGAAAAATGATCTGCGAATGTGCCATTTTGCACTTGTTTGCGAAAAGCTCCATCCTTTCCTGCAATATGGGACCTGATGTTCGACTGCGTTTCAGTCGTTGCTGCGAAAGCCATAGCAACGATACCTCACTAGATTTTTCATAGTACGTGTTTCGCATAATCTGCCTCATTAGTTCATTCTGCTCTGAAAAAATTGTGATTCCTCAGACAGAAATGATTGTTCTCTTGTTTTTGTTCATCTATCCGACATGATTTGACAAAGCGTGATTTCAGGGCATCATTACTTTTGCTTCGTTTTGTTTCAGTTGGCGGTTTCATGACCGACATAATTATAATATTTAGGACTTGAAATCAAATAAGGGAAAGTAAGTGAACCTCCCTCCCATAAAAAAACGCTCACGAAAACAACATATAATTTAAACAATATATTCGTAGCCGCTCAAGAAGGGCTCTAGCGGAAACGTCCTCTGCACCAGAAAGAAAATATTACAACGTGCGTTTAGATGTCTCAAAAATATTAAACAGCTGAACAACGGAAAAAACGTTAACAAAACTACATGGAGAATGAAATTCAGAAAATATAATTTATTTCTTTTACATGCGTACATTTAAGATTTCCTGCGCTACCTAGTTTAAGAGAATAGGATCACGAAAAAAGCTAACACAAATAACATAAATGTTTTTAAACTATTGTTTCCACGCTGTGGAAAACACACACCTAAAAAGGCAAAAAGAGAATCTCCATTAAATTACTAAGGAAATCTGAAGTCGAAGATTTTGATGGCACCGGACAAAATTGCTTACTGTTCAAGGTAATTCAGATTTCCTTGTAAGTGGCTTCCATTGAAAGTTCAGGCAGATAAATTTTCTAACGTATTGGTATATTAAGACGGTCAAAGTTCAGATTATGGCTTCAGAGATTTAATGGCTAGTTTTTGAAAATTCCATTAAAATATGAAATTAAAGATTTTAAAATATGTCTGATACTAAGACATTGCGACATGATCTATTCTACAAATTAAGGGAGTGGAGATAAATAAAACCTAAAATTCATGAGAATTAATAACTTGATCATCTATTAATGAACTCGTTTTAACAGGATATACCGTAATCTACAGCAAAACAGCAAATACGAAAAAGAAATTCCCTGGTTGCCGAAAGACTTATGTTCTGCACTGATAGTGTACTGCAATCGAAAATTTAACAAAAATTAACAAAACCCTTAGCTTTCCCCCCAATGTGTATATTTGCCGCCCCGATGGCGCAGTGGTCTAAGCGATGGCCTCTGATCATTCGTCCGAACGGGGTCCGGGTTCGAATCCCGGGAGGCATGGATGTTGTGTTTGTCTTACGGCACTGGCTCTCTCCCTTCCCTGGAACCAGTGACCCTAAATTAGGGACGGACGACTGCTTATAGCCCATTGAGTTGCTCACGGTGTTCGTTAAACCTCCAATAAAAAAAAATGTGTATATTTGATCTTGTACATATAAAATAGAGCTCTAATTGTAGGAAAGATAGCATTGAGTGAAAATAATTTCAAGGAAGTATGTAAGGAGTACAACGGGTATGCAACGTTTGGCGACGCATCTCTTTAGGTTTGAGATAATTGCTTTTGCGATATTAACAATTGATTGGTAATTTAGATATGGATTATATCCTTATCAGTTAAATCTTCCCGTTGGAGTGTGACTCACATGGGGCTATAAGTAGGAGACAGACAATAAAAATACTTTCTCAAAAAAATATCCAATCTAGTACAACGGAAAGCCATCTAATTCAATGAAAACGTTATTGCCTAACAGTACGTATTTTTCTAAAGTCAAGAACGTTTAAAAGTCGGTCCAATTGCGCATTAAGAACCGCTTGAACAAAAGAAACACAGCTTTTGACTTGAAGAATGTTTTCTTTCTCTACAACCAAACACACGTGCGTTCTTTCGCATTTCTCTTTGAAACTGCTTATATCGCATGTTGGCACAGGGTGAGTCACAATGAATAGCCTAAGAACTGTAGCTCCTCAACGTACATCCGATGCCTAAAGTGAAATGAGTAAATAAATCATCGGAGGCAGGCCTCGGTTTAATATCACTTGATTATTTCACTTCTATACCTTTATCATTACGCTTTAAGTAAGCAATTAACAGCAGTGTGCAATACTTAGAATATTACGAAGGAGATAGAATTAATACTTGCTGCTTACTCAGGTTTTAACAGGTTTTAATAGCTTATATGTAGCATGATAAAAATAATTTGGCCGCCCCGGTGGCGCAGTGCTCTAAGCAATCATTCGTCCAAATGGGTCAGTGTTCGAATCCCGGTGAAGCATGGATGTGGTGTTTGTCTTAGGGCACTGGATCTCTACCTTCCCTGAAACAACTGACCCTAAATTGGGGACCGGCGAATGCTTATACCCCACTGAGTTGCTCACTGTGGCAGTTAAACACTCACTCAAATAAATAATAATAATTTGCAGTAAATTCTAAATATTTCAGGCATCAGAGACATGTTATTGACGGCTCTATGTGAGAGCAACCCTCTGTGGATTCCATGCTACGGTGTCACAGGAGTTGGTGCTTCATCATCACAATGGATCCCATCCATTAAAACTTCAGCTAGTTGTATTCTAGACGACAACTCTTATTATTGGGCGCTGGTTTCCCATGTGACCTGCCCCTCCAATGACATAACGCATTGGAGGGCATAATTTCCGCCTATGAGAACCTAACTTTTTACAGCTCAACTTAAAATAAGGTAGAATACTGTGAAATCTCGAAAAAAGAGAGAACAAAAATTATACCCAAGAAACTGATAGAAAGATCAAGCTCAAAAATTGTTGATGAAAGGAATTTCATAGCATGCAATAGCTATAGTCAACACACCTTCTTTCTGAATTTTAACGATAACTGTATGCCACTTTGTTTCACGTGAGGATCCAGATAATGACTTCGAAAAATATATTTCAGGTTTGGAATTTTATGAACAAACGTCATCTAAAATAAAAAAAGTTCTAAGATATAATACTAAAGTAGCATTTAAGAACTGTAAGTCACATGACTGCGATAACTAACGTTGTTAAAGTTCGCATCGTTCTTCTCGTTACCATCACAATTCACAGGGGCATTCTGCACATACAATGGTATGTCATCCCAACCACTCCACGGAATTTTCAATTTTTGATCTTTACGTCCTTCTAGCGGAAAGCCTGTGAATTATTCAAAGTGGATAGTGTTCCACATCTCCATTGTTGAGAAAGGCATACAATAAAAAATGAATTTCGCAATATGGGTTTTAGAAGCGGCGATGCAGCTGCAAAAAAAAAAAAATAAACAAATACTACTTAGTGGCAGAACTGTGAACCATTAAACTCCTCAAATATAAATTTAAATGGTACTGCAAATTAAAGGACATCTGGTGTTGAAATAACTTTTTATATAGAAACAGAGCTTTTGAGAAAAACAGATTAAACTGTGGACCCCAAGCGGCGAATCGTGCATCAGTTGGGAACAAAATACACACACACAGTTCTCATGGATAATATAGTATTTGACCCAAAAATAATTTATTGACTGAGGTTATTCCCTCAGATATTACTCTAAACGAAAAAGGGTTCTTAAGCTTTCTACTGGCACATTTGTGAATTAAGAAATATTTGAATTTATTTCAAACACATGTAGTGCTGGAAAAAGCATTTGCCATCAGCAGTTGTATCTAATGAAAGAAGTTTTCAAATCGGACATTTTGAAGCAGAGGTATCGGGGGAATGGTATTCACCTTTACTCCCCTAGCAGAAAATCTACGCATTACGTGAAAAAAGATATTATAACTACAATTAGCCTTCGACATAAATGATTGGAAAGGGAAAAAATTTCAATGGGATATTTATATATATAATGTACCTTTAGCTTCATATCATGTTCTCTTACGTCTTCTAGCGGCGAAGGTGGGCATCGGGAAATAAACAGAATGCAATGATCATCATTTTCGCACATCAAACTTCCTAATGCAAAAGGAAATTTTGAAATCGAACCAATAGTTGCAGAGATATGATGTCCACAGTCAGATGGACTGACGTTCAAATACATAAATAAGAATGACTTTTTTGTTACTGAAGAGGTGCTAAAAATTTGCAGAAAACACTAGGAACTACTTGACGCACTAATAATCTAAAGGCCAAGCAAATTAATAATCTGTATTGTGAATCATACCAAACCCGCCGGTATTTGCCGTGGGAGAATTAATACGGTAATATTTATTTAGCTTAATGAGTGTCGCCCGTTAAGCTACGATCTCAAACCTAAAGAAATTCATTTGGGAAAGCTAAGGATAGGTACACGTATGACTTCAGAAATACTTCGAGGTGTAATTGCGGTTACAATGAATAGTACAATTAGCATTAATAAATACCACTAGTAATCGCTGCATTATGACCACCCCTATCAAAAGTGGATGCGGCCCGCTGACCACGCGATTTGCATGAGTCCGCGATTTGTCGATAAAGGTAGCGTATAAAAGGTGTGAGTGTTGCAGTAGGTAGTAAAATTCGGAGCTTGATATATAAACAGGAGGATTTAGAGTATTTTGAGAAAAAAAATTGTGGGAGCTCGGACAGCGGGTTACTCAATTTCCCAAACGGCGATTTGGTTGGTTTTTCGCGAGCCCCGTAGTTAAGGTATATTAGGTCTTGCGTGGAAATCGTCAAACGACTACCTAGATATAAAACTGCATAGGACCGTAAACGTAGATGTGAGAGGTGAGCGCCATGTCCGATGACTTGTACAGGACAAAAGAAGCAGCACTGTTCAATAGTTGACTACCCAACACAACAGAGGTCAACCCTGAACAGTTTCTGTCATGACCATGCGTCGCACAGTCGGACGTATGGAATATAACAGCAGACGACCCGACAACATCCGGTACAAAAGACTCACCTGTTTCAAAGATCATCGAAGTTGGATGTCGGATGACTGGTAAACAGTGTAGTGGTCGGACAAGTCTCGTATTTTACCCCATTCCGTGTATGGTGGTGTACGTATTTGCTGTTAATATCATGATGCCCTTGATTCATCGTGCATAGTAAGCATTGTATAAGTCTGTGGAGGCGGTGGTATGGTGTGAGGTATGTACACCTGGCAGGAACTTGGACCCGTGTTGCATACGGAACAACGCATGCATGTGTCCACTATCGTGAATTGTTTGCTGACACTGTGCACCCAGCAGGGTTGGCCTTTTCCCGAATTGTGATTCTGCCTCCTGAGATAATAATGTGCCGAGCCACAGGTCAAATGTTGTTCAGGAATTATTTGAGGAACACAATTCAGAATTCCAGCATACCAATTGGCCTACGAACTCCACCAATATCAATACTATGGAGCACTTATGGGACGCTATGGAAGGGCATACCACACGTCTGAGTACACCAATCGCGTCCATACCTGCATTGAAGACAGCATTATACAGAGCTTGGTTGGCCATACCTCGCAACCGCTTCAGGCATCTTTGCATCTTTTTGAATCAATGCCACGTGTACTGAGGGCGAAAGGAGGTTCTACAAAGTAATAAGTATGTTTTCATAATTCAGTGTTCACTCGATGTATGTCACATACGTTAATTGCGGTGAAGTAGCCTACCATAGGTAGTCTGCGTTACCATACCCATGGAGGGAGAAATTTGTGAAAAACGAAATATTTTGCTCCTACGGTCGTCTTGCATTCTGTTCGTTTAAGTGTGTTTTCCCAAAGAAATTCTTGGTTTTGCCCCATTGAACCTGGAAGGGAACACCCTTAACTACAAGGAAAGCGGTCCTACTGATTTAGCAGATATTTATCACTATTTATTGTCTTGACAAGAAAATGCAAAACTCGCTCTTTAGCGAAAAAAAGAAATGCAGCTGAAAATTTCAAGCTGGTGTTATCCGGTGCCTGTTCTTAAAGAAATGAAACACTATCAAAGAAAATCGTATGCAAATCACGGAGATGAGTGATTCTTTCATAGGAAAAGTTGGTTCATTTTGGGAAAACCCGATGTTTTCCCTTTTAAATGAACGTCACCTTCCCAGCGTGTGTCTGCAGTCGATCCATTACCGTAATGAATTATAATATCACCATATATTTTCTTAAATTGTAGTGCAATCCTCAGGGATATTCAAAATAGTAAAAATCAAATGGAACGTTTTTGCTTTACGAGCAGCTGCGCAGATCAATGCTTTTCTTATACGGAAGGAAACAAATAAGCAATAAAGTTGCCAGTTTGAAGATTACTTGGACGTCGAAAAAGATCATAAACCTAATAAACATGGATGAAACAACAAATACGGTTAACACAGTTTTTGAAATTCGGGAAAGGATAATGTAGTTCAATTAACATGCTATTGACATTCAGTAAATACTTACCTTAGAATATAAATGGAAAGCCATATTTTTATGGACAACTGTATACAGGGCAGAGTACAAGAACACATTTTTACGTTCCTTCGGAGGTTGCTTGCTGGCATTTCTCCGAAATCTCGTTGTGTAAAACTCACCTGGGACATTGAATCCTTCCGTCACTATTAGTAATGATAAATAATTTTTTTGTTATTGAAATCCAAAACTATTTTGCAGGTGGAACATAAGTGTGAAAAATTACTTTTACGCACAATGTTGAGAAAATAGTTGCACTGTATAACTTGGATAAATATATTATATAAACTAATTTTTCCACCTCCGTTAACACTTAAGAGTATTTTAAGCTGTTGGAAACCGCCCATTCTAATAGGTTTGGCGATCTCCAGAATTAGTGGTTGGAAGGATGCAACGATGAGAAGAACCATATGATAACGAAAACCTATGATTTTACTCACACACACGCACATATGCTTTTCTCTTTATTTAGAAACTATTTACATCGCGTAGTGGAACACGTCCCGAAGCACATGAACCTCAACACTTCGATAGGGCAGCTTAAAAATGTTTGTGTCTTTCAGAAGTTAAGGTTTAGAGGACGACTGACCTTTCGAATTGTTACATATCAGCGATATTTTTTTTTACTTTGTGATTCTTAATCTGACATTGCGCATTGTAAATAGTTCCAAAATCAATTCAAAAGAACGTGTACGTCTTTGTGTATAGAATAATAACAGTCTTTCGAAAACCCAATTTGTGTCCTTCGTTTTGTTGGAAAGTCTTTAATACCCAGTTGGAATGACTTTCTAAATTTGCTTGGGTTTACAAGGTGACATGGCGTTAGCCAATTGCGTTTTTCGTTGAATTGACCTGAAAGGTGTTATTATGCACTGATTATACGTATATTCTTGGCTCCCAAGTTATATTCTCAGCTATATCCGTTCTCCCGATAGAGGAGGCACACAGATTCGGATAAACGTATCTCCCAAGTAACCATCCAGGATTTGAATCGGAAAAGCCAACATATCATATCAAACAAGACCACCTGCGCATGTTGCAGAGGGATACACGTTTGGTAATCCCGTGTCTAAGTTTTAAACACCATTTAGAAGTAGAAAGCTATGATATTTGGCTAGAGAGCCGAATAGGAAAATCATATAGGAGCGTGCTAGTAAATTAGTTTAGCGGAAGACAACCAGATTTACAAAGGGGCCTCCTGTAATACTTCGGGACCGCTGTTAACGTGCTCTCCAAAACGGCAGACATTTCGATGTCAGTATGTTTAGCTTGGACTGAACTCTGAAGCATGTGTTTAGAAGCCACGGACCCCGGAATCAAAGTTGCGTTTTTTCTGCTTTTATGGGGAGAAATCCCGGAAATTTGAATTATAATATTGGCCTTCCTGTGGGAAGCGAATTACCTCGATTGAAGTGCCACCAATTTACGCCGAGCAATTTAGAATGAATAAAAACAATATGATCGGCTCAACTCTGCGCTT
Source organism: Macrothele yani (assembly GCA_039090855.1). Taxonomy (NCBI): domain Eukaryota; kingdom Metazoa; phylum Arthropoda; class Arachnida; order Araneae; family Macrothelidae; genus Macrothele; species Macrothele yani. The sequence goes on from CM077034.1 coordinate 149,180,383, forward strand.
CGTTTTTGCACGATAATTTAGCTTACTCATGTCATTAAATGGTGTAGCTATATACCAAAGTGATTTAAGAACAAGGTTAATCACTGAATCCGCGTTGAATTTGAACTGATCGCAGCGCCGAAGCTTTGCAGAATATCAGCTTGCTGGTTCCCTTTTTCCTTAATCGTTTTCGACGCATAGCGAAGTTTTTTTTTCACTTTGGTACGGGGTGTAGCAGCCAGGCCAGTATGCGCATTTAAATTCGTTAATCATTTTATTTCATGCAAGTAAAATAACGTAATTTGATGATAGCAAATGTTCGTAAACCTCAAAATTTGGCGATACAAGAAAATTCTCAAAACTATCCTGTTGAAAGCATATATGGATGGATATCTCTTAAGTGACACTTTGTTTCAGTAGTTGTGTTGAATCACCAATGCGTAGAATATTTATCTAATCACCAATGCGCAGAATATTTCTTTTTTTCCCATAAATATGAAAATGAACTGTGAATGGGCCATTTTGTTGCAAATATTTGCGAAAAGCTCCATCCTTTCCTGCAATATGGGACCTGATGTTCGACTGCGTTTCGGTCGTTGCAGCGAAGGCCATAGGATCGATAAATCTTTAGTGTTTTCATAGTAGGTGTTTCGCATAATCTACCTCATTAGTTCATTCTGCTCAGAAAAAATTGTGATTCCTCAGACAGAAATGATTGTTCTCTGGTTTTTGTTCATCGATCCGACATTATTTGCCAACACGTTATTTCAGGGCAGCATTGCTTTTCCTTCATTTTGTTTCAGTTGGAGGTTTCATGACCGACATAATTATAATTATAATATTTAGGACTTGAAATCAAATAAGGGGAAGTAAGTGAACCTCCCTCCGATAAAAAAAAAAGCACTCACGAAAACAACATATAATTAAAAAAATACACTGACGGAAAAAAAAAAATCCCAAAACACCAAGAAGGTGTTGTGTTAGATAAACGACAGTTGGTAGGCGGTGAGAGTACATCTGTAAGATGACGTCTATGCAAATTTCGCGCTCGGCGCATACGTGTGGAGCTAGTAGCGCCCCTCGGAACATGCAAAGCAGGTTTTCTGTAAATACGCGCTGCAACGTTCGTGAGCGTTAGTTATCGTTGAGATTCGACGTAGTGTGTTAATGTTATTCAAGAATGCCTTTAAGAAGACAAAGAAGCCATTACCAACAGCTCACGGAGTTTGAACGATGTCGTGTAATAGGGCTACGAGAAGGTGGATTTTCTTTCCGCAATACTGCAGAACGACTTGGCAGGAATGTAGCCACTGTGCATGATTGTTGGCAGCGGTGGTCAAGGGAAGGTACTGCCTCAAGAAGACCGGGTTCCGGCCGGCCACGTGGCACTACCGAGAGAGAAGACCGCCGTGTACGGCGTATGGCCGTGGCTCATCGTACTGCGTCTGCGGCAGCACTTCGAACTGCAGTTGCGCAGCAGTGACACAACGAACTGTTACAAATCGGTTACTTGAAAGACAGCTCCGAGCCAGACGCCCTGTAGCGTGCATTCCACTTACTCCAAACCACTGCCATTTGCGACGTCAGTGGTGTCAAGCTAGAACTCATTGGAGGACGGAGTGGAGATCTGTTGTGTTTTCTGATGAAAGCCGGTTCTGCCTGGGTGCCAGTGATGGCCGTGTGTTGGTCAGAAGGAGGCCAGGTGGGCGCCTGCAACCAACCTGTCTGCGGCCGAGACACATTGGACCTACACCTGGAGTTATGGTCTGGGGAGCAATTTCCTGTGACAGCAGGAGCACTCTCGTGGTTATCCCACGCACCCTGACGGCACATTTGTACGTCGGTCTGGTGATTCAACCTGCTGTGCTGCCATTCATGAACAGCATTAAAGGGGTGTTTTTCAAAGGATAACGCTCGCCCGCATACCGCTGTTGTAACCCAACATGCTCTACAGAGTGTCGACATGTTGCCGTGGCCTGCTAAATCACCAGATCTTTCTCCAATCGAGCACGTATGGGACATCATTGGGCGACAACTCCAGCGTCACCCCCAACCAGCAAAGCGGTCCCTGTATTGACCAACCAAGTGCAACAGGCATGGAACTCCATCCCACAAACTGACATCCAGCACCTGTACGACACAATGCATGAACGTTTGCATGCTTGCATTCAACATTCTGGCGGTTACACCGGTTATTAATGTACCAGCATTTTACACATGAAATGGCTCTTCTCGCGCTTACAATAAGCTGTGATCTTGAAACCTTACTCGATTAAATATGTTACCTATACAAATGTATTGCAGCTTTTTCATTCCTCTACAACTATATTTTGTGATGTTAGGATTCTTTTTTCCGTCAGTGTATAATCGTAGCCGCTCAAGAAGGGCTTTGGCGGAAACGTCCTCTGCTCCAGAAAGAAAATATTAGAACGTGCGTTTATATGTCTTAAAAGACGAACAACGGAAATCACGTAAACAAAAATAAATGCAGAATAAAATTCAGAATATATTATTTATTTTATTTACATACTTACATTTAAAAATTCCTGCGCTACTTAGTTTAAGAGAATATGATCACGAAAACAGCTAACACAAAGAACATAAATGTTTTTAAACTATTGTTTCCACACTGCGGAAAAAACACACCTAAAAAGTCATTGCAAAAAAGAAGCATTTTCCATTAAATTACTAAGGGAATCTGAAGAGGAAGATTTTGATGATATTTCGGCAAAATTGCTTACTGTTCAAGGTAATTCAGATTTCCTTGTAAGTGGCTTCCATTGAAAGTTCAGGCAGATACATTTTCTAACCTATTGGTATATTAAGACGGTCAAAGTTCAGATAATGGCTTCAGAGATTTAATGGCTAGTTTCTGAAAATTCCATTAAAATATAAAATTAAAGGTTTTAAAATATGTCTGATACATTGCGATATGATATATTCTACAAATTAAGGGAGTAGTGATAAATAAAACATAAAATTCATGAGCATTAACAACTTGTTCATCTATTAATGATCTCGTTTTAACAGGATATGCCGTAATCTACAGCAGAACAGAAAATACATGTACTAGAGGACCCAATGCGTACTTTAAACGTATCCTAGAACGTAAACGAGCTCCACCATCCTGAACATTTGCTTTTGACAAATATTTTCATTCCTGAAAATCTGTTCATTCCAAATTTCAATGTGGTTGGACCTACTGCGTTTCGTATTTTACGTCTTTCAAGATTCGATTGAATTGCATACGGGCGACTAAATCTTTCGAGCGACAAATAATGGATAACGGCTTTCAACGGTACTACATAATTTTTAATTTTCGATTCTTGGTATGCATCTGTAAACTGTTATATGCTTTACATAAAAGAGAAAAGAACAATTTTGAAAATCTAATAAACAACTTCCATGCCTTTTGTTGCACACACAATCTTCTGAAAACATCAATATTTCAGTTATTTTTGGTTGTGTTTCAGGCGATTGCTTCCAGTAGCTAATGGATTAAAAATTCAGTTAAGAGGAAACCTGTAGAAGAAACATTCCCCTGCATTTCTACTTCTTCACTAATAGATGATGGGCTGGACAAAGTTGGAAGGATAACGGCTACTTCACCTTACGTGGGAGAATTTGACTGTACTTCGTCTTTGTTTTGCTCTGGGACATCCCCCACCCTCGAGGTTTTTGTTCATCCCAAATCTGCGGATTCGATTTTTCCGTTGAATTTCAAATCTACTTCTTATCTGATTTGAAGTTTGAAGACAAAACCATCTACATTAAATTTTCAGTTAGAACTTACGTCCAAAGAATTTTCATTTTAAATCGAGAATCTGCTTTTTATGGAAAGCCATGCTTCTATAAATTTTCAGGTCCTTACACAATGTGCTTCTCATTTCTCATAGGATCTATAATTTGGAGAACATAAAATTTCTGATTTTGACTCAAGATATTTTCATTTGGTTTTTCATATATTAATTTTTTTTCAGAATGAATAATTTGAACAGTATTTTTTTATCACTTATAGAGTCTCACGGTTATTATGTTAGTTTGGAAGTGTTTGCAGTGTATAGTTTATAAAAACAATTATATATATATATCTTATAGTCTGTCTTACAGGAAATATTAATAAAAATTGTCTTTTTTCTCTGGATTGAGGTTTAGTCCTCGTAAACATCTTTCGTCTTGTGATTGAGTCCGACGTGACCACAATGGACACTTTATATATTATATACTTTTCGAAGATCTTACTTTTAGTGGTGGAGTACTATTGATAGTTACGACTATAGATGGTTTTTGATGGTAAAAAAGTAAAAATCTATAGTGTATTGGCAAACTTTCGGAAGAAAAGAGGCAGTAGAATTGGGTTTGAGGCAGTCAGACTTAATTTCAAGAAGTTCTTCAGAACAAGCAGCTAAATACAGTGGTTTTAAATGATCCCTAAGACGACGTATTGCCCGACGTTCTGTTGTTTCACAAAGGTTACATTTTGAGTTGAATTTATCTTTTGCGAAAGAAAAATAATGCTGCACGAAAGATATTAAAAGTTTACCCATTTTTACTGATTAATTACTTTCAACAAAAACAATGTTTCAGCACTTGACGCACAGAGTTGAATAAAGTTCGAAACGGTTTTCTTTTGTCAGCCTGTGTGAGAAATATTCAAAGCTGGTAATTTACATTTCTGCGTTATTTCATAACCTCGCACTTTAGTAACGCGTTCAAAAGCATTACTGTTGCAATCCAAAATATTAAAGGGTATATATGCAGAACAAGAGCGTTTTTTACTAAAAAAATTGCATGCAATTAGTAGTTAAATATAGATTCGTAAATTTCTGTATTTCAGTTTCAGATTATATTACATCTTTTAATGAGTAAAAATGTGCGCCGCTTCTTCAAAAATATTTCACATTTTCCGAACGGAAAATATGTTTATACATTAACTCCAGTACGTTTATTCAGAATGCAATATGATATTATGTTAAATACGTTTATTCAGAACACAAATAAGTTTATTCAAACTTTGTTCGAAAAGCAGTACTTTGATGTGGCGTTTGCCATGCCAACTCTGTGAGCGGACTCCATCGTCTCTTTGGTCAAAATATGGAGTTTTTGTAACAGTGTGTAGGTTTTTCTTCTACGAAAGGCTCTGTGTGTTGGCTAGGATTACATGTAACCAAACAGCCTTCAGGATCAAAGACATTCAGGAAAATAAGAATTTTTGTTCGAAGTACATCGTCACAGAGCACAGTCTGCTTCTATAAGGGCAATCCAGGAAAAACTTTGCGGAACAGAACCCCCAAGTGTTTGACTGTTTGGCTCAAAGTATGTAACTAAATCCAATAGATCATGCATGGAATGACGTGTAATGTCAGATCTCATCGCTGCCGCTAAAAGCTTCCACTACGGCCAATTTGGCGGAAGCTTCGTAAGAGAAATAGGGAAAGTGTTGGTACTGATATTTCGGCATTCTGTGGAAAGCAAAATCAGCGATCATCACTGCCAAAACAAGGCCGATAATTTATTTATCAAAATCAGTGCAGTCATCATTGCCAAAGCAAGGCCGATAATTTATTATTTGAACTAATGCTTCTGATCTTCTTAGATGACCGTAGGCTTTTCACTACATTTTGCACATATCTGCTGTTTGTTTTTGGTTTCTTTACTGCATTTGGCTTTCACATTCCTGTCTTTGGGCGTCATTTATTGATCCTCCTTTGTAACCACGGAAATTTCTTTCTTCATTGTAATTTAAACTGCATATTATTTGAAACAGGAGGTAGTGTACATGCATGCACATTATGTATTTATTGTTTCTAGAACTTGTATAAGTGGGTTTCTTCAATAAGTGTCAATTGAACACTAATAATTTTCCAACGGGTCAGTATTATTGTGTGTTCCCGTAACCGCGTAGAAAAGCTGCTTCGATGAAACTCATATGATGGAAGCGGAAGTATTGGTATTTAAAAGATCTGGTTCAAAAAATGTTTGTTCAGAATTCGAAAGATAAATGCATAGGATATGCAGTCTTTCATCATTAATGCTAATGATTTCATACAGACTGCATTTTGTAAATCAAAAATTTCAACCACATTGAACAGAGGTTATCGGAATACTTTTCTTAGGCAAAAAGGAAGCACTTAATACATACACCGAGGAGCTACAACATTACGACCAGCACGAATTTATGCAAATCAAAGGAACCGTAGGAAAATGTCACCTAGTGTGAAAGTAATGAAACGGAATAAATAACGTTTGATGCTGAGCTTTGTTAATTAGTATTATTCTTGTTCTTCAGATGGGAAATTCAGAACGAATTTGACAAGGTCCAAATTTTAATGGCCTGTCGATTGGGTGAAAGCATCATTTCTGAGAGCGCAATACTTGTGTAGATCTCAGCGTGAGACGTTGTTATAACTTCGAATGAGAAAAACAAAGAATCGCTGTCAAATGGTAGTCCAACCACCTCTCATAGATATTGGAGAGGAGCGAAGTCTATCCCATATGGTACAAGTCAACAGAAAGGATAGTGTAACAACTCTTCTCCTTAACTTGAATGTTAGTGATTGAAGTAATGTCTCACAAACCACGTTATATCAAACCCTGCGGAAGATGGTACCGCCTCGCTGCAGAATATTCCGGGGTTCATGGTAGTCTCGGCTAACTGTCGAAAAGCCGAAACAACGGGGAAGTGCATGTCGAATCTTGAACTTGGATAACTGGAAGTACGTCGTCTGGTATATTATCTTGTTCCCGTTGCACCAAGTAGAAGGCCAGGTTAGTGTGCGTTGTATATCCTGAGCACTTCCGTCTCCAAGATTCACCGTGACATGGAAAGAAGCCGTTGTGTAACGTACCAGGAGATGTGACGTACCTGCCAGAAGGACGCACACGACATAAAGGCAGATAGGAATCAGAATAAAACGTCCGCCTAGCTCAATTGGTAGAGAGACTTGTTCCGGAATAAGGGGATCCGGGTTCGAATCCTGGCGTGGACAGAAAATGACGGAGAAATTCACTTCGTTATAATGGCCCCCGAACTATCCGGATCACCAGACCGTTCAAAATCTCGCAATGGTGTGATGTTATTTCCGCACCGCGAGATAGGAAAAATAAGAGAATCCCTTCTCCAGCACTTCGAAAAAAAATAATAATAAAAAATAAGGGGGAGATGATGTAACGTACCAGGAGATGTGACGTACCTGCCAGAAGGACGCACACGACATAAAGGCATGTAGGAATCAGAATAAAACGTCCGCGTAGCTCAATTGGTAGAGTGACTTGTTCTGGAATAAGGGAATCCGGGTTCGAATCCTGGCGTGGACAGAAAATGACGAAGAAATTCACTTCGTTATAGTTGAAAGGAGTTCACTGCTTTGGGCAATATTCTGTTGGGCGATCCTACGTCCTGTAATTCATGTGTAGGAAATTATGACGTTTACTACCAAGTTAATAATCATTGCAGTCCAGGTAAGTCTCCTCACAACAACAGTACTCCTATCCAGCAGTTGCTTCTCTCAACAGAATAACGCGGCATTCCACACTACCCGTATAGTTTAAGAATGGTTCGCAGAACATGAGGTAGAGATACAGATTTTGCCCTAGCAACCCAATTCTCTGACATCCAACCAATCGTGCATCTGTGGTTCGTGTTGGGACAGCAAATCCGATCTGCGGCGGCTCAGTCACGTGATTTTAAAAAAATCTGAAGGTTCTACAGCTAAAAAACAAGATATCACAAGACACCTTTAAAAATTTTGTAGTGCCCATACCTCACTGGTAAGACCTCTTTTGGGAGCAAGTGGTGGACCAACATGATATTAGCAAGATTATCAATATACTTTCCTCTGCTGTGTACCATGGAGAACGTTTTAGAATATAAAACGATTGATGCTAACTGATTTTCAGAAACAATTTTAAACAAAGGTATCAGTAAGCCTTGAATTCTGATTACGTGAAGATGGCTGGCAAGAGTTTCCTCCAAATTCCTGTATTTAACAGTCATCGCTTTCAAACACGTGTTCCTTCCGTAAAATATCTAAGGTATACATGTACAACAATAGACTCTGGTTTTCATAAACCTCTTGTTCGCGAACTATTCGTATTTACGACGTAATTTGAGGTGCCGAAAATCTTTCCATAAAACTGAATGTTACTTTCAATTCCAATTAACGAAGTAAAAATGTGCAGACTCTCTCTTTTAGGAACCAAAATTTCTCAATTGTACCGTTTCTCCTTTGTTTTCAAGCGAATAAATTTTATGAGCTGCGTCGGAAACAAGCGCATGTCTTTCAAGTCGGAAGAGCACGAAAGGAGTTGCCTAGACAACCAAAGAAGTAACTGCCCAGTGTCAATATGTGTACGCGGTTTGATTGGTAGAGAAGGAGATGAGCTGTGACATAAGAATGGATTTGCACGGATATATTTGCAACAATCGGAAGCCCAGTTCTCGTGTACGTTATGCTCCGAGGTTGCTTGAAGGATAAGCTCCTTTGCTTTCAATCGGCTTTTGCTATTTACACGTGTCAGAGGTGTTTGTTCGTAAAATGTCAGATAAGAAAACGAGTTTCTTTATCAGAAGACGTTAAGAAAACATTTTTGAAGGAAGTCGAAACTCATGTCCTAACCATAACCCAAATTGCAAAAAAGTTCGGGATACCGAAAACTTCTCTGTCTACAATTATCAAAGCACGAGAGAACATTGTTTCTGCTCATGATCGCAGCGATTGCGGTGTCACACCTTCCCGGAAGTATTTCCGTGAAACAGAGTATCCAGAATTTGAGACGGCTTTAGTTGCTAAGCTCAAGAAAAGGAGAGGAAGGCACAAGCCCATTGAGGGCAACCTACTCAAAGAACAAGCAGACACTTTTGCTTTGAGGATAGAATTGAAAGATTCCACGTGATATGAGGGTTTTCCGCAAAAGTTCAAATTGTGGCACGGTTTGACTTTCAGGAAAGTGTGTGATGAAAGAGCGTCGGTCGACACGGGCACTAGAAACGATTTTAAAGTAGTAAGACTGGAAGTTCTATTTTTAGAATTTTCTTCATGTGTTTTGTATGCCGACGAGAGCGGTTTATTTTTTAAAGTGCTACCAGACAAAAGATTGGTTTTCAAAGGTGGTGTATGCAATGGTGGAAAGAATACTAAACAATTGATTACTGTATTGATGTGAGCCAACATGTCCGGCTGGGAAAAGCTGCCACTTCTGTTCATAGGAAACACAAATATCACAGATGCTTTAAGAACGTGAAAAAACTTCACTCTGAGTACTATGCAAATAAGAAATCGTTGATGACTGGTGTTATTCATGAGAAACCATTGAGACAGATGGACCAACATTTTTCGAGAAACAAACGCAAAATTTTACTAGTACTTTATATTGCTACAGCTCATCTCCTGGTCCATGGGCCGTTGACAATCCGGCTCGAGCTCCTAACACAGAACGTTACCTCTGTTTTACAACCCATGGATCAAGGCACCAGTGTTTCAAAAGAAAATGTAGGCCAATGCTTTTAAGAGAGATTATTCTATGAATTGGAAAATAAAAAAGGCAACCAAATTAATTGGCCTACGCGATGCGTCAGTCAGTTCGAGCATGGAGTGATGTGAGCCAGGCAACGATAGCTAACTGTTTTGATCATGCAGGTTTCATTAAAGATGAAGCGGCTACAGAGGAAAACATCCCGGATAATGATGATAATGGTGATAAAGACTTGCTACAGCTAGGTATTTCGCAGCAGGAACCCGCACTTTCCTGAAAATGTAACTTTTCAGAACTTCTAGGAGTAGAAGAGAGCTTTGTATGCAAGGAAAATATCTGACTACGAGATGAATATTCAAGTTCTGACGCCGAATACAGAAGAATTTTTGGATGACTAGGAGGAATGGCATGCTATTCGTAGATGATGGTTAAAGACGCCACCGAAAACAGATTTTTAAAATGTCAAGGTTGCGTCGGGTTTTTTCCTATCTTATTATTGCAGCAAACGTTAACGTTGGTATGCTTGCTAGCAATGACACCATGAGAGGATACGTTTACCAAAGTTTTTAATGCAAACTAAAAATATTGTTCTTCAGGTCTTCTAGCAAAGAAAAAACTTAATACAGATGGCATCTTTTGATTTTTTTTCAATTCTATTCCCATTCACGAACTTTCTATTTTACGAATTCTTTGGTGGTCGGTACAGTTTCGTAAACACACGAGTCTACTGAGGAAAGTACGAGGAACAGGAAAGCTCAACCCTGTTAATATTTCATACTCTTTACAACCGATATATTGGGGTCAGCTTCTTAGCACATGTTACACAAATTATTCGGGGTCAAATTTTCGCTTCGAAAACCAAAAGGGTTTCAATAACACAAATAAGAGGTCTGACGCACTCCATGCATTTATGCGGAGCAACTTCAGAAGTACGGAATATTGGATCTGAACTACTACTTACAACTGAGTTGCAATTAATCCGGATATCACTAATAATACAGGAAATGCTATTGTTTCTATAAAATACCCCATATTGAATATTAATTATAATGGTATCCCAAATTAATCCGTCACAGACCATGCATTTATGAGGAGCGATTTGGGAAATACAGATACTTGTATTGGCGTTAAAACGTTTAACAATTAATGCATAACTGCCGACAAGAAAAATCACTCAAACCACGGGCCTACCCATAATTTTTTAAGGGAAGAATTGGGATTTATCGGAAAACTTTATCATCTCAATGGCATATTTCTTTCACAGAAAAATCATTTTGCGATACTTCTGCCAAGTAGCTTGGTTTCGGGAAGTTGAAAGTTCTACAAAACGGCGCCGTTCACGGCGAGACGTAAACTCTTGTTTCTTAAAGATACAGATGATTTAAGCCTTGCTTCACCAGAGGCTAAGGCCCAATATATATTTTTTGTTCTTTTGCTAAATTGCATGGCCGAATCCTAAAGCTGAGGCAAATCATGTTATTTCATATAGCTTTTGTTTTACTAAATTGCACAAGAATGTATCGAATTATTTTTGGATGACAAAACACTTTTACATAAAAGATTCGGTTAAGTATCACACACTTCATCTTGAGTATTTCTAAAATAATTCTCCTTTACCATTTTGGATAAGCCCCATTTCATCTTGTAGCAAATTACAGTTTTTTTGTCGATATAGCCGATATAAGCTTCGCTGCTTATGCTTTCTTTCAGGCTTAAAATATGTTACTTTTGATAAAAAATGAAATTTATACAGGTTTAATGAACATAAGTTCATCAACACTGTGAAAGACTATTTATCAGTTTCCGCCTTTGTAACGCAGAAAATGTTTTCCATTTTATTAATCAACACTGAAATTGCAATATTGCTTATATTTTTATATTGAATATTTATTCACATAATATTGTGTAAACTCTATTGTCCAATGTACAAAACGTGAAGTGGTTCTCTGATTTCTCGTTCAAAGTTACTCTGAAAACATTTATGTTTTAGTGAAATAAACATGCTGAATTAATATATATATCAACTACGTGGAGGTAATGTAAATGGACGATGTCATCGCTCTTTCCACGTTATTTTTTAAACAACGCATAGCGACTGAAAAATTGTATTCTGGCACCGCTGGGGATCGCACCCCAGAACTCTCGATAACTAGTCGGGTGTGTTAGAATTTACGCTACGACGCCAACAATTCTCAGCACCATGCGTGGTTCATCAGTCAGCATCTGACTACACGAATACGTATTGATGGTCTCAGCAACTGAGATGGCGTCATCTGGTGGCATTTAACACAACAGCTTATTAATTGTAGCTGATAAATTCAAAGGTCGATAGAAATGGTTAATATATATCAACTACGTGGAGGTAATGTAAATGGACGATGCCATCGCTCTCTCCACGTTATTTTTTAAACAACGCATAGCGACTGAAAAATTGTATTCCGGCACCGCTGGGATCGAACCCCAGAAATTTCGATAACTATTCGAGTGCGGTCGAATGTACGCTACGGCGCCAACAATTCTCAGCGCCATGCGTGGTTCATCAATCAACATCTGACTACACGAATACGTATTGAGGGTCTCAGCAGCTGAGATGGCGTCATCTAATGGCCTTTAACACAACAGCTATTTAATTGTAGCTGATAAATTTAAAAGGCGGTAGAAATGGTTAATATATATCAATTACGTGGAGGTAATGTAAATGGACGATGTCATCGCTCTGTAGTTGTAGTATTTAATTATTAATCCCGTCGTACCCGGGACTAAATACCTGAAATTAATTGCGCGATTAAGAAGGTGCATGATACATTTGGCATAGCTGTATGGAAGCATTTGCAGTAATTAATCATTAATCCGGTCGTACCCGGGAGTTTTTCCTTTTCTAATATTTTAATTACATTCCTTATTTGGGTGAGTTTGAAAGGTTCTGGAGTTTCGTATTTTCCTGCAGTTTCAATAGCTAAAATTTCTGCATTTGGGTTTTGTTGACATATGGGTTGAAACTTTTTGGAGCGTTTAAAAATTCTTCCAGCATTAAAATATTTTCAGGGTAAAATATACCGGATATTCTGGTGATTTCTGGTAAATTGCTGTTTTTAGTAAGTTTGCAAAGAGGTTTTCCTTTTCTAGATCAGAGTAAATCAGATTACCTTGCTAGTTTATCGTGGGTGTCTTTCATTTACGTACTGTCTAGTGTTTAGGGCCCTTGGAATGCCTCAGAGTATATTTTTTGGTATGTCCATTTTCTCGCAGGACATTGAATATTGGCAAATTAGACATACAATTTAAGAACGCTCTTAACTTCTCTCGTGTGTATTTCGCAGTTACGTGCTTCAAGTTTGTTCTGTTGGAAGACATGTAACCTACATGACACTAAATAAAAATTCATGTTTTTGGACAATGATTTTTCTTCTGCTGGAAAATAAACATCGGTCAACTCCCCGCAGACAAACAGTAGTCACAGCTTGGAATTATTTGCTGTTGCCCTGTGTCATTAGACTTTGTACCCGATGTTTCTAACACAATGAAATTAGTTGTGAGGTGATACGTAATTCTAAGGCTAAACCTCCATCTGGTAGTCATGATCTCATTCGCTCATATTTTCATGATCTTTTATGATACCAATACTTCCCATTAATAATGTCATAAAATTTGAGCAATGCAATTATTTACAACTGAGCGTAAAGACTCAGCTCACTGGTAAAACCAAAAATTCAGCCTAGGAAATAAACGAATAAAATACCACAAAGCAACTAAGGAAATCACTCAAGTTCTCCTAAAATTTGCTGAGCCCCTACTGTCAGTTAACCCTATTTATAGAACAAGATCTTGCGCTGATAAACGGAAAGTTAGCCAGGAAAGTAATGTACTTGTAACTTACGGGGGGGGGGGGGCAACGAAACTGAAACACCTGCGCAAATGGCACCTCATGTTTAACTCCGCTGTACGAGCACCTCGCCAACCTGCATCTATTTCGCAGTAGGTCAACCACATGGAGTGTGAAGGTTGCATTAGTAGAGGACTAGAACAGCCAGGCTTCAAAATGTGCAATCCACACCACATAACGGAAGACATATTTAATTTCAGAGCACATATTATTGGAGCGCGTTTCGAATGTGCACCAGCGCCCAAGACAGCGAGTATTTGTGGTACATCGCAAGCCACGGCATCCAAGGTCATTTGGACGTACCAGCGATTGGAAAGAACTACATCTAAGCCTTTTAAAATTGTCAACCACGTAAATCCAAATGTCTTGGTAATTTCCCAGATGAAGTAACACACCTCAGTGGCACCGACTATGACACCTCGTTCGAAATCGCCTAAATCCTGATAAGCTGTCATCTGACCTGCGAATACTACTGTTTGATCGTGACATATATCAGCTTCCAGCTCTGGCAGCTCTTATAATAGCAAGATCATTGGAAAATAGTTGTTATGGAACAAAAAAAATTATATGTTGAAGTAAAAGCAATCGTGAAAGGCCGAAATTACCAGTTCAAGGAAATGTGAGCTACAAATGAAATAAAGTAAAAAACTACGTTACTGAAAAGCAAAACGGAAAAAAATGTCTTAGAGCTGTTTCGTACATGTGACTGTTATGAGAGGATAGCGTTTCTTACCTCCGTTGTGTCGTATACCGGAGATTCGATAACTGAAGTCTGAGCACAAGGCGAGAGCGAAAAAAGGCTATTCCCACCTCTACTTTTAATACATGCTATTTAAAGTTGGGCATACCGAGAGTAAGAGAGGGGATCCGATATCGCCTCTGTTCTGCAAAGCATGGAAGCAAGCATGAACGGCGCAAATCCCGTAAGGGTAAGATCATATTGCATAATATTTCATACAAGTAAAATGATCACAGAGTTCAACTAAGTGTACCTGTGGTATACCTAGAAGGTAAATTATAAGAATAACCAGCGTCCAACACCTAAGTTATTGGACTTTCTTACGGGAACTCGATGGCTCAACGTACCTCTCCGTAAACCTATTTTTATTCATATAACGTCGCAGTAATCTCAACTTAGTCTGAACTGTACCCGAAAGCAGTACACATTGCCCGAGTGTCATTTAGTGCTGTTATTGCCGTAAAAGCTTCCATCCAATGCTATTTTACTGATCGCTAGCGTGGATCTCAGAGATGAATGTATGCCACCAATATCAATATATTTTAGTCATATGTTACTTATTGTCGTAGATTGGACTATGTTTTTGCTACAATTGGTTTCGTCGCCGCCTTACCATTTAAATTGCATATTTGTCAATAATTCTTTATTTCAAATTTGTCCCTGGCTCATTAGCAACTGCAGTTAAACCTCAACGTACGATACAGTAACATACATAGACATTTATTACATTTGACCACAATTGAAAAGAAAAGCACGCTCATGCAAAAAATACGTTTCGCGAGCACCACAAAATGTATAATATTTATTAGAGAATACATATTGTGTGGTGTGATGAAACTACAAAGCAAAATACTTAAATACATTTGCGATAACAAGTAACTTAACCATCCGGTTTAGAGTTAACAGTAATTATCTGGAATAAAGTATAATATATAGTACTGATATTGGGTAAGGACAGTAATGAAATACTTTAGGAACCACATTAAATGTATTTTATTATATGTTAAGGTGAAAGTCTGTTAGTATGAAATACGGTCGAGCTATCGGTTCCCGTATGTACAAACGGCTATACCCGCCGAAAGGCCTGTCTAGAGTGAGTCAGATTTTCTACCCTTGTTCTTCCAATTTTCTCGACCTATGATCGATCAGCAGGAGTCACCCTCAGTCACTATTGTGGTAATTGAACCAAGATGTGAAGCAATAGACAGTTTCGGGCATTGTGGTATTTAGAGTGATTCAATATTTTTGAATCATGGTCGTTAAAGGGTAAAATTACAGTAATCAACCGGTTAATTTTAAAATTAAAAGCTAGACCTATAAGCACCTATGTCGTGAAGTACATCACAGATATTAGTAAGTATCATTTACCATTTACTTTCATCTCCCAGTTTCATGAGTTGTCACAAGAATATATACGTTTTAATATCTTACTATTCCAGGAAAGGATTTGGTCACACTTCCAACTACGCTTAATTTTCTTGTTTCTCGAAGTGAGGATCTTTGTAACATACTGAACTGCGATTGTTTCCAATGCTATCAGATTAGCACAGCGTTTACTGACAATGGTCTTTATGTACTATTAATTAAATTTCTGCTTATGTTTCTTCAATAAGAAGGAGAAAAAGAGATTTATTTCAGAGATCCATTGAATTTTCCATGCTTTAAAAGAACCAAAGCATTCTTCATTTGAGTCTGGCTTTTTTCGGCTTTTGTGTTTAATTTTGCTAATAATTTACCTTAACTGAGGCAACTAAATTGTGCTGCTCTGATTGTGCATTGGCTTGAACACTGGCTTGTGAGACTTCGTCCGGTAAGGGTTAAAATTTTGATTCAGAGTGATTCATATACGCTGTCTTTTCCTTATGGTACTACCCCTGACCCTTCGTCTACTTTTAGTATATAACTTTGTTCACGGTGGTCGTCGAACGTCCAATAAACACACACACACTTGCATGCACGCACGTACCAATCTGTCTTCCAAAAAATTTCGCTTTATGTAAAATGAGAGCTTTTGTAATTGCCTTCACAAAAATAATAATCAACTTGTAGTATTTATTCTATCCCTTGCTGCAGAATAAGACAGCGAAACAATAAAACTTATAAAAAAATGAAACCCTGAGATCAAATAGACAACGTAAAATAATGAATTACAATTTATCAAAAAAGTTGCATTCACATCCTGATTTTATCATAATTTACGGAAAATAAATACAAAGTTAGACGATAGATATTTTGGGTGTTGGGTTGCTTATCTACCGCTGAGTTTTTTAATCAGATATGTTGTTTTTGCGGAGTTCCTTACTTCAAAATCACAGTTTTTTTTATGTATAACCTGCTAGTATTTCCAAACTAATAATAGTATTAGTTTTATTTTTCATAAAAGAAACCTTAGTGATCCCTTTTTTACGCTTTCCAAAGGTATGTTGAAGATGCGTATATGCTGCAAAAATGTCCGTCCGTCTGTCTGTCTGCCTTTCCGCACGATAACTTGCGTAAAAATTGTTCGATTTTGATGAATTTTAGTATGTGTACGAACATTATTGAAAATGGGGTCAAAGGTAAGTACATAGGATCAGGATCCATTCCTTCGCTGCTATGCATCATAACTTACGTGACAATGCTTCGATTGTGACAAAACTTTACCATGTTGTTCCAGAGGTTTACTGAACCAGTTCTAAAAAATGTCATCGAAATGTGGTCAAAAATCAGGGCACAGGTGCGAGATTTATTCCACAGCCATTATCCTCATAACTTGAGTAATATCTTGAGTAATGATTTCTGTTATGTTTTTTGTTCGAAAGCGTATCATAATCAATTAATTGCATTATTTTACTAATTTGTTAAATTCGGCGGTGTCCGGTGGCGGAGTGGTCTAAGCGATGGCTTCTGATCATTCGTCTTAAAGGGTCCAGGGTTCGAATCCCGGTGAGTCATGGATGATGTGTTTGTCCTTCGTCTCTGGCTCTGTTCCTTCCCTGGAGCCAGTTGCTCTAAAATGAGGACAGGAGACTGCTTACAGCCCATTGAGTTGCTCACGCTGGTCGTTAAACCTACAATATAAAAAATCGAAAATTCCAAAACAGTATTTTGTAATACTTTGTTAACAGGTATTCAAGAATGCTTCGCTTGAGCGGTTTCTTGGATACATACTAAATTACAAATTTACATGAAGTCATACGTGGTTTGAAATGATTATCCTAAACACAAGAAAAAATGCAGGAGTAGCATTTATTAGTCATGGAATATTAGAAATTGAGATGGGGCTTATAAAAATACTCAGAAGAAAAATTTAATTGGATTTTACTAAAATATCGGTTCGTGAAACTTACCTCTACTTTAAAAACATGATTGGAAAACGGTAGAATAGGTTAGTTTAAAGACATAATAACAAAAAAGAAATAACTGGGCTTGTAAACAATCTGTTCTAATATGGAATAATAAAGGCATCCACTGGAAACATTACAACTTTAGTATCGCAACTAAGGAAGACTGCTTTTTTCTGACAGAACTTTTATTCTATTATCTGTTAACTGAATCATTTTCTTCCTTCAGACAGTGAAGTTATGATGTATGGCACGGGTCTAGAGTATTCTTCCAAAAAAAATGTACGTACTGCATTCAGAATTATATAAAATGTTTCATTGTTCAGATGAGAATTTATGGATGCAAATCTACATCAAAACATTTATAATTTTTGCATAGATACAAATAAAATGACAGAGCTTTTCATACACTGATTTTACAATGATCCACAACCCCTCCCACAAATGAGGAACGCTTATGTATTGATGAAAGACATCTCAGCTCAATAACTCACGTATTCGCCGCCGCAGTACTTTATTTTTCTGAGCTGACCTTAATGATCAGTTTGGAGAAACAGGATAATAGATGGCGACGTCAAAAAAACTTAATAGGGTTATTTTAATAAATATTAGATTTCAAAGTAAATACTAAGAATTATATACAAGAAACCAAATATAAGTCTTAACTTCTTGTACAAAAATTGCACATGAATATTTTCTCTTTTATAATTTAACCTTTAATCCCACTATTCAACACTCCAAACGTTCTTACATCAGACTCTAACGCTCAGGCAAGACGGCGACCGGTCAAATCTATTATGTTGTCAGCAAAATGGAGTCAGAATTAAACAATCAATCACAATTAGTCCCAAACCTGTTAATTATAAGCTGAGTTTGGAACCAACAATTGTCCAGGATTTAAAACCGCTGGAGGAAGCTCTGAGGTATGCCGTGCGGAATAACATCAAATACATGGATCCTGGATTGAAATGTCGGGTGGAGTTCTGTAGAATGCTGCAACAGGCATAACACTAACAAAGATGCAAAAAATAGCTGTAACGGCGAATGTAATGTAACCTCAGATCAAATTCACATATACGTTAAGTCCTACGAGAAATCTGTATTATTCTCTATTTCCCCGTAATTCCCTTTTTAGGGATATCCCTTCCAGGTGCTGCATATATTTACCGAGCGGAGGCCGATTTTCTCTTAGTTTTACCATGCGAAAATTTCATCAGCGGTTTGAGGGCATCAGCATAGCAAAATTGTTGAAAACTGCAGAATCCAGAGAACACTGATATAATCTATTTGAAATTTTTAATAATACTAGTATACTGCATGTCTTCGTGCAACAATGGGGTTTTCCTGGATTCCTGAAGCTTAGATAAGAGTATATATGATGATAGACATTTGTCCTCCGTTCCTTTGTTCCACATGTAGAAATTATAAATAAACACAATTCTAAAAGACATTGACAAAAGATAACTGTGTTTGCTTGAAACGAAAAAGAACATGCACAAATGAGAACTCTCTTTTTAAGGAACTAATGCAAATTTGTATGTATTAAACAAACTTTTTTTTGTTACAGAAAGAAGTTCCACGACCAGGAAGGACGAGAGATACGTCGCTTTACTCATGAAGATATTAGGAATTCAGATATGGCCTTTGTTCCTCCAAGGAAAGTTTCTTTTTGATTGGAGGTTTAACGATTAGCGTGAGCAAATCTATGGACTATAAGTGGTCGTCCGTCCCCAATTTAGGGCCACTGACTCCAGGGAAGGGAGAGAACCAGTGCCGAAAGACAAACATAACATCCATGCCTCATCGGGTTTCGAACCTGGACCCTTATCGGGCGAATGGTCAGAAGCCACCGCTTAGACCACTGCATCACCGTGGCTGCCAAGGAATGTTCAAACAAGCATTAACCCCACTGGTCCCCTTTTTCGAAGCATTTCAAGGAAACATGCAAATAGCTTGATGTACAATTCTCTGTACAATCAAGTAGGGCATCTTATTTCGCAGAACAGTGCAGAAGTGTGTTTTCTTACTTATTTTTGTTTTTATCAATATAACATTTATCACTTTTTTTTCAAGTAGAGAACACGAACATTACTTTTGAATTGTTTTGTGTTTTAAAATCAAGAAAGATTAAATTCGCCAAGTTGTAGTACATGATACATATCTTCGTTATATAGAACTTCATAACTAAAGAAATCGATGCGTGCTCAACAAGCAATGCCTCCTAACAAGTGTATCCCGCCTGACTCGTTGCCTAACAACCAAAACATGTTTGGGACACTATTTTTCATTCAGGTTGCCTAGCATCCAGTCAAACGAAAGCTAGTGATTTTCACTGCGTAATAGATCTTCGAACATCTATTTTTTCGTACTTAATAATTCATTTACTTAGATTCATTTTACTGCGTAATAGAACACCGGACATTTATTATTCGCACGTAATTTTCTTTAAAATGGATGATTATTTTTTAACTGTGTCGACGGTTATCGCAACACGATCAGTTACAGAGTTTTTGAAAATGTACTCCACCCTCCAAAGGAAATTCACTTCAGATTAGAGTCATTTGGTGGTTTGGAATTTTGGAAATGACCAGTGTTTGCCTTTAAGTAAGCAAATCGGAAGGCAGTGGAGGATTGTTGGCCGTAAAGGATCAGCAGCGGAGTGGGGGGCTCGTAATCGCAATTTGCGATTTGAACAGCCAAAACGTCAAGGAGCTCATCAGGGGAAATTGAAGAATAACTCAGAAAACCACATCATTTAATTTGAACATTAGTTTAGATAATGTTAATAATACTGTTAACGTGTTAGGTAACAACAAAGTGTTTGTTGGTTGGTTACCGCGTTGGCTAGCGACAGAAACGAGTAAATCGAGACCTGAATCATGTCAAACATTGCTTGCTCGCTATGAAAAATTTGGAACTGATTTTTTTCAAAGCATTGTGGCTGGTAATGAGAGTGAGGTTCGCCATTATGACCTTGAAATGAAAAATCAATCTCTGGAATAATGACACTCATCATCTACCTTAGCGAATAATGTCAAAACTAACTTTTCTGCCGTTAACTACATATCACTGTGTTCTGGAAACACAGATGCATTATGCATCAAAAGTACGTGGTGAAAGATACGAATCTCAACTTTGAGTGCTATGTGCATATTTTGAAAAGCTAAAGCACAGAATAAACCGCGTTTATGTGTGAAAAAAAAAGAGTGATTCTTTATACAGTGAAACTTCCATTAACGGATACTTCCCAGTAGCGGACATTTTGTATAACGGACAAGAAATGCTTGCCTTTTTATGGGGCACTCACTTCTTAATACCGAAAATTCTAAATAACGGAGGCTGACACACTTAAAGTACAATATAACGGACAATTTGCTTTCGATTCTACAAATTCCTAGGGATGTGATTCGTCCAAACTCGCAAAATTTTTAATTTTTCTTATTTTACCCTTTCGGGTGAGTGGTCGAAATCGTTGGTAAAAGGATTAGCTTTAGTGCTAACGAGACAGTCCGACCCTCTCTTTGCATACGTACATCTGACCCAGAGAAACTGCCTTCTATCTCTTTAGTTGCTCCCAATGTGGTTAAAAACGTCAGAAACGGGGACAAGCGCCCAAGCTCGGCTGATTCGGGAGCGGTAATCAGATTGAAATACATGCAAACACAGTTCAGACGTAGGTGGAAGGGACCAAACAGAAGGGACTCATCTTTTGCTCTTTGGTAAAGTCAAGGGTCAGTGCTCAGGGATCAATTTCAAATCCAGATTACTAGAACTCACATTTGCTTGCAATAATCAGGTAAGTTGCTCTCATAAAGCGAGCTGTGAAGCAAATATTTCCCAAACATCGATTTTGAAATGTCCTACAAACGTAAGCGCTTGATTCTAAAAGAAACAAGGTTAATTGTAAAAGAAAGACTTGAAATAGTGAAGTTGAGTGGACCGGAATGATCACGTGTAAGCGTTTTAGAAGATAACTGTGCATTGGAAAAAGGTAACTGAGTGAAATCTTGAAGTCTTGGAAAGATTGTAATGACAACCATGATTTTATTATGATTTTATTTGACACTTCATATTCAAAAATAATTTGATCCACAAGCTGCAAAAGTGTCCCAGCAGTCTTATTGGCACTCACGTCAGTGAACTTCAAAAATCTTTCAATTGTATATCGCCTTCCTCGTTAACATAACAGTTACAAATCTATAATTGAAATTTGTTTGCTACATCAGATGTTTCATCCAAAAAAATTGAAACAAACTCAGTTTTATTAATCTCCCCGGAACAACATCTTCCAAAACACTGCTGATTGCAGCAATTAGGTCGTTTTGTATTTGAGGAGATGTACCTGTGAAAACAGTTGATGTTTTTAAATTTCTTCCAGCTGAGCGTCATATTGGGCTGTGTAGTTTAAAATTCCACGTTATTCCTTTATTTAAGGAATCATCCGCCTCACTGCGTCCACGGAAAGTCAGTTCTTGTTTTGCTAAAAAACAAACGGCTTTTATTAAACATGTATTTGAGGAGATGCACCTGTGAAACCAGTTGATGTTTTTAAATTTCTTCCAGCTGAGCTTCATATTGGGCTGTGTAGTTTAAAAGTTTAACGTAATTCCTTTATTTAGGGAATCATCCGCCTCACTGCGTCCACGGAAGGCCAGTTTTTGTAGTGTTAAAAATCAAACGGCTTTTATTAAACATGATAAAATGTGTCTGTTTTGCTTCACCTCTTCGTTGTATCTGGTGACTTCTAGAGCTCTCTGATGATCCAAATGAAGGTCAATCCTGCTCCTTGAGTCTCCAAAAGTTCGTAACTTAAAAAAAAAACAATTTGTGTGAGCTCTGGTTACTTCATGTTATCCCGCAGCTTTGCACAAATTATTCAGGTCACAGACCTCTCGATACTAAACAATTGGCAAGGCCAGCAAAGTAATCTATTCGAATTTAAGCAGTCTGTTAAAAACAATGTTTTCTCATAATTTGCGTTAGTAAAATGAAGCGTGTAAGAACGGTTTTTATCCTTGTACAATGCAGAGAGATTTGGAAGTTTAGGAACTGGTCGCCTTTTTCTTATTAATGCCAATTTTTCTTGAAACGGTTTGCTTCCTAAAGAAATTTTTATTAATTCATCTATAACACACGGGAACGCCATACTGGTCTTGATAAAGAAAAATCATGAAACAAAAATAGACGAATAAATAAGTAACAGAATTAGTAACGAAACAGTCTCAAGCAAACACACTCTGTAACACTGAAAAATCCTGCGTCCTCTCCCTGATATGAAATGGCCCTCGCTGCATATTACCTCGAAGCAACGCGTGCGCATTAACGCTTCTTTTCTCTGCAGGGCAGGGAAACCACACGTTGAGCAGAAGTGAGATGTTTTCGCTCCTGGGTCACGTGGTCTCTTGCGCCCTCTCTCCGAAATGAGATGGCCTTTGGAACTGCTCATTGACGCTTCGGACAGCTAGTTGAATAAAGGATTTTTCTTTTTTTTTTTCATTAAAAGCGCTTTGCGAATAAAGTTTTTCTTGAATACATACGTACGCTCTGCGTGAATTGTTCTGAGAAAAACAGTTGCGAAAAATTCCATAAATTGTAAAAATGCAAAAACATAGTTGGTCCATGTGCGATTACCTAGATCCCCTTTAATATATACGCCACTGGTTCATAAGTATGTTGAGCCATGCTGACTGCAGTGTATGTGGCATACAAAAATACATCTGATATAAAGGAATAGCTTTACGCACAGAAAAAGACTCAATTAATCGGAACAATTATAAATGCGTGTGTTGGTACGATTTTGTGAAAATTCGGAGAAAACAAAATGTAAGTTGTAAATCCATTAAAGAGGGAGAAAAGGGATATGACAATCGCAAAGTTATTCTGCTGCACCTACTATTGTGTTTATTATTTCAGCTCAAAAGAGTTTTCAGAAATAATTTGCATACATGTTTTTGTGACCTGCGAAAGAGATTACCGTGCATTCATATTTTTTTTCTTAATATTCCCAGTACAAATTCTTGATGTATGAATTTCGCAAGCATGTTCATTCTCGTGCTTTTTGACTCAGTCTGTGTTTTGAGCATAAGTGTTTAAATATATCCTACATATTTAAACACTTGTGCTGCTTCACATATTTTTACATATTGATTTACTGTTGTAGTCGGATAAACTATGTTACGTATTAATTTGTTGTTGTAGTCGGATTAAGAGGTGACTCGCGTTGCTTAATATTCACTTGGCAGGCTCAGTAACGGGTATTACATAGCGTGTTCATTACAAATAAAGCAAGATTACGATTTTGTATTCAGTAATTAATGAAGATATATCTCAGAAAGGTGAGTGCACCATAAAAGAAGAAAGAAAGATAAGCGTATATGAAATTAGGAAACCCGCAATATGAAATTATTGTTTCACAATTTGGGAAAATTATTGTTTAATGAGTGTTAGGAAGTACGTGGAGTGTCAGCCGCCAACCATGAATGTAGTATATATGGAACGTTTTATTTAATTATTTCATTTGAATTCAAATTGCAAAAGAAATATATATTGTTTTGGAAATTAGAGGAGAAATAACGAGTTGTAAAAAACCTCAGCGAAGAGCAAGTACTAATATACAGAACATGTAAGAGATGATACCCGGAAACTTAATTCTTTCAAAAATCTCTGCGCAGCATTTCATTAAAAAGATCATTTCATTTTTGAGATCTTTGTAACACTGAATTAGCTTTTGCAATTAGAAATGTAAATGTCCGTTTCTGGGAATCTACCATGTATGTTCTCGAGGTTCCCTAATCAAATGAAGGTACGAAGTAATTGTTACTTTTATTTGTCATGTTTCTTCCTGAATTCCATCCTCGCAGTTTGATTTTAAATGTCGCACTGTCTGCTCTATGTTACTTACTAGAACAATCCGATTTCCATAGATATATAAAAGGTAAAACATTAAACTGAGATCTTTTTAAGGAATATTTAAACCGTGCTATGCCCGACATATCATGTTAGACTTACACCAATGAAATACCTTTTCACTTGGGGCTCTCAGTTGATTATCCATAAGAAAAGTTATATATATAATAAATCTTTATGCATCAATGACTATCTCTTTAGATAGCTGATTGTAATGCCAATTAAAATACAGAATTTTGTTTTCAAGGGGCATGTAGGAATATCATATTATTGGTTCCTCAGATAATCGTCAACAGACAACAGGAGTTTCTGCATCTTACCTTATGTATCTTTTCAATCTATTTTCAGTTATTTTGTACATTTTCAAATCCTCAGAATTCTTTCTTCAGCATATAATAAGTGTTCGCATGATTTTAAACTTAATATGTTTCCTTTAAAATATCATATGCTGATGATATGGTGTTATTTGTTTTCTAGCAGAGCAGGTCAAAAAGCTTTTGTTGGATTTTTAAAATTTAAATAAAACTGGCATTATGGAAAATGAAATGGCGATCGGACAAAAAACAAAGTTTCTGTTTATGGCTGAAATTTAGTACCCCTTAATTTTTTCAAAGTCAGATGTGTTACCGTAAATGCCTGTCAATCTATTTCACCCGGACAGAGGATTCTACTTGGGAAGTCTTTTTTCATCTGAGACGCAAATTTTTCAATTGAATGTGAGGAGAGATTGAGTTCTACTCGAATCATTGTTTATTTTGTTTTTGCCACATATTTATTTTAAAATCTGAGAGATGATGACAAATTAGCAGAGCTGCGGGACCGTAAGAAATCGAATAGAGTAACTACAAGAATTTTCAGTTGCACATAGAAACACCTCAATTCCTGCTTTAGAGAAATGAAATAACAATTATTTTATATGGTCTTCATTTTGAAAGAAATTTCAATGTATACAGGAAACAGTAACATTTAGAAAGTTCAAGTTTCGGGTACACAGCTGTTTATGGAGGGAAGACAAAACTTCTGAATGAGGTAGGGTGACTAAAAATTCTGCAGGAAAGTTTCCCGTATTTGTGCGTGCAAGGAAAATATATGTGCACTTCATGTATCAATAAATCTATTAGACAAAGTGAAACCATGTTATGTCTTCACATAACAAACATCATTCACAAGCAGAGACGATGCCTTTTTATACTTATTTATCAAGAATTTACGAGTGAGTGACTTTATATTGTGTTATTTTTCATAACATTGTAAAATTTATCAGCATGGAAACATTTAAACTGCATCACGTGAAATTTCGTCAGGTAAACGATGCACGCGTACCCGCCCGTCCAAATAGTGCAACAGCAACGAGAATCATCGAAATAGTTATAATTTTTTTCAATCATTCAAGATACTGTTCTGATGCTCTGGTGCCGATTTTATAAGCTTTCGACAGTGAACTGAATTTAGCATGAGAACTTGGAGACTGTTGTGGTAACACAGCCACATTTACGGCGGGGTTCGTTTTCCTGTGTCTTTTGACACATTACTTATCACCGGGCAGATATCACGTAGCAACCAGCAATCATACATTAAAATTGAAATTTGCGAGGAAAGTCCCCTACCGAAATTCAAAAAGATTTGAGTGAAGTTTGTGGATTTAGTGTATGGATCGTAGCACACTGTTACGGTGGGCTTCACGTTTCCGCCGAGTTCGGGAAAGCATATAATACGATCCAAGAAGAGGCCGGCCGTCAGATGCAACGGACGTCCCTTCTGTGGTTAGCGGCAACAGTATTTTAGAAAAATTGACGAAAAACATTTGAAGATATTGCATATGAAACAAACATGTCTACCACTTCCGTTTTCAGCATCCTAATTACAAAATTACAGAAGAGAATATTGGCTGCAATATGGGTTCAGCATAATCTGAGGGAAGAGCAGCAAGCAGTTTGCAAAGAAATCCGAGAAAATTATCTTGAGTGGTACGAGACAGAAGTCGTTGAGTTTCTGGACAGAATTGTTGCTGTAGACGAAATTTTGATACGAGATTTTAACCAGAATAGAAATCTGAGTCCGCTCAGTGGAAACATTCAGAATCACTTGGCCAGAAAAAGTTGCACCTCCAACAATCGAAGGTTAAACTGATGATGAATATGGCCTATGACTGGGTTGGAATGATAGCATAAGCCAGAGTACCTGAGGTGAACCACTGTAACAGGGGAATACTACATAAGATTTCGGCCAAAACAGGGTAGCAGAAAAACAGCCATCATATTCCTATGCTTTAATTGACGCGAAAAAGTACGTGTGGTGCAAAGACATTTCATGTGACTACTGCAAATCTTTCATGGAGAGTATGCCACATAGTATTTTGTCCGATATAAAAACTAAGGTTCCCACATAAAGTACTGATTTCGGTCTTTTTTTTGTTCCAAGAAATGTAAGTACTCATCTGTGGTGTCATTTTTTTTTCAAATATATCTGAAAAATATCATCTGTGGTGTCCTTTTTTTCAAGTATATCAAATATATATTAGTTGTTTCTTCGGAAATCTTAATTTTCAATAAATTAACTGGTGTTTTTAAACTTCTGCAAATGACTGTACACTTTTATATTGTAAACCATCGGAAGCATCATGTAAAATATGATAATTTTGATTGGCATTTGTACCATTCACTTAAATTACTTTTGATATATCTCGTATAATTGATTGGAATAAAAATCCGTTTACTTATTGCACACAAATCGTATAAAACAAGCAAAATGACGCTTAATTTTGGTTTGTAATGATCACGCCACTTGATCCTTTCTGGCCAAAATAAAATGTAAAAACGTTATTCAAAATCAATGGTCCCGGTTAGAGAAAATGAAAATCAACAGCATTTCTACAATAGATAAAACTTCTAGAAACAGAAACAGCTATTTAAATCCAACAAGGACTAAAACTTATTTTAGGAAAATTAACAAATAGTCCCGAAACAGTTCTCATAGCTGAAGGAAGGTACCAGAGACTAAGGGATTTTCAAATCGAACAGTAAAATGAAATGTAGAAGGAAACTAAAATATAAAAAGAAATTACAATGATCACTGTTAGAATAGTGATCGATATAAATGACATGGAAAGGAAAAATATTTTTTTCAAGCGGATATTTAGGAACAAAAATATGGAATAAAACATATTTTCAATTCAATAGCTGTTGCTTTTACGCCATCTAGCTGGGAAGTTGTGCATCGGGAAGAAATAGGTGTGCATGAACCACCCTTCTCACACTTAGAGCTTTGCATTGCACAAGAATATTTTAAATACGGCTGATATTTACGAGCTATGGTGTCCACAGGCAGAAAGAAAGGAAGGACTAAGTGATAAGTACGATTTGCTTTTTTACACGACGTGCTGAAAATGTTGTCGTGAGCATTTCTTAAGGAAATTTCCTTGAATCATTTGTGGAAGGTGAATGTAACTATCTAGGAAATCATGAAAATTGTTTGTTGATGTTTATTATTTTCATTATTACTAATGCAAGAACGTCTAAGGTTGATCGTGATGCTTTCATGACTTCTGTATTTTTGAATAATTTTGAACCAGAAATTTAATATGTATTCATATTTGAACTAGATTAACTGAAATTACACAATGATGTAAAATTGCTTCTCTGATTAATTAGTACAAAGGGCTAAAAAGGCAATTTAAAATTCACGTTACAGTTTACATGTGTGGAACGCCTCCCCAAATCATTATTAAGACAAACAAATGTACGACCCTGTACGTTTTGCTTTAAAACTGCTGAAATTCTACTCGTAATATTTATGATGAACAGCTAATCCAATATGATGTCCATTACCGATTTTTTTGTCCAAAACAGTCTTCAGTAAATTATCAGAAAAATGAATTTTAAAATGCATTTTCATTAGTTTTAAGTAGTCTTCCTTGCTATTCTTAAATATATAGCAATAAGCGATTACTTTATCGCCTTCAAGATTTAAAATTTCCATTTCCTTGGTATCATCTTTTTAAATTAATATATTTTACTTTCGTTTAGTGTACAGAATCTTCCATTCGGTCTGATCGATATTTTGTCCTAGAGAACTGACATAATGCCGTTTTTCTTTAACTTGTATTAAAAGTTATGATTTGGAACTTTCTTTCTTTTAGCACGCCTACCGTAAAACAATATCATGCTTATGCTATCGGTTTGTACGCCCATCCTTCCGTCTCTGGACACCGTATCTCAGCAAATGATAGTCCAATCTGAAAAATTCTTCTTGGATTAATAAGAATGAAATGTGAGAATGGTGATCCTTGCATTCCCGATGCACAATGTTCTCACTACAGGGAGTAAAGGCACTTGATATCGAATTCAAAGTACATTTTATTCCATACATTTGCTTCCAAATACTCCATTGAAGAAATGCTTTATCCTTTCGATGCCATTTATATCGACGACTGTTTTAAACAGAATTTCGTTTTTAAGTAATGCAGAGACTCCACTAAAACTGCGATTTCCCCGATATCGCTGCTTGTAAAATTCGATTTCAAAGATTCTTCCTACATCGGAAACAAGTTATGTGAATTTCCACGTACTTGAAATATATTCACTAACTTGTGAAATTTTTGGCATATAATTTCTAATTTTTTTAGTGAGGAATGGTTCGACTACCAGGAGTCGGAAGCGTCTATTTCTTCTTCTAACGTATTTGCAATAAAATAAAATTTTCTGAAAACCAGATTAAAAAAATTCTTCCGTGGACCGATAGCCCTCACCACGGAACACCATTTGAGTATATGTCCTGTTTAAAATAATGCATAGTTTTTTGCCAGCGTCAAAATAATCTTTCATTCGAAATGCCAAATTCCTTGTTTTCAACGATTAAGGCGCCTCAAGGAGCACACTACAGAGTGTGGCCTGCCGAGAATCTCTGAAGTCTCTGTATCCCTCTCCCGAGAGCAGGGGTTTACATAGATTAATCCTCAGTAAACACCATTGAACCCTGTCTGCCATTCAACAATTGGAAAGGTTTTCAGGATCTAAACTCTGAATTTATATTACCTCAAAATTTCACCACGCCTTCTTGTAGCATTTATACTACACCACTGCTTTCATTCATCAATAAATATTTGATTAACATATGTTATTGAAAAACGAACCATTTATTTTGAAATAAAATATTATTTTACCAATTTATTAATGAAATTGTTTTCAATAATGGAAATTTTGTATTCTTTTGTTTAAAATTTCATTTCAAAACGTTGTGTCTTATGGCTTTACTTAGAATTATTTTTCGTTCGTAAAATTAAATTTTTATTCAACTGTTGTTTGTTTTACTTTTAAATTTTTGCCTCTTTTATCATGGCATTCACTTGCAATACGTATAACTAATCAGATGAACAAATATATTTAATTTACTGAGATATGTATTGTTTTC
The DNA here is from genome assembly GCA_039090855.1 of Macrothele yani. NCBI lineage: Eukaryota > Metazoa > Arthropoda > Arachnida > Araneae > Macrothelidae > Macrothele > Macrothele yani. The sequence continues at coordinate 149,210,096 of CM077034.1, forward strand.
GTTCAACAATAATTAAAAAACTACATAAATCATATAACATTGTTTTGTACATACACACATACATACATATCAAAAAGCTGTTCTCTGAGATTCAGAGGTTTGCTCCAAAAATAAATACAAACTTCCAGATATTTTTACCTATTGATGTCGTATCAAACTTCTCCATTTACAGCGATCTTGACATACAACTCGTGCTTCATTAATATCCAGTACGCGCCGTACACAAGATCTTTTATACTTCATACTCATAATCTTTTTCTCATGCAGACACTCCTGAATCTGACCCACCCATGTCTTCCTTGGCCTTCCTCTGCCTTTCCTTCCTGCCACTTGGGCTGAAAAGATTTTCTTAGTAAGTATTTCATCACTCATTCTTTTAACATGGCCAAACCACCGAAGCATATTGGTCTCCACCTTGCTAACAACATTTTGCTTCACATCACACAGCTGCAATACATCTTCATTTCTCACACAATCATATCGTGTCTTGCCACAAACCCCACGTATGTTTCTTCTGCAGTACCCAGGTTTCACTGCCATACATCAGAGTAGGAACAATTACAGTTTCATACACAGCCATGAGGGACTCTCTAGAGAATCCATCATTCCTGTGAAAACCTTCCAGAGCAGATATGACTTTCAAAGAAGAATTCACTTGCCTACTGATTTCACCATCCAACTTGTTCTCTTTGTCAAACATGCTTCAAAAAATGAAAAGAAACCAACATCCGCCCGACATTGTGCAAGAATTATGGATAACCTGACCAGAGGGAAAAAACAATAGGTGATCTCCTGGTCATCAACAGCAACTATTTTTGCTTTGAGGGAATAATGTAATAAGAGAATAACGAGGCACCCATGAGATCACCGAACTCTGGAATCTTAGCAAAAGCCTTATTACGACGGATGTAAAACAACATATATTTAAACTGTACGTTAAAACCTTTCGCTTGATTCATATATGAGGATTGCAGCTTTGTTTTACGGAACACGGAGAGCAGATCTTAAAGATGTTCCACGATGAAATGAACTGTTTCCACCAGTCCATAAATTTTACGTGCGAACATGAAAACAACAGAACCTTACATTTCTTGGACGTCATTTTATCAGGAATGAGATGGCCATCTCACACGGAAGTGTTCTAAAAACCGTTAGCTGTTCCCAACTTAATTAATTCCAGGAACGTTTACCCAATGTCGTATAGAAAAGCTGTTTTCAGTTCATGGTTCAAAAGAGCGTTCGTTAATTCCTCGATCATAGAAGCCAGCGACAAAGGAATAGCAGATATCATACACAAGGCCTTTTCAGCTGGATGTTTTAAAGAAACATTAGATTCCATTTTACGGCAGGTTAAAATGCCTGAACTTAAGACTCCTAATATCCCAAACAACAGCAGTTTTAAATACTGTGGGTCCGCAACGTATTCCCCAGGTGCTCCTCCGGAATGTTCGGAAGCAATAAAAATATGGAATAAATGTGGAAGCAAAATAAATGCGTACCTATAACAGTACAGGTCATGTTCCCAAAGATTCATAGTACATAACTCATCTTCTTTATTTGGAGCGTTGTACTTCCCAGGTAAAACATTCGAGGAAGCATGTAGACATTCGTTGTAATAAGAAATGTCTTCTGAGCCTTGGAAGAAAATAGAAATCCTCTACTCTCTTCGTTTCTTGTATAAAAGCCCATAGCTGTCACTGCATGGTACGAGTTACAACACGTTATCTGGGTTGACTGACTTAAATTCTCAATTTAGGTGAGGACTTCTTAGGTTTCACAGAATTTACGTTTCAGGTTTTATGGTTATAGAACGAGAGTAACAGCAGATAACAGTGAGATATTTTTATACCTTGACTGCTTCTCTCTGTGTTCCTTCTGGATGTTGCACCGGTTGGACTTTCTGTCGATGAGCTTTGTTGATGACTCCTTGTCGACCAGGGCCATGTCTAGCGGATTGGGGATTACAGTCTTATTTTTTCTGCTCGATCTGTCCCAATACACCTTTTTGGGCATTTTAATAGTTTGGGATCCTGTTTCATTGCAAATATTTGAGTTCCTCACTACCTCCGACACTGCACTTAAATTCCAATAGGTATTATTACATCAATCGAAGCAGCCAACCACTTATATAAGGTACTGCCAAATGAAAGTCGGGCTCGTGTAATAGCATCGTAAAACCTGGCATTTGTGTCGGTAAGTGGTGTGTCATGTCTGGAAGCACGATTTTAGCGTCGGCACTTGTCGGTGTGATGTTTGCACTAGCGGAGGCAAGTTTACTACGTAAGATCGTGGAATGTATTAGTACAAAAAGGCGTAGAGGGCAGTTATGTAATTTTTGACGGCAGAAGTGTGAGCGGAACCGAAATTTGTCGTCGTATGGATAATGTGCAGGGGAGTGAGTGTCAATCACGGTGTACAGTGTCCCGTTGGTAGAGTGAATTTCGTATGAGACGTGTGAGCGCGGAAGTAATGCCGATAATTGGAATCCATTGCTGCCATGGACAATCTTGCAAAGGAGATTCGAAGAATCACCACCCGATCATGAGGTAACATTGTCTGTGAGTATGGGAAATGTTAGCACAATTCTCCATCGCCAATTGGCATACAGCAAGGTATGCGCATTGTGGGTTCACACGCATCTCCAGGAAGAGAAGAAAACTCGTCAAATGACTGCATCTGCAAGGTTACCACGCAGCGAGAGAGTGGGGGTGGGGGTTACGTGGTTATTTGATTCCAAGATGGTGGTCGCAGATGAAACTTGACTTAGTGCCAACACTTCGGTCCGGCCGCAAAACGGATGAGTATGAAACGGCGGCATCCTAACGCTCCACTCCCAAAAAGGCTTAGTCCTCTTTAAGTGATGGATGATAATGGCCCACTGATGTATGATTCGCTGAAGACAGGCCGTATGGTCACGGTAAACACATCTAGAATATGTAACGCAACCTCAAAGCGGCCATCAAGCGTAGGCAACCCGGAATGTTGTCAAATGAGTTTATTCTGCTTCACAACAACGCACGCCAGCAAGTTGCGACAATATGACAAGATTCGCTGTGGAGCTTCCACTGGGAAGTCTTCGACCATCACCCCTATAGTACCGATCTGTAACCTTGAAACTTCCGAATCTTCGGGCTAATGAAAAAAACTCTCAAGTGCCGCCGGTTCGGTAACAACTCTGAGGTCTGGGACGCCGTTGAAGACTGTTTACACAGCTAACATCGGGTTTTTTTCGCTTAGGGTATTCACAATCTCGTGTCTCTCTGGGACACTTACTTGAAACGACAAGAAGACTATGTGCAACAGGTATGTAGCCCACGTATCACTGTTACTCCCTGTATGTTCGCATATTCCAAATTGAAAGCCCTTACGGCAAAAGACTGACAGCCTCCGTTACATTTAGGCGACCCTGATATAAGCAACGATGTTTCCTTATGGAGCGTTCATTATTCACTTCTTGCATGGAAGTTAATAGTGCCATAAAACCCGGAGAGTTACACAATGATTTCGGCAGCACGACATTGGCTTCAAAGTGTTTTACTGGCTCCACATTCCCAGATCTTAACAGGATTTCGCTTGAGATTGAGAAAGGCATTCGGAAACACCTCCTGCGTCATTAAAATTTCAGCAATTGAAGGACGCCCTCTGATGTGATTCGCCAAATATACCAGAAGAGCGACATCACAAACACTTTGAAAGTATCCGTGCCTCTCCGCTAGGATATAACCATTCGTACTATATGGCTCCAGTTTCGAATCCCTTTGAGGTATGGATGATGTTGTGTTTGTCTTAGTGCACCGGTTCTCTCACTTCCCTGGAGCTTTCTCAACTAAGTTAGAGACGTACTTACTGAGTTGCTCATGATTGTCTTTTAACCCCTTAATAAAACAAAACAGAAAACAAAAAACAAATCAGAATTTTCCAAATCATATAGAAACTGTTTTTGAAGGTCAATGGCAGATCGATACGTTATTTGATAGGTGCTAGTTACAACGACAAATAAATCATTTTGCGTTTCTTTGAAGTTATCCTAAAGGCCAGGAGGTAATTAATGAATTGCCTTCACTAAATAAGAGTAGTTTTATTCATTTACAAAATGGTGTGATTGAATTTAATTAGGTACCAAATGATTTGATTCCCGGGCCTACTGGGACTTACTTAACGTCATCAAGACATGTTAGAGGGAATAGTTAGGACATTAAATGTAACATTCAGAGTAACCTCAATTACGCGTATGCATTCAACAATACATAGGTGGCACAAAACCATTCCTATGTCATTTCCTAATCACAGCTTGCGAAAGAGGGAAACGTTCTCAGTTACAAGATAAGCAATTGTTGTTTTCTTGATTGACGATACCGTACTCCTCACGAAAAGTTTGCAGACAACCATCGTAATCAATTAACACAAAGTTTAATTTAAATTTAATCTAAATCCAATGGGAATGAGGAGCTTCCTTTGAGAAGTGTAAAACCACTTCTTGTACAAAAATAAGTGTTAAAATGCTCGGTGAAGGTGGTATAATTTTTGCTTAAAACTAGTTTCCTTAATTGTTTACACGAAGCGGAAGTTGTTATTTTAACATTATCTGGCGAAACGTACGGTTTAAATCCTTGCTTTTAAAACAACTAAGCCTTTTATTTTATAAGTAATTATTATTTTTATTTCAAACTATATAGTGTTATCTATAAAAACAATTTACTTGATAATACAGCAATTTCAAGAAGGATGTACATTAAAACAAAATAAATAAATTACATCACTATACACACCTTTGCCTACAAAGAAAGTGTATTTCCAAAACCCGCTGAGCCTGCTGAAATTTATTTGCACTTCAATTTAATTTATAAATTGCCTATAGTAAATATGTTTGGCTTAATGAACGGAAGAAGTGCAAGAGGACTTCTTTACTCTGTGGGTTGATGATATTAAAAACTAGCTCGTGAAACTCTTCAAGAACTGGGTCACTCTGAAATGAACAGATTTCAATGGGACAATATAGTTAAAATGGCCACAGAGACCAACTTGAATTTTACCCATGGTTTATGATGATGATGATGATGATATGGTAAATGTGACATACCAGTTTCTCCAAAAATATGTATTAGTAAGTATTTTGCGTTATAATTCAAAAGATTTTAATTATAATTAAAAAAAATTAAGTATAATTAAAAACACTTTTTAGAAGAAAATTATAAACTACCTTTTCTGGATATACGTATATCATTCTCACCACTTAATAACAACTAAATGTCTGTCTCTGTCTGCAGGAAACCGAAAGCTATACCAAGTATGATTTCTCATGACTCAGCCCATCCGACTAGCCAAAAACGGGCTTCTTTAAGCTTTCTTTTAAGATGAACCTTTACCCACTAATCTGACTGTCCCGATCGCATTGTGGAGATCCAACTGATAAGTGGGCTTGCTGAAGCATTTGGATACAATACTGACTTGATCAATACAACTCATTCACGTATCAGGACCAATTTGACCTCTACGCTACAACATGTTGTCGACCATTCTAAAAGATGCGTGGGATCAATAGACTATATTCCATCTCTTACTAAACCCTTCAGAAACACTTGTAACATTTTCTCCTTGGACTTTGGCGTCAAATCTTGCAATATGCCAAACATGATCCGCAAGGATAGAGAAAGAACCCCGGATAAAAACAAATGGCGTATCTACACTGAAGTGCCAGAAAAACTGGTACACCAGTCTAACACTTAGTAGGTCCCAAAAGGGAGCGCAGGACTCCAGAAATACGACGGGCATGGACTCCACTAGCTTCTGGAAAATGCTATAGGAAATGCAAACCCTACGTCCCGCGGAGCGTTCCACAAGTTGGGTGTTTTCCGACGTCTTGGATTCCAGTGTTCGGTAGCGCGTTGCATGGCATCCCAAATGTGTTCAATCACTTTCAGATCTGGAGACTTAGGTGGGATGGCAACACCCCAAACTCAGATGAATGCTCCTTTAACCATAATGTGGCGTTTCGACACTTGTGTGGAGGTGCATTGTCATGTTTGAACAGGCCCAAACCATCAGCATGAAAACAGGACTCCGAGAATGTTTAACGGTGGTAAATTTTCTTATGCGTTTATTGCTTTTTTTACGCTTTCCAACAGTAGTTTAAAAAAGCGTATATGCTACAGCTTTGATCGCCCGTTTGTCGGCACGACTACTCGCGTAAAAACGGCTCGACCTAGATGAAATTTTAGTATGTGGTAGGGGACCAATTGGAGACGAACCCTACAACAAATGGACGAATGGGGTCAAAGGTAAGGATCGGGATCCATTCGGGTCAAAGGTCAGAATCAACCCTAAAACAAATGGACGAAATGGGGTCAAGCAAAGGATCGGGATCGATTTCATCGCCCCTATCCATTACTTTTAAAGGAGCAATTCTTGTATGTATGCAAATTTTATTTTGAAAACGGCTGTAAGGACTCTGACGAAAGTCATTAGCCTACCGTTTTCTGGTACTAGAAATCGATTTAGCTTGATCTCGACTTTAGGAAAATTTGTTTAGTGGGTTAAATAACTACCCCGAATCACCGCGATTTTAGTGTCATGACGTAGTCCCAATAAGGTTAACCATGCTGAGAAATCTTATGACGTCCCAATCCCGCGATTGAGATGTTGGCGCGCCGTCACGCCATCTGTCTCATTACGTCACGCGTTGTGTGTGGATCCTATTAAAGTTTTATAACGTCACACTCTTTCAAGCAGATGGTTGCGATTCCCATCTGCCTCATTAGGTCATGCTTTGTGTGCGTATGTCCGTGCGCACGATAACTAGCGTAACAATCTTTCGATTTTGATGAAATTTTAGTACGTGGTATGAGAAAACCTAGGAAGGAACCCTAATGAATTGGCTCCTGGATCGAGTCGCAGAGTAAACTCATGTGCCTCTGACAATTTCTTCGAGTTGTGCCATGGTTGCCTTCTCGGAGTGGTGTCGGGAACTGGGCGTTGAACATTTGTACGAGTGGTAACCGGATTCCATTCCCAAAGTTAAAATATTGTTAAACTTATGTTTCTGAGAATTTAAACAAGTTGGATTGGCTTTAGAGAACCGTCTAATGCATGGGTTGTGTGCTTGGCCCGTGGCGCTTGGTTTGTACCATCAATGGAATCCGTGGAACGAAATTGAAGGAAGGATAATGTTTGTGGACCTACGAGATTTTTGCGAACGTCGATATACATCGATACCCGGAAATAAGACGAGAAACGATACCCTTGTGTTCTCAAATACTTAGAAGCATCATAACTAGCGTCTTGATATTCGTATGATTCTCAGAAGCCTAATATACAATGATGCTGAGTGATGCCTTACGATTGACGACTGAAACACGACCTATGAGCGGCCCGTTAACAGATTCCACATGCTCAATAGTTTTACAATTCTTAGTTCCTAACGCATATCTTCATTTGTAATTAACATGTTATAACTTTAAAAGGAAATTCAATATCATTCTTTAAGTTGTGGAAACATACCTGAAATTGAAAAATCTGTCTAAATACTCAACACCAAAGTTTAACCTAAGATGTATATCTGAAGTATTCATTTGTGTAGAAATGGAGATTTGTTTAAAGCAAAAATAATTTTGTGAAACTGAAAGCGGTTATATTTTGTCTAAAAATATATTTGCAGTAAATTAACAGAAAGAAAATATTTGTATAAAAAGTACCAACATTTCAATTTTTCACGATATAAAGATTTTCTTTTGGAGCGAACGTGATGCAAATCACTTCTCCGAAAATAGAAATAACGCAGATTCTGGAACTTTACAAAATGGCTTAACATTCGTTATGTTATGCACGGGCAATAAATATTATTGTGGATCATGCACTCACGTCATAATAGAGGGTGAATCCTTTGACACTCTGTTTTGCAGAAATTATCTGTGCATCTTGTTTCCTTCAGACTACATTAAAGGCATAACTCGCCGTTACCACTACTAAAACAGACAACAGAATGTTTGGTGGAATTTGCATGCAAACTAATTATGCATAGTAGTTTACCTTTATCAATTGTTTCTTATTTATATATCTAAGACGTTTGCGGTATTCCATCAGAAATATATGAATGTACGATACAAACTGCATTCGCAGTTACAAAACAAAGAAACTCGTAAATATAAAATGCGATATCAAATATAAATACAACACAGTTTTTGTGGACCACGAAACATAATGTTTGAAACCTTAATGCCAAGAAATTGTATAATAATTGAACAGACAGAAAAGTGTTTGCGAAAGGGCTGTTGAGGTGAGTCTCCCGCCTAAGAATCTGAAATGTGCCAAGGTGCAATGCTACTAAAGATATGCTTAATTACACTTCCGTACAATCTCAACCTGAAAATACACTGTGCTGCAAATACTTCCTGGGAAAAAGCTAATATTTTTTCTTTTGTTTTCTTTTTTGATGGTTTTCCAAATACACTGCTGGCCACCCAAAATACAACACCAAGAAGGAAGCATCTGATTGGCCTCAAATTCGCAGCATGCGTCGCCCGCTAGATGACATGCAAACGATTAGCATTACAGGGCATTTGCAAATCATGTGCTCCCGGCACACCACCGAGAAGCACTATGAGAAGGGTGCACAGAAGACGGGGTGTAAATAGTGGAAGTGTGTTGTGCTGCCGTACCTGTGCGTGGGAAGCTTCCTGAAGCCTAGTCGCAGAATACGGCAGTCATTCCAGCACGTTTCGGAGTTCGACAGAGGACGAATAGTGGCTTTTCGCGACAGCGGTTAACGTACCGAAACATCGGCGCCCGTGTGGGACGACATCCAGCCACTGTGAGGCGAGTATGGATTCGGTGGATGCAGGAGTGACGGACGCCTCGGCGTCAGCGATTGCCGCAGCCGCGGCACACCACCTAACGAGAGGACATGTATGTTGTGCGGCGGGCATTGACGGCTCGCACCGCGACATCCCGAACGTTAGCTCAGGAATGAGGGTGTGTCGCGCAACAAACTGTGTCAGCACGTACCGTTCGACGTCTTCTGCAGGAGCGGGGACTTGTCGCACGGCCCCCATTATCCGTTTACCATTGACCTTGCACCACCGGCGACTGCGGCGGCAGCGGAACGTTGAAGGCCTCAACTAGACTACGGAATGGCGCGACATTGTCTTATCCGACGAATCCCGCTTCTGCCTGCAACACCACGATGGTCGGATCCGCGTGTGGAGGTTCCGCGGCGCTAGACTGTATGACGCCTGCATTATGCATCGCCTTACCAGTCCGTCGTCTTGCGTTATGGTTTGGGGCGCAATTGGATATGACACCCGCACCCCCTGATACGCATCGGCGGTACACTTAACAACCACCGCTACATCTCCAACGTTTTGGAGCCTGTAGTCCTCCCTTACCTGCAGGACCTGCCAGAGGCCACGTTTCAACAGTACAATGCGCGCCCGCACATGGCACGCATCGTGCATGAATTCTTCATGGCCCACCAGGTGACCAACACCAACAGCGGCTACGCCTGACGAACTGTGGCAACATGTGGACGCAGCCTGGACCGACGTACGGCAAGCCTATATCCATGTTCTTTTTCGTTCGATGCCGCGGCGTGTAGCGGCCGTTATTGTCAGCCATAGAGGCCACACGAGATATTGGTGTCTGCGTGTTTCGCAAGTCGCACGCGCCTGTAAGCTCAATCGTTTCATCTTTGTATATGTTGTTATGTGTCCAGTGAATGTGGCTTTGCTATCTCGAGTCCTTCTTGGTGTTGCAATTTGCGTGGCCAGCAGTATATATATATTAAAACTTTGTGTATGATTTAACAAATAGTTATTAAAGCATGAAATGTATGTAACTCACATTTAGCTCTTCTGAAAGTGAAGCATAATTTTTTTCTCTCAATAAAAACAATTCGAGTTGGAAACCCTATAAAAGGTACAATAAATAGTTTTGTGGCATAATGCATGCAAACAAATAGCACTTTTTTATGTTATTAGTACACATCCACATGAGCGCTATTCGTGGCCTGGGACACATGTAATCCATATTTAATATATCGTCATGTTTTGCTTAACAAGTCTTTGAACACTGTGGTAGTAGCCTCTGTTATGCTCCGATGCAGATTTCTAATATTAAAAATGATATTAAATAAACGTTATCCGTGAATATCACCGAAGCAAAAAAGCCTAGAAGTGTTATGCCTACTGACCGTGGCGGTCGTGGTATCGGCCGTCCCAACTGATCTATCTTTTGGGAAATATGGTAGTTTGAACAATTAATCTCCAGTGAGGAGGGGTACCATGAAGCTGGAAGGTTATCCATATTTGACAATCGTAAAACTGAAGTGCAACAGAAAGCTCCATCATGCCCAGGTACACATTTGATGTGAGGAGACGTCACATAAAAATAAATGTCCGATAACTCGGTTTTGTATGAAACCACACCAAACATTCGCTTTTGTGCTGTCTGGCTGTTTTTTGAAGACAGCATAAGGATTTCCAGACAGTTATATTAAGCATATTTTATCTGTTTATTTCACTAAGGGTGTGAAAAGTTGTCTCATACGAAGTGCTCACACCCTGCAGTAATAATTGTGGTCATCGATTCGCAGTATATCAGAAATACAAGTGGGTTCTCCCACCTGCAAGTCCCGAATAATCTGCTTTATGTACGCATATAAACGGAACATTTTCTACTAAATCTTCAGCATAGTGCAAGGGATTGCGGGTTTAGATTCAGAATGGATTCGGCGTAACTGTTTACGCGCAGCACGAGCAGTTTCTTCGCTAACTTCCGGTTGGCCCGTTTGTTTCCGTCATCGACGTTTCCTCTCCCAAGCTCTAATTAAGCTTTTATAATAAGGTGGTGGAAGTCAATACGCTCTTCTGAACTTCGGCAAATCAGTTGTCAGTGGTTTAGTCTCGTGGTACCAAATAACATATGGAACCTTATACTTAAGAGACGCCATTTTGATTCTTTGCACTGCTAGTGCCATCTAGTTATTACTCAGCTTTCACCTGTAATAACAACAAAAATTCAACCAATTTGCATGCAACATGACACAAACCGCTTGTGTGAGTGTGTGTGTTTAACTATTGTGGTTTTTAAATAACACGCGTCTTAAATACGCCATAACGTGTGAGTCTTTCATTCCGAACGATTAAAATGGAATGAATGAAATCGTAGTTTTTATGAAAACCCATTTTTTTTCCATGAATAGAAGTAACCATTGTGTAGGATACTTTATTTTAAAGTATGAATCTTTTTTTAACAATGCTCACGTCTTTTGTCCTAATTTTGTAATATTTTTACTGAGACCAACGTTTCTTCCAATTATGCCGTTTTATTACAGTTTGTTCAGAAGCTGCGAAAAAAAAAAAAGGTTTATCTAAATTTCGCCATCATCTCCTTTATATTGTTCTTTCTATTTGATTTTTTGCATTATGGCTCTCCAAAACATCGTGTCGGTGCCAAGTGTAGAACGCAGGAGGTGTACATATAAACTGCACTGTACACATGAAAGCCTTCAAAATAACAGAATGAAGTTCCTCTCAGTTTTTACAAACAACGTCATTAGCATAAAGTGAAAAATACTGCTTATAGATATAGGAGAAAATAGCCTGAGGTGTGAACTATCCTGTATAGATGAGCGGAATGTAATAAAGTTTCTAAAGAGCATTAAACTGGATTTTATCTTACACGCTATGACCTACCTACTCACGGGTAATCCCTCAACATGAAGGAAATATTTCGGAAGATATAGCGACTGATTCACGTTCAGTGAAATAGCTAAAGAAGTCGGAACACCCACATGCGTTGTTGAGCACCCTCTTTCAAAAAGCTTTAAGACATATGGGGACGAATTCACAAGATTTGGTGATTTAGTGGGGCAGTTATGTACAATAATGATGATATATGGAACAAGATAAAAAAATAGTGGGTTAAAAAGAGACAATAATAGTAAATGATTTAGGAGAGAAATGATAGAAGACATTTCTAAGGGCACAGGGGCATAGTGATGGGAGTTATATGAGTAATTTGAAGAAAGATTAAAAATTCTTTAGAAAGGTATTTTATTACGAGGTTCGATGAGCTAATTTGTTTCTGGCAGATTATTAATGATCATGCATCAAGACCTTCTAGTTTCATAATTTCCGAAATCATTTTAACTATTACATAAAATAGTCAAAGAATTAATTTAATTCACATTTTTCCCAGTCTTCGTATGTTCTATGTATCGAATTACCGTGAGAACTACAAGAGATAAGGTGGCGCTATGTCAGGAAGACATTCTTCACTAACTTAAAGAGTAACATCTGTTATTCCATAATAACTCGGCACATGGCAGCATCTACAGATTGGCATTTGCAAAATAAGGAAGTATGGCCTTTTGAAGAAAGCACTTCAGCTTGATATGAAACTAGTAAACTTCATTGCATTTCACAACAAATATGCAAAAATATTTTCTGTCAGGTGCGAATGCATAGGCAGCGAACCCACTCACTCCTATTACTCATATTAAAGTACAATATCTGTCAAAGGGAAACATTATGGGAAAGCTGTGTCAGCTCCATGAGGAAGACAGATTCTTCTGAAAGAATAATGAGACCCTTGCTGATGGAGCAATTCAAGAACTTTCTCTTATTTTGATCAGTTGACTACAGTTGCCTATCTGAATGTTATGTTTCGTTTAACTATATAAACTGCGCATACAGCTGCAAGGAATTGGGCACAAAGGAATTCACTGTACAGAAAAATGTTTGTGCAAAAATTCAGAAAATGCCAGAGGTCAGAATGACTAAATAACGGACACCTTCAAACAATGCCACGATTAAAAGACTTCGTTGAGCCTATGGAGAAGTTAAACATTAAAAGGGATATTCACGTATTAAGAAAGCTAACGTTATCGGTTTTCAAGCTAAAAGTACATCGTCAACAGGAGAACGAGAACGGCAGATTTTCATTCAGAACACTATTACTTGTTGATTAGATGGATATGTGATTGATCACTGAAATCGACATTTAAAGCCGTTGATTTATCACTCAAGGGCGTAAGTTTTTTTTCTTGGATGAGTGAATTACATCACTTTTTCTTTGAAGAATTTTAAAGGAAGCTGCCCCAGTTGTCTGTGATTAAATTGCTTTAATATACATTTTCTTTTGGTGAATTTACTGTAAACATCCTTTTTTTTAAACAACACTGCTTTGGGTGTTAAAAGTACCTTTTGTTTTAAACAAATTTCCATTTTAAAATATCAAAATTGTACGAACGCACAATTAACACATATTGTTTAGTTTAAACATAAGTATGCAGTATTTTGACACATTTTAGTTTGTTTTTAATTTGAGTATGTTTTCACTTTTAGCAGAATGCTAGATTTGTCTTTCACGTTTAGCAGAATGCTACAAGATTGGTCTATAACTCCAGAAAATGTTAATTGCCAAAGAAGACATACGTTAGGAACTAAGAAATGTAAAAGAATATTGAGTATGTCGGACATGTTAAGTGTATTGGATAACTTCTTATTTCAGTCGTTGGTCATAAAGCACTACTCAGCATCATTATTTTATAGACTGCCTCTGTAGTACACATACAAAAAACAGGTAATGTGCAGGGTAAGACGAAAAACAAAGGACATTATTTGTGGAAATTACGGGATTCTTGGCTACAACACTTTGAAAATTATTAGCCTACCATACAATATTATGCCATATACGTAACAAATATACCACCATTATATTTTGGTTAGACATGCCTTTTCGAGATGAACTCTATAGCCATTCTGCAAATAGAATCGACTGTGCGTGAGATAAGACTGGTTAATCCAGTCATTTGACTAATGATAGTTACAGGAAAAGGTGAAAGCGCATACAGCAGCATCTCTGACACAATGGTCTAAAGGCCGGATTGTGACCATTCCTCTGAAATATGTCTGGGTTCGAATCCGAAATCGACATTTATGTTGCGTTTCTCCTACTACACTAGATATCTCTCACTCTCTTCCTCTGAGGAACCAGTGGGAGTTAATTAGAGAGCGGAGTCTGCTTATAGCCCATTGAATTGCTCACGGTGGTTGGTAAAATCGAAAATAATTTACCGTTATATAAATTTAAAGCCAAACTGACTAATGTCGCATCATTCTAACTTTCTATTTTTCCCTAACACCTCTTGGTTCAATTCTGATTTTTATGAAAAAATTTCATTGTGTTTACTTATCTAACTGATAAAGCAAAATCCCTTACCGTTCTGTAAAGGTGTCTAAGGTTCGGAAAAGAGGATTTGTAAATGATTTTGACCTTGCGTTGTGCATTCCAGTTTACACTGAAATGCCAAAACACTGGGAAGGACGTTACCATTTCCATTACATGACGCCACCCCCATGCTCTGAATGGTATTGTCCGCAAACGACTTATAGATAGAGGCCAATATCTGCTCAAGCTCAAGTAATACCATTCGGAGTTCAGATGGCAGCTTATGAGGATTTGAGCGATTTCGACCATGGTATGCTCTTCTGCTCCCAGAAGATAGGTCCTTCCATCTCGGAAATTACCAAGGAATGTGAATTTGTACGGTCAACAATTTTAAGGGTATGCCTGGGTTACACAAGCTCAGTTGGTGGAAAACCGAAGTTCGAAAGCCATTGAAACGTAGAAAAGCCCTGGACGATCGTGGACAGCTGCGTCTTGTACGCATCGTAACATTCGCCCAGTGTGCAGAATTGCCGCAAATCACAACTAAATTCAATTGGCTAGTTGTAGCATCAGCGCTCGGACAGTGCCGAGTTTCTTGTGTTCAGTGGGTTACGGAGCCGACGGCCCAACGTTGGATGCATTTTATTTGGACACAATGTTGCGCGAGCTGAAAGATTTACTAACCCGATATTTTAGAATAATTTAGATCATATGAATGTTTTCCTTATAGTTTAGCTTTGATTATCCATAAACACATAATACATGTTCCATACGATTAAAGGTGATATTTGAAGAAAAGGTTTAAAGACTAAATATAATCCACATCTTTATTACAACATTTCAGTTGAAATTTGATTCAGAAATTCAAATAACAAACCTTCTTTTACGATAATTCTAATGCTTGGAAAGAAAGAAAAGAGTATAAATAAACACATAAATCGCTCTTTCCACGTTTTACCCACACACAGTAACTGAAAAATTGTTATTTGGTCACCGCGGGGGAAACTGAATAACATTTTTTTTCGTTTCTGTACCATTCGTAGTTAGGATGGCACCGAATAACAATGTTTCGGTTGCTGTGTGTTGGTAAAACGTAGAAAGAGCGATGTTTTTGTTTATTCAACTGACGCCACGTATTTGGAGGATTTCAGAAGAAAAGTGTAACCGCATTTAATATTATCTTGAGGTGATATGTGTAATTTTTTTCAATTTTTTGCCCGGATGCCGTTTTCGTGCAAAATTGGAGGGAACACTGAGATTAAAAAATATCAAGCAGTGAACATCCCCACTTGTCAGAAAATGGTTGCACTTCCATGTCTTCTCTGCTTCGTCTGCTGATATAGAGTAAAGTGTAATCATGGGTACTATGATGTTCCACGAGTGACATAATGCTCCTACCTATCGGTCGGAATGAAAAACGAAGTTCTATGTTCACAAACACAGTTCGAATACGTTCTGTGCATTAACGATACGAATGTTTCTCTAGTATTCTCACTGGCCCTTAAAAGAGCTTATCGCGACAGATTATTTCTTTCTTATTCTGAAATATTTACAGACACGATAAAGATGGGTTTCGTGCATAATAAAAACCTGTGTTTTTGGCATATAATTAAATAAATGAATTATGGATATGAAATAACTCTTTTATGATTCTAATAATGACCTCAAAATGTTCTGACAAAAGACCACAGTTATGTGGGAACAAATATTCTAGAATATGGTCTGCCAAATGAAGATTGTGAGTTCCAGCACTAACCTTGGGTATGAACACCAGTACTAGGATCCATAACGTTCAGTGAGTGGTTAACTACTAGATGTTCGTATCCACAGCTTCCGAGGTTATGATATGCAGCCCACTGATCTTTCATGACAGTAATTCGTGGTTGTATATGTTTGTGTAAGAGCGACTGCAATGTGCAAGCAGATATGTCATTCTCAGGGGAAGGTATCGTCCTTGAATCTCTTGTTAGCACGTTCAAAGATACCAAGGAGCCAGGCGCCCTCAACGAGACTACCGCAGCTGTATATTCCGTTCCCAACTTTCGCTTCATCCACCTCAACCATTAACTCCTTTGCCCCCAAGCTTTCCTTCGTCTTCCTGTGAGGCAACCATGAACTTTGAAACTAGTTATCTGCAATGCTTATAACAATCGCCAACTATCTCAATAGACGTGGTAACACCTCCCTGGAAAGATTCCTCGATGGGAAAATCGTAGGACAATCCTTTGGCGAAACAATACACAAAAGTCGTCACTTCATCAATGAGAATACGAATGTCGTGAAACCATGTCCCAAGTGCACAGGAAGACTGCTCAGATTTCTCTAAAAACCTGAATTTTCTATAACGATGAGACCTATCGACTCTGAGTGTCATTGGATGACCTTCCGAACATGGTCTACAGGTTAGAACCAATCTCTGCCCCTTACAGCACAAATCACAAGTCTCATCTTTCTGGGCAACTTCTTCGAAAAAGCACTTCCAATTTCACATAGAAAAAACTCACGCAGGGAGAACAGCATCAGTAGTAACGCGAAGCAACACTTACAGAATCAGGGCAACACTTACAGAAAACAAACGTCGGTGAACGAACGCAGTACCAGCTTCAGCGGCGAAGGAGCGGAAGCGCCACCTATTGGCACTTGCCCTGTTGTAGCAGAAGAGGCAGGCCAGATACGAAGGTATAGCCAAAAAAATTAGCTTTTCTTCGGAGAACTGGTAAACGCATCCTATGTGCCTATTGTAGTATTCAAATGGTTTCCAAGGGTAGAGATTAAAATAATCACTAGCTCAAATTCACAATTTTAAGTTCAGGAAATAAATGCTATAAAAATTCAGAAACACAAGAACTCTGACTGCTTTCCCAATAGAGTTGTTTTTAAATCCTGCTCCACCAATTTCGTTTTCCCTTCCGTTGCAATCGATTAAAGGTTTTTGTCTTTTATCATTGGTTGACAAATTTCGATACCAAAACAGGAACACCATGCAATCATCAACCTCAAGCCAATTTCACTTTCTGAGAAAACTTCAAATTCATCTGTTCTGCAAACGTCAAGGTAATTGATGTAGTTATTTTAAACAGTCAATACGCTAAAACTTAAATTTATATTTTAGTTAATTTCATTTTTACCATTTTGGCAAATGTCTTTCAACTGACAGAATACATTTTTCAACTTTAAATTGGCTAAGTGAAAATCATTTGTCAATTCAACAATATTTCTGTAATGGTAAACTTAATATTCACAAAGGTTGCATTACTGGCGGTAGTCTTCTGTTGTTCGTGTTAAACTAATCATATAAATCAATTTTCATGAATTTTATTTTTGCGGCAGATAAATTCCATAGACTAGCCTCACAGCTTAAAATAATATATTACAGTGTAACTCACGCTGAAATGAAAAAAATGATGTAACATTTAAAAGAAATATTCAAAGTGGTTCATCTATGATGCTGATATGCATATTTAGTGATACCGTATTCTATTATGTGGTAGAACAAAACCATAAATATAATTTATTACTTACCTGAGAGTTTGCTATGCAACTACCCTGTTACGTTTTTATATTTTTCTCACCTATATATATATATATATATATATATATATATATATATACATATATATATATATATCATCATCATCATCATCATTGTCAACCATTATCAATCCACTGCTGGACGAAGGTCTCCCAAGTTTCTTCCACAACGGTCTGTCTTGTGCCAGTCTCCTCCATGTCACTCCCGCATATTTACGAATTTCATCCACCCATCTCCCATGTGGTCTTTTCCTGGGTCTTTTCCTGTCCCTTGGAATCCAATCTAAAATTTCGGCTGTCCATCTATGGTCTGTCCTTCTGGCAGTATGTCCAGCCCATTGCCATTTCAGGGATTTAACTCTGATCATGATGTCTTCCACTCTCGTCATTTTTCGGATCCACGAGTTCCTCTTCTTATCTCTCCTGGTTATACCAAGCATGCACCTCTCCATGCTTCTTTGAGTTGTCTGCAGCCTTTGTATGTCTCTTTTAGTTAAGGTCCACGTCTCTGCACCATACGTAAGCACTGGAAGGATGCATTGATCAAACACTTTTCTTTTAAGACATAATGGCATATTGCTCTTGAAAATTATGCTGTTTCTTCCAAAAGCTCTCCAGGCAAGTTTTGTACGCCGATTAATTTCTTCATCAATGTGACCCTCACTTGATATCTGCTGTCCAAGATAAACATACGTATCTGTTATCTCCAGTTTTTCTCCATCAATCGATAAGTCTTCATTTCTTGTAAAAGCATTGAACATCACTTTTGTCTTCTGAAAGTTCATTTTTAATCCCACTTCTTTACTCTTGTCAGCAAGTTCCTGGATCATACTCTGCAGCTCTGATGGGGTAGTTGCAAAAATGACTACGTCATCAGCAAAACGAAGGTGGGTTAGAAAATCTCCATTAATCTTTATCCCTTTGTTTTCCCAGTTCAGTGATTGAAAGACATTTTCCAATGTGGCATTAAAGAGCTTCGGAGATATGGTGTCACCTTGTCTCACTCCCTTTCCAATTTTTATGTGTGTTGTATTTTCAAACAGCCGAATCTTTGCACTTGCATTTTCATAGATGTTATTAATAATATTAATGTATGCATCTTCAATACCGCAGGATTTCAGAGCCGTGGTAACTGCTGATGGTTTCACCGAATCAAAGGCTTTTTCATAATCGATAAAAGCCATGCACAATGGAAGTTCATATTCCCTCGCTCTTTCAATTAGTTCTCTCAGTACGTGGATATGATCTATTGTGCTGTAGCCACTCCTGAATCCAGCTTGTTCTCTCGGTTGAGCCATGTCCAGTGTTACCTTCAAACGGTGTGAAAGAACTTTAGTGAAGATTTTATAAACCACTGATAGGAGGCTGATAGGTCTGTAGTTCCTGAGATCCTCAATGTCACCTTTTTTATGTAGCAGGATCATTGTAGCGGTGTTCCAATCCTCAGGAATCTTCCCTTCATTAAGGCATCGAGTGAAAATTTGGGCGAGTACTGTTTCAATTTCTCCACTTGCTTCTTGTATGATGTCTATAGTAATTCCATCTTCTCCTGGAGCTTTCCTCCGCTTCATGTTCTTGATTGCATGAGCAACTTCTGCTGGGAGGACTGGAAGAACTCTGGTACCTTTCATGATGTCTGGAGTACATGTATCATCCCTTTCATATAATTTGGAGTAGAAATCTTTCACTCTTGTCAAAATTTCGCCTCTATTTCTTGTTATAGAACCATCTTCTTTTCTCAGAGCCATAATCTGTTTTCTTCCCTTACTGAGATGTCCCTTTGCTATCTTTAGGCTTTGGTTGTTTTCAATTGCTTTCCTCACTAGCTCACAGTTGAATTTCCTTACGTCTTCAGTGATACTTTTTCGTGCTGTCTTGCATAGCTCTATATATTCCACTTTGGAAGTCACATCTTCTTTAGTTGTCCTCATCTCTCTTCTTTTTTGCATCAACATTTTGGTTTTTCCTGATAATTTGTTTACATGCAACTTGTTCTTAGACCCAGCTAATTTTGTTGCTGTTTCCATAAGAGCTTTGGTTACTTTTCTGTTAACTTCCGAAATATCCACTTCTTCCGATGTTAGGCCTTCTAAAGCAGTGAATCTGTTCTTCAGTTCCAACTTGAAAGTATTATGGTGTTTTTTAAGGTTGGTTATGTCAATACATTTTGTTTGTCTTATGAGCTTGCCACGTTCCAGTTTAGTGTTGAGGTGCATCTTACATCTCACCAATCTATGGTCACTACCTGTGTTGAACTTGTTCAGCACACTGCAGTCTTCGATGACGAATTTTTTGTTACACATAATAAAATCAATTTCACTTGTCGTCCCAATTGGATGTCTCCATGTCCATTTCCTGTGTGGCTTTTTCTTGAAAAAGGAATTCAAGATGAAAAATCCTTCTGCCTCTGCAAACTCAACGAGAGTATTTCCACGCTGGTTTCTGTTGCCGTGACCGAATTTACCTACTGAAGTTTCATTCTGTTGCCGGTGCCCTATTTTTGCATTGAAATCTCCCATAATTATCTTCAAGTGCTGCTTACCTTTATTATTTAGATGACGAATTTCCTCATAAAATTCTTCAATTTCTTCTTCAGGATGACTTGTGGTGGGTGCATAAGTTTGAATAATCTGAGCCTGGTATCTTCTCGATAGTTGGATAACGAGTCGTGCAGCTCTGTCAGAGGAACTTTCAACTTCTACCACTTTATCCTTCAGTTTCTTGTTTATTATAAATCCAACACCACTAGTTCTGCCAGTATCTGTCCCACGATAATAGAAGAGATGTCCACTTTTCAGTTCAATGAGATCTTCTCCTTTTCTCCTTACCTCACTTAGCCCGACGATGTCCCACTTGATCCTTTGTAGTTCCTCTTCCAATTCAAGAAGCCTTGAATCAGAAGATAGGGAGCGTCCGTTGTAGGTAGCCAAGGTCAGCATCAAATGGCAGCCTAGTCCGGTCCTCCGGGGATTCTTAGCACCCTCTGCCTTCATGTCGCACTGGCCGCTGCCTTGGCCAGGTACATTCCAGCTGCCGGAGACTGAGGGCCAAGATTTAAGTTGTAGAGTCATTTTGGAGGTGTTTGGCCATAACTCACCACGCTGGCCAAGCGGGTTGGTGAGTGTGGGATAGCATTTCCTCTGATCCCGATGGTATAGTTATACCGCTATTTGCGGTCGTCAGAGCCCCTTTAGTGGGAACAGGATGCACCACGAGAAGGCGGGGTTGACATTTGTCAAGGAGAGGCTGTGATGTTACGCATCACCTGACCTTACATCCCATATATATATATATATATATATATATTGCGAAGCTGGATCATTTTTTCGGAATTCTTTATTTTAGCATTTGCTCCTCAGAATAGAAGCTCGTGATAAATTCAAGTAATTTCCAGCTGCAAAAATACGAAATGGTAATCTCATTAAATATGTGTATTACATTACAATTCTTTCACCTTAATGCGTGTAATACAGTATTAGACTCGATAAGCTTACTGCTTCCAATTATGTGTTTCGAATTTTTCAATATGAAAGTAGGTCTGTAGATATGTGTAGGTATCTGCATCTCAGTCTTTTGATGGTCTATTCAAACAAGAGGTCACGTGAACTTAGTATTTTTAAAGTAACCAAACTTCCCGAATGGATGTGGGATTAAATCAAACAAATATGAATTTAAACTATTAAAAACATGAACTTGCGGGAAACATATGATTTCTTCTTCATTCATGTGGCATTCAAGTTTGACGAATGTACAAGCCTTAGGTGCACTAAATAGCCAAAAACATTATGATCACCTGTCTAATATGATATTTAACCTCCACGTGCCACCAAAACACCACTTATCCAGCGCGATGCATGGACCATAAAAGACTTATAAGGGTGTTCCTTTTTATATCTGAAACCAAGTCGCTGCCAGCAGATCCCTTAAATATTTAAGTTTCGTAGCTGTACCGCCCCAGATCGAATTTGATGGTCCACCTAGAAACAAATGTGTTCCTTTTGATTGATTTCAGGGATTTTTGATTCCACGTATCATCTCTTCATGTTGTGGGAACCGTTATTGACCAATATGGTCAGTTTGTCTTATCACATTATCTTGATGAAAAAAGGCGCTACTAGAAGGGAATACCATTGAAATGAAAGAATGCACCTGGTGTGCAATGATTTTTAGATAACTGGTGGACGTTATGCTTTCCTGTACATGATGACTAGACAGAGAGTTACCCAGCAGACCTTTGCCCAAAGTATTGCACTTTTTCCACCGGCTTGTTTTTTTCCCACGGTGCATCCTAGGTACAATACATCCCTAGGTAAACGATGCATACATGTCAGGCCGTCCACGTGGTCCAGCAGGAAACGATATTTATGAAACAAACGACTTTCTTGAAAAAATTCAAGGTCCAGGTTTTATTCTCGCGTGCGTATTTTAGGCGCTTTTGACCGCGACCCGACGTTGGCATGGGCACTTGTAGAAGCTTGCCGCAACGGAGTCCCATTGTCTTCAGGATTCGGTCTGCTGTAGTTTCTGACACATAATTCTCCAGCATTCAAAATTTTGGCGAGTCATTTGCCTGTAATTATATCGATTTGAATAAAGAAACACTAGTCAGAATGTGGTTGCACTTTGATCGCACTGCGAATGCATGAGTCTAATATAATTTACGTAATGTGCTGTTGTAAGCGATAAACAAAGAAATTATTGTTTGAACAGGGGCCGAAATACCAAGACCACAGAAATGCACACAATTTCGTAATAGCATTACAAATTTACAAGTGAGTTGATTCTCACTGAAAGAAAAGTAAAAAAAGAACGAAAGGATTAGCATTATTTATTTCGTAATATTACTAATTATTTTTTCTGATTAAATATAGTTAGCTAAAATACTGCATTTTTTGTGGTGAAACACAATTTTGAAATTTGTTTAATGAAAACTGATCATCGTATTAAATATATTACGCAGGCTGCCATGATGTTGTCATAATAATTATTTTTTTAATTTGCTAAGTTAACCTATAGTAGGTGTAAATTTGTGTCGCGCGAATTATTTCTAATCTGAGAACATTATATTTCTGCTTTCTTCTATTTATTTTTTTTTATTTATTTTTATTTTAGGTTTAACAACCACCGTGAGCAAATCAGTGGACTTTAAGCAGTTGCCCGACTCTAATTCAGTGCCGCTGATACCAGGGAAGGGAGAGAGTCAGCGCCCTAAGTCAAACACGGCATCCACGCCCCACCGGTATCCGAACCCATATCCATCTCGCACTAATGATTCGACGCCTATGCTTAGGCCACTGCGCCAACAGGATGGCACAAATTCTTTTGAAAAATAAAGAAAGACATTATATTTCTATCTAACTCAATCAAGAGAAATTCGTAAATTAAAAATACCGTCATTTCGGAATACACGAAATCAGTTTAATTTATTGGTATATGTTAATACATCGAATGGCGTAAATGTTATACAAGTATGATGTCTCAACAAATTTTCAGAATTGTTTATTTCTTGTCACTTATTTGCTGATCAAAAATTGAATGTAATGCAATATATTGTTATGGATGAAACTTTTTCAAAATCCCAAAATTTATGAAAACAACAATACATTTACTTGTTATATTGAAATGATATTTTACTTAGTTTTATTTTATTATAGAAGAAATAGGACATTGGTTTCACGTCTGTAAGACGATCTTTGGAATTTCCCTGGCCAACCCGGTGGCGCAGCGGTCCAATCTCAAAGTAAAGTACACAAAATACACCTACCGACAGAACTGTGAACTACGAAGCACCTCATATACGAGCACTAGGTTAAAGTATTCTATAAGGTAAATGATATCCTGTATTCTATAAGGTAATGATATCTTTTCGACATAAGTGGAATCGAAAGATGACAGTTTTTTTCTTCAATCGGACGTTCAGAAGTAAATATAAGGAATAAAATGTATTTTGAAATCGTTGTCATCTGTTTTTACGCCCTCTTGCGGTAAAATTGCCTATTGTGAAAAAAACAGCGAAATAGAAGATCGTCCTTCGCACGTTTCAAGTTTCCCAATGCAAAAAGTATTTTTCAAATCGAACTACATAGTTGCAGATATATGGTGTCCTAACGGACAAACCGATAACCTATGCCTAACCTTTTTCTACAAAAGACGTGTTAAAAAGGTGCAAATGAATAGCGCACGATATTTCAAAAGAGAAACATGACAGAAATATTTGCCGATGGACACAACTAATTAACTAAGATAATGAGGGAGTTCTTCCATTCGTAGCAAAACCTATTCTTTGCAATAAATTTTTTGGTTCCTAAAAGGATATGTTGCACAACTTTCCAAATATATGTTCCCACAGTTTGTCGCTCCTGAACTGCTGTTCTACAGCATATTTAATTAATGTACTCAAAAGAGGAAAAATAATCTTTAAAATTTCAAAGTGTGAAATTTTAAAAAATGAGTTTTTCTTTTTCATGTTTACAAATATCGCGTAACATGTGTCCTAAGATGAAATTTTTAAACATGTGTTTGTGCCATAATGTAAACTACCGTTTCAAAGTTTTTTTTTATGATGTTTCCCGCCTTTGTCTCATATTTATTATAATTAGCGGCAAACCGAAGCAAGCTCTGCACGTTTTCTTTCACACGATTCCTTAGCCCGAATCAGAAATTTATTATACATAAACAGATTTTAAACGTTTTTTCCTTTGTTGAAATGGCGTCTTAGGATCTAATTTTGTCCCATACCTTTTCTATAATTTCACTTTTCCGTTTTGAGCTATAAAAACGCAGAAATGTCTGACTTGTGAGATTCCTGATTCCTCTTTAAAATCTTATGATGACCTTCAACTCTTCCGAAAGGAAAAGAATCTTACAAGTGCAAAGAGTGTATAGGTTGAGAATTTTTTGTTATTATACGACAACGTGCAGGTTTTCCTTGATAAATTTTAAAAGCTACAGATCCAAGGAAAATATAATTTAGCTTGCGGTCTATACCTTCGAAAAAATAATTTTATAAATCAGTTACTTTACACATTTTCAGAATTACTTGGAACCTGCAATATTTTTAAAAGGCGATATCACCCTTTTTCGTTTTGTCCAAACATGATTCACGGGTTGGATTTTCAAACTGACTTACGAATGTTCAAATCACTACTTCTCGTAATATCGGTGTGGTCATAGAAATTTCAAAAACTTATAATATGCCTGTAAAATTTTCATTTCAGTTTTAAGCTCAAACTTTAGTTTTTACAAGGTTACTGGAAGTTGGGCTTAACTGTTACGACACGAATGAACGGCAAAATGAAATTAAAACCACGGTTGAATGTTAAAGGGGAAAATATGTGTTACAGCTGAAGTTTCCCAGGATGCTTTCAATAACGTCCACGGGAAATTTAGGATATATCAGGATAGAGCATAACTGTATATTACAATTGCATTAATCATCGCTCAGCACTGTTATTAAGTCAAAATAGCTCTTTGGTGACAGATACATTTTAACTGTATAAAATTCGTCAAACTGAAAAGATAAATGAAATACTTTAAATCAATGATTTAGTTACCATACAACAAGTTTTATCTTCGGAAGTAGATGCTCTACATGTACCACTGAACAACGTATTTAAAAAGGATATTACGACTAGTGAAATATCTAAATATTAAAGAGCGAAAAACATCTTACGAGAAAAGTGAATTTTCCCACTTTCTTTGTGCACCTAACTGCGTTATCTCACATATGATTTCATTACCAACTCTGTTAAGGAACCTACAATAGCAGATCTTTTTTTTTATATGGATTGGAGGTTTAACGACCACCGTGAGCAACTCAATGGGCTGTAAGAAGCCGCCCGTCGTTAATTTAGAGCCACTGGTTCCAGGGAAGGGTGGTGAGAGCCAGTGCCTTAAGGCAAACACAATATCCATGCCTCACCGAGATTCAAACCCTGACCCCTTTCGGACGAATGATCATAAGTCATCGCTTATACCACAGCGCCACAGGAGTGATGACAGCTGTAATCACTACATGTAGTATTTCTTAATGTACAGTGGAAAACAGAAATTTTGCACAGAAAAAAGAACGAAAATCCCACAATAAATTCTAACACCGAATGATTCCACACATTCCAATCTTGTCATAGAGGATACGGTGCATGGGTATTAAACGAACTCTTTGATAGGAAAAGTAGCATTAAATAGTAGTGATTTTTTTGATTTACAAAAACACTGCTTTGCATTTTTCTTATTATTTTGCAGCATTCTAGGTCTGAAATCATTTTAGTTGATCAAAATACACATGCACATGTGTTTAGAGTGTTGCATAGAAATCAAGAATTTGTTAACTTAATAATTATTTAAATGAAAAAGATATTTCACCCAAAAATAGAAATTCAATCCATTACCTGCTAAATTCTCGAAACAATTAAAACTCAAATTACCCCTACAGGCATTTATACTTTACACACATATTAATGAAATAGACAGATATATGTTCGTGTTTTCAGAAATTGAATAGATGCTAAATGATTTGGCCGATTATTTTTTAAATGTGTCCTCGATATATTTTTGGAGAACTGTGGGCGCTTTTATCTAAAAAAAAACATATATATATATATATATATATCTTTTTCGAATTGCAGTTTGAGTAAAACATCTAACCATGTATTTTCTTGAAAAGCGCTCTCAGAAGCGTTAAATAACTTGTTTCTTTACGGTACCATACTTCCTGCAAACATACTGTATCATTAAGGTATCTTTGCGAAATGCAGTATTTTTCTTTTCTCGTTTGAGATTGATGGACAACCGCAATCAGCTTAGAGGGCTATAAGCTAACTCCCGTCAGTAATTATTGTCACTCTTTAAAGGGGAAGAAGACAGCCAGAAAGCTCAGATAGGTACAAATGCCATCCATGCTACACAGGAATTCGTACCCTGGTTCTTTTGTCTCCGCGAATAGTGCCTCTTCTATAAACGGCAGTAGCGTCATTGAGAAAACGTGTTTACTGTTTGGAAATTAGTTGAGGGGAAGACGATGATCCCAAAGATTTCGTGCTGAAAAAAACAGCTATTTTACTAAGAAGAGCCCAAGCCTTTCGTCTACTAATCTGTGTTGCATCCAGGAGAAACGTGGCCCTGACTCGTTCAAATATCTTGCGTCCTGAAGAATTTAGCATAGTATTCTAAAAAATATCTCAATCTAAATTTTTCAAATAACTTCAGCCACGGTAGTCAGAATCGCTAATTGTCTTCAAAATACACCAAAAATTGTTTTTTTTTTAAATTATGTATCCGTTTACTTGATAAGATTGTATGGAAACCAGACCCCGAAATCCGGCAGATTTCAAGAATCTCCATCATTTTTGACTTACAAAAACAAAAACATTATTTTATTGTGGTTAACGTCAGATTTTATTTTAACTACTAGATTTGTTCACATTTGTGCTGGATAATGCCACGTTTCATATTTAATTGACAACGAATGCCTCCTTCGGGGAAAACGACATTCCACTTCTGACGTGGCCTGCTGAAAGACCTGTCATCACCCATAGAAAACCTCTGGGACGTTCTGAATGGGAAAGTGCAGCGGTACGCTCATCCGCCAGCAAGCGAGGTAGAAAAATAACATAATCACTCTATCTTAAAATTTTCGCTGCGCACAAAGTGTAGAAAACATCTTTAACATCTTAGATTGGAATAAAAGACTTCTTCGTCAGTGACCGGGCAAATCCCAGGTATTTCAAGTTATCAAATTTACCTTTTTCATTGTTGCGATTTAATACAATTTAAAAGATTTAGTTTTGTATTTCTAAGACACCATTTTTAAGACGGCAGACAAAATAGTCACTATCTTTCTCATTGTTCTTACATGTAACTAAACATCAGAATACTCGAAAATAACAAGGCGCTGACGCGCGAAATAACCTATACATCTCTGTTACCGTTCCAGCATGGTAACCGCTACACAACCCATGTATATGCGGTCTCAATCATGGTATGAGCAAAAATCTGAACAAATTCAGTTTTTTCAAACTTAACGTAAAATCTGAATTATAAAGATTCTTAATAATTTAATGTTTTTGACTTTACTGCCATGTGTGGTGTAACGGAGTGCATGCTCGAATGGTTTTCTGGGTATTACAGTTTGTTCCCGGCCAGAGAGAATGTAAATCTCAAGTTTTCTGATGTTAGGTTACATGTTGACAGTAAACCAAGCAATGGCAATTCTGTT
This sequence comes from Macrothele yani, assembly GCA_039090855.1. Taxonomy (NCBI): domain Eukaryota; kingdom Metazoa; phylum Arthropoda; class Arachnida; order Araneae; family Macrothelidae; genus Macrothele; species Macrothele yani. Next base: position 149,238,009 of record CM077034.1, read on the forward strand.
TGCTTCTGTAAAATTATATGTCTGGTTGTAAACACATTTTCCGGAAAAAATCGTATGAAGCGTGTGTTTTGCAAGATACTGCCACGCCTGCGGTGTCGTAAACATCTCGCAGTGCTGTGCGCGAAAGAATAGATTCTAAGGACAGAGCGTACGTACCCTGTTGTGATGAAGATGATTTTACCCTGGCGACGATACGATGCGGATATCGAAGGAAGGTGCGTGTGTGCAATATTGAACTATGTATATCTGAATGCTGCGAAAATTACGGAAACCTTTGGAATATTGAATATATTATAGGACAGAGTACTTCCTGTGATTGGTACAGGAAATTCGACACTGGTGTAGGGTAGTTGTCTCATGCTCCAAGAAGTGGTAAACCCATTAAGTTTGAAGATGATACACAGCAAAAGGCGCCCTCGGCCAAGTCTGATGCAACACTACGGTAAGTGGTGGAGGAAATGAAGACCACCCACAACACCAATAACGCCCGAATTCGGAAATTGTGATTTTTGTGTAAACTATGCAAATGGGTAGTCCATACTTGGTCTGGCCAGAATCTGTTGCTACGCTACTTCATTGCTGGTGCTCAGCGTGAAAGAGAAAAACGAATGGCTTTCTGCATCGCTTGGTCGCGGGTAGCGAAAGGTGGGTCAGATAGTTGAATGTTACGCAACAAAGAGCACGGAACAAGCAGGGACAACCGCCCAGAAGGTCGCTAAGCCCCGTTAATGGACCGACGGTGATGCTGATCGGTTGGTGGGATTGTCGCGGTGTGATCACTAAGAACTCTTACAGCGGAACAATACTCTATAATACAGTAGTTTTGAATGATTATGTACACATCTATCACTGAATTACATGTGTTTATTCAGTTGTGCGGGAAGGTTACTTAGGCAGCCGATATGCAAAACACATTGTCAAAACCATTACCACGTTCAAGTCAACAAATTAAGACTACTGCTTGTCAGCTGTCATCAATAGCGTTCGTTGCTCACAGTGAGAAAACAGACGATCCTTCCAAGTTCGGAAACATTTCAGACTCATTTCAGATGCTCCTATGGTTGGAGCTGCACTTTTGAAAACATCACAGCTCATTGGGTTCTAAAAAGGAGAGATTACTTAGGTCATTAATCAGGGCGAATGTAATCCAGATTTGCTGTCTAAGAGGCGAAACGGTGTCGCAACGGCTACCTGTCAGGAACGACCTCACAAATTACTAAGAACCCATGAACGCGGAAAGAGTACTTCCTGTTTGCAGCACTTATCTGAAGAGTTTAATAAATGCTATTCCTGAATCATATGTCAGCGAAATATACAAAGGGTATGGAAGGCGATCAGTATTGGCAGTCTCATGCCTACTTAGAAACAACTGGTTTCTGCGAAGAAGGGGAAAGTCGTGCAAAATGGTGTCAGGAACACCAGTGCTGGACACTAGAAGACTAGAAAACGTCATGTTGTCCATGGTGTCATGGAATACTTCATTCTGTACTGACGTTAGGCAGAGATTTTGTGCTCAGCTTGTATTGTAGACACAACTTAATGTCCTGGAAGCTGTTTCATGATACCAGTTATGTTCATTCTCCACGGAACGGGGCCTTGATATTGCTGGAAGGTCGTGTATCCTCCAAGATATATCATACAACACAGATTTTTCATCGTACGTGTAACTGCTGTTTCATGGAGGACGTCTTCCATGTGTGTTCAGAAGTAGTACGCTGATCATAAAAGGGACTTCCTGTATCTTCCCTGGACACCACAAAGCCCGGATCCGAATCCGTTTGGGAATGTAATGAATATTTTTGAAAAATAGGTCCTAGAACGAATTCCTGTTCGGTCATATATCCGCCAGACATAGGATTGTGTGGTGAACTTCTGGTATGCTGTAGATGTTGATGTACTTAAGTACTTTGTAAAATCAGCCTTGTTAACGCTTTGACTGATTTGACTGCTTATACGCATAATTTTTGACGCAGTGATAAGAAAATACAATAAAACCCGATATAGCGTGGTCTGATATACTGCTGATTCAGATATAACGCCGCGAAAAGTATGTATCCAAAAAAATAGTCAAAAGTCATTATTAAAATGAAATTCTTAAATGCCGAGCAGAGCTGTTCTTGACCGCGGCCAATCAGCTAATTGCTCCGCCTCATTCTCTTGTTTATAACTGTATAGTCCGTGTACAAACATTTGCATAGTGGTGATGTTTCAGTTCAGTGCACGTGTCGTGATGTCGCAGAAAGGAAACCGTATTCTATGAATAATCAACTATGTACAGTAGTGCAAATAACATAGATATCAGTATAGTGTGTTGTGTTGTAGTTTTCTTCCCGTCTTCTTGCTCCGTCATTTTTCATACTACAGTTCACAGTCCGATTTAGCACGGTTAAGCTAACACGCAGGCCCCGAGTTTCGAGCATACAAGATTTAGCACGTTTTCTGTTTGTGATTCCTTTTTGGTATTTTTACGCAAATTAACCAACTGATCAAACCGGATACTTGTAGTCCGAATTGTAATTATATGAGAACAATAGGAAATTTGCTCAAAGCGTCCTCTATCCAGCGAAGCAAGCTGATCGGCAGAAATGCATCAGGAAGTCTAGGAAAAAATAAACCTTTCTTCTAGATATTTTTTTTATGAAATACGAAAACATTATATCAGTGTTGATATACGCATTTTATATCAGTTGTGTTTCCTACTAGATCTTTTACAATGAAAACATATATTGATTTTCAGTATATAAAGCTGAAAAATAAAATTTATAATATGTAATAAGTATTTTCTTCAATTTAATTTGCCTAGCTTTCACATTTAATTTACTTTCACGGAAATAACCCGCCTTCAAAATCATAGCATAATAACATTGGTAAGTACAGATGTCTGGTAATTACAGTACGTTTTCTCATTCAACGAAGAAAAATATGGCAGCTTCAGTCATTCCACACAAACCACAGAAGCAGTAGACAGAAGGGTGTTAAAAACATAGCAAACAAGCCAATTATTTTGGCTAAATAACTTAAAACAGAAATGGGATACAATATAAATGGTTTTTCTGACAGTTGTAGGCTAGTAAGGTGCGCCACACTCCTACAACGGACCAACTGTATCATTTTTCTGGAAACAGAAAGCAGATGGTTATGTGCCACACAGAAAATCACAGTGAGGAAGGAGTGAATAAATGTGGTACTAGAAATATTCAATTATATTTATCTTAAGAAGATTTTATGAAGAATGACCGCAAATTTTATGCTGTACTTTCAGAAAGAAAAAACATGCTATAATTTACCCTATTACGGAAACATAACTTACGTAAAATCCCTACGTTACTCTACAAATGCTATAAAAATAGCGTTTTTTTTTCCGTTACCTCAAAAATGTCAAAGTTATAGTAGTCGTGGAATTCCGTTTTGTCTGCCAGTTACGTTCCCGTTGAACGAATCACTAATATTTTAGTTCTTTTTTATTTTTCGCTTCCCTTTTGGCGCAGGGTTCGAAGTGATGGCTTTTTATCATTCTTCCGAGAAAGGTCCTGATCCTAATACGCGTAAAGAATGAATTTTCATGCTTCACAGGTTTTCGAATCAGGACCCATCTCATCTGGATCTCATTTTACGGCAGTGTATCTTTCCCATTTCTGAAGCCAGTGGCCATAAATTAGGGATGGGTGACTATTTATAGAGTTTGAGTTGCTCTCTATCACCTTTTCAGGCGCAAAGAAGAAACTTTGAGAAGATGGGAAATCGCATTTGACCTGAAGAAAAAACTTAGAAGGGAAACTTAAGGGTGTGCATTTATTAAAAGGAAAATAGTAATCCTGAAGAGAAAACTGGTCGTTTTATCGTAAGGGTAGTGATTAAAATTACTTTTTACTCCACTACTGTTTTGTTATGCCACTGAACACAACTCATTCCATATGTTTTGTTTGGTAGGTATTTTCGCCTTGTCATGGTGCAACGTACGAAGAAGAAATTGTGCTTTTCATCATACAATGTCTACGGAGACCGTTTAGTGACATAATCCTTAACCTCACTTTGTTTAGTTTAATATCATCCGCATGTAGATCAGCTACTGTCTCTCTTATTTAAAATCCCAGGGATGTTATGTGTCCCTGTCAGGTAACTTAATATTTAAATCTCAGATATTCTATGCGTCCCTGTCAGGGAACTTAAAAGTTTGTCTCAAGCCAAATTGATAAGCTTCCTGCTCTAGAAAATTTAGATGTCAAACTTTCAACTTCTAACCAACAACTTGCTACAATTTGTACTGGAAAATCGGGAAAAAAATCACTTACGTTAATTTCCGGAAAATTGAAAGCAACATAAACTGCAAAACTATTTGAAAACCTGCCGAAAGCTTTAACAAATGTTTTCAACACTAAGTTATGGGTATGTTTCTAAGAAACCTACAAACCTGATTTACATGTTGAAAAATAATATTATCTCTGATCGTAAGTCTTTTGGTATCACATTGCATAACTTGACTGGGTAAAACGAAACAGCAGAAGAAAACAAAAGCTTATGAAAATTAGCCGTGCGTGAAAGGAATAAATTCGCTCTTTACAATAAGCGAATCCAGGGAATAAACCGGCCATTATTAGGAAATGCATTATAGGAAATCCACGGATAACTGGCAAATATCAGACTGTTGTAAATATTTCCTGTTCTCGCTAAACCTGTGACACCATGCTCTATCAAACGGTTGAATGATATAGAGAACTTATGTGTTACCTGGCCGTTATAAATACCAGTAGGTATGAACACATAGACCCCTTCCAAAGTGAATACTGGATTCGTCAATTCGTCACTGTCTGCTGCGATATAATTTGTACTAATAAGAACAAGAAACCAATATAATCAGTATTCACTGGTGCCTAGTAGGAAAAAATATTCCCCGCAACCTTTCTCCGTCAACGGACGGCTTCTTGAGGAGGTTGCAAATGAAAAAGAGAATCAAATGATAATCTATTTAGAAATACAAAATAAGCCTACAAAAACAATCACGCGGGTAATAAATCACGCGGGGATCAAGCTACAATCACGCGGGTAATAAATTGAAATGTTATAGGACATACGATCCATGCACGAAAAGTCGTAAATATATGCTGTGTTATTGCATCCTATTTGCGATGCCAAGCAGATGGTTCCAGGCCACATGGAGATGATTGACATCTCCTTATCACACACATCATGTCATCTTAAGATTTCAACAGTTTCACTAATGGCTGCCATTCTAGCATCTGTGTATGGAGCAATCCTACGTATGGTCTGGCATAGTGGCTGTGCTCCCTGGATAGCTACCTTCTTGTAAGCGCTGTGTAAAAATTCCTTTGCCTCCTATAATTTTTGTGCTCCGACATTCTCACACAAAAGGACCTTTTAGTGAGGCCCATGTAATGCTTAGTGGATAAGTCCTGCTACAGTTGGGGAAAGCTCTATATATCTGCGTCCGTCACACAAGTGGAGATAATTCTTGTTTCAGGGCTGAGAATGGTCGCCATTGATTAAGGAGTTTCAAACCAACGTCCAGACCTTTACTTCCGAAGTGATTCCTCATCAATAATGAAATCCTGTGCATGTAAGAAACAGCAACAACACATTTCAATGTTGTCTTTCTCTTTACCGTAGCTTTTTTTATTTGACTCCGTTTTCGGGAGTTGTCGAATCCTCCAGCAATGGCGTGGTGCTTCAAAACTCCGATTTCGGCTTAATAATACACTGGTGTGCAAAAATTAAGGACGAAGAGGAGAAATTAGCATAACAGCGGAACGAGCAGGCAGAACGGATCGAAAGACCACTCAGGAGGTAGACTAGGGTCCGGTACGGTAGGGCATGCGTATATACACTGAAAAGCAATTGAATTAGAGACAGCTGGCGTTATGCAAATGGGGCGCTGTGGGCGGCTCTGTATACGGAAACGACATTACGTATGCAGCGATCCGACAATATAAGGAGTGATACGAACGAAATCTGTGAGATTAGGACTCAGTATGAGTAAGACGAAGGATCTAAGCGCACTTCATCGTGGGTAAATTGTCGGGGCCCTACGAATGGGTCACTCCATCTCGGAAGTCGTGCAGGCACTAGGATTTTCACGAGCCATTCTATCACGGGGGCATCGTGCGAACATCGAATCCGGTAAAACCATCCCTGCAAGGGCCAACTGCCGTGGACAACAGCGTGTGGTTGACCTGGATCATCGTCGGCTTGCTCGCATTGTAACAGCGGATAGACGGGCCTCAGTGCAAGAAATCACTCGGCAATTTAACGCTGGTGCACAAAAACCTGTAAGCAGCCACACCATCCAGAACCGTCTCCTCGCTATGGGAAACAGAAGCCATCGTCCCACGACGGTACCGCTGCTGACAGCACCTCACAGGGTGCAAAGATTAGAATGGGTGCAGGAACATCGCCACTGGACCCTAGACATGTGGAAAAATGTTGCTTGGACTGATGAGTCGAGATTCACGTTGGTACATGCGGATGGCAGAATACACGAACGGTGTAAACTACATGAAGCGATGGATCTTTCTTGCCAGCAGGGTACTCTTCATGCTGGTGGGGATGGCATTTTCGTCTTGGGACTGTTTATGTGGATTGAAATGGGACCCCTGGTATCTGTGACATCGTCCCTCACAGATCAACGTTACTGGGATATCCTGGAGACCACCACTTGCTCCCGTTCGTGCGTCTTCAACATTCCACTGGGGACCTCATCCTGCAAAAAGACAATGCGCCGTGCCATCGCTCTCGAATCGTGTCCGAATGCTTGGATGAACACCCCACCGACGGAACCTCGCTTCCTTGGCCAGCTAGATCACCTGACCTCAATCCCATCGAGAGAGATGTTCGAGGCTCTGACCCCCTCCATCAAATCTTCGTGAACTGTGGGAGTTTGTTCAGGGGTCGTGGATCCGTATGGCTCTCACAACGATTCAGGTGTCTTGTCGAGCCCATGCCTAGACGAATTGCCGCCGTCATAAGGACGAAAGGTGGTGCTACACGTTACTAGATAGGTATCTCTAATTCAGTTGTTCTTCAGTGTATGCAGCATAACGTGGGGTAGGGTGTCGGAAATGTATAAAGAAAACGGGCGGTGTAAGCTCAGCAATTCGGTGAAAGCTATTGCACGGTGTACATCTGTTTGAACAACGTCGAGTTAATGCCACCGTGTGATATGGCCAACAAGCAATCCTGTAGAAGACATTTGGATGACTTGACCCAAGATCGCGTCATTGGGAAGTTGGAAAAAGGCGGAAGTGTGACTAGTGTGGCCTTGGAGTTCCGGATCACTCAGAGAATCGTTTCACGAGCTTGGAGAGCATTTCAAACGACAGAAACAGCTGTCCGAGAGTTTAGCAATGGTCGTCCATGAGCAACCACGGTGCCGGACGACAGGTATATTGTCCTACAGGTGAGAAGAGACAGGCAGCAGACAGCAGGAGAAATCGCAAGTCACATGCAACAGACAACTGGACGTCCGTTATCGCGTTTACCGTGGCTAGGAGGTTTCACAAAGATGGTCTATTTGCAAGAGGACCAGTATGGTATGTGCCATTAATGCTCATCTGAGACGGCGGTTTATGTGGTGCCAAGAACACAAGAACTGGACACAGCAGCAACGGGGTCGAGTTCTCTTTACGGATGAGAGCCGATTTAGTCTGACGAGCTATTCTGGACGTATACACTTCTGGAAAGAGCAGGGAACACGCAATCGCACCTCCACCATCATGGAAAGGGACCGGTTTGGAGGTGGCGGAATTTCGTTTGCTGCGGTATCATGCTTGGTAGGAGTACTGACCTCCAAATCTTCCAAGGAGGCTCAGTCACTGGTGTCCGTTATTGTACCGAGGTTCTTCTGCCTCACGTGCGTCTGTTTAGAGGTGCTGTTGGTCCTGAGTTCATCTTCATTGACCACAACGCTACACTTCGTCGTACAGTGGCTGTCGCAAAGCTGTTGGAGTGGGAAGATATTCAAAGCATGGATTGGCCCGCAAGGTCCTCGGACCTAAAACCAATCGAACACGTGTGGGACCTTCTCGTGAGACGCTTGTCAGCATGTCCACAGCCGCCAGCAACGATTCCGCAGTTGAGATTGGTGTTACAAGAGGAATGGGCCTCGATGCCTCAACATCTCCTTGACAACTTCGTCCTCAGCATGAACAGAAGTTGTAAATCCTGCAGCGCAGTCTGGGGTGATCATATACCCTACTAAAGACTGGATTTTTCTTGGCAGCCACCTGTCACATGGGTGTTTCTGTCTTCTGTCTATTTGTGCTCGAAGCGACTTTATCAACATAGTGCTTTTGTATCCTTTGGATTCCGTGTTTGGACGGTTTTGCTCACTTGTCCCATATTGTTACATCTCGGGGATCTTATGGTATGATTTGAGTCGATGTGGAGCAGTTCTGTACTATGTTACATTCGAAAAGCCGTCTCGTCCTAAATGTTTGTACGCCAGTGTATATTCCCTGTACCTAGCTCTCAGGCCTTTTTGTTTCTGTATATACGGAGTGCGTATTTACGGGCTGTTGTGTTGGCTAATGTTTGAAAAAATTGAGTTATTCACGTGCGTGGGCCTATAGTTCATATTGGTTCTAATTGCACCTGATGTTAGTCTCTTCCAGAGTAGATCCAATAAAGACAACTACCTCGCTTTGGTTTTTCATTTCAACAGCAAATTTTATATTATTGTGTAGGTGGTTCATAGAAACGACAAACACCTGCAAGTATTCTTCTGCATGTTCCCCGGCAAAAAAAGTCATCATGTGCAAAGAGTAACATTAATTTCGGGTTTTACTTAGAGTAGTGAGTGTTGTGTCCTCAAGTGTTCTCACCACAGCCTACTAAAGAACCGGGAACAATGCAGATTCCATTGGTACTCAATTGTATTGTTTGTATACACGCCAGTTGTAAGAAAAGTAACTACATTCCGTAGCAATGTTATGGTCGTTAAAATATCATTTCGAAATTATTGGATGCATTGGTTGGATTGCACCTGTGATTTATTGATGCTCCTTGCCGTTTCTTCCACAGGAACCAAGGGATATAGGATATAACATCAAAACTGCCGATTAACTCACCTGGGCTTAGGGGTTTTTTTATGTGTTTTTCTTATTGGGGTTTTAAACGACCACCTTGAGCTATTCAGTGGTCTTTAGGCAGTCGCCCGTCCATACTTTGGGGCCACTGTTTCCAGGGAAGGGAGAGAGCCAATTCCGTAAGATAAACACAACATGCATGCCTCACCGGGATCGAACAAGGACCCATTTCGGACGAATGATCAGAACCATCGCTTAGACCACTGCGTTACCGGGGCGGCGGTAATGTTTATCACTTTGGAGATGAGTTCCTCTGAGGAGCGTAATACTCCATCCGTGGCCGGAATAAACAGTAACAGAAAAACTGAAACATCTATTTTAAGATGCACCGATGGTGCTTGCTTCCTGGTGGCAATTGCCTGATCGGATTGACCTTTCGTGGTGTTTCAATCTCCCGAATAACGGAGGTATGGATGGACCACGGGGAAGGTTTGATGCTTTTCTCGCGGTTTCGGAGGGCCCTCAAGTTCGCTGCTTTCTTGATCTGCGCTATTCAGCGGTTGAGAAGTTCCACTGTTTGTTGGGCCGAGTTCGTTTCACTGATAAAGGCCTTACGCTTTGTATCGTAATCTTTTCTGTCCACTATGGAGATCTGCCCTGATTTGTCCACTAGTACGAAAATGATGGTCTCCGTTCTGAGGTCGCTTATTTCTGTTGAGAACCTCGGTTTTCTGCATCCCTCTTGCCTCTTTTTTCTCTCTATAAGCATACCTGCACATTGCTCTCTGATGGGGTCACGATCACCAGGAGGCATGTGCTGCACTATACTTTGCATTTGTGAAACATCTCTTTGTGCCTGATAGTCTTTTCAAATGCAACATTAAAAAACGAAGACTGTATTCTAAAACTATAAGAAATAGATAAAGCGCTTTTTTCAAGTGTGACCTGACTTATTACATTTAGTGAAGGGTAAGTGCCGCCCCGGTGGCGCAGTCGTTTAAGAGCTGGCTTGTGACCATTTGTCCGTGATGGGTCCCGGTTCGAATCCCGGTAAGGCATGAATGTTGTGTTTCTCTTACGGCCCTAGCTCTTTCCCTTCCCTGGAACCAGTGGCCCTAAATTAGGGACGGGCGACTGCTTATAGCCCATTGAGTTTCTCACGGTGGTCGTTAAACCTTCAATTGAAAAAAAAATGTTAGGGGATCGTCTTTCCTGAGCAGCTGCAGGCATTTACCATCATTTACTTCTCCCTACCTATCGTGAGATGTAAATCCCTGAAGCCACCCCGTTGGCAAGGTGATCTAAGCGGTGGCCTCTGATCATTCGTACGAAAGTGGTGCGGATTCTAATCAGGGTGCTGCGTGGATGTGGTTTGTCTTATGGTACTGACTCTCTCCCTTCTCTGGAACCAGTGGCCCTAAATTAGGGACTGGTGACTTCTTATAGCTACGTTAGTTGCTCCAGGTGATCGTTAAACTTCCAATAAAAAAATCCGTGTAGCACTCGAGTAATTCAAAATGCATTGTATACCCTTTACTGGTAATCAGTTTACTGAAATTTGCTCCACTGGCGCACTACTTGCCTTCACCGTTGATCTCAGTACCATTCCTAGCCTTTTTGATAGGTTATTTTCTTGAGGAAATGCATTCGCACTTACTTTATAATTCATGCATTTCAATTTGGACAATAAAAGTACTACCTGCATTCGACACAAAAAATAAGTCTTCATTGCCAAAGTTCCATGAAGTATTTCCACTGAACGGGTATGGTGACTGGCAACCCTTTCTTTGATTTCACTGATAAGAATACCAAAATCTCTACTGCACCACAAAGGTATTACATGCTGCTTTGTGATTTCATCTCCTGCATAAGAACCTTATCAAAGTGTATCATAACGTACAAGAAAAACCATTTCAGCCATCAATTTTTCTTTCTATAAGTATTTCACTGTTTTGATTAATTACTGGAAACTATTGATTAAGATCTAAAATGGAAAATAATGTGCATCTCATGTTTCATTTCTCATTATTATTTTTATTATTATTATTATTACTTTGTTGTTCTTCTTGATATTATTCTATTTTTATATTTGAAATAAATATGAATCTATCGGCGCACATACAACGAAGAAAAACCATGCATTATGGCCACCTTCTTAATAAGCTGTGACCATATTCAGCTCGCAAACAAACGGGCATTCAGCGAGGCATGGATTCGATGATGTGGCGATAGGTATTCTGGGGTAAATGGAACTACAGAGTAAACAACAGGTCATAAAGTCCTCGCATATTTCGGAGTGGAATTGATTTAGCGCGAAACTGCTTTTCCGAGTAGAATCACAAATGTCCGACTGGGTTCATGTCACGTCAATTTGAAGGCCAGGGCATTCACAGAAAGTCACCAGCATGTCTCTCGAACCACAGCTTGAAGATTTCGGCAGTGTGGTATGAAGTGTTATCCGGTTAGTAATGGCTATCGAGTGTTATCCGTATAGTAATGGCTATCACCTATCATCAAGTGTTATCCGGTTAGTAATGGCTATCAAGTGTTATCCGGTTAGTAATGGCTATCGAGTGTTATCCGTATAGTAATGGCTATCACCTATCATCAAGTGTTATCCGGTTAGTAATGGCTATCGCCTATCATCAAGTGTTTTCCGGTTAGTAATGGCTATCACCTATCATCAAGTGTTATCCGGTTAGTAATGGCTATCACCTATCATCATGTGTTATCCGGTTCGTTATGGCTATCAGCAGGGAACACAGTTCTAATGAATGAGTGGACTTACTCCGCAACGATGTTTACATACCTGACAGCTGTCATGAATTGCACAATTGGGATAATGGGACCGAACGTGTCCCACGAGAGCATCACCTGTAGCATAGCACCGCCGCCGTAGGCCTGTTTCCGCCCATCAGTGCATCCAGGTTCAATAACCACCCTTGGTAATCGGCGTATCCGCTCTCGGCCGTCTACTTGATTTACCAGGAATCTTGATTCGTCAGGCCAGGCCACTTAATTCCATTCATCCACGGTTGAATATCGATAACGTTGGACACATTTCATGTGCTGTTGATGATGACGCATAATGAGTATTGGGACTCGTCTGGGTCTTCGATTACGCAGGCCGATGCGTAACAGGCTGCGATGAACTGTGTGCTATAACACAGTGCCCTGATCACCACTCTTGTATCTGCGGGTGATTTGTCGCATTATGGCCTTGCGGTCGCTGTGAAAAATGAACAACCGTCCCTGCTCTCCTTTTTCATTAATGAGCTGCGGACGATGGTTCGTCGTTTGGCCATTTGTGCACCACCTTTGGTACCTACTCACTACAGCGACACGTGAAGAACATTCAAGCCGCGCCGTTTCGGAAATCGTAGTTCCGACGCGCCGTGACATCGCAACTTTTCCGTTATCGAACTCCAATAAATCGGCAGCTTTTCCCATTCCGACTCCGAAAACTTTACTAAGCGAAATCCAGTCCCACGTTTGTATATGTACTGCTCTGTAAACTTCACCTGCGCCACCATTCGGTCTACAGATTTGCTCAATTCTCTAGTCTAGAGGTGTTCCTAATGTAATGACTCATCGGTATACATTGCTGTTTTGAAGATAATCAATTAAGACATGGACGGAAATGCTATTACAACAGGTTGTTCTCTGTTGAAAATACAAAGCCGACAAGGACTGCAGATATTTCGGTCAAATATTTACTGTACATTGCTTATGATACAAGATGTAGGTGATCATAAGTATGTGTCTACAGGTGCAGTTGAACACAAAATACCCACTACGAAAGGCGATAACGGCTGACACACGGAGTGGCATGGACTGATAGATGTTCTCAATGTAGCTTCTAAGTCATTCCACGCGAAATCCCCAGATTTTAAAACAATATTCCTCAAACATTTTCCAAATCATACAATTTTTTTAAACGATAGCTACTCCCAACTTCCAAAATCTCCAGAAAGTTCCATTTTGTATTTCCGTTATATACGAAGATATTGCTTTCTTGAATTTAGTTGAATGGTGGGACATGTTGCTCGCAAAAAAAACAATTACCTTTGTTATTTAGATTAAAAAGAAATGCATAAATAATCATTATTTCTTTTGTATTACAACCGAATCTATTGGTTTAATAAACGACTTTGTATATGCTTTAATGATTGAGTTATGGGCAATGAGAAAGCCTTTTTCATTGCTTAAAAAGGTAATTTAGTACGGCAATTACAAAATTGCAGTTGTTATTATTTGCAAATATAGGTTTAATATATCAAATCAAGAAAATAAAAAATTGGGCATTTTCCTGATAACCAAACAACAATTTTTTAACATGGTGCAAAATCATCATATTACGTTCAAGTGGGAAATGAGGAGCAGGTACTGAACTTTAAATGTTCTATCATCGAAGGAAGTGGACATCTCTGAATTTAACAGGAAAATAACAAAGGCCTTAATGGAAACAGCAAAGAATAAGAGTGGTTCTACGGAGAAGTTGCATATGAACAAAATATCAGGAAAATAGAATTGCTAATGCAAAAGAGCAGGGAGGTAAGGACAATAAAGACAATTTAACTTCCAAAGCAAATATATAGAGTTTTGCAATACAATTCGGAAAAATGTGATTGAAGACATAAGAAAATTTAATTGTGAACTAATGAGGAAATCAATGGACAATAGTTAAAGCCTGAAGGAAATCTCAGAGACATCTCAGTAAGAGAAGAAAACAGATTATGGCAAGGAGAAAAGATGATGGTTCTGTTACAAGAAATACATGTAAAATGCTGACAAGAATGAACCTTATCTACAGGACACACCCATTCTAGTCATTAGTAAAGATACCAGTACCAAAGTTCCTCCTGTGCTCTCGGCAAAAATTGCACATGCAATTAAGAATTTTGATAACGTGGAAGACCTCCAGGAGACGATTGAAGTACCGTTGATATTGTACAAGAAGCAAGCGGAGAAATAAAAACTACACTCGCCCATGTTTTCACTAGATGTATCAATGAAGGAAAGATATCAGAGGATTTGAACAATTGTAAAATGATCCTTCTACGTAAAAAGATACTTTGAGGATCTCAGTAATTACAGGCTTATCAGAGTCCTATTAGTGGTGTAAAACCTTCTCTAAGGTTCTTTCACGTCTCTTCAAGGTAGCACTGTACATGGCTCCACCAAGAAAATAAACTGGATTCAGGTGTGGATTCTGCCCTCTGGATCATATCCATGTTCAGAGAGAACTAATCGAAAGAATGAAAGAACATGAACTGATCCTGTGAAATCTTCAGCAGTTACAATGGCTTTGAATTCTTGCGATACTGAAAATGCATACGATTTTCAATATGCACAATATTATTGGCAACATCTATGGAAATGGAAAGGCACAATATTATTAGCAACATCTATGGAAACGCAAGTGTAAAGGTTCGGCTATTTTAGGATACAGCACCAAAAAAAATTGGAAAGGGAGTGAGATAAGGTGACACCATATCTCCCAAACTCTTTAATGTGACACTGCAAAATGTATTTCAATCATTAAATTTAGAAAACAAAAAGATAAAGTTTTATGGAAATTATATAATACACTTTCGTTTTGCTGATGACTTAGTGATTTTTGAAAATGCCTCTTCAGGGCTCCAAAGTGTGATCTTGAAACTTACTGACAAGAGTAAAGAAGTGAGATTAAAAACGAACTTTCTTAAGACAAAACTGGTGTACAATGATTTTACAAGAAATGAAAATTAAGCAATCGATGAGGAAAAGCTGGAGATCACCGATACCTACCTTTACCTTGGACAGAAAACCTTCAAAACCTTGAAAATCTAGAAAAATCGCAGTAAAATGGCCGAATATTTACCTTAAGTGTAGCAAAACTGAAACAAAACAGCATAATTAATTATAAGTGGGTAAAGTTTTCAAACTGACAACATTGTTGAATTTTTCCTAATTGTTTTGTTCGGCGCTAAGAAATTAAAAGCTGCTAGTGACCTTAAATATCCGAATTCATTTGACAAAGAAATGTACAAAAGAAGAAATATGCATTGTTAATTTTTTTCTGATTTTCAAAATAGAAAATTAATTAAATGGAAAGGCACAAATTTCTATTTGTGTATTGAAAGTTGAGTCTTAAAAATTTGCTTCTCAAAGATAGCTTATGGGTTACTCCGTATAAATTTATTTCTCAGGAAATCGTATACGAGCCTGCTAAAGTGGCTTAAAATCAAATTGTTATCCATGTGACAAAAATAGATAAATAAATAAATAAATAATAAAATTAACAACACTGGTTTCCGATTACTTTAAATAACACTAATTTCAGCAGTTACCTTCCGAAAAGCAGAAAGAGAAGTGTACCGGTGAAAGTCTTGACCTGCGGAGTTATGGACGTTGATATGGCAAATCTTGTGAAACATAAAAATAACTTTAGTATTTGGACTAATTTCACAGTCTTTCCCTGCAAAGAAGGTTTTAACAAACAATTCCCTGTCAATAATGCACGACATTCTCCGCTCGCCTGTGGCATCAATTAGGTGCGTACGATACACAGCTAGACGACGGTTTGACATTTCGTCATCTGTGCACCAGTTTTGATACGTACTCATCACAGCAGCACGGGAATAACCCACAAGCCCCGCCGTTTCCGAGATCGTCGTTTCGAGCATCGAGGCATTTACAGTTTTTCCTTTATCTGACTCCCATAAATCGGCAGCTTTTCCGATTCTGAATCCAAACGCTCTACTAACCAAAAGCCGGTCTTCGGGTTGTATATATACGGTTCTGTGAAGTTCGCCTGCGCCACGGTTCGGTCTCCAGGTAGGTGTTTTTGTCTCTAGGCTGTGATGGTCATAATGTAATGGCCCATCGGTGTATGTATGTACGTACCTATGTATGCATATTTTATGTATGTTAATATGTATGTATGTATGCATGCGTGCATGCAAACGTACCATATTATCGCACTACAGAGGGTTGTGAAGAGTGGCTCACCTATTGCCATTGGCAAATGAACTGTTTGACACAAACTTGATAGCCGTGAATACAACTTCAACCGCTTTGTGAATTTGGTCAATCCCTTTACAGGAGATTATACCCAAAGCATGGAGAGAAATAGTGTCGGTGCAAACTTTTGTTGGTCTTCCGGAACAATAGATAATTATTTGCAGGCCATCAATTGAAGTACTTACTCGGAAAAAATGGTTGATAATATCTCATCGTACAACTTCGCAAAAACGCACGTGTAACTCAAAGTGTGTAAAACAATTAGATTGTGGAAGAAAATGTACAGTTATCTCAAATATTTCCTTATAATCGTTACTCAAAGCAAAGCATTTACATGCTGGAATTTTTGTCTTGGTTCTGGCTAATGTATCAGCTCATGCTATGCTGCCGAAATTTGATATTTTACTGTACTTTAATTTTGCTCACGATAAACACTGGTGGGTTACAGGTGTGTCACGTTCTTGCTCGTATGAAATCCCTGAATAAATGTTTCTTTTCTTTTTTTTTCTTTTTTTTTTTTTTTTGATTGGAGGTTTAACAAGCACCGTGAGCAACTCAATGGGATATAAGCAGTCGCCCGTCCGTAATTCTGGGCCACTGGTTCTAGGGAAGGGAGAGAGCCAGTGCCATATGACAAACAGAAAGTCCGTGCCTCATGGGGATTCGAACCCGAACCCCTTACGGATGAATGATCAGAAGACATCGCTTTGACAACTGCGCCACCGGGGCGGTAAATGTTTATATTCCAATTAGTGCTTCCTGAACTTCTACTAGTTATATCATCATCTGTGTCTCCCAGTTAGGGTTAATTACCGCTGTTGGGCGTCGAATTATTAATGTTAATTTTTAAGATGTTATTACACATATTATGGAATTCGCACTGTGCAATACCGTTGTGCCTCGCCGGTGGCACAGTGGTCTAAGCAATGGCTACTGACCATTCGTCAGCGATGGGTCCGGGTTTTAATCCCGGTGAGGCACGGAAGTTGTGTTTGTCTTACGCACTGGCTGTCTCCGTTCCCTGGAGCCAGTGCCAATTATTAGGGCGGTCGACTGCTTATAGCCCACTGTGTTGCTCACGCTGGTCGTTACACTAAAAATTAAAAAAATACCGTTGTTCCTCGAATGCACTGTCTTTTGTAATATGTTATTAAAACAGAAAGCACTGCCCATCTGAGAAAGTATCGCAGTATTAAATTCAGAATTACGTTTAATTATAGGCGGTCTTTATAGCAATTTGAGTAATATTTGTTAAAAAAGAATACCGTTGTTCCTCGAATGCACTGTGTTTTGTAATATGTTATGTGAACTGAAAGCACTGCCCATCTGAGAAAGTTTCGCAGTACTTAATTTAAAATTACGTTTAATTATCTGGGGTCTTTACAGCAATTTCAGTATTACTTTGTTTGAGGTCAAATATTTGTCATAATATTTCCGGTGTTTTCTGTAAATTTCAGCAGAAGTGTTCTGTAGCTGGATGATTCAAATTGTTTTTTCAACATATGGTGATTGTACTGCTGCGTTACAAGATTGAAAAGTTCGTACCATAATTTACTTATTTCACGATGCGGTTCAATTTGAAGAAAATAATTTTAACGCTAAAAATATTTTGAGAATTTACACTGCACCATTATTATGCGGAGAACAATTACTTTATTCAAGAGAATCAACATTTTTCTTCTCGTTTAACATTACTTATTGTATTCATGTCATTGAGATCACAATACTTTTGGCTGTCTGATACCCCTTTTATTGGCGCGTCAGTGATTTTCAGAAGAATTTCCTTTAAGCGCCGTTGTGCGGCAAACATATGTCAGGCTGAATAGTTCTGCATATTTTTGACGCATCTCATGACCTTCGAAATTTGAGAAACTTATACCCTCCAAAGCAAAACGACTATTCATCCTAAATTTACTAGGAGCCGTGGTACCACTTTAGGACCATACCGGGGCTATATTTGTAATAGCAGTAACCTAAAACACATTTTAGTATAAAATTTAAATATTCTGAAAAATACAAAAATTCATTATTATAGTTTGACTCTATTTACGTTATTGGGCGAAAATCATCCGGGGTTTATTCCTTTTCTAAACCACATTGCAAAATTCGAGGTGAAAGTACACTGTACAACTTAGCCTACATTTAGAGATTTTGCATGATTGGTGTTGAAAGAGTTGATTTATTAGTTACCAAGAATGAACAGAAAACGTATTTGAGTGCTTTGAAAGACACTTTGGTTTCAATCAAAATCACTTCATTTTCAATCAGAGTCCGAGGTTCCGCCATTTGCCAAATAAAAGTACCTTATTTTACCTTTCTGTCACAGAAACGAGGAAAGAACTGATGCATATACAAAAATATAGGGTAATCTTTCTTCATAGACTTCACAGAACTTTTAATTGAACCAAGTTTTATGTATATTAAGTTTTGTAAATATATCTTCGCAGTATCAACTAGTGTTTCATCAAAAAACATGTTCTTCACCTGTGATCAGTGCCTGAATATTTTTTCCCATGATTGACACAGTAGCGCTTGTTCTTGTGCCGGTAATCTCCTTCTTAGACGAAGGAACAATACTTTCGTTATCCTAACAGTATACTCTACTAGGTAACACTTAACACAATTTCTTGAATGTGACGTTTGCCAGTATTATATACACTCACTTCCAAAAGTTAAGCACGGAGCATTAAGATGTGAATAAATGGAGAAGTACTGCTTGGATTGACACGAAATGCGGCAGGAACGTAGGAAATATGTTTATTAATGAATCAAAACAAAGAAATACAGACGGAGATGAAAATAACATTGAATTTTCAGAAATCATAAGATGACGTCAAATTGGAGTCATTTACAAAGTGAGTAATAAAGTCACAACAAACAACAAAACCCGATATTAATAGGGTATGTGAGCACCCCTCATCTGCATACAAATTTACAACGTCTGACCATGCTTTTTATAAAGTGATCAACCACCTCAGAGTCAAGTAATCGCCATTCCTCCTGTAGAGCAGTTTCCAAAGCTGTGAGAGTGGTTGGGGACGGGAGATGTGAACACACAGCACGGCCGAGGGCATGCCAAAGATTTTCAATGGGATTAAGGTCGGGCGAGTACGCCGGCCACTCCATACGTGCAATCCCCTCGCTCTCCAGGTAGTCGTCGACAATATCAGCTCTATGGGGACGCGCATTATCGTCCATTAAAACGAAGGCAGGACCAACTGCTGCAGCGCACAATCGCACTGTAGGGTCTAGGACTTCATCCCGTTACCGTACAGCCGTCGCAGAACCCCGTCTGTAGATGTGGAGGTCGGTGCAATATCCCAACGAAATTCCTGCCCAGATCATGATGCTTCCACCTCGGAATGCATGATGTTCGGTGATGTTCTGAGGTCGATTGCGTGTGCCTTCTTCCCTCCACACCCGTACACGCTTGTCATCGGGTTGCAGGGCAAATCTGGACTCATCCGTGAACATAACGTTGCCCCAATCAGACACAGTCCAATTGACATGTTGGCGACACCATTTAATTCGTGCCCCTCTGGATTGGACGGATAGAGAAACACAAACCCGTGGTAGCCGGGCGTACAGTCCCTTCATGTGTAGCCTTCGACGCACAGTAGTGGCAGATATCGTCTTACCAATGGCCGCCCTAACCATAGATGTCACACATGTGGACGTCGCTCTTCGATTTCGCTTGGCTACAACAGCAATATATTGGTCTTCCGCGGGGGTTGTAACCCTTGGGCGACCGGCGACAGGTCTGCGGACAACTGTTTGGCTGGTTAGAAATTGTTTCCATAAACGTGAAATGACGGAATGATTCACGTCGAAGAAACCAGCAACATCTGTGATTGACTGTCCTGCTTCAATGCGTCCGACGGCACGCCAACGCTCAGAATCTTCCATTCGTCTTCTGGAAGCCATAAAATCAAGTCTGTCTTCAAAACAAATCGTCCGACAGTTCTCAACACCTTGTAGCAGCACTTGCATGCAACTCCTGTACCCCTTCAGAGTGCTGGCTTCATATACGACTGCCTGTTTTGCATATTTCTCGGCAAGACACCGTGATTCGCTGTTACGTACCATATTTGCATACTTCCATCTACGGCTGCGACGAATTTCAGCCTCACCAATTCCGATTGGCTTCCGGAAATTGCCTTCTCCCTCTGCGTACTTAACTTTTGGAAGTGAGTGTATTTATATTGTCATAGAATTCCATTCTACTAAAAAAGAAAGTGGTGGAAGAATGTTTAAGAACAAAACAATGTGAGGAAGAATTGTTTCAGAATATTCCGTGAATCAGAAAATATTCTATATTTCTTGGGTCTGTGATTATGAAAGGGCGAATGATAAAGAATTAAAAACCTTCAAAGTAAGCATGCCTTTGTCCAACGTGATCCAATGTGAGAAATTATGTACTACAAATAAAAATAAAATACGTTAAATTAGAAGAAATATGCATGCAACATACCTAAACGTTTTTCTGTAAGATTCATATATTTACATGTACATGCACGTTATACTCGTGAACATGTTCGCAACTGTACGTGATTACTTTTTTCCCAACTTTTGGAATAAAAACTTTTTATGTTTCCGAAAGAAATATCATGCCTTCTCTCGGTTTAAAAATGCAAATGTATAAAAAAATTTCCATTCCACATCTATGGAGTTTCAACGGCTCGTATTTAAAGCAAGTATTGTAAGTTTTCCACATATTGTCCCATTCAGTATTTTCTCCTTAAATGTGTAAAAACAAAATGCAGTTGTTCGTAACCAGTGTTACTTTCGACATCGATGAGACAGACATCGATGAGCCTTTCCACGGAGTCAACACCTTGCCATAATGTTCCTCAGGTTTTATTCCTGGAACCACTTTTTGAATGTACTAACAGCCAATTAGCACCCAACATGACCGTTAGCACCCAACAAGCCTTATCCTCTCGGAAGCATTGTGCCCTATTCGTCTGACCATTATAATTTGGTTTTTGTTTATTTCATGTCAGTTCTCTGCCGTTTCCATGTGAAGAACAAGAATTGCACTGCTTAGAATACCTATCTGGTGTTATGTATATCATTTCATGACCTCCACACGCGCAGTTCTTTACCCGCACTTACTTCGATTTGTATAAAGACGCTCTGGTAGTGATGATTAGGCTCTTTGTTGTTTATCTGCACAATTATGAAGAGCTTGAAAAAAATCAATTTCTCCTGTTAGATCACTTTCGCCGCAGAAAACTATGACGCACACCTGAACACTACTCTGTTAATGAGTACCAGAAAACGCTTCAGTCGACCAGCAGAAATCGTATTTAGACGTTTCGGCCTTTTAATTTAAATACCGTGCATTTCCAACCAGCTTAAGTTCGAAAAAATTTAGGATGTCTAATTTCATTGTTCGTACTGTTTTTAAAGCACATATCTTTGGTAACAAATTTTGTAAATATGTATACCAATACTTGGAATAAAAGGTAATTTTTGTAAAAGTCAGTTTACCCAGATTTAACTTTTACTATATTCCCGTTAAAAAAGTATGTAAAATAAAGTATTTTGAAAAGACACGATGATAGTAAAACGATCAGTTGATACTAAAGACTCGTATTGGTTTGTCAGAGCGTTCTTTAGTAATTAACAAGTCCGCTCAGTTAATCGCTGATTAGATTTGTTTTCATCTTACGCTAGGTTTTCAAAAAGGTATGATCCGGTACCTTCATCCCCATGATTTTCTTGTAATTTTCGTTAATTCCCTAACAAGTAAAATTCCATATGGAAAGAAAAGGGAATATCGTTCGAGGTAGACTGATACCCGTTGTAATAAAAATATTGGGAGGAGATATTTAATATCAATTCCGGAATTTGAAGTCAAATTGTGCCCAGAGAAAAACATCAAACTGCAGGACTGACACGAAGCAGGATTTAGTCGATATTGGTTAGACAGCATTTACATGCATTAACGGTATTACTCAAATCATATTAGAATTTGTTTGGAATATAATTCTTCGCGATATGAGACCTGAGAAAGTTACAGTCAGATCGAAAATTACAGTGGTTTGCATACTCGCTGGCGGATGCAAGTTTTATATTTACAAAACCTTTCAACTTTTAATTTCATGCACATCTGTTCACTTCGTTATATTTGCAAAAGGAAAATTTCAGGTGCATATGACACCGAAAGGAAACGGCACTTTTCTCCGAAGGCAGATATTGAATTGCTCCCTGCAAAGTTTATTTATATGAAAGTAAGGTAAAGAAAAGCACTTTAGCACCAAGCAACATTAGATAATCTCAGAAATTCTTATTGGAGTGTGCAGCAAGAAACGGCGTACGAATTTCTCAGAACCATTGTCATTTAATAAATGTTTGTTCTAAACAACATAACAAATTACTGATGTATATACGTAGATAGAAATCTATGAAATTCAAATATATAGGTAGAGTAATACTAATGGGAAAATAACACGTAGGTCTTAATTTTTAAGATACTGGGCAAAGTGGTTCACTAAATAATCTGAAAAACTGTTTTATTGAAATAAATGAAAGATTGTTATCTAAATGTAGCACGTACATCTGTAAGTGAGTAAAACGTTCTTAAGGAGCAAATATGCGATAGGTTTACAAGGTCAATTGCTGTTTGGCTTCCAGTTTTGGAAAAACCAACTTAATTTGTCTAATGAATTTTCTTTCCTTATATATAAACTTTTGTCAACACATGACCGACATATTGGTTTTATAAGGCGATAAATTTGGGTGTTCCAAGTATCCTGCTTGAAGACGATATTTTCATCAGTTACTTAAATAACCAGGAAATTCCGGAGGACGTACAATACGCTGGCTTTGCTAATAATTAAATTAACGATTTTGTTCAAAAAGTTTTAAAAACGAGCATTTAGATTGTGCTTTTCGATGGGAAAATTTTGTTTTCTAGGAAATCGAATGTGAAATTTGATTTCAACTAAGAAAATGCTCTTTCGTTTTGGACATTCCAAGCAATAGTCAAGCAACGATATTATAAAAATATAGGAAGGTAGAGAAACTTTGGTCTTTCAACGTTTACATTGCCTAGATAAAACTTGGCGAATCTTTAAACAAATTTACACCACAAAAATAAACAGATTTACTACGCGATAATCTTTCCGTCCGTATTCACGACCTGGTGTATTTATTATAAGAGTAATGATATGGTTTTGCAAACGAAGAAAAAAAATGCATGTTTTAAAATGTAAAGCAAAATTTTACATAGGAATCAGCGCAGCTTGTTGTGAAGAAAAGTGTATTTAACCTCCTGCACTATAAGAATGCTTTGGATAATTATAAATCCATATAACTGATCAACATCAAAATTTGTTTTAAAATTGCTACTAGCTAGAGAACAGCAGGGTGATGGCGTCCGTGCCCAATGATTTTAAAAAGATATATTTAATTTACTTGTATTCTGTTGAAATAATAATGAAATAATTACACAAACAGGTACATCATCTCTATGTCTATCTCTCTCGATTTTCATTCTTCTACACTCTCCTAGACATTATATTTCCCTATCGACTTATTAGAAAGATCGTGATCTACTTCCAGAAGCTAACAAATTTGGTGTATGCAGCATCCCATTCGATAGTTTGAACCAAGTTACTCCTTGCAGCCAATACATCGGATCAACCAAAAAGTCATTGGGAATTATGCTCAATGAACACAGTTATGCCATTAAGAATGGCCTATCAAATACTGCTCTTGCAACAGTATTGAACGATGAACAACATTATCCAAATTGGAAAGAGGATAAACTCATTATAACACCACGTATTATCTCCTCCATATTAATTACCGAAAGTTTGATTGCTGCTGAACAAGGAACATTATGTTGTAATGACAATACTCCTGTCTACAGAGCGATACCTTGGACACAACTATTAAAACTGTTCCCTCCAGTAGTGGAGAATGAAAATATATTTAATAATTATATAAAAAACGTCATTTTCTAGCTCAACGTAAGTATGAATATCACCTGGTAATAGGTAGGTAAAGTATGGCTGCTTCTTTATTTTATGCATTTGCCTTACTTCATTCATCCCTTTCAGGTCTTTCATGTCTTGTATGTTTTTATTCCGCAATGTGACCACTTCATTGTTTGTATTCATATATCGATTTGCCACCACGGCGACGCAGTTGTGTTAGCGATGGCTTATGATCATTCGTCGGGAGGGGTCCGCCTTCGAATCACGGTGAGGCATGGATGTTGTGTTTGTCTTATGGCAGTGGCTCTCTCCCTTTCCTGGAACCAGTGACCCTAAATTAGTGACGGACGACTGCTTATAGCCCATTGAGTTGCTCACGGTGGTCGTTAAATCTTCCATAAAACAAACAAACATATTTCGATTTAAAATTTTAAAATTAGATTTGACGACTCGATCACCTGTTTAATACGTTACGTTCTGCCTGTAGGTTTCTTATAAGTCTCCCCAATCAAAAAACTCCTTTAGTTCTTCCATCTGATGCTATTCTTTAGGAAGACCGAAAGTTTTTCTGGCTTTATTTTTAAACTTTTAAATTAAACATTAAATAATTTCTTCGCTTCACTGGAAGCTAGTGTACTGTTTTAATCATCGTGCTTTTAAGACTGCATCCTTAAACTTTTTTGACTGAAAGGTATAAAAAAATATGAACTTTTTTCTCCTGTGACTGTTCAAAGGAATGTAGACCAAAAATTAATTAAACGAACTGTGTTGACTTTTCAGCAAGAAACGTGGTTTGCAAGAAGTTCTCCATGTCTCAAATTAAAAAAAAATGAAGTCGTTTTGACAACGGTTCATTGGTAACGTGACAAAAATGCTGCCATGTCACTGGTCTTCCAATATATACAGCAACTTCCACTCAACATTTTGTTGGTAATAATTGTTAAAACTTCACTCTTAATAGTTCAATGTTAAGTTTAGTGTTGTTGTATTTTAATTATACAATAATAATATTGAGGAATAATTTACGTTTTTTCAAACCTAATTTTTGCAAGTCTTTATTGAGAGAAGAATGTTTTTTTATTTAGGGGAAAGCTATTCATATTTTGTTTCCGAAGAACTGCGGGTAGCGTCTTTAAGAGTACTAAGAAATATAAAATTTATTGAAGGTGATGCTACTATATTTCTGGTTATTATTTGCTTGGTACTGAGTGCAGAATTTACTTTTTTACAGAGATACATAGACTAGTGAAACGTATTTTAAAAGAATGCAGAGTCAACCGTTTTAGTGGACAAACATTTTCTGAAAAAACTGTTGCCAGAAATTTTGTTGAGGAACATTTTTCTAGCGTTAGTTTGGCATGATAAAACCATTAGAGGTATTTAATATTATTATCGACAGTAACAGGTAGTTTTTCATGTGAAAAATGCTTAAAGAAGTATGTTTATAACATTTCTGGGATAAATATTTTAAAACCACTTAGATACCATACATATATGCACTAAATTATTAACTTTCTTTGGAATACGGAGGAAGGTACATTTGAAATCCTTTATGGAAGAATTATAAAACTTTTCTTCATTTAGGTTTGAATTAAAACAAGCTGTTGGATGCTATTTTTTTCCACTATACTACGACGTTTATAATTAACAATAGATTTGATTCCACAGACATGTTTATTTACGAATTCCACTTTTCTTATACGTACTATAATATTTCGTACGTATTGTCCAAAACAAGTTATTTTTAGATGAGCTATTCTTCAAATATAGCGATGACCTTCTCTGGTAGCATTCTTGGCTTTTTTTATCATATCAGTAAGTTTGCTTTCTGAAACAGTTACAAACCTATACAAATGCGTGTAGCTAATATAAAGCACTTGCGGGATGCTTCCAATCATTCATGCCGTTAGAAACGGTGAATGAATGCCGCACATATTTTTTTTTTTTTTTTTTTTTTTTTTTGATTGGAGGTTTAACGACCACCGTGAGCAACTCAATGGGCTATAAGCAGTAGCCCGTCCCTAATTTAGGGTCACTGGTTCCAGGGAAGGGAGAGAGCCAGTGCCGTAAGACAAACACAACATCCATGCCTGACCGGGATTCGAACCCGGACCCCTTACGGACGAATGATCAGAGGCCAACGCCTTAGACCACTGCGCCACCGGGGCGGCACCGCACATTCGAAGTTGCGAGGAATAAATCCTATCTACATTTGACATCTCAGTGTAAGCGTACAGTTTACTTGACATTTTATAACAACAACTACACGGGGTATGAGAGACAAATCGCCTAAAATATTTTTTTCAAATACCGTGTATCACAGTCAATAGAAATTGGGTAAATTGGCTGTACATGATTCCGCATGTAATGAAATTAAACAAATGCTTATTTTCCCTGATCGAAATTCTACAAAATGCTGCACGCTAAAATCATTCAGAAATGCATTGGAATATATGGATACCAAAAGAAAAAAATGCAACACTGTTCTTATATTTGGACTGCTCAATACCTTCATTAATATTTTTCTGTTCCTAACATAATACCTTATTTATTACGGTGCACGTTGTTGACCTGTTGGCAGAAATTTACCTTGAGTATAGGAAGCCCTTCTGATTTGGAAGGGACTTGCATGAGAGATACTCAAATAACCATGTACATAAAAATTGCTATTTCAACTTATTTTAAATGTAATTTCATTTTTCGAGTAATATACTGTACGCTGGAAGCTTCGACGAATCACCGGTAGCTTCGACGACTCACCAGAAGCTTTGACGTCTTCTTCACTGATATTCTTTGGTCTCCCGGTACGTTTTTCTGCTTCAGTCATTCTGTCACGCCATGTGTGTTCCCCTTATTCAGTACCTCCAAGACAGTTGACTTGGGTATGTTTAAATGCCCTTTGGTTTCTCTTATGGACAACATACTAATACAACACCCAACAATCTTTCCTTTCTCAAAGTCAGTTCTCTCCCTCCGCGACATTTTCATTCAACCTCACAGTGCGATATGATCGCGGTCAGCTGCAGGCTTGTTTTTATACCATTTGCATCAGCACCGCGCGAATTTTTGCAACGCAGCAGATACGCTCATTTTCTTTTGAAGAGGTGTCCGGTGACTTTGGTCAATATAGTGAACGTGGTTATGAAAACGTCCTCCGTGCTCATCGCTTGCAGCTCCTACGTTCTGTGGAAAAAAGTCCAGATCCGAGTGAAATAAATGTATTTTAAGGGACATATTGCACACCATTGCCTTATAGTTTTCTAGAAGTTCAATAACAAGTTATTTAAAATTTTCTGCCATCCGGTTACCAAAATGTTAAGCACCACATCTTTAAAGGACTTTCATGCAGCTGCTTCAGTCCCATTCAAAGTGCCATCTAATGCAAGATCACGCATAAGTTCCCTTATTTGTAGACCACTAAAAATGCCTTGTTTAATTTTGGCTTCAAATATTTTGGGGAACTTATTTTTTTAAAAAGCAGAGGCTTCTCCAACTTTATTCAATGATTTTACACATTTTTTTATCAAACCCAGTTTGATGTGAAGCAGTTTTAAGTACATGTTCTAAGGACTTACTAAAAGCTCAGCAACAACATTTTTATTACCTGCAATTAAAGACTCTCTTTTAGCCCAGATATTTTTACTGTAATAAGAATTTCTGTCCCTACTGTTCCATTCACACAGGAAGCAGCAGTATTCTGTGTACCCAATTTGTAGACCAAGGAGTAAAGCTATTGCTTTAAGATTGCCAAAACTATTCCATGAGTGTGTTTTGTATACTGTACTTCGAAACAGCAGTTTCATATTGTCATATGTTTCTTTCATGTTTGCAACATCTGCACCAGGTTCTGACGGATACAACTTTCCGTTACGTAGAAGGACAGCTTTTAAGTTTATTTTTGAGAAACCTATAAAAAGTCTCCATTCTTCAGGTTTGTGTTGCTGTCCTATGACTTCAAAGAATAAGTCTATATCATTAAAGTACGCAAGATTACCACTCTTAGAAAATAAGTGTTTAAATTATTGCTGTCTTCAATCTTGAAGCCAACTTTTCGGCCTGACTGTTTGCTACATGGAGGTCACGATCCAGATCGTTCAGTTCTTTCTGACTTGTAAGGTGAGGCACAGAATGTTCCGAGAAATCAGGGTCTTGTTGTACTTCGATAGCTTTTTCGGTGAGAAGATTTATTTCATGAATATTCTATCATCTAAACCACATGACCTTGGAGATACAGGAACAGGAAGATCTGGGTCATAACGGACATGTCTTATGGCCGAAGGAATATTGGGATACTGAATCGTGCCTTTGGTGTTAGCTGTAATTCCAGATATCTAAGTGATGTAGAAGAAACAGTCTATTGAGTTGTCTTTCCGTTCTCTCCAAACCGTTCGTACCGCATATGGCATTTGACGTGATACCGTCAACCAGCCAGTCAACAAAATTACACATAAATTACAACAAATGTGAGGCGCCCAAGATTTATCTTCATCACCCATTTTGTACTGTAAATGAAGTTCATACGATTTTCTAATTAACAACGCTGTGAAATGTCGCCTTTGAGACTTTAGAGTAAATTGTTCACAAATGTAGCAGAAACTGTTTGGATGGTTCACATAAGTACGCAGCATTATTTACCGTGCACTTTGCACAATCGACACTACTTTTTAAAACCACGAGAAAATTCACGTGTTTTGAAAACAGCATTGTTTCCTTCATCTGAGCAATAAGGAAAATAATTGTTCTTGGAGGGGGCGTAGAACCGCACGTTACGGACTTTCCGCATGTATGCACCGAAAAAACTCACAAACTGGCGTTTGGTAATGAGGCAGGAGAGCGTGGAGGGCGTCTCTTTTCGCCATTGCACATAGAACAGAGAATAAAGAACTTGATGGCAGGGGTAATAACCTATGACAGGTTTGTTTTGCACCCTGCTGAGTGAGAAGGGAACAGAAACTGTTGTGCGGGAATAAGCCAATTCCCGCCGCAATGGGAGCATTTGAAGTCCCACGAGTAGGGAGAATTCGGAATTCGGAGCCGTAAGCCCTGCAGCTGCGGTGGATTTTTGGCAACAATTTTTCACGTAATCTGGCCGCTTCAAGGTGTAATCCCATAGCTTTATAGCTCCTTGCGCTTGTTTGAACTGACAGCCCGTTCCACGCAAGTAGGAATTTACAAGACGTCCTCAGAGTGGATTTTTTAAGCCAACATAATGATATCCTTCGTCGCTCCAGAAGAACATCCTCCAGACATAACACAAAAGATGCATTTCATTTAAAATATATTTATCTATTTTCCAGGATAAAGTACTGCAAGCTATTTTAAAATTAATCTCTAAGTGTGATCTATGCCTCTAAATGGAAGAGCCAAATTAAAAGGGAAATATGTTTACTTTTATATTTATTATTTCTAATCACCTCCATCACAAGACCTTAATACCTTACCTTGTTAAGATTTTTTTTTCTGGAGAAGATGATCATTTGCATTTATCTCTTTCATTAGTTTTTTAAATGTAATCAATTGCATCGTGCTGAGCCTATAATATATTAGCTTTGTTTCCCTGAATATTTTATATTATCAGGTCAATTCTGGCTGTATACAATTGGAGCTTGACATAACGAGAAGACATTTTTGTTTTAATTCATCATTTCAGAAGATGCGTTTCTACGAAATAATCATTTAACATCTGGAATAAATCCATTACAAGATTAAAATCAAATGAATATAATCGCCTTCGGAGCAATATTTTCTTCTATCTTCTTTTTTAATAAAGTTAATTTACTCCTATTACCCATTACATTATAACCACGACTAGCCTAGAGAAATCAGCGAGCCCGGAAACCGAACGGTGGCGCAGGCAAAGTTCACAGGGTAAAACCCGAAGACTGGCTTCCAGTAAGCAGTCAGAATGGGAAAAGCTGCCGGTTAATCTGAATTTGATGAAGGACAAATTGTAAGGGCACGGCGCCTCGGAACAACGATCTACGAAATGGCGGCGCTTGTTGGTTGTTCACGTCCCGCGGTAGTGAGTAGGTATCAAAAGAGGTCCACAGATGGCCAAACGACGAACCTTCGTCCAGCCGTATGTCGTCCTCAGTACATTGATGACGCAGAGCGCGGAGACTGTCACGCATTTTTCACAGCGGCCGCGGGGCCACAATGTGACAATACATCTGCAGCTACAACAGTGGTAATCAGGGCAATGTCTCACACCACACAGTTAATAGCAGCCTTCTGCATATGGGCCTAAGTAGCTGAAGTCCTAGCCGGGTCGCCATGGACGCTGCATGTCATCGCCAACAAAGCATCAAAGGGTCCCAAGAGCATCCAGATGGGACGGTGGATGATTGGAATTAAGTGAGCTGGTCTGACGGATCAAGATTCGTGGTTGAACACGTAGATATCCGACCCCGATACGCCGATTACCAACGGAGGGTATGGAATGCGCTTGCTCTGATTGGCGGAAACAGACCGGCGCAGGCAGTGTTGTGCTGTGAGCGATGATTTCTTGGGACACGTTACGCCCCATTATCCCAATAGCACAATCCCTTTCAGATGTCAGGTATCTGAACATCATTGCGAACAAAGTTCACTCATTCATGGCAACAGTGTTCGCAGCTGGTAATGGCTATTGCCAACAGGAAAACGCTCCATGCCACACTGCCAGAATCGTCAAGAAGTGATTCGAAAAACATGCTGGTGGTAACTTTCTGTTAATGCCCTGACTTCAAAATTCACCTAACATGAACCCAGTCGAACATGTGTGTTTCGACTTAGAAAAGCGGTTTCTCGCTAAATTACCCCCACCCCAAAATGTAGGGGAACTGGACGACCTCCTTTTTGACCTTATGGTACCAGATACCCCTAAAAACCTATCTCCACTTCTTCGAATCGATGTCTCGCCGAGTGGCTGCTGTTTTGTTTGCTAATAGGGGTCCTACATCTTATTAGGTAGGTGGGCTTAAAGCCCCTACACTTCTTTCCCACAACTCTCGTTCTTGAACAATTCCCCTTCGCGCCATTGCGACGTACTTCTGAATTTCGTTTTCCAAATTCAGAAGTCTTGTACTTATTTATGGGCAATGTATTACATTTTGGAATATGGTCTTGCATCGGTTAATTTATCGGCGATCACTTCCCTAGCAATATGTCCATTCCATTGCGACGCGTACAGTCTTACTTTGATCATCAGGTTAAACAGTCATTTTTCTATCCTTCAGTTACTAATATTATTTTTGATTCCATCAAGCATATATCTCGCTTTACGCCTTCGAATTGTCGGCAGCCTAAGAAGGCGTTTCTTAAATAAGTTCCACGTCACTGGTACATAAAGAAGAACTGAATAGGATATAAAATAATGATTCTTAAGTCGTGCTAAATCTAATCCATTAGACAAAAAGGCCGTCTTATGCTCGATAAAATATTTACTAGTTAAAAACACATAAGTTAAAAACATGCAGTGAACATTAGATCTTTCGAATTGGCCACCAATTCGTCTTCAAATGTAATTAAATGTGACGCAAGGGCGAGAAACCCACAAGTATAAATACAAAACAAAATACAGCATGTCGTAAGCGGGGTGTGAAACAGACTGACCAATGAATTTACAAAGATCCACATACGGTGACACAAAATTAAAAGTAGGGTCAACTTCTTTTAATTCTTAAATCTGTTTCAAGCCAGATGAGCTGCATTTCGGGGGAAAAAGATGGAGATCTTTATGAAATATCACAAACCAACCTTTTTTTCTTAAATATTTTGTTTAAAATAATTATTATTATGATCATGAAAGAAAGAAATACGGGATTACGCCATATAATACAAATTTTGAAAATGACAATCCGATTTTTGGCGTAAATGTGACAAGGATGGTAAGTCAGATAATATCCGAAAACTTGAAAATTTTCATCGTCCTGGAGCGGGACTCGAACCCGCGTCTCCCAGAAAACGACTAATATACCTAGGCGTTTTCTGGGAGACGCGGGTTCGAGTCCCGCTCCAGGACGATGAAAATTTTCAAGTTTTCGGATATTATCTGACTTACCATCCTTGTCACATTTACGCCAAAAATCGGATTGTCATCTTCAAAATTTGTATTATTATGATGTTCGGACAAATAAATCACTCAGTGCGCCAAATTTTCTGAAACTGTAAAAATATCGCACATGCTATAATAGCAATACCGGGGAATCGAAAATGTCCAGCATTCCAAACACTGACTTAACGAAAAATGTAAAAGAAAAAGAAAGATAAGAAAAACATGTGAGCATTTTGGAGGGATGCCTGGTACACTTTTCAACACGTTTCCTCGCGGTACATTTTTGAATGACACTGCTAAGATATTTTGATATTTTCGGAACTGAATGATTATCATAAGTAACTCTTATGCCAACAGATAGTCGTAATTCCCAAATTTGGAGGAAGTGTTTGCAAAAACTGGAGGAGTCGGGCATAACTCATTAGTGGTGTTCTACGCAAAGGAGACACCCATTACTCATCCGTGATTCCGTCTTAGGCTAACCTGTCACGAATTAACAGTAAGCAACAATCTGACCAGTGTTCCACTAGGGAAGCCGTTGCTCTCTTTCACTTTGCAGAATTAAAGTAAAATGTACCATAGTCTAGGTTTCTGGTAAACAATTTCTGTAAAAGTAGCCGTTCCTTTAACTCGTTGTCAAGATTATGCTAGCAACATTAAAGGTTATTTAAAATAATTGGATTCATTTCCTTAGTAGACTATCTAGAATATCATTAATTTAGCTCTGACATTTTCTTTCGTGCATTGATGTGAAATGTGCATCAGTTGAAAACAACAGAATTATTAATGTTAACCTTACGATCCAAAGATAATGTATTTCAATATTTACTTACATACAAGCTTTGACTTTTATTACTGCAAATTTCGTGCACATAACAGGCGTTACACTGAGAGGAATTGAATTAGCGACAGCTGGCGTTATGCAAATGGGGCGCTATGGGCAGTCCTGTGAAAGGAAAAACATGACGTAGGCAGTGATCCGACAATATAAGGAGTGATTTGACAGGAATCAGTAAGAGTCGGACGCACTAAGGGTAAGACTAAGGATTTAAGGCGTTTGATCGTGGGCAAATTGTCGGAGCCCGACGAATGGGTTATTTCATCTTGGAAGGCGTGCAGGCACTGGGACTTCCACGAGCCACTGTGTTACGGGTGCACCGTGAATACATCGAATCCGGTAAAACCATCCCTGCAAAGGACAACTGCCGTGGACAAGAGCGTGTGGATGAGTGGGATCATCGTCGGCTAGCTCGCATTGGAAGAGCGGATAGACAGATCACAGCGCAAGAAATCACTCGGCAATTTAACGCTGGTGCCCAAAAATGTGTAAGCAGCCATACCATCCAGAACCATCTCCTTGCTATGGGGTACAGAATCCATCGTCCCACGAGGGTACCGCTGCCGACCGCACATCACAGGGTGCAAAGATTAGCATGGGCGCGGAAACATCGCCAGTGAACCCTAGACATGTGGAAAAATTTTGCCTGGACTGATGCGTCGAGGTTCACGTTGATACATGCGGATGTCAAGATACATGTACGGCGCAAACCACATGGCCAGCAGGGTACTCTTTAAGCTGGTGGGTGTGGCATTCTCGTCTGGGGACTGATTACGTGAATTGAAATGGGACACCTGGTACGTGTGACATCGTCCCTAACAGGTCAACGTTATCTGGATATCCTAGACGACCAATTTCTCCCGTTTGTGCGTCTTCAGCATCCCACTGCGCACCACATCTTGCAACAAGACAATGCACCGTGCCTTCGCTCCCGAATTGTATCCGAATTGTTAGATGAAAAATCCACCGACGTGACCTTGCTTCCTTAGTCAGCTAGGTCACCTGCACTCAATCCCATCGAGCACATCTGGGATGCCATTGAGAGAGATGTTCAAGGCTCTGACCCCCTCCATCAATTCTTCGTGAACTGTGGGAGCTTGTTCAGGGATCGTGGATACGTATGGTCGAGTGCGTGCCGAGATGAATCGCCGCCGTCATCAGGGTGAAAGGTTGTGCTACAAGTTACTAGACAGGTAACTCTAATTCAAATGCTCTTCAGTGTATAGTAATTATAAACATAATTCCTCTTTACATGGGAACGTTTGTCATTAATTTCTTTCTTAAAACTTTAAAATCAAGTAGTAAACCATACGATACAGGCCTTAGCTTTGATTTTTTTCCAAAATGTCAAACACAAAAGAAAAAGCAAAAAAATAAAATAAAAGCCTTTCGATTGTTAACTGCCTACTTTTGTAGACAGTTTTGTACGTTTTTCGACAATCTCCTGGAATTCAAATTTCCTCTGTTGTTTGATAATAATCAGCATAAGAATTTGAATTAATTGACAAAAGATTATCGTATGTAATTATTGGCACTAATGAGCCGTATTTTCATTGTTTTCCATGTAGCAATTTTTACAGATAACGTAAAGATTACATTGCCCTGGAGAGTAAAACCAAGCCGCATTTCACGATAATCAGTGTAATTTTTTGAGTTTTCTGAAAGAGTGGTTACATGGACAACAGTGAAAATACGTTACATCAGTGCCAATGGTTACATTTGTTTGGTCTTCCATGTTTATAGGAAGAAGTATTTCTTCGAGAAAATTCTTTTCATATTTATATACTCTGGCTTGCAAAAATTAAGAACGCGTCGGTTTTTCGAATGTAACGTCGTGCAGAAGTGCTCCACATCGACCCAAATCATACCATAAGATTCCCAAGATGTAATAATATGGGACAAGTGAGCAAAACCGTCCAAACAAGGAATCCAAAGGATACAAAGGCACTTTATTGAAAAGGTAGCTTCGAGCACAACTGGACAGAAAACAGAAACGTCCATGTGACAGGTGGCTGCTAAGAAAAATCCAGTCTTTAGTAGGGGATATGATCACCCCTGATTGCGTAGCAGGATTTACAACGTCTGTCCATGCTGAGGTAGAGTTTGTCAAGAAGCTGTTGAGGCAGCGCGGCCCATTCACCTTGTAGCGCCAATCACAGTAGCGGAATCGTTGCTGGCGGCTGGTGACGTGCTGCCAAGCGTCTCACGAGAAGGTCCCACACGGACCTAACAGGCCAGTCGATGCGCTGAATATCTTCACTCTCCAACAGTTCTGCAACAGCCACTGTACGATAGATTTGTAGTCAATGAAGAGGAACTCAGGACCCGCAGTAAATCTAAACAGAAGCACGCGAGGGAGGAGAACCTCGGTACAATAGCGGACATCAGTTACTGAACCTTCTTGGAAGATGTGGAGGTCAGTACGGCTACCAAGCATGATATCGCCCCAAACGAGAACACCACCACCTCCAAACCGGTCCCTTTCGATGATGATTGCGTATTTCCTGCTCACTCCAGATGTGCATACGTCCAGAATCGCTCGTCAGACTAAATCGGCTCTCATCCGTAAAGAGAACTTGATCCCATTGCTGCTGTGTCCAGTTCTTGTGTTCTTGGCACTACAGAAACCGCCGAACCCGAAGAGCAGGGGTTAATGACACACATCGTACTGGTCGTCGTGCAAAAAGACCACCTTTGTGCATCCTCCTGGCCACGGTAAAACGCGATAACGGACGTCCAGTTGTCTGTTGCACGTGCCTTGCGATTTCTCCAGTTGTCTGCCGTCTGTCTCTTTTTCGCCTGTAGGAAAATATACCAGTCGTTCGCCACCGTGGTTGCTCGTGGACAACCACTGCTAAACAGTCGAACATATGTTCCTGTCGTTTGAAATGCTCTCCAAGCTCGTGAAACGATGCTGTGAGCGATCCCGAAATCCTCGGCCACACTAGTCACACTTCGACCTTCTTCCAACTTCCCAATGACGCGACCTCAGGTAAAGTCATCCAGATGTCGTTTACTGGATAGCTTCGTGGCCATATCACACGGTGGCAGCCACTCGACGTCGTTCAAACTGATTTACACCGTGCAATAGCTTTCACCAAATTACTGAGCGTACACTGCCCTTGTGATTTATATCCTTCCGACACTCCTCCTCTTACGTGTTACTGCTTATATTCGCATACCCTACCGTACCGGACCCTAGTCAATCTCCTGAGTGGTCTTTTGGTCCGTTCTGCCTGCTCGTTCCGCTGTTATGCTAATTTCTCCACTTCGTCCTTAATTTTTTCACACCATTGTAGGATGGGAATGTTTTAGGTTCTGACGTTTCTTGTGCAACAAAATGCATGAAAGATACGCTGAGCTTTCTTGTGGATAATTCTGTGCCTTAACATATAACGCAGTCTCGGCCTACACGCGAGGCAAAGTGGATAGGACTGTATTATTATTTTTATTAACACTAGGTGCTTCGCTTCTAGGCTCGCTACGCTCGTTTCTACAGTAGCGCTCGGGCTCTGCAGCCCGATCACCTAGTACATCACATGAAAAAAACTGGAAAATTCATATAAATTTCAATTTTTATTGCATGTCTAAGCAAATAAGTCTTGTTTTTCCGAAGTTTCAGAGCTGTTTACTGTCGTTTATCTTTGGAAGATCGTACTTTTGTCGTTTGAACTTATAGCACTTGCTAAATTTCCCACTAAGGAAAACGAAAGCGGTCGAAAAAGAATTTCCGTAAATCGTAAACCGATAAGCTAAACCGTTAAGGTGGACGTCAAGTAATTTTGCTTCCTATACTTCCAACAAAACAACTTTTGTGCACATTTCCTTCACAATTAGAGAGTTCCCAGGATGAAAATTTGAACATCGATTAAAATAATTTCATATTATAACTTGGAATACTTAATGTTTTCTAAAACATAACCATTATTATATTAAAATCAATAACTTCTTCTTTGGTGGTGTTGGAACCAGAAAAAAGATAGTGCGACCTGTACTTTGATGACATCGGTATACAAACACATGTTGGATTGCATAATTATGGTTATGTTTTAGAAAACTAAATTTACCACCAAGTAAAGCAAAAGCGGTCGAAAAAGCATTTCGGACTTCAAGACCTACAAGCATGCCAATTTTTAGATCTCTAGATTATTTAGAAGTGGTCTAACAATTCGCGAAATATTCAAGCAGACAATGTTCCAAAGCCACCTTTGGGGTGGGGGGTGGGGGGTGGTTCGTGCTTTTCTAGAAATACGGACCTTAAGACATATCAGCATGTCAATTTTCAGATCTCTAGGTCATTTAGAAGTGGTCGAACAATTCGCGTATGAACACACTCGCATTTTTTCTCATTGCTTTTCATAAACGAGGCCAAAGCCGATATTTACGTAGGTATACACGCATGCTCGCAGAAACGCCTAACTTTAATAAAAGCGTCCTACGTCATTAAGCACTGCGTCATTACCAGTTTGATATGTCGCAATGCTTAATGACACCCAATGAGAAGAGAGTGCTAAAAATAGCTTCGTCACCATGGCAGCAGGTCACGGGACCACAACGTTCCTCTTTGGTTATCGTGAAGAAAGACAAGCCGTTCGTTGTTTTCCATTGCGTTTTTAAAAAATGCTTAAAAATCAGAAAATGACTTTTTATTAAAAACATTTTTTGTAAAAAAGGGATGGTAGTTGTAAGTCTATGCTGTAAAAATTCCAATACGTTATGATTTATAGTTTGCCATGTATCCGTTTTTTTAAATGGCTCCCGTCGCGAAATAGAGAATTTTGTGAAATTAAAAATTTAATTTCTCGTAAACTAAATCGAAATTAAGGAAAAGGGCGACCAGGTGCAAAAATTCGGTCATGGCACTCCATGCCTGCAAAGTTTCGTGTTTCTGTTGCTGTTAGTGTGTCCCGAAAGCAACCTAATAGCACTTGTGTGCGAACTTTAACTTTTAAATTCAATAGCTCTTGAAATATCACTAGAATCGACAAACGGTTTATTTCAGCGTTCTCAATGCGTTTTGCGCTGCGAGCTAGGAAAGCAAGAGTGTCGCGAAATTTCTAAAACAGTGGTATCGGCGGCAGTTACTTTTTTTAGAATAGAGATATGTATTAGCGTTTGAGATATTTATGTGACACATGAATAAGTGTGGCAAGTTCACTTTAAATTAAGAAACAAGAAATTGAATAAAACTTCATTAGCTTATTTTTTAATAATGGTTTAAGGCAAAGGAAAATAACTTAATTTGCTTTTTAATTACACAAAGGTTGTTCAGATTCCAACACGGTTTCACTAAAAACACAAACCAACATCTTTTACTCGGTTGTTTTCAGTATATTACCAAAAATATTTTTTACATTAATAATATGAAGTCTTGAATTTGGCTTTTTTGCGAGCACTCGAAAGTATCACAGAAAGCACTTGTAAATGTGCATTTATTCTAGCGGGTTTATTCATGACGTCCTGGAGCCGCATTTTTAAATTTGGCAAAAACTCTAAGTCGGGTGGACTGAGGTCTGGTCTGTATGATGGGTGAAATAAAGAATCCCAGCCATATTTGGAGAAACGTTCCCGCATATACGCTGCACCATGACACGGTGCGTTGTCATACAGCAAAATCGCTCCCGCTTCGAAAACTTTGATGCGATTTTGAAGAATTTTCGGTCTCAACTTGTCCGCAGAAAGAAAGTGTGTTTCGAACAAGAGTTCCTTCCCTACAAACTTCTTGCAAGGCAGTATGGATCTGTTTCGGAACTTTTCATCTCAGAGTTTCTATTTTCAAGTACAAGCGCTTATCTAACGCTGCGACTCGAACTGAGGAGCTTCACGGTTTTATTTCCAACCCCTTCCACGTCCACACAGAAAACGGTAGCGCATTGTTCTGACACCGCTACGTTACTGAGAGTCTGACCTTGACATGACGCAATCATTTTCCCGATTGCATCATCCACTTCTGTTTCACATTAACGTGTGCAGAATTTGTGTTATGACACTCGTAGTCCATGGTTTAAAACAAGAGAAATGATGAACATTGTTTCTCTAGTCTGAAACTGATGACTCACCGTAAGTGGTTTATGTAATTCCGATTACACTTTTCTATATTTACGTGCAAAGTGACCATCCTAAGTTCCAGTGTTTAGTTCTTATGACCAATTAGTTGCAAAGAACGATGCCCTTCAACTTTGCAACTGTGACTTTAATTTACACGCCAATGTTTTTGGATTCAAATTTTCTGCAATAAGCGCTAAAGTTGGGACGATGATATTAGTTCTGTATTCCTCACAGAAATCTGTTCCTTTGTGTAAAGACTATTTTGAAAGGTTTGAAAGAAAATGGTACTTTCTCATATTTTAGCGACTTATTTTCTACAAGCCTAAAATTTCTGTAATTTTTGCTGCATTGCTGAAATGCCATGGAAATCTGTAGTCACATTACGGGATATGGGAAAATCTGTCAAAGTATCTTGCGGAGTTTACGCTGATGCAAGAATTTCAATCGCTTTTTTATATTGCTCGAAAGTCATGCTTGTGTAATTCCGCTTTCACGTATGCATTGGTCAAAGATAAACAAGTTTATGTACATGCATAGCCTCGAATTGTTCAGCACCACACATTCATCAGTTAAGCATCGCGGTAACTATGGTATATGTTTTCTTGCTGTTCTTAATTAAATTATTTTAATACTTGCGAAAGTCTTTATTTCTCCTTCGCATAATTATTTCTTGGGCATTCATCCAGAAGCTGAACTCCGAATTTTTGCATGTTCAGGCTCCAAATTTCTTAGCTTCAATTATTACCTGAGAACATGAGAATGAACAAGCAAAGGAGATCCTTATTAACTATTTCACAAAAATTTTCCCAGTAGTTCATATACCACGCAGAAACATTATACAACAAGACTTTGTAAATTGTGAGATAAAGATTTGTTCGATTTAATAAAACATACTCCAAAAGAATAGGTACCACAAAAGTTTCACTTAAAAAGAAACATTGCACTATCCTGGGATTTCTTAACAAAATCGTTAAAAATAATTACTGAGAAAAAAATCTCCTCCACATATATTGAAATCAGTTCATTGCTATGTAAAATATCAGAATTGTAATTTATGATTTCTTTTACCATAAATGTCTGCTTAATTTCACGAAAGACACATTTGTTCATAACATGATCATTCTAAGAAAATATTTTATTCACAGTTATACATACTATTGTAGAATTTTAACTGATCATTTTATACCGAATGACTCTGATCACAAATCTTCTTCTCCATATGAAGAATTACTTCATTAAAATTTTGAGGTGATATAGATAATTTCTGAAGGTGAATAACTACTCCTGCGAACTTTAATGTTCTGATAGCCATTACTGTAAATATTAAAGGCAACAGGTAAATATTTCCCCATGAATTTAAGTGAAACAAATGTTTCGAACAGTGATGGATGAAAAATTATACAGCCAACGCATAACAATATTTTAATCTCTATTTGAAGAAATTTAGTTACTGTGGAGAATCAATACGCGTTAATTTATGACAGAGAAAACATATATGCAATATTTCTCACTTAAGAAATTGAATCAGTTAGCAAAGAAAAACTGCTGTTTTTACTGCTTTCAGTTGACTAGAATTATATCAGAATATAACTGTTTCATTATATAGCGAAAACCTTCTTCCAGCCTTAGATCTGCTTCATTTCAAGTGTAAATTAATTGTTTCAAATGTGGTGCTCTTTGGTCCTTTACATCAGAACTAATGGACAGCAGGATCTCCAAATTGTAATCTTTACTTGGTAAAAATGAAGACCCAGAAGTATTTACGGAGCGATAAAGTAAAGTTACTTTTTTAGTAGTTTACACACTAGCCGCATCCCACTGCACATTAAACGAAAATAGGCGCTTCAAATCATTAATTAATTTAAACTTTGGTTATACTTCAATTCCGGTTGCTTCGACTAGCGAATCCTGTGATGGTTATATACAAATTAATCGGATATTTGAAACTTGTCGGTATGGATGGTGTAGTGGTTAGCATACTCGGGCGCTATTTGGGAGACGCGGATTCGATTCCCGCTTAAGGGCGACGGAATTTTCAAGTTTTCGGATATTATCTGACTTACCAACGTTGTCATATATACACCAGAAAACGGATTGCCATCTTCAAAATATGTTTGGTTATACTGTTTTATCCTATTCAGACATATTAAATGTACGTCGTGTTTGCGTTTGAAGTCAGATATATTGCAAAAAATTCATAACACCGCAAAACAATGCCACAATTTGGTTCCAATGGCAAACCAACGTCACAATTAAGTGTGCGGAAAACAAAACAAAAAACTACTTACCATAGATACTAATATATAAAAAGCACATATTATTTTCCCCACGAATATCATTACAGCAATATCGTAAAACGCATAGAATGCTCAGAAGTAATTGAGTTGAATTTTTGTGCTCTTCCATTGACTTACACGAAAGCCGATAAACATGCATTAGCAGTTGAGTAATGGTTTACACTTTAATTATATGCATTTTTTGTCCAGTTTTCTTTGTCTTTCCTTCCATTTATTATACGGTCACCCCTTTCATTATTTTGGTTTTATGGAGTTAGAAATGTTGGCCTTAACACAGAATTTTTTTTACAAAATTGTAAATTAAATGATTAGTTGAAAAAGAAAATTTAAATCTAAGCCTCAACTCCACTACAGTTCGGTTTTTTACACAAGCG
Organism: Macrothele yani; assembly: GCA_039090855.1. Taxonomy (NCBI): domain Eukaryota; kingdom Metazoa; phylum Arthropoda; class Arachnida; order Araneae; family Macrothelidae; genus Macrothele; species Macrothele yani. The sequence goes on from CM077034.1 coordinate 149,279,590, forward strand.
ATTATGAGGATAGGTTTTAGATAAAGGCGTGAATTTGGAAAAACTGTTCCACAAATTACAGGAAACTTTTTCTAATTTTTAAACATGTTTTTTCAATGTTCACATTAGTACCGTATTTTCTTGCATAACTTTATTTATATATATGATTATTTGCATTTACCTGTCTCCTTTAACAGATTTCCTACAGAAATGTGTTTCCAGTTAGCGCAATTTGCCTTGTAGTAGGATTTTCTATTAATAATGGTTAGAAGAAATCAAACGATCGCAGCTTACTCATTGGTCCAACATATTTCTTCGATTTGCATAAAGACCTGAATCACATTATATAGCTAGATAACTATTGACAGTTGCGATAAGAGATAGGTTCCGTTAATTAAAAAAACAAAACAATCTATAAAGTGTTGGGTGCAACTGCACAGGAGAAATGTTGCTTTCTATGCTGAGGAAATAAATCTGGCACAACAATATTGCTTGCGATTCTGTGTTCTGAAATGATAAAGCACGATAAACTTTGAAGCGTTTCGTTACACGATGTATTCTTTCCAAGTTTCGTGAGTGAAGTAAAGTCTAGATAAAGCATTTTCAGGAGGCCCGAGAAAATCTATGGTTACTTTATTTTCATTTTCTGAATTTTGTTGCAGGATTGATATTTTTGTCATTGTTCTCTCAAAAAACTAAAAAAAAGTAAATCTGCCGTTAAAGTATATAAAGACTTTAAAAAAAAATGGGATGTATTGGGTAAATAATTCGGCAGAATACTGATAAATAAATAAATAAATAAATACATTTTCAGCAGGGCTGGGCCATAGTTAATTTATCTTTCTTCAATTTGTTTTCGTAAGCCTAACGTCTTTGAGGTAGCATGAATAATGGAATTAAGGGAGAGGGGACAGTAACTGTTTTAGTTGGCTGTCGAATTTGACCGCAGGTTATCTCGGCCCAGAAGAATTAATTGGATAAAATCTCAGACAAAGGAGTGAATCTGTAAGACATCGAATTCGAATAAGGTAGGATATCTGGTGAAAAATTATCTCGGACAAAGGAGTGAATCTGTACGGCATAGAATTCGAATAAGGCAGAATATTTTAAGTTTAACAGGAAACTGTATAATCGCCTCTTGAAATGTATACAGAAATCCTGTAAAATGAGTACGAACTGCAATCTCGGTCGTGCTTGTGATTGCGTTGAGTTGCGGATGCTGCAAAATCCGACATGTCGGACTGAGGAAACTACCAGAGTTGTAAGTTATCGCAGAATATCATATGGCATACTCCAAAACCTTGCATAAAAAAAAAATGAAGTGACCCCACTCTCATTTTTACATACATTGTACGTAGCATTAGAAAAATTTCAGTGACCAAAAATTAGTGAAAACTTTTGCGAAACAAAACTGCAGTTGTAAGTGCTAAATAGCATAATTTTCTTATATTCAAAGAAAAATCAATCAATGAATCAATGTGGCTGTGTTCCATTTTTTGACTCCGTCAACTTGCTAAAAGTGGACTTTGCTATCACTAGTGCCATATGTGTAAGCTGAATATACAGCATTGAAAAATACGATTGTTCAGAAAAATATTGATGCACCATCGATATGTTAAATGCACGAAACTATCGCTCATATCTCCAGCTCTACCAAGATCTAAATATCCATTACATAGCTAGTAACTGGTTTTTCCAGAAACTTAGACATCATAGTCTATTTTATTCTCCCCTACTGCTGCTACACGTTCCCTTTCGTAATATGAATGTCAAACAATTTATAAAGTCATCTAATACGATCGTTAAGCAAAGTGGACATACGTAGTTTAATAACTGTGTTTAATTGAATATCATCATCTTCATCATTGTCAACCATTATCAATCCACTGCTGGACGAAGGTCTCCCCAAGTTTCCTCCACAACGGTCTGTCTTGTGCCAGTCTCCTCCATGTCACCCCTGCATACTTTCGAATTTCATCCACCCATCTCCCATGTGGTCTTCTTCTGGGTCTTTTCCTGTCCCTTAGAATCCAATCTAAAATTTCGGCTGTCCATCGATGATCTGTCCTTCTGGCAGTATGTCCAGCCCATTGCCATTTCAGGGATTTAACTCTGATCATGATGTCTTCCACTCTTGTCATTTTTCGGATCCACGAGTTCCTCTTCTTATCTCTCCTGGTTACACCAAGTATGCACCTCTCCATGCTACTTTGAGTTGTCTGCAGCCTTTGTATATCTCTTTTAGTTAAGGTCCACGTCTCTGCACCATACGTAAGCACTGGAAGGATGCATTGATCAAACACTTTTCTTTTAAGACATAATGGCATATTGCTCTTGAAAATTATGCTGTTTCTTCCAAAAGCTCTCCAGGCAAGTTTTGTACGCCGATTAATTTCTTCATCAATGTGACCCTCACTTGATATCTGCTGTCCAAGATAAACGTACGTGTCTGTTATCTCCAGCTTTTCTCCATCAATCGATAAATCTTCATTTCTTGTAAAAGCATTGAACATCACTTTTGTCTTCCGAAAGTTCATTTTTAATCCCACTTCTTTACTCTTGTCATCAAGTTCCTGGATCATACTCTGCAGCTCTGATGGGCTAGTTGCAAAAATGACTACGTCATCAGCAAAACGAAGGTGGGTTAGATAATCTCCATTAATCTTTATCCCCTTGTTTTCCCAGCTTAGTGACTGAAAAACACCCTCCAATGTGGCATTAAAGAGCTTTGGAGATATGGTGTCACCTTGTCTCACTCCCTTTCCAATTTTTATGTGTGTTGTATTTTCAAACAGCCTAATCTTTGCACTTGCATTTTCATAGATGTTATTAATAATATTAATGTATGCATCTTCAATACCGCAGGTTTTCAGAGCCATTGTAACTGCTGATGGTTTCACCGAATCAAAGGCTTTTTTCATAATCGATAAAAGCCATGCACAATGGAAGTTCATATTCCCTCGCTCTTTCAATTAGTTCTCTCAGTATAAAACTATATATTTAAATATTGCAATTATATAATGTAAATAACCTAAGTAGAAATCGATTTCATCTGTGTAAAGTCATCTGCTTGTGTGTTTGCTGGTTTAACGATCACTGTGAGCCACTCCATGGACTATACGCAGTTCTCAGTTCCTAACCAAGGTTTAAGGGAAGGCAGAGAGCGTGTGCCTTTAGAAAAAAAGAAACAAAAAAAGAAACATCCATATCTCACCGCGACTCCAGTCCGGACTTATCAACGACGAATGATTTAAAACCAGAATTAGGCCACTACGACTCAGAGAACCTGCAGCCTATTCAATCACGAAATTCTACATTTACGTGAAATAATTGCCTCTAAGCTAACGTCTGAGACCTTTAACATATTCGTACGTTAATCACAAATTTAAATAATTTACATAATCTCCACAGAATTAAATTATTTGTCATTCTAAAATATTTTTTTCTTTTGAGTTTCAGAGTTTCTGTGCTGAAAATAATTACCCACGTTTAGCATTTTAAGTATAACTCAACTGATATTATGATAAATGTTTCTGAATAATCCGATCCGTGATAAGATTTTAAAATAAAAAATATTAGGTTTATTTAGATTCTACGATATTATTACAGGAAAGAAGCACCAAATTCATACGACATCAGATAGCGTCAATAATACCAGACAAAGCAAGGTTTTTCGGAAAAATTGCGAGACAAATAACATTTTTGTTAAATATAATGTGACAGCGATAGTCGAGTTTAAATGAACTGATACAATTAGTGAAAAAACAGAAATGACCAATAAAATCTATTCTTCCGAAAACAAAGAGCCAAATGTTTTATACGAAATCATATTGCACATTGATCATTAAGTAGATTTTTTATTTTTCCACGACTGCAGGCAGGTAAGATGTACATTATGAATCTTAGGGCTTCTATGAAAATCGAGTCGAAAATTACTCGTCCCATAGTGTTCCGCAAGATTCCTTTCTATTCCTTTCTCTTCCTTTTGGGACAAGTACGCTTACCAAGACTGAGAAGCGGTATTACTTTCTCTCTGTAGTCCAAGAACTTCCTTACTATCGTACACATGGTCAGGATAGCGGTCTTCTGTAGTTCCATGTAGGTGTTAGTTTGAAAGTCTATTGTCTATATAGAGCTGTGAGTTGTCTTAGTTGCAAGTCCGTGGCTGATATTGTTATAAGGAGGGGATTAACGTTCTCCATGTTCAACATTTTCTTGACTTCGATTCGTAGGTCGTTATACCTTTACAGCTTCTCTCTATTTATTTTCTGGAGGTTGCATGTGTTGGTCAGGGCTAAGTCAATAAAGCACGTCAATTTTTCCTTGTCGACAATTGCGATGTTGGGCGGATAAAAGGTTATGGCCTTGTCTTTTCTGATCGACCTGTCCTAGTACACCTTTGGGGGCTCCAATGGTCTGGGATCTTGTTTCATTGCAGATATGTTGAATTCCTCAATACCTCTGACATTGCAGTTGAACGATACGATATATCCTAATATCATTTTAAAACAGGAAGCCCCTAATATGTATAAGCAACAATGCTTCCTTACGGAGTGGTCTACTTCCTGCATGGAAGTGAACAATACCACAAATCCCGGATAGTTACGTAATGTTTCCTGCAGCACGACATTGATTTCATAGAGTTTAAATGTCTCAATATTTCCCAGATTTTAACAGAATTCGGATTGACTTTGAGAAAACCATTTGGACACACCACCTACGTCAGCAAAATTTGGCAATTGAAGGACGCCCTTCTGATGCGATTCTTCAAATATAATAGCAGAAGGACATCATTACTTCGATGTATATTTCCCTGCCGCTCCGCAGGGATACAACTGTACGTACGAGATGGTTTTGGTTTCGAATACTGGGGTAGTGTGGATAATACTGTGTTTGTCTAATCGCACGGGCTCTCACAATTCCCTGGAACTTGGGCACCTAAATTAGGGACGAGCGACTGTTTAAAACACACTGAGTTGCTCACGGTGGTCTTTAACCCCCTCCCCCCAAAAATAACAATACAAAACACAATTTGCGAAATCAAATCGAGTTCGTTTTTTTCATTTGGTAGGTGTTCCTTATAATTTATAACTTCAGGGTCTATTATTCGCCGTGAAATCTAAAAATAAATTAAAATGCCATTCGTTGAATTTATTCTAAGAGCCGGCAAGTAGTTTTTTAATTATCTTCAGTAAAGGTGATTAACTTTAGTCCTTCGCAAACGGATATGAATGAATTTACTAATTCACCAAACGTTTGATTCACGGGCTTACTGTATTTACTTAAAATCATGAAGACACGATAAAGTAATATTTGTTAATTTAAATGTCACATTCAGCGTAAATTCAGTTACGCGTAGGGATTCAAGTTACTCGTATGGATTCAAGTTACGCGTATTTATTCAAGTTACGCGTATGGATTCAAGTTACGCGTATGGTCGCACAAAAGGATTCCTTTGTCATTTCCTAAGCAGTCAGCGAAAGAGCGAAATATTTGGTATGTGTTCCTTATAATTTATAACTTCAGTGTCTATTATTCGCCGTGAAATCTAAAAATAAGTTAAAATGCCATTCGTTGAATTTATTCTAAGAGCTGGCAAGTAGTTATTTAATTACCTTCACTATAGGTGATTAACTTTAGTCCTTCGCAAAGTGATGTGAATGAATTTACTAATTCACCAAACATTTGATTCACGGTCTTACTGTATTTACTTAAAGTCATGAATACACGATAAAGTAATATTTGTTAATTTAAATGTCACATTCAGCGTAAATTCAGTTTCGCGTATGCATTCAAGTTAAGCGTATGGTCACACAAAAGGATTCCTATGTCATTTCCTAAGCAGTCTGCGAAAGAGCGAAATTTTCTCTGCTGCAAAATAAGCAGTTGTTGTTTCCTTGATAGACGGCAGCGTATTCTTCATCAAATATTAGTAAAAAATCGTAATCTATTAACACAAAATTTATTTTAAATTTAAACTAAATCCAATGGGAAGTGTGGTGCTTCCTTCGAGGAGTGTTAAACTACTTATTTTGTAAAATTAAAATTGCTAACATTTTCAGTGAACGCGGTGTAATTTGTTTTAAAAACTCATTACGCATTTCAAATGACTTTGAAGCAGTTCTTTGAACAACATCTGTACGTTTCCGTAATACAGCAAAACGCACGGTTTCAATCAGGTGATATAATAACAGTATGCGATTAATTTTTTTAATTTTACACATATTATAATTATTTGAAATTATGTAGGGCTACCTATGAAAAAATTAACCGGATATTAGACCTATTCCCTGTATGATACACATTAAAGCATAGTAGACTAATTACATCGCTATACACACTTTGGCTGTAAAGGGGTGTAATTGAAAAACCTGCTTCCTCTACTGTTACTTATTTACACTTTAATTGAATTTATAAATTGACTATAGTAAATAAAGACATTGGTCTTTCGCTTAATGAACGGAAGAAGTGCAAAAGAAAGTCCTCACCCTGTGTGGGGTAACGATATAAGAGGCTGGTGTGGTGTATGGGTTTGCCTCTTCGTGGCACTCCATGGGCAATGGCTCACAGAACAGAAACAAGGGCCCCTGGGAATCTTGGATAGGTGCCAGCTATATTGGTGAAAAGACTCCAACTCACTGGGTTTTGTTCCAGTATCCTTTGTTTGAATGGAAAACTATAACCGTCAGCTGTAGGCTAATCCCCCACACTGATGTAACTACCCGATCAAAAAGACACAAAGAAATGTAAAACAATGGCTCAAGTGTGGGATATCATGGACCAACCACACTTGGGAAGGTCGGTCCATCACGGGATACACCTGGAATTTCTAAAAGGCGCATGAGAAAGAGATCACGGCTAAGTGAGTGTAGGTTTGGTGTATTCAAGAGGTATAAATGGCAAATATATTTCAAATACGTGGTGATAATATAAATAAACGATGTCATCGCTCTGTCCACGTTATTTTATAAACATGGCATAGCAACTCAAAAATTGTTGTTCAGACACCAGTATGAATGAGCTAACAACTGTTTTGAGCCAGTTTGCTTCTAAAGAGAAAGTTAGTCAGATGCTGACTGATAAACCACGCATAGCGTTGTGAAGTGTTGTCACCGTAGCGTAAAGCGAACGAATGCGGCTAGTTATCGAGAGATCTGGGGTTCGATCACAGCGGTGTCCGAACAGCAATTTTTCAGTTGCTATGCGTTGTTCATAAAATAACGTAGACAGAGCGATGACATCGTTTATTTATAAATGGCAAGATGAATGAGGTGATTGAAGAAATAAATAAGTATAAACTGAATGAGCTGTGTGTAAGGGAAACGAAAAATCAGGAAATAGGGATAGAAGAAGTGAATGGCAGAGTGAGTGTGTCGTCTGGAGTACCGGATAGTGTTAGAGGACAGGCTGGTGCAGGTGTGATTTTAAGTGGAAAGATGAAGAAACACTTAACCCACTACAGCTGCTTTAGTGATAAAATTCTTTGAATACGTCTGAAAGTGAGACTTCAGAGAATAGTGCATGTTGTAGTGTATGCTCCTTGTGACTCGGAACATTCTGTTAAGAAGGAAGATTTCTGGAATGAGCTAACAACTGTTTTGAATCAGTTTGGTGCTAAAGAGAAAGTTATAATAGCAGGGGATTTCAAAGCTCGAGTAGATGTGCAAAATGCAACTTCTGCTAATGTTCTGAGTAAGCATAATGATCCTTGTCTATATAATAAGGGTAACAGATTAATTGAAGTCCGCATTGCGAATGGTTTGTGTGTATCTATTTCGTTTTAAACCCCAAATAGATCCACCAATATATCAGGTATTTACCAAAATACTGTTGTTTTTTCAACGTGTGTAGAAAAAAAAAGTACCTCTCACAGAAGTTTTGATTTATATAATAAGTGCCACCGATAGTTACAACCTTCTCCCATCGATCGGCAAGGTTTTGAATCCCAGTCTTGTAGAATTCCATGGCTTTCAATGTAAAACATGCAGAAAGGGTTCGTCGTGCATCCTCCACATTTCGAAGTGTAGTTCCAGCAAGATAGTTTTGCAGGCTGCGAAACAGGTGGTAGTCTGATGGGGCGATGTCAGTGGAATATGATGGATGAAGAAATTTTTCCCATCCAAAGCCCTGCAACGTGACACTGGTCGTTTTTGCTGTGTATGGTTTTACGTTGTGCTGCTGCAGTAGCACGACTTTACGATTCACGAGTGTTGGACGTTTATCCTGCAAAGCATTGCGTAGACACTGCAGCTGCCGACAGTAGACTTCTCCTGTAATGGCTTTGTTGGGATACAGCAGCTCGTAATGGATTATGCCTTGCACATCCATCCACACAGACATCAAAACATTTTGTGGGAAACTTCATGGTTTCGCCTCTGCTGCAGTCACATTCCCTTTGGGAAGCCACTGCCATTTACGCTTAATGTTGTGATAAACAATCTATTTTTCATCACCCGTGACAATTCTGTGCAAAAACGGCTCCCTTTTTCCACGGAGGAGCAAGGAAGTGCAAATGACCACACGCTGTTGCAAAGTGAGATTATGGGTACCCACTAATCCAGTTTCGACACATAACTGAGCCAGTGAACAGTGCAATGACATTCCGATAAACAGTAACAGATGTAATGCAGTGTAACAGAGAAACAATAACAGATGCCGGTGAAAAGTGGAATGGGTTGAATGAACAGGTGTGACCAATTCTTCGACTGTTGCCAGCGGATGTCTCTGAACAGCAGTTTTTAGTACGTCGGTATCCATCTCAACAGACCTTCTGGGTCGCTGCATATCCTTGAGCCTAGTGTCCTCCGTTCGAAATTTCAGGAACCAGTGTTGACATTTCCTGACCTCCAGGGTACCTGGGCCGCATACGGCATTGATATTTCGTTTTGCTACGGTCGCTGAATGTCGATGATGGAACTCATACATCATAATGCGCATAATGTGGTCTCTGACACTGCCATTTCCTATGCGGTTTAATTACACAACGACTGCTCCTGGAACTCCCGTTTGCAGTTTTAATTGGTTCGAAGGTCTGCTCACGTGATCCCTTTTATACTCACCGTGGTCAAAGTCATAGTCTGGGCACCAGAAGACTCACTACTGTTGGGCTTGCGCAAAACGACAGTACTTCTGGGATGACCAGATATGATGAAATTCCAAAACCGACGAAATAAAAATATGGATAATTTACACGCAGGAGATGGAATTTGGGTCTCTATTCTTCAACAATTCTTAGGCGCAATGCTTTTAACAAATAGAAAATCGCGAAATATAAAGATTATGTACTTACGAAGTTTCATTTCTTATTTTAAAATATTAGAGTGTAAACCAAACTTCACTGTGTCGAGTAGGAAAACATGCTTATAGGACGGTATCCGCGTCCCTGAATCCCACACCAGAAAAAAATCTTATAACATATTGTTACACGGGAGAATGTACTCGTCCTTTTGTTCGATGTTCTCAAAAAACTAGGTCCAACTTGTAACTATTCCTATTGCAATTTATATCATAATGTTAAGGGCCTTAATTATTAGTATAATTTAGTGTATATATTTTCTCCTTCCAGCGACTTCCTATTATTTTCTTCAGGAAGCGTCACCTAAGTGTACTTTCAAAAGTGTGTACTTGCATTTTTCACGTTAGTTTTGTGGTATTGAGATTTCACCGTCCCCATGAGTCTCGACGTGCTTCATCTTCATGAAAAGAAGAAAACTATTTGCTCATTGTTTTTTGTTGAAAATTTTCTGTATATATAAGAATTAATAAGAAATGTATCTTCCTAATAAGTGAACTACAAAGTTTAGGTTTATAAAAGTAATAATCTTCTTCTGTTGCCTCTCCTCTCGAATTTATATTAGTTATATTAATTCCTGTGTATAATAATTATTACTTAGGAACACACAACCTCATTTCAGCAATTTTTATTTAAAAGTGCTTCTATGATTTAACTGTGAATTTTTATCCTTTTAAATTAGTAAAGTGAATTATTATTGTATTTTTCAATTTATGAAAAATGTTGTGAATATCTATTATTTAATCATTTAAGAAAAATGTGATTTATATTGAAATCCTATAGTATTCTTTTCATATAAATAAAGTACGAGCACTCAATTAATTTAAATGTTTTAATGACGACGATGGAAGACTTTTTCGTGAAAGGTGAATGCGTGATATAAGCTTCTGCTCTTTGGGGAAGTTTAGAATTTCCGCTTTCGCCTGGAGACACTTAGGAGCAAAAAATGATTTTCCCGGTGAGGGTAGTGACACGAACGGGAACGGAAAGTGAATCGCCATTAATTTTAAAGACATTCGTGAATTACTCATTTACGCAAATGATGAAAGAGATCTCACAAGAAGGAATTACGTATACCACAACAAATGATCATGAAAAAATGATGCATGCCGTTGGCCTTACCCAACAGAACGGTCTAGCGAAAATACATAGACAACTTTCCGAAAGTTAAATTGTGGGTGAACTAAGATGCACGAAATAGTTTGGAAAAGGTAAAGAATTGTCAAAATAATACCCCCGCACGGGGATGACTGGTTTTCCAGTTATTTGGGGAGCAGCGCCCCCACGGCCCGAGCTGACCTTGTGACTGGTCAACATCTGATGTCATGCCACCGTTTGTTTTTTATTTTGGTGCTGATGGTGTATGCAGGGACGGCTGTTCATCCAGCTGTTGGGGAGTCGCGGCCCCACGATCCCGAGCTGGTCTTGTGTCTCGCTTTTTCGTTTTTATTTATTTTCTCCACTGGCTAGTTGCCCGTGTTGTATACTTTACCTAATCGCTACCACGTTATGCACTAACACCCCGGTCTTGTGGTTTTGTTACCCTCCACCACTAACTGTATTATATTAACCGCTCAGTTCGTAGGTTGCTGAGATTCCGTTTAGGTTCCCTTCCAGGATTTGTCTTCTTTGGATTTCTTTTTTCCTTTTAGCTGGTTTGGGTGCTAGACCTACCTGCATGTTTGCCGCGTGCTGAGACCCGTGAGGCGGAAATGGGATGTCTGGCGGCTGAGGTCGCAGGAGACCGGATAAGTGCCTCCTGTGTACCAACACTCCTCTTCGACCCCGGCTTCGCTGTAAACGGGAGGCTAGAGACTAACCCACCTCTAGTCAGAAGTCTTGTACCAAGTTGTGTACACGGCTTTAGCGGTTTTGTCGTATAGCACGGCAGGGTGAGCCCTGGGGCTGTGGGATCATGCCAAAGGCGTTGGCATGACGGTACCCGGAGGCCGAAGTGTCCGCCGAGTGCGTGTGATCACAGCCAACGGACTATATCTGCAACGTATAAGCTCCAGAACTGTGTCCAGCGTCATTTTCTTGACTTGCAGACCTCCAGTTCTCCCTTGTAGGGCTCGGTGGTGGGTGGAGTAGTCTGCAGACGAATCTTCCTCCTTTTTTTCCATGGGTAAAAAGAACAAAAACTCCAAATTTAAGTCACCTGACAAAATGATAGTTGACAACGACTGTCCTTCGTCTTCTCAACCTACCAAGTCTCATACCCTTAAACGGTCTTTAGACCTTGACCTGGACCAAGAATGTGGAACCTCTTCTTCGGCAGCTGTACCAGTGACTCCGAAGCGTCGTCTCCCCTCGATTGCTGTGACTACGCATGCTACTCACTTGCTTGTAGAATCCATCGATCCGCATGAGAGACTGTCCACCAGATCTCCCTTTTTCATTTCTAAAGCTTTGGACGCTGCGGTTGGCCCCTTGAAGTCTGTGAGGAAGCTGCGCTCTGGGGACCTGCTTGTCCAAACTTGCAGTGTTTCTCAGAGTAACACTTTTCTGAACCTCACTAGTCTTCAAGGCATTCCTGTAAAACTGACACCTCACCCGTTTCTTAACACCTCTCGGGGTGTTATTTCGGAGTTTGATCTCTTGCCATGCAGTGAAGACGAATTCGTGACTGAACTTGCTGATCAAGGTGTTATTGCTGCACGTCGTATGATGTTCCGGCGTGATGGTTCCATGATTAAGTCAAAAAATGTCATCTTGACTTTTAACTCCCCGAAAGTTCCGACCGAAATCAAGGCTGGCTACTTGGTCTGTGGAGTTCGCCCGTACATTCCCAGTCCTCTGCGCTGTTTCAGGTGCCAGAGGTACGGGCATTCACAACGTTTCTGTAAGAGTTCCGCTCGTTGCGCAAATTGTGGCTCCAGTGAACATGACGGGGAAGGTTGCACTTCTGCGGCCTGCTGTGTTAACTGCGGTGAGGCCCATGCAGCTTACTCCCGCAACTGTATGAAATGGAAGGACGAGATGGCGATCCAGCGCCTTAAGACCCTGCAAGGCCTCTCGTACCCTGCTGCCAAGGCCAAGTTGGGTATACCCACCACCCGACAGCGTACTTTTGCCGCAGTAGTTCAGTCTCTGCCACAACCCGTGCAGCCCTTTGTTCCGCGCCCTGTAGCTCTCGCCGCCCTTGCCAAGCGATCTACAGCTGACCAAGCGACACAGGTGTTTTTCCCCGAGCTCGAGATTTTTCGAATACCTGATTCTGGGCCTTCTCTTTTGCTGCCGACCGTCTCTTCCAGTTTCCAGCCGAAAGCCTGCACGTGCGGAAGACCCGGCCCTCAATCCGCAAAGGTGTGCAGTGTCCATCCAACTGCCTCGGCCTCAGCGAGGTCCCCACCCTCAACCAACATTATAGAGGAACATAGGGGGAGGAGAGTGACAGTTCGTCCCCAGCCTCAAACAACATTGCAGAGGAACATGGGGGGAGGAGAGTGACAGTTCGTCCCCGCCCTCTGCCAGCATTGCAGAGGAGTGTGGGGGGGAGGAGAGTGACTCATCCTTTGTGTAGTTGTGTTTAAAAAAAAAAATATGTATATGTGTATATATATATAATTCTAATAGTAAATTAATAAATTTTTATATAAACCTAATTAACTACCTTGTCTTCACAGCTTTCATCATACTCTTTTGCAACTTTTACCAAGCCTGTCTGCTCTTAATCATTTTCCACGTTTTTAAAAATCTGTGGCTGATAGTTCTTTGTCTGGCGCTCTTTGGCCAAACCTGGCCCTTGCGCCAATAAAATCCAACAACCAACCAACCAACCATCAAAATAATACATATTTCTTTGAAAATAAGTTACGTATATAGTTATCCCACCAAAAAATACGTAAAGCTTTGTAGCGGCATTCTTTTTGTGTTTCATTCACGGAAACAATTCTTTAAAGGATGATTTTTTAAAACAGGACTAGAAATACTCGGGTGCACAGGTGCACTGTGCACGTGAAAATTAAAGTGTGCATGCAATTTCTTCCCGCAAAGTTCACGCAGTGCACCTCAAAAAAAAATGTGTGGTTTACGTCATTTAAATATTTGAATAAAATATTGTCAGGTGCCCATATCGCCTGAACGTAGGAAGAAGGATTATTAGGTCACCCTCTTCCAAACTATCCGATGATCGAAACAGTTTAGAGGACAAAGACTCTGACAAAAGATCCAGTTCCGGAGAGGGAGAATTTTGAACACGTGAGCACCCGGCGGACAAGGGCGGCATCATGAATGTGTGAACTGGGGATGGTCACATCAGTGAAAAACATCGAGGTAGGGCATCGGTGGTTACTCAGTTCTAAAGCATCGATAGAATCGGTGGAAACCTCAATGTTGTCTGAAAAGCTAATTTTTGGGATCTCTTTCGTTTACAATAGTAACGGGCATATCTGTAAGTAAATCGTCACTCAATTTATCAGTGATTACTCATGTATTCACATCTTGTAATCAAATATACTATTTGTTCAAACGCTCGAATTATAGGTGGTTTGTGCCTGGTTTCACGTTTTTGGTTTTATTCACCATCCATTGGATGAATTATCAAAACATCTTTTTTAAATGCCACCGAAGAAGCGTCCTGCACCACCTATCTTGAAAAATAACACTTTGCAGAAATATTTTCGTAAAGAAGCGAGCGAAATCCCTTAAGACATCGGTTGTGGTCCAAAGTGATCTCCTACAGCTTGACAAACAGAATAAAGGAATAAGGGGGAATGATGAAGTGAACAAAGTAATAGCAGAAAAGGATAGCAAAGAAAAATAATTGTAAAAAACAAATTTTGAAATTGTGGATAAAAAAGAAAAAAGAAATAATGTTTGAGAAAAATAAAGTTAAAAAAGTAATTTGCGCGAAATTAAATTTACACTTTACAACAATCTTAAAAAACTGGACGGGATTGACTTTCATACAATGAACAATTGAAAATATTGTTTTGTACTGTTTTCCAGTCATATGGCAAAATAACACGTTCAAATACCTTTCGTGATAATGTTGTTGTTCCTTAAGGGAAGTAATGTTTGACGCAATGTTGCCATTCTATTGAGTTTGACTCTTCTCGCCGATATATTTTCGTTATCCACTGATTTGTTCTGTTCTAAAACCACCTACACAGTCAGGGATATGCTGCCTAAATATGCCCGAATTATTTCACTACTGACCATCTACTAATCCAATCGGCAAGACCACTTCCAGAATTGGTCTGAGAAGAAAAGATGACCAAGTTTAAATTTATCCAAGCCTTGCTACCTGCTATTCTTTAAATTCATACTGGTTATTATGAAATATTTTTCTTTCAGATAATTAATTTGTCTGTTATCCAAAATTTTCCCTAGTTTTCTTAAAACGCAGACTGTCAGGAAAACGTTTATAGTATGATTTCTGCATTAAATTTATTAATGTTGTTCAAAGTCAAAGCAATCGGTTAAGAAAAATAATAAATCAGACTTCTACAATCGATTAAACATCCAGAAATAAAAACAAGCACTTACGTCAACCAGAGCCATGTTTCAAAAATGAACAATGGTGTACAAAAGGTTTTTCATAGCTGAAGGAAGTGTCGGTGACAATAGATTTTCAAATCCAGCAGTTAAAAGACTGCATTATACAGTAGAAGGCAGCATGATGCAATTCTTCGCCTTTTAGCGAAATAATTTTTCATAATGAAATAGACAGAAAAAGGCGAAAAATATCTTCATGAAAAAACCAAGCTAAGGAAAAAGAACTTTTCAAATATGTCTTACGAAATCGGAGATATCGAGAAAAAGGTATTGACCTTTAAGTTCCTAACGGGAAATAGGTGGCCTATTTAAAGAGGATAATGCGCCACATCTTTATTACGAATGATATGCAGTGAAAAAGAAATTTCTCAAAACGTTTTTAGAAGTGAAGATACAGCAGCAAACAGAAGTACACAAACACCGCTTAGCGACGGAAATATTTACTGTAAAACTCCTCAAATACCAACTAACTTAAAATGTTACACAAATTTAATGGCACCTGGTGTTGAATCACCCATTTACATACATACATATCCCTAAACTGTTCACTGAGATTCAGTGGTCAGCTCCACAAAGAAATACAAAAACCAAATACATCCTTCGGTGATTATTTACTTATTATTGCGGTATCAAACTTCTTCATTTACAGCAACCTTGACCCCAACACGGCTCTTCACTGACGTCCATCACACAAACGACGTACATAAGACGTTCTGTACTTCATACTCATAATCTTTTTCTCATGCAGACTCTCTTGAATCTGATGATCCCATGACTTCCTTGGCTTTCCTTTGGCTTTCTATCCTTGGGGTGAAAAATTTGTATTATTAAGCAATCCTCACTCATTCATTGAACATGGCCAAACCACATACGTATATTACTTTCCACCTTGTTAACAACATTTTGCTTCACAGTACACAACTAAAACGCATCTTCATTCCTCACATGATCGGAGCGTGTCATACCACAAACACCCCATACCTAACGCCTCTCAAGAGCACACAAACGACTCCTATGCCTCTTGTGTAGTACCCAAGTTTTACTGCCGTACATCACCGTTAGAACAACTACACTTTCACACATAGCCATTCGTGAATCTTGATTACGCATCATTCCTCTGAAAACCTCCTAAAGCAGCTATGATTTTCAAAGAAGAATTCACTCTCCTACTAATTTCCCCATCCAATGTGTTCTCTCTGTCAAACATGCTTCCTAAATACACAAACTCATTCACCTGGTCAATCAATGTGCCATTTTGACTTCCTTGCATTCAGTGCAAACAGATCTTCGCTCAAAAACCATATTATTGTTTTTCTCTTATTTATATTCAGTTTGAATTTCATACAAACTTCGTACATCCGGAGCAACATACTCTGCAACGCACTTTTACTCTCGGGCCAACAGGATTGAATAATCAGCATACAGCAATCTGCACACACGGATATTACTAAGACATAAAATAGTATTGTCTATTTTGGCATCACGCATGCACGCATCAATAAATATATCAAATCGGCCTGGTGACATTACACAACTTTGTCTGACTCCTGCACCAATAGAAAATCAGTTTAGTATAACACCATTTACTTATATGTCTGACTCCTGCACCAATAGAAAATCAGTTTAGTATAACACCATTTACTTATACGCAAGCCAGCATGCATGGTTTTTACACTATTTAGTAGATTTCCAGTAGCACAATATTTATTCATTACCTTCCACAGAAGTATCCTATCTATTGCATAATAAGCTTTCTGCAAATGAAGGAAGGCATCAAAAACGTTCTTACCAATAATCTCGATCAGCACTTTTCGATAATCCTGCGATCACTTTTAGAATATTGATCACTTTTCATGTGATCTCTTTTCGATCGTCATGCGTAATGCAAATATTTGGTTACAACAATTTTTACCAGGCATAAAATCACTGTTAACATCCCAGACTTTTTATGATGTAAGGCCTCGTACTTTTTTTAATAAGAACTTTACCAAACACTTTCCCTGACACACTCATTAAGCTAATATCAGAATGGAGCTTGCAGTCACTCTGATTAGTCGCTCTTCAACACATCTCCAAATGTGAATTCTTCTACTCTTTAACCCGTTACGGTTTCTCACGGTTGTTGTTCAACCCAGAAGAACAGAAGAAAAACATATGTACCTTATAATACTGAGTACATGGATATCTCTGGGTAGAAATCTTGAGAAACTTAACAAGCTTTCATCATTAATACCGAAGAACCTTACAATTTCTGAAAGTAACGGACATTTCGTCTGAGCAAGTATCTCAGTCAGAGTTAATTCCAGCAGATATTCAAATATTTGAAAAAGTTCTCCACTGAATTTATTAATCTGTTTATTTACTTATTTATTCAATTATTTATTTAATTATATGTGTTGGAAGTTTCTTGCAAATCGAAATTGCGTCCTATGGTTCTTACTATACACATACAGGTGGACAGCTTGCCACACAGAATTATTAATCTGCTGTTTTGCCGAACAAGAATAACTTCGCACTCTCAGAACAGGTGTAATTTCTCTTTGTGTGCTAAAATTTCTCAAATTATTTTCCAAATTATCAGTTGTAATGATTTAAAAGCATATAATTTCGAACATATGTTTCCTTGAAAATATTTTCAGCAAAATACTACAAAAAAATACCAGATTATCTCAGTGCCAAGACAAATTTTGTTACGTAAGCACTCATGTCACTGTTTTGGTTAAGCGACATTTACTCGCAATTTATCAATGGATGTTTGCGTGCTTTGAGCCTTACTTTGTATCTTAAACGTATGTGGAGATTTGTATTCGCTTCGTTAATAGAAAGGGACAATCTAACATCCGACCAGATCTATCTGTCATGCTATTTGAATAAATGGTCAACGGGTTTCGCCTGGCTTTCCGGCAGTTAAATCGCTTGACGAAAGTGTACGCGATCCCTTTTTTTGCCTACGAATAATTTGAAATATTAATTTTATGAATTCGAACAACTATTAAAACCTGGTAAGTGGAAATTAGGTATTCTTCCAATTCATACGTTTTCGTAAATATTCCTTAAGTCTTTTTTAATTCACAAGTTTTTCGGTATTAATATACTCTATGAAAGAGAAGTTAAGAAAGGTTTCTATGAAACCCACGAAAAGAAAGTCACTTTCGTCAGGTACAGTCACTATATATCAGCTTAGTTGAGAGGTCATTTTTTGTCCACAAAGAAAAGCGTATTCTTTCACGCAAGTCAAAATGAAGTCACAGCAGAAAAAAGAAATAGTGCGGTTTACAGTACTTTAGCCACGGAGAAACTGAATAAATAAACTATTTGTAACAACAAATCCAGTCATATAAAAAAAATGTGTTCACCAAATTACTATTTAAAAAGGCAGCGATGTAGAGAGACTATATATCACTAGTTTTAAAATACTGTGATCATTGCAGGATTGGAATTTTGGGATCGTTGACAACGATCAAGAGCAAATCGTACTTCCTTTATGTAGAGGAATTCGAAAAATAAAAATATTGCATACTTTTAACGAAAGTAAATGTTATACATAAACAGTCCTCATTTTGCTTCAGGTATAGCTCAGTTTTAAAAAAAGGTCTGAATTACTCAGAAACATGTCGCAGTGCATGTTTTCAATAATTTTAATTTTTGTCTATGTCTTTAATACTGAATATTCATATGATTTTAACTTTATTGTAAATTCTTGCAAATACACTGGCGGAAAGTAAAAAAAGAACACCAAGAAGGATTTGGAGGACGATCATGAAATTTACATATGTTAATTGGGTCGAGATTACGGACGTGTGATGTTAATTTCGGGACTAACCGGTGAGCGCGTACCCCAGAGCACGGCATAATATGCAAATTATCGTCGGTGGTATTTAAGCAGTACGGCGAAGTGAATGTAATCAGTCGTCGGCGTACGGACACGTGAAAAGACCCTGAAGAAGCTGCAATGCCTGGACATTTAAGACGTCTACTATTTTAGCAGTTATCGAACTTTGAGCGAGATCGTCTAGTTGGACTCCGCGAGGCCGGGTGGTCGTATCGTCGTATTGCATAACGAATTGGACGGGAAGTATCGGTGGTGGTACGATGGTGGTGTATATGGTGCGAGGAACATTCCCACACGAGATGACGTGGAACCGGGAGTCACAGAAGGACTGATGAGCGGACCGATCGACGCATAAGAAGAGCGGCGTTGTCAAGCAGAACATCCACTGCGCCGCAAATCCGAGCTGCCGTTGCACCTGAGGTGACTGTGCGAACAAACTGCAACCGTCTACTGGATGCATGACTACGTGCACGTGTGCCTATGGCATGTGTACCTCTGACTCCAGCCCACCGTCAGGAACGGCTGCAGTGGTATCGCCAACGTCTGCACTGGAGAACGCAATGGCGATCTGTCGTGTTCACCGACGAAAGCAGATTCTGCCTGGGAGCCTCCGATGGCCGTATACGTGTTCGCAGACGCACAGGGAAGCGTCTCCACCTTTCTTGCATGCGCCAGCTACACACAGGGCCTACACCTGGTCTCTTGGTGTGGGGAGCGATCTGCTATTACTCCCGTACACAACTAGTGTTTGTACCGGGTACGTTAAACAGCACCTCCTACATCAAAAACGTCATTCATCCTGTTGTTGTGCCATTTGTAAGGTCGATCCATCGTGGTGTTTTCCAGCAAGATAACGCACGCCCACACACGGCACGTGCAACGGAACATGCACTTCAGGGTGTGAGACAACTTCCATGGCCTGCACGTTCACCGGATTTGTCCCCCATTGAGTACGTGTGGGATTCTATGGGACAACGACTTATCCGGTCTCCACGGCTAGCCACGACCATTCCCGATTCACGCGTCCAGGTTAAGGATGCTTGAAACTCAATACTCCAAACTTACCCCCAACATCTGTACGACAGACTCCATGCCAGAATTGGGCAGTATGACGCAGTTCATGGCGGTTCAACCTCGTACTAACCATGTTACATGGAAATGTTATTTTTCAGTTTACCAGCAAATACAGCTGTATTTTGCCATAATGTTTTGCTCACGTTATCCTCTGTATTCCGTTATTATGCTGTATAAATTTCGTTAGTATCAGAGGTCTCCTTCTTGGTGTTCTTTATAACAGTGGATGACCTTGTTAAACAAGTTTCACTCATATTTTTTGACAAATGACATGCTGAGATAATATCAACATGCGAAACTAAAGAAAGCATGTGGTTGGGATAATTATGGTTCGTGTGATAATTTTCTCTGTTGGAATACGAAAAGTCGCAATGATCTATTACGTTTCCAAAGCCATATGTAGTATTCTATATATTGCATTATTTCTTTTCTTCTTCTCAGAGTGTTAGATCGAAACGGAATGATTGCATTATGCTTCCCTGTTCTGTGATTTCTCACATAACTCGGTGATCAACCTACAATTCAATCTTTAACAAAGGAAATGAGAACTCCAAAATGCCGTACGGAAAAGTACAATTGTGGACAGAATACTCAGCCACCTAATAGGTCGATCCACCGTTAATATGCAGATAAATTGTTCCACCTTGGTATATTTCGTCACAATATATCCATTGGCGGATTCAAAGAACATCTGTAAACGTCATGACTTGGTAATTAGTGTAAAGACTTCGAACATTATTTTCCTTATTAAAAAAAAAGGATATAATGGTACAGCAGGGACGTCATGGGATTTACCGCATTCCTATGCAAGCTGTGGACGCTGATGTGCCTTTAAAACTTTATATATGGTCCACCCGCTTGTTTGAACACACAAATGGTGTGCGATTGGGGGCCCCAGAACACGTCACTGGCAAGACTAAACCTAGATGGTAGACAGCATATCATTTGGATCAGGCACGTATCCTATCTGCCCTTCATGACACACCATCATTTCTTTTAGCCGAAAGCTTATTTATTTTTGTTCATCAAGATTCGCATTGTAATGACTCATTCCCATGCAAAGTTTCGCGGCCATGTAGGGACTTATTCACCAGGGCAGCAGGCCTTCGGGATGGTGCTACGTACATAATGTAACTCTCATGTTTGCAGCTGTTTTTACTGATTTTGTGTATTTCTCTTTATGACATTAATTTTGAATCACACTTATTTTACAACATATCAACAGTGTTAGTTCTTTACTTGTTGGGAGTATCATTTCTATGAACTATCATATGTACATTACTATTCAACCTCCAGATCCCTTTCGGACCTTGGACAGCTGCGTCGCTTGACACGTGACGCATGCTCATGACTGTCGTTTTGCATCACTTAGCGTTTGCAACTACGTTTTACACTAAGTGGCCACTTTATTATGACCACCTGACAGTTTTAGGTAAATGAGCTATAAAGACACGCTGTAGCCGCCAGTGGGCGAGGCTAGTATAAAAAGGGAAAGCTTAGTGCTTGCTACAGTAGTAGGAGTGATTTTTGGGTGACGAGATGGGTAAAAAATGAGATTTGACGGATTTGCAACGTTTGTTTATTATAGGAGCTCGAAGCCATGGACCTAATAACACCGACACCGTCACATTCGTGAAATGTTCCAAATCAGCTGTTGTTAAAGGGTTTAAAGACTGGACTGTCAGCCAAAAAACTGGGTCTTTACGCGCAACGTGTGATCGTTATCGACTAGTAACTGCTCCGGCGGAACGGAGAGTGTCCAGACTGGTAACAAACAAGAGAAGGGCAACAGTGCAGAAAATTACAGACCATCTTAATCAAGGATCCCCTCAAATAATCTCTGCGCGCACTGTTTGCCGTACACTGCATCGGATGCGATATGGCAGCCGAGGGCGTGTTCGAACACCTTTGCTGTCTGCAGTTAACAAGAGAAAACGTCTCTAGTTCGAACAGGAGCACAATGATTGGACAGTCGATAATTGGAAGGAAATTATGTGGTCCGATGAATCACGTTTTCAGTTGCACCATGCCGATGGCCGAATGAGAATTTGGCGGAAACAGCAAGAAAGCATGGACTCCAAATGCATTGCTGCAACCCTTCAAGCTAGTGGAGGCAAAGTTATGTTTTGGGGAATGTTTTCCTGGCATGCTTTGTACCCTTTAATTCGTGTTGATCAACGTCTTAATGGCTCATTATATCTAAACATCGTTGCGGACCAAGTGCATCCTGTCATGAGGATAGTTTATCCCAATGGCGATGGCTACTTTCAACAAGAAAATGCGTCCTGCCATAGTGCTCGTATTGTACAGGATTGGTTTCAGGAACATGCCGGTGAGTTTACTTTGCTTAGGTGGCCCCCACAATCTCCAAATCTCAACCCCATTGAGAATTTGTGGGATGACGTTGAACGAGCCACCAGACAGCTGGATCCACAACACTGCAATATCACACTCCTGGAAACTGCTATTCATCAACCATTGTCTCAGATTCCACAAACCACCTATCAACATCTCCTGGAGTCCATGCCAAAGAATCAACGCAGTATTAAAGGCAAAAGGTGGTCCAACGAAGTACTGAGGGGTGGTCATAATAAAGTGGCCACTTAGTGTATATACCAGGATGTGATATTATTCTTTGTCTGTTGATGTGAATACAGTGCTCCCGAAAGATCTCACTTTTACTTCTACTTATATGTTTTTAGGTTTTCAGTAAAGATTTTGAGTGTTTGATCGTGAAATTTGTAACAGTTAAAGCATTTTACGTGTATAAACGGCATTTCGGAGTTCATACTTCAGCAATTTTGCACGTTCTCTTTCTTTCGCTTTTACAAAGGAGGTTTGCTGTTCATGTGTACTCTTGCCAGCAAACCTCCAAAGTCATTAAAAAACAGCGATTTCATAATCGCGAAAAACGTTATTTAGAGAATATAACACCGATAGGGAAATATTAATTAGGTTTTTATATATATTTTCTGTTTTTAGTGTACATTAATGAAAACATGTTTTTTATCATGCCGAATGTGTTTTATCCGGTTTTATACGCTTTCCAAACCGTAGGTTGAAGAAACGTATATGCTCGGGCTTTGTCCGTCCGTCCGCCTGTCCGCACGATAACTGGCGTAAAAATGGGTCGATTTCGATGAAATATTAGTATGTAATAGGGGACCACCCGGGGACGAACCCTGTTGAAAATGGGACAAATGGGGTCAAAGGTCACGACGTAGGAGCGTAATCATTCCACTGCCATGTGTCATAACTTGCGTAAAAATGGTTCGATTTGTTATTCGTATATAGAAATATCATTGAAATGGGATCAAAGGTGAGGGCACAGGACCGAGATTTATTCCACAGCCATTATCCTCATAACTTGAGTAATGATTTCTGGTATATTGGAAAGCGTATCATAATCAATGCATTGCATGATTTTACTAACGTGTTTATGCTTTCCAAACGCAGGTTGAAGAAACGTATATGCTCCTACAATGTTCACCTGTCCGAACGATAACTCGCGTAAAAATGGGTCGATTTCGTCAAAATTTTAGTATGTGGTAACGGACCACTGGGGACGAACCCTATTAAAAATGGAGGAAATGGGGTCAAAGGTCAGGACATAGGAGCGGGATCCATTCCATCGTCTTCTTGCGTCATAACTTTCGTAAAAATGCTTCGATTGAGACATAATGTTTCCATGTTGTTCCGGAAGTATACTTTACCGGTTCTGTTGAATAACATCGAAATGGAGTGAAAGGTCATAGGAGCGAGATTTGTTCTACAGCCATTATCCTCATAACTTGAGTAACAACTTAAGTAATGATTTCTGGTATCTTGGAAAGCGTATCATAATCAATGCATTGCATGATTTTACTAAATTGTTTTTTATATTTTAGTTTCCTTTGAAAAATTTGAGTAACTTATTATATTAACAATGACATTGCAAAATACTGAAGATACCATGATTTTCGGAATGTCACATCTCAGACATCTTACTGTTTTGTTTCGGTAGATAATCCATTCAAAGCGAGAAAATACGAAAAAAAGGGGAAGGTAAAAAAAACGTAATATGTAAGTTTCCCACTACCGACTGCGATTTCATATTTACTGATCAACCAATACAAATAATGAAGTCTTTCTTGGCATAGGACAATGGCAAACGTGTTTAAAAGCAGATACTCTCGCAATAAAGGTAACACGTTTCGGTATTGTATGAACCGTTCAACAAGTGAGTCACGCTCACGTGCCCAACACAACACGATGTCATTTAAAGAGACTATGCTCTATTTAAATAGTTTTATATAAATTCTGTTTTGGGTTTTTAAATGCATAGTAATTCAACAAATTGCAAATATGATTAAAAGAGGAATCTGCACGTGAAAAACAGATTATCCACTTAATTTCCGAATGTTTCTGTATTTGACAGGATCGTATTTGTCCTTTAACAAGTAGGTCATGTGATCAAAAATGTAACACGATACAACATTTTTGTTTTTTACTGTGAATTCCTAACATACAGATTTCAAAGGAATCTAAACGGATAACAAATACCTTCAAGACTTGGTTGTGAATGTAGCATTCTCCTAAAATTATCAATTTGTTTTTATCATTTCTAACTAATACCTTAAACTACTTTCCTAGATAGACGCTCTGGACCTTCAGGTACTTGTCGTACCTTGATATAAGTTTACGTATCCCCTCCGCATCGAACTCTGCCGCCTGCAACATCAGCAATTCCATGACAGCCTTCTTTAGCGCATCATCATTGTTGTCATTAAAACGTTGTCCACCAAGGATCTGCTTTAAAATGGAGAAAAAGCGCTAATTTTACAATACCATGTCTGGTCTCTAAGATAGGCGCTCAAAACATTTCCCGTGAGTCTCTTCATTTAGACCCTTTGTCTTCGTTGCTGTGTGTGCGCAGGGGTTTTCTGTAAGAAACAGTATCCTCGTGCGAGCATAAACCTGCGGCTGCTTTGAATGGCTTACCGTAGATGTTTTAGAGCAGAACATCACTTTTTGTTCCACCTTTTCCATGAAAACGACGAGTTAGGCCTAAGAAGATACTCGCCATGATTTTCTTTGTCAAAAATTTCGTTTCGTATTTTGCTTACCTTCAGTGATTGAGGTTGATGCCACTGAATACTTATCTTCTTGGGCAGTTGTGCGAAATCAAAGTTTCGTCCCCTGTAACAATTTGGTGGATAAACTCGTTGCATCTTGGAGGTAACACTCCAAGAACGTCCATGCAGGTTTCAGTCGTCGAGGTTTGTATTTATAACGCTCCAAAAACGTCAATGCAGCCCGAGATCTATGTATATAACGTTCCACGAACTTAAATGCATCTTCAACTCGCCGAGGTCTGTGCTTATAATGCTCCAAGAACGTCAATGCAGCTTTCACTGACCAAAATCTGTGTTTTTAACGCTCCAAGAACGTCAATGCAGCTTCCACTCACCAAGATCTGTGTTTTAACGCTCTAAGAACGTCGATGCAGCTTCCAGTAGTCCAGTTCTATGTTTATAACGCTCCAAAAAACTCAACGCAGATTTCAGTCGCCGAGGTCGGTTTTTATAACACTCCAAGAACATCAGTGAATATGACAGTCGCCGAGGACTGTGTTTATAACGCTAAGAGAACGTCAATTCAGCTTTCATTCGCCGCGGTCTGTGTTTATAACGCTCCGAGAACATCAGTGCAGCTTCCAATTGCTTTGGTCTGTGTTTTTTAACGCTCCAAGAATTTCAATACAGCTTCCAGACGCCGAGTTCTGTGTATATGTTACCGCTAAAGTGCAGAAATCAGTTATTCTACAAATTATCTAGGTAATGTTCAGATTAACTAGGGTGATCCGTTAAAGTGCCGAAAATTGTTTCATTTTTCAAATTACCTAGATAATCTGCAAATTACTTAGATACTCTGCACATTACCTACTAGGCACTCGTTAAAATGAAAATGAGATCTTTGCTGGAACAACACCAACGTTTCTGTACGCTTAAATTAACATAATGTTATTTATTTATTTTTCGATATATGAAGAATCAAGTTAATGCAATCAACCAATCAACAAATTAGTTGATTGAATCAATCATCAATCAATTAAAAAACTATAATAGAAAGAATCAAACGGTTTAAAATATTATTTTAATTAAGGAAAAGAATTTGTAAAACATATGATAAAATTATGCTTACTTATTAGTGAAATCTAAAGATTGGTGACACTTTGAATTACATAGCAATTGGTTTTTGCGACAAGCACGCCTATTTGTGGTACATTTAGATTTGCAGTCACATTTTCTGAAACCCTGCCCAGTACTAAGGGATTGTTTTATTGCTGTTTGACATAAAGATATTTCTACAGCAGGGACATCTTCTTTCGTTAAAAATCTCTCTTTGCAAAACACTGAATTCAGATTTTGCATACAATTGTTTTAAAATACCCGTTTTAGTACCAAGTTTATAAAAGCCCTGCTCTGTTTTACTAAGAACCACAGCTAAAATCGAGTGGGCATCAGATTTTGCTCTGTCTACTTCGGGTACTTTAATTCTCACAGTGACACCTTCATCGACATTTGGGTGCTTTGCATTAGAAACTGCTAACATTTTTTTTGCTTGCTTTTCTAAACCTTTCTTGGCTTCATCACGCTGTATTTTCTGATCCATATTCTTTTTACAGATGTTGCACAATACATTCTTACCATACCCTTTTTCTTTAGGATCTATTTCACCACAAATTACGTGAACAAACGTATCACACGATTTACATTTGTGAGCACCTGATGTTGCTTTTGAGCAAACAATACACACTATGTCTTGTATAGTCCTCTTTACAGGCTCTGTACGAAACTGTGATGGCGATTCTGCTGAAGTTGAGGGTAACTCAGTGACGACTTCTTCAACATGCAGAGGTGATTCCTTGGAGGTGCAGGACAACTGAATATTCTTCATAACTGTATCCTCAATCAGCGGTGTAGAAATCAGTTTAAGATTACTATCGATAAAGTCTTGTATTTCTATATGTGATTCTGTAGAAGCAGGGGACAACGGAATGTCCTTTTCAGTAAGATTTGACTGTGATCCCATAATCACAGTCTCTTGTGAATCTTCTAATTTTCCAAGGTCTTCTTCAGTATTTATCGAATGTAATACACTTTGTGGTATAATAGAAGAAGATAATCCCACTTTTGCGGGACAACCGAACATGGCTTCATATGGACTTCTTTTACTTGCAGAATGATAAGCATGATTCTTCATGAATTGTACAAATCGTACGCGCTCACTCCAATTTTTAGTTTGGTTGTTATCAGCCATCCAAGTAGTGAGCATGTTTTCAATGTCTTGTAACGTACCAGGAGATGTGACGTACCTGCCAGAAGGACGCACACGACATAAAGGCAGATAGGAATCAGAATAAAATGTCCGCGTAGCTCAAATGGTAGAGCAACTTATTCCGGAATGAGTGGACCCAGGTTCGAATCCTGGCGCGGATAAAAATGACGGAGAAATTCACTTCATTATAGTCTTGATTCGCTCGTTCTACACTTCCTTGACTTTGGCTGTGTCTAGGTTTGTTATTAAACATTTTGATTTCTGCCCACCAATGTTTTACACTTTCTAAGATTTTATTACAAAATTCGCGTCCGTTATCAGAATGCAAAATACTTGGAGCGCCAAAAAGGAAAAAAAAATCAAGTAAGTTATAGGCTACTTCATCCGCCCGTTTTGATGTGAGTGGTTTTAATACAACAAATTTTGTTAAGTGGTCTTGGTATACGAGAAGAAACTTAAACTTACCATCTGGTTGAGATTGGTAATCGATGAGATCCACTTGGCATCTGCTGTTGAAATGCGATGAAATAATCGGCTTTACAACTATCCCTTTTTTCGCACTTTTTCGTTTTTGTTGACAAAGTTCGCACAAATCCAAACACATTTTTATTTGGGCTTGGGTTGTGTTTTTATAAAGTGTATTTAATTGTTTGATTATTCTGTCTCTTTCACCGTGGCCAATTGACAAATGAGTAGAATACAATATGTCAAACAATTCTTCGGCATGGACAAACGTTTTCACACTTTCTCGCGCATATGACAACGGCTTAATGTGTTTTTCACAGCCTTGTACAGTCAACATATCATACCTTTGACTTATTCGGTAATCTCGAGATGATTCTTTCTTCTTGGAAACTTTTATTCGCTTTACATCTTCAATTATGCAATCACACTTTCGTTTTGTCATTAAAACACTATTATATTTTAAACTTCGCTAAAAAGGTTTTCGAATAATCTTTTCTTCATTTTACTCAAAAATTCGTTGCTTGCTTGCATACTAGAAGTTAAATTTACCTGCTTTAAAAAAATCACGACAAAAATTCACGCGCTAACAGGCAAAACCTAATTTGAAAACAGAATTAGCTATGCTACGCACTGGCAGCCGACGCCAATTATGAGAAATAAAAACAACCGGCGAAGACTAGACGCTGGCGAAACGAAACTAAAAGTGGAGGGAGAGGGGAAAAGTGTAGGGAAAGGGAATGAGAGAAACAAACTTTTGAACTTTCACGATACGGAAGCCGTTAGTGTGCTCATTACCTAGGTAAAATGCGAAAAACTCTTGATTCCGCACATTAACGGAGCAAATCAGTTAATCTGCAGATTAGCTAGGTAATGTGCACATTAACGGCTTTCGAGCTATAGTGGTAACATATATAACGCTCCAAAAACTCAATGAAGATTCCAGTCGCCGAGGTCTGTGTTTATCTATGAGCATCCGTGAGACGCATCTTGCACATATTTTGTCAACTTTCAGATGTTTTAAGTCGCAACAAAGCACACATGGGTAGAACAACTTCATGGTATTTTTGAGCACATCGCTAATCGTTATTTGTCCATTGTCTTTAGTGATGTCATGAACCTTTTGTTTGTGTTCATCCGTTATATATATAGAGAGGAACACCCTCACTACTCCTTGAGAAAAACACTTGTTCTTCCGTTATTAAACATTACGCAACACTCCCTGCGACTGGAAACATTCATTATACCGTCTCCATACGCTTAAACATGTCTCCGATGAAATTCAATAGCTTGGTGTTTTCAGTAATCAGAAAACATAAAACACATTTAACCTCGCGTTCGGCGGGATTTTCAATGAGCTTGTTCATTTTAAAAGACCGTAACTAACCACAACCTTATATTGCACGTACGACAATGGTACTATAAGATAATTTAATGACCGGCGCACTGATGGTAGCCGCGCAGTTTAATGACCGGCGCACTGATGGTAACCGCGCAGTTTAATGACCGGCGCACAGAGCGCCGATTATTAAACTGCGCGGATACCATGCACGAAAGCTCTTTACTTTCTGAAAGACTGACGTATATCGAACGAAGTGTTTTCTCCATGAATCAGTTAAAGAATCATGATAAGGGAAGCTATTCAATGAAACACACTGCAGTTTAAAATTAATATGACAACCAAAATAATGTGAATAAAGCAATATCCACACAACAGAGTTTAATGAGAGTTCGTACGATCATACATATATCCATAACGTAACAATACACAATAGAATAGGAATGGCATAATCAAATGGGGAGGATACCAGCACATGACAGCACGTCGGTACAAAATTGATACCGCCGGTGAAGTTGATTTCCAGGGGACAATATGAAGAGTGATTCCCCTAATATCCGCTCAGTTGGCACAACGAACCCTCATGTTGTTAACAAGTCTCTGGATCAGATTATGGTTAAATAATACACATTTCTCTTCCCAAGAAGCCCAAGAGTCCGAGAATACATCTGGGAGGTCATGTCAGATTGCAATTGCCCTTTCCAGGGATTTCCGGACCTGCTGTATTGGTTTTATATAATAAGATCTCTTTGGACACTATATCCTGTTAATACCCTTACTAACCTGGCGTTAAGCGAAGTATCGAGGACAAGCATTATCATTCACAAAAAATAAATTTGGACCAACAAAATACATAGAAAGCTTAACTTAGGGATCTTAAATTACATCTCTGTATTGGGCAGCAGTAAGTGTGACTGCTGGACACACGAGAAACTGCGTGCCTCCATCCAACATGATGCCAGCCCAAATGAGTCATCCTCTACCACCGCAGTGCTCATTTCCCCTAATGTTGGAAGGAAGATTTCGACTTCTGCTTCTCTCCGTATGTTCACTCGTCAAGAGTCTGCGTTCAGGGTATACCGCAATTCCTAACTAAATGGAGCACAAGCCCATTGATTTGATATCAAGGGTTGATGTCGTCCACATTTCAGACGGACTGTTGGGCTTCTTGCGCTTGAAGTCTCCTATAAACTGTTTGTATCGACATCGCGGTTCCCGTAGTAGAGAGATTCTTCGAGTGTTACTTGGCTGTCGAGTACTTATGGTGACGAACACGTAGACACAAATACTGGTGATCTTGACATATTATGTCTCTGGTCGTCTTTGTGGTGGACTAACGTTGCTAGAAATTGCTTTGCTTCCAGTCTCCCATTTCTCTGCAACGATGATGCGGAGCCATTTTTCCAATAACAGTCGATCAGAAACTTTTATCTCCTCTGCCACTCTTAGAACGAAATTTTTCAAGTTCGCGTACCAACCACCTCGATGATGTAAAGTCTTTATTGCTCTATCTTCATAAAAGATAGCACAATATTGCTTCCATACGCCGGCTTTGAGTTTTACCCTGCATAGGTCTCTGAAAAATCTTCACAGTCTGTCGTCTCGTTTTATGACCGTTTGTCACAAACCATTACTTGTGAAGGGTACCTCGACATTCTGGATAATTCTACTCAACGAACAATGTGGAAGAAATGTTTAAATGACCGTTGTTTCTTTTAACACCATCTAACTGCTGCCAAACTGCACGGCGTTTTCTTGAAAATCAGGTAGAGTTAGAATTTCCTGCTGAGAGTCCTGATCTCTACCCCGTAGAACACCTGTAGGACGAACTGGGAATTCGGACATAAAATCAACCACAAGGATCGTCTTCGATCTCCACTTTGGCAGCAGATTTGCACGATGAATGGCGAGACATTCCTGTCGAGAACTACCAGAACTTGGTTGATAGTATCATTGGAAGTGTTGCTGCTGTCATACAAGCAAATCGTGGACCAACTAATAATTAATTGCGATAACAAAAACAATTTGTCCAAAAACATTTTGGTGTCCGAACAGTTTTGGTTATATAGTGTACATACATAAATTGGTGTGCTAGAAAGTAACCCAAATTAATCGGAATTTCTGACCACAATAAATATCAAGGCTTAAATTTGTATTAAACGTTATATAACAGGCGATATAAAATGTAATTAAAATATCAGATAAATTAGTACACGTCATCCATTTTGAGTGAATGCGTGTTCCTAATAAAAAACGAAGATCATTGCCTCCATGGCGCAAAACCATGGTTACCTGCTGTCGCACCCATACGATGTATTGGAAGGGTAACTTTGTTATCTTACAGCTTTGCCCTCACAAAGAGCAGTGCATCCCATACGTGAGTATTCAATTTTTTTGTGAAAACATTTTACAACTTTGCGCATGATTTGTATCAATTATGTTTCGTAATATTGTCACTAGTAAGTGTGTGATAGGGAAGGTAAGAAAATTGTCGTAGAAAAGGGGGCACTGAAACACTTCATTTCATTTACAACATTCCATGAGGTCACCATAATAACGTCACATTTCTGTTGATACTATGAAATTGTAAAGATTCTGGTTCCATTTGCATATTGTAATATTTGATACTTTCCTTATTTGTACTGCTATAGTTGTTAAGACTAAAAATCTTTAGAAAAACGAGTATTTGCGGGAAACGAAAACTTTGAAACACGAAACAAAGGACATATCCGAATTTACTAAAATTATTAACAGCTATTTTTAAAAAGTTGGAATGCTGATGTGGAGATTCCAAAATGTTCTTATTTCATATAACAAGATACAGATTTTTATGTATGGAATTACTTTCAGTTGACTTTTTGACAACATTTTAGTGCATTATTAAGGAAATACTACAAAAATAAGGATATCACTAAAAGTTTAGTCTCTTGAAAGCTTTATACAATCCAGGGTTTGTCTGCCGGAAAGGGCCTGAAGCCGTCGGTCCAAAGGCCTCTGAAGGAAGGAATTGCTCAAACAGGTTCTACAATCAAGACTTGATTGGCGGAAAGGGCCTGAAGCCGTCGGTTCAAAAGCCTCCGAAGGAAGGAATGAAAAATTGCTCAGATAGTGATAAAGGAATAAAATGAATCAGAGTTATAAATATATGCATTGCTTTTGGCTCAATTTGAGGTAAGATGTCTTTGAAATACCTTTACTGATTTTTTTTAATTTCTTGTTTATATGACTAATTGGTTAATTACATGTACGAAATTTAATTTTGATTATTTTATTCAATTTTATTTTACTGTGGGAAGAATCTTGTTAAAAAAAGTTTAATTCATTGGATCTACGGTTTATTAAAATTCATACATATGTCTTACACTTTAATCAAGATTTTAACTGGTGTAACGCGATTATAGCTTTAGGTTTTAGATTTTTGCTATCACTTATTGGGGCTATTCTAACGTTTGATAAATTTTGATGAACTTTAAAGTGCCAAGCACTAAATCAATTTAGATGTATTTATATAAATGGGATGAGGTAAATTTAATATGTTTTTTTTTTTGTATTAGATGCCCGTAAAGGACCGTTTTTTTATTTCTGATTAAGTTTTGAATATCCAGGACAGAATCTATCTGGGTGGATTAACTTTAGCAATTTATTAACTAGCGCTATTTAGCTATTTTCAAACTTTAATTAAACGGATTTTGCCTTTTGAATAATCCAATTATTTTTACCTGTAAGTTGCAGCTAGAATAAAGAAAAAATGTCCTTAAAAGAGCCGTTTAATTTTTTTTTCTGGTTGCTAACTTTGAGCCAATTTTAATCTTTTTTTTGGGTAGATACTTTGTTTGACGAAGTAAAAGTTTATTTTGATCATAATCAGTGCACCAGAAGGAAAGCAGAATTAAATAATTTTGTTTTCGAAGTAGAACGCCCCTTCAAATATTTTGTTGAATTTTATTAAGATTTAAATAGAATTGTGTTTCACCCCTGTGTGTGCATTCGCTTTGCAGCGAAAAATAAGTATTTTCCCAAAAGGCTGCTCTCTTTCAAAGTCTGAGGAACCAAGTAAACTTTTATTTATTTAAAATCAAATCTCATTTCAATTTTAATAGCGGAATAAGCAGAGTTTCTTACGCTCAAGGCAGCCCACATAAACAACCAGTACTCTAGTACTCAGAGGACTGATGAAATAAGACAGTTGAATTTAGTCACGAAGAATATCCCTGGCATTTAGAGGCTAGATGAAAAATTACTTTGATTTGGGCATCTTGCGCCAAGTAGCAGCTCTTAATGAAGAAAACAAAGGTAACATCTGCTGACTGAATACCAGAACAGGATGGAATTCAGACACAGTACATTTGCGTTGGGTTCCTTAATTTTGAAAGACACCCTTGTATTACAAACGGGATATTTTACAGTGCCTGTTTTTAGTATAAAACAGCTACTATCTTATTCTTACACGATTGTTTGGTCCATAATTTTACAGTTAAATTTTATTGTGAACTTCTGCATCAGCAATAAACGTAGATTCGCTCATTCACACTCCGTTCACTTATTAAATTTCTTTTAAAACGAAGTAATAATTCACAAAACGAGTAGCAACTGATCGCTGGAAAATAAGCAAATCACTAAAATTCGAATTCTGAAGCAAACAACATGTTCTGGCTTATCACGTACACGCTTTCCCATGAATCCCGCATTGTGCAGCACATGGCGTTTTTCAGCAGGACAAGCCGTTCCACAGGGCCGCAACCACCCGGGAATGGGTCCAGAAATACCCACCGGAGTTTGGAACCGTTCAGTGGCCCCCATGATTCTTAGATTCAATCTCTGCTGAAATTCTTTCGGATGCT
Organism: Macrothele yani; assembly: GCA_039090855.1. Lineage (NCBI taxonomy): Eukaryota > Metazoa > Arthropoda > Arachnida > Araneae > Macrothelidae > Macrothele > Macrothele yani. The sequence goes on from CM077034.1 coordinate 149,313,228, forward strand.
TTGGAACGTAACATTAAATCCACGGATCCTGGACTGATGTCTTGGGGGAGTTGTGAAGAATGCTGCAACAGATAAGGTTCGCATTACCCCCGGAAACTCTCCGGCAGGTTTTGAAGTTGATGCCTTGGACTTTGGAGGCTGTAGTTCGAATTAGAGGAGGAGCAACACGCTATTGTAGGTATGTATTTTCAATGTTTTCCCATAAAGTGTACGTAGAAATGAAAACATTTTAAGCACAGGTTAAAACTGCTAAAGACCACCATTTGCAGAGGTTGATTCGCGTTTATAATTACAAAGTAAAATGCTCGCCATATGCAAATCGTGTGTATCACGATTACGTAGCCTTGTTTAACAAGCAGTAGCGGCCTTCCGCTTTAAGAGCATTTGAAATATTGCTTTCGTAGGGCTGCGATTGATTCCGTTCTGGAAGGGTTATAAAATTTACTTTTCCGAATAAAGGAAATCTGTATAATACCCCTTCAAGGAACAAGAATGTTATTCGTATATAGCAATCCAAAACAGGTGCAAAAAATGGTTGCGCAATTTTCAAAAAATGGTATATTTTCATTGTGTTAATTATCGCTTTTTCAAGCGTTCATAGAGATTCAGAAATGGCATCAACAATTTAAAATTTTTTTTTTTTTTTTTTTTTTTTTTTTTATTTTTTAAGGTTTAGGTCCAATTCACATTAAGTTGTATGGAGCGAAGAAGAAGTAGATAGATTTGGGGTAGGGTCCCCTGATTGGAAAGGTTGAAAGAAGAATAGGAAAATAGAGTTGTAGATTTATACTGCTAAAAGTGAGCACAAGAGAATTGCACTTTTAACAGTTAAGAGAAAAAGCTTGTCGATGACATGACGTCTGACAATTTAAAATTGTAGATATTTATTTTATATATAGTACAAATTTGTAAGAAAATACTGCAAACGAAATTTAGTTTCATCACACGAAAAGTGATTGTAGTTTTGCAATGTGAACTAACTGAAATGCACAAAAAGTGCATTCTTTATTCACGAGAATCCTACAGTAGATATTTTATTAAATAAAATACTGCAACACATTTCTTAAATATAAGTGTCTTTTCAATGAAAAATAGGAATATACAACCTTATTCCTAAAAGTATTTTATCGCCCATGGCTATTTTATTTTTCGACAAATTTCGATCATTCTTCTTTTCGTAATTTATTCTTCACGTTTGTAAATTTTTGTTAAATACAGTGAACCTTTCCAAGTAGGAAACCGAGGTACTTGAACTATTTATAAAACAACGGATCCCTTTTAACCCACGCGCTTGCATGAAAGTCATTGAAATGAAAACATTGAACATTTGTAGTAATAATAATAGGATCTGCATATTTAATAATTACTTAAGAAGACGTATTATGCTTGGGTACCTCAATGAACTAATAGAACCACGAACTTCTATTCGATTGAAATAATCCAAAAAGAAAAACATTCAGCATCTATATTTTTAGATGTAGGAAAAGCCTTTGACAAATGCTCGCATGAGGCATATTTATAAACTTTTCACACATGATTTTCTCCCTGTATTATTAATATGATTAAGTCACACTTGGAAAAAAGAACTTTCTGTGCTAAAAATAATGAAAAAAAAATCCCCTTTAAAAAACATAGAAGCTGGTGTACAACAAGGAAGTGTCATAGCACCCACGCTTTATTCTGTTTTTACGTCGGATTACTCTGCCTTTATTAAGGTGCTATAACGTTACACATTTTCCTATCAATTATTAGTTTTTCCAGGAAAACCTTTACATTTGAGAGCAAAACTACTCACCAGATAAAGTGAAAATAAAATCTGAACTAACAAGACAAAGAAGAGTTTCTGAATATAGCTAGATCGCAGCAGCTACGGGGTTCGCATCACTATCTAAATTCTTATAAACAAGAATGGGAAAGAGCTGGCTCATTATTCCTTTCTCTGTATAAAGAAATTTCACCCTCAAACAACAATTCCAGATATTGTATGACAAATTCATATTATCAAATCTTAATGAGACTTCTACATAAGCTATTGAAATTCAGATATTCCGCTTCGAACAACTATAGTTTTGACTTATGTGTGGACGAGATTGGGCGACTCTGCATTACCCTTCTGAAGAAGGAGCAATAGGCGTTATCTAGAGAAGTATGATATTGGCCGAAATTAAGGTGTATGGAACTACGCGACTTCACTGGATGATCATACATCGTCACCCATGCGAAAGAACTGAACCTCTGAACTAATAAATGTTCTTTAATTTTCCAAACATTTCCCAGGGACTTACTTTTAGAGTTATTATTAATCTCATTAATTATGAATAATTCATTAGAAGTTACAAAGTCAATAATACTTTCTGTACTTCCGATTTTCTCAGTATAAATACATCACCGTTATGACCTTTTTAAATTATTATTATTATTAAGTTATTAATATCTCATGGGATAAGGTATGTATGTATCTGAAGCAAGAAATACCTTTAAAGCAACATCAGCGAGACTACGTATCGTGAACAATAAATAGTGCGTTTAATAAAATGATTTATTTTGTAATTTTTTCCCACGAGAATTAGTATTCCAGTATAGACAAAATGGTGAATTTAGTGAAAGTTTCTGTACATTGAAGCATATATGTTGTTTCTTGACAAACATACAAGAAAGTACGGCAAGAAAACACACTCCTGCCCACACTAGAATTGACTGTCGCTGGTAAGAGTTGACAGACTTCTCATAATCTAGTAGCAATCGTGTGCCGTATCATATGCGCTTTTGCCCTTGTTGAAATTCCTCTGTGAAAAAAACATGCTCCCGCTTTATATTCCATGTCATGTGCTGTTGAGCCCATGTGTTAGTCCCAGTAATATTATCATAAAACGTTGTTTCCTGTTGTATGCGTATCAGTTCTTCAGTATGAATTATGACAGTGGTGGAGTAAATCTATGGTGGCGCAACTTGTATGAAGACTAATGGGATTAAAACGATGATATCCTTGTTGCATTCATCTCTGAAACACCGAAATATTTTGTTCGGTTTATACAGGGTGTCAAATAACTTTTTTTTCACGTAACAAGCAGACTCTTCGAATGATACATGCTGACCACTCTTAAGAAACAACTCCTGTATCTAGCATTAGATAAAAAAACACACGGCTACATAGCAGAGTCCTTTTGCCATTTCTGTTGGGAATCGGGATGAATCAGCAGAACACAACGTTTGTGCGTTTAAGAGAAGAACAAAGTACAACGATTGAACAACATACTTGTCATTTATTTTAATTTCTGCAGTATTTTATCAAAAACTTGAAATATATATTCAATAATTTGAAACAATATTTCGTTCTTCTAGCATTTATCATTTTCCATCAAAGGAAATTTCCGTTCGAATAATAAACGTAGTTGTGTGTATGTGAATGTGTAATGTAAAACAAGAAATTTGAAATACACCGAAAGATGAAGTGAATTATTACGGCGCAGAACTCATAGCAAGATACCCACTCTGTTGTCCGTCAATGCTAGGAGCTCTAAGGGACCGGTCTGAATAGTGCGTTTGTCGCAATAATATTAGGAATCCAAGCCGCATTTGTAAAGGCACAGCACACAAATTGAAATTGTTCTACATTGAAAGAACAGCATTTTCACTGTATTTTAGTTAATGGCGTGTTTATCCCATACACTTGTAAATTTTGTTATCTTATATTTTTGTTTATTAGCATGTTGCCGTCATTACAACACATAAGGCTCTTATTTATAATTGTTGGCTCCTTTTCACTTTTTTTTTGCGTTGTATTGCTTTGGAATCGTGCTGAGATACTCTGCCGTACATTATATACACAAGCTGATGTACCCTTGCATTTTCTTGTACGGCACCTCTTGCACTTGAGTCCTAAGCGAAAAGGTCCCATAAATCTGGCCCAAGTGTGGCGATCTTTTAATTTTCTTTACTGGAAACTCGTGCAACGTTTTAAGAATTTTGCAAATCTGCGTCAGCAATTTTCTTTAAGGGAATATGATATATTTTTTTGTACTGCATAGATTGGAGAGATTGCTTTCAGGGCATTTACTAAAGTATTCTTTCTGATATTGAGTCGTTAGTATATCCTATATAAAAACGAATTTATAGTGTCAAAAGCTGGTGTTCTATAGCGCTCATTCTGAAAGGTTAATAATCTATTTGGGGAGCTGCTAACTAATGTAGTAAAATGTCACCCATGACAAATATCTATGGTGTTTTTCAAAAATTAGGGTTGGAAATAATAAAACAGGAATTTTAATATTCCGCTTATGAAAATCACTGGTGTCAAAAAACAAAACACAACCATTAAATGTAATTCCCTAAATTTCAAGAAATTGTAAACTTTTCTCAATAGCTGTAACGGCTTGCTTGAGTTCAGTTGTAGAGCAAAATCTTATAAAACCTGAAAACTTGTTTGCCTAAAATTTTACAGCATTGCCTATTTTTTCGATGCAAAGCTTCTTATTTTACCAAAGATGTAGTTCTGAAAAAACGTTGCAGTAGAGAAAACTGACATTTTCTCTCATAACAGAATTTGACATAGTCAACGAAACTGAAATGGGCGAAGAATAGTGTCGCATGCAGTGTTTGCTGTTTTGTTAACATTTTCACCCTACTGATCAAATATCTACGAAATTTCCTTGCTATACAGTTTGGGGTGTACAACACTCAGGTGCACACATTTACCGGAAGCCTTATTGCATTTGAACATTTTCTATCTTATTCTGGGAAACAAAAAATAATTGCTCAGCATTTCAAAAAATATTGACATGTTAAATATTCAGATAAATATACCACTTTAAATTCAGCCTACTGCTAGTAAAAGTTTTCTGAGGTAGATATTTTTTCTTCTTTTCATGTGTGCAACCTCGTTTCACTTTCCGAGCTTCTAACTACAAAAGGTAAGCTCTTTACACTTCCGCAACATATAAACATATTTCAGACACACGACGAAATAATGCTAAAGTCTCCTGGAAGAATTGTCAAGCTGTTGATTGTTTTTATCATAATTTGTTTAGCAATTCTTTTTTCATTACTGTTCATGCCTAAATTATGGTGTTTCCATACACTCTGCTGTAATGTTTTTTACAGTGCTGTAAGTATTTCTCAAACGGCGATCATTTAAAACCAAAGGCACATTTAAAACAAAAGACATGGCGAATATTTTATTACTTGGAAACATTTTGACGCTTTCACGAAACACAAGCAGCAAAATTTGATGTCAGTTATATTTCGATATCGTTCTCTCTCTCTCTCTCTCGCTCTCTCCACCTCTCTCTCTCTCTCTCTCTCACTACCTCTCTCTCTCCCTCTCTGTCTCCCTTTTTCTCTCACCCATTTCATATTTTTTCCGAATATCAATATTTGTTGATTGTCAGATTCTCCATATCAAACAACTCATTGGTGGGTTTTTAAAAATTTGAAAAATTACCGCGAAACTGATTACTGCTATGAGACTAACAAATCATGTACTTCGTAACTAAGTGGTTAGGTTTGAAATACTGAATATAGTTTTTAACATGCTTCAGACTTATATAATAGTTTGCGATAGTATATTAAAGAAAATTGGTACTTATACGAAAGCCCTGGAGGTTTTGTTATAAGGTTAGTTTGTTAAGGACAACACGAAAAAAGGGACTTGCTCGCTGTTTGGAACAAAAGCACCAAAAGGGCATCCACTTCAAAACGCAACTATGAGCGATTTTCTTGGGGGACATAGCTGTAGAGGGAAATTGTTTGCTTTGTTTTGTTTACATTCATTTACCATTACTCTTGCATTTATTTAGAGCTATTTCATCGGTTCTTTGTGATGAATATATCCGGACATTTAATGTACTAGACCAAAGATAAGTATGGTCTTAACAATAGTTAATTGAGCTTTGTGCTAGAAAAATTCTGCTGGTTTTGTTAAAACTTAAACGCTCAAACTAGATTGGAAATGCAGCAGATGTTATTGAATACTAAAAACACTATGTCAGATATTACTGAACACAAAAAAAATAACAAGCACTATGTGGTGCGACTGGCTTATGAGGCAACTGTAGAGAGTAATTGTTTGCTTCAATGATTTCTTCACATTCTATTGATATTATTCTTGCATGTATTTAGCAATATTCCATCTGTTCTATGTGATGATGAGTTCCGGACTTTTAATGTGCTGGGAAAAACATAAATATGCTGTAAACAACAGTTTAGCCTTGTGCCAGAAAAATTGGTAAGTATTGTTAAAATTTATGTCGTTCAAACTAGACTGGAAATGCAGCTGATATTACTGAACAAGAAAAAAATACAATCTGAAAATCCAAGACTTAAGGCTGATTATGTTAAATTACGATCTCGAGAAAAACAGTTTTGAATGGTTTGCTATCAACAAAGCGAAAACAATTACTTGTGAATGCAAAAATTCTAAAGCATTGTGCACCGGTAATCACACTTTGACCCGTACATATCTACGTATCCTATAGTGTTAGTAATAAGCATAGTAGAACTGTACAAATTGGAAACGATTTTGGAATACTTTTTGTCGATGTAAATTCTTTATTTGTTTTCGTAAATATTTTAAGTTTCCCAAGGCGTTCTTTTAAACGTACATGGCAAACCGTGAACTAACTTTTTAATACTAATAGGAATGCCTCCTCAACTGGACATTTTTTCTTAGTAATTACGAGAAAAGTGAAAAAATTTAAGTTAATGAAAATTTAATGTTTTGCTCAAATAAACTTTAAATTCTCCTCTCCGCTTTCAGTTACGTATGACCGATGTGTGAATTGCTTCTGCTCCATTTCTCCATACCGTGACGTCAAGTAAAGTAGCCAATGACAGCACAGTTCTGTAATCGACCCAAACTAAAGAGATGTGTAAGAACCTAGACAAATACCATTCCTTATTACTGCGTTTCAATACAAGGCAGGAGTTTCCAACTGGACTCCCTCGAAGCCTTTTTTTGCGGCCCGTGACATTTCTTGTAAAAGTAATCTACTGTACTAAAATTGATGTTTTTAGTCATGAAATCGAACGCTTTGACTTGCGTAAGAGAAATCCATGGAAGCTCCGAATGAATACAGCGCAATTCAGTAACAAACTAAATTTTACTGTATTTTTGCAATAAATTGTGTATCCGCGCAGTTATATTTTCGTCCACCCGTGTGACCGAATGAGAAGACTCTCCCGTCGTATTTCCTTTCACTCCTTCGTTAGATCAAGTAGACTCTCCCACAGATGTACTCGCAGTAACTTACAGTCAGCCGCTTCTGTTAAGTTCCAAAGTGTAAAAACTGTACGTCCTACGATAAATGTGTTTTCTTACGTTGTGGGTCTATGATTATTGTTCCAGTTTGGTAAATGTCATAATTAGTAAAATTTCAGAAAAACTTAAGAATGAGAGTGAAAACAGGGTTTATAAGGAACGCTGGGGATAGTGATTTTTTAATTGCATACAACAACTGCAAGTTGAAGTGTTTCGTGTGTTGGCTAATGGTATCAGTGCCTAATGAATAAAATGTGATAAGACATTATTCAACAATGCATGAAGAAAAGTATAAAACGTAAGAAGGAAAACTCGAAATGTTTTAATTGCGGATTTGAGGAAGATTCTGAAAGGGCGAACAGGTTTGTTTACCAAAATATAACAAATCCCAAAATCTGCTTCATACGTTTCGTACTGCTTCTCTCTTGAGCTTTACAAAGCAAACAAAACTTTTACTGACAGCAGTACATTAAAAAAATGTGATGCTGAATGGCAAAGTCATTCGGGGATGTTAATATACCCGATAAGTTTTAATAAGTGCCGCTCTCTAACAAACTTCACAAAGAGAGTTTATAGATATGGGATAACTGTAGAAGAAATCTTTGTTCGGCTTGGTTGAAAAAAGTATCGTGTTCTCTTTTTGTGTTGACGAAAATACTAGTCAGGCAGATGTGAGTCAATTGTCGATATTTATTCCTTAGCTCAAGAAAGTTTTTCCACAAAGAGAAATTATTTTAGATATGTGTTTTTGATAAAATGACAAACGAAAGGACATATAAGATGCCGTGAAATATACAGTTGATAAAATGGGAGCTTTTGATAAACCTTCAGTAATTGTGACACATGGTGCCTCAGAGATGGTGGGGGGAATTCTGGATTAATTGGGTTTCTTAGTTAAAATGAAGCATCTTGTCCTACAATTCATTGTGTTATTAACCAACGTGCTTTGTGTGGGAAATTAGTGGAAAAGATTTATTTTTTGAACTTGTAGTGAATGTTACCACAATTAAGTACCGGTGCTCATTTTTGCGTAACGACAAAAATTTGCAAATTCTGATGCTGCTCGCAACTTGACTCGTTCATTCAGTTGTGATTCTTGGGCACTTTGAAGTTGGAATCAAAATCTCAAAGCGCCCCTTTGGAGGTTAGCTCCCAGATGTAAAATATGTATAGAGATAATATATTTTGTTTGTATGTACATCAACAAAAGAAATCAACAAATTTTTTTGGACATTTCTCCTTTTAACATTTAATACTTTTTACCAGCTTTTTGGTTTTACCTTTTACCAACTTTTGGTCTTTTCACATTTTTACCAACTTTCTGTTTTTTTGCCTTTTCACCTTTTACCTGTGCTCATTTTTGCGTAGCGACAAAAAAATTCGTTTATGTTGCTGCCAGCAACTTGACTTGTGGATTCAATTGTGACTGTCGGGCACTTTGAAGTTAGAAACCCCGGATCTAGAACCCAAAGATTCCTTTTGGGGTTTAGCTTCCAGCTCTAAAAAATGTTAAGTGATTCATTTTAAAAATTTGTATGCGCAACAACAATAAGACTCACCAACTTTTTGATCTTTCTACCTTTTACCAGAGTTTTGGTCTTTTATCAAATTTTGTCTTTTTGGTCTTTTCACCTTTTACCAACTTTTTGGTCTTTTTACCTCTCACCTTTTACCTGTGATCATTTTTGCATAACAACAAAAGTTTTCCGAATATGATGCTGCCCGCAACTCGACTCGTGGATTCAATGGTTTCTCTCGGGCACTTTCAAGTTGGAAAACCCGGATATAGAACTCAAAGTTTCCCTTTGGAGGTCAGCTCCAAACTGTAAAATATGTGTAGAGATTCATTTTATTTGTAAGCACATCAGCAAAAGGAAATCACCAAATTTTGGATCTTTTACCGATTTTTGCAGCACAGAACAAACTTGCCTTTTCCACGAAACAGCATATACAGATATATACGAGTAATTCTGCATGTCTAGTACTTTTCGACGAGTATACATACTTTTCTCTAACAAAGGCATCTGGCTATTCAGTCATTAGATAACATTTGATTTATTAGTTACTGGAATAATTTCTTCTCATTCCCAAAATAGTTTTCGCGCACCGAAATATTATAACGGTTTATTTCTATCTGAGATGCCTTCAAACGTCTTCTTTTTGGCCTCCACGCTGGAACGAAGGACCCAATTAGGAAATTTTCTCACGTGCGTGCATGTTCCCTGTTGCACTTCTGTCTTTTTGAGTATCTGAAATCTGCCTTATCCCCAGCTCCTAACACACAAATTTTCCTGAACATTAAAATAGTTTCTAATCATATGTGAAAAGTGATATTTATATACATGTAAACTACACGAAGTGTTGTAATGTAATTTGTTTCCACTTTAGAGAGAATATTTCTTTCATATTTATCTACGGAAACACGAAACAGTTGCATCAACAGGGCATTCATTTTATTTTCCATATTTGTTAAACGTTCAGGAAATATTTTGTTTTACTTACATTTTTCTTATTATTAAAAAAATTGTGCATTTCTGCAGTAAATAATTCCAAACATTATGTATATATATAGTCACATATCTTTAGTGAATTCGGGAGAAACTAGGAATGAAGCGTATTACTAGTAAGGGGGTTGGGTCCTCAGAACAAACCTTTTAACCAGTGATTCTTTAAACTTACAGCAACTTCAACTTAAGCTTCCTTTTAACTTCGTTATTGTTGATATTTTTGTCAGGAAACGGTTCATTTTTATTTGAAAAAATTGTGTTATGTACAACGCTGTATCGTTCTGAGAAATATCTTTTGATATCGAATGCAGTGCTTTTTTTTCATTTCTAATGATTAATGCTAAACCTACTGGCTTCAGAATCTTTCCGTTGAAACGATAAAGAAGGATTATACTTCTATGTTGAAACGTGGCTGTGATAGCTTGTGTTCAATACGACCTTCGGAACGTTTGGTTTTTTTCTGACATCAGCCATAATGTTTCACAAGAACCCACGTTTACTTTATCATCGGAAATAGGCTATATAAGAGATATATCAATAAGATACACTACATATGTCATGAACGTGCTGAGAAGTCCTTGAATGATTATAGCCTTGAGCTATAAAAATCGCACCAAAATTAACAATATTTCAAATTTTATTTGATAGAAATAAATGGAAACGAGAAAATAGTGTTATTTGTGCCGTAAATGTTCAGTTCTGTACGACAGGGGTGCCGCTCTTAGTGAACAGGTTTGTCTGTCATTTCGAGAAATGCATTTTAACACCTCATGTCAGTGCCTGGCAAAAAAATCTTATGTAATACGTTTCACTCACAAAGTCGGTGAACGATGCAAACGAAATCTTCCAATAGTTTTTGTTCGAGGAAAGTTATAAATCTTTGTGTACGGAACAAGCTAACAATAGCTAATAGGACCTTTGCTTAACATTAGTCATACATTCAACAGCAGGCACCAAAGGCTACCTGCAACAGAACCTATCAACGCTGAAATCCTATCTCTAGAATAACCAATACTTTAATTCGTAGGAAATAACTGCAGTTTTCACAAAAAATACTGTATAAGTGATCAGCATACAGTGTATTGGGTTTTAATTAACAATATCGACAGTAATGACGTAATAAAGTTCATTGTGGCAAAGATCTATGTCATGCAGCCTGTTTTTATATTCAGGAAATCAAATTTTATAATTGCATTAAATTCTACTAAACTTCCATATTTTCACTTGATTCGTATTTGTTGAATAACAACAGATCATCCGTGTGTAAAATATTTTATGAATACCATTCTTCTTAAAATATTAATAGAGGGATTTGCGTAAGACAAGGCGTGATTTCTGATTGAACCACTGCGGCAAAAGTACGCTGTCGGTTGGTGGGTATACCCAACTTGGTCTTGGCTGCAGGGTACGAGAGGCCCTCCAGGGTCTTGAGGCGCTGGATTGCCACCTCGTCCTTCCATTTCATACAGTTGCGGGAGTAAGCTGCATGGGCCTCACCGCAGTTAACACAGCAGGCCGCAGAAGTGCAACCATCCCCGTCATTTTCACTGGAGCCACAATTTGTGCAACGAGCGGAACTCTTACAGAAACGTTGGAAATGCCCGTACCTCTGGCACCTGAAACAGCGCAGAGGACTGGGAATGTACGGGCGAACTCCACAGACCAAGTAGCCAGCCTTGATTTCGGTCGGAACTTTCGGGGAGTTAAAAGTCAAGATTACATTTTTAGACTTAATCAAGGAACCATCGCGCCGGAACATCATACGACGAGCAGCAATAACACCTTGATCTGCAAGTTCAGTCACCAATTCGTCTTCACTGCATGGCAAGAGATCAAACTCCGAAATAACACCCCGAGAGGTGTTAAGAAACGGGTGAGGTGTCACTTTGACAGGAATGCCTTGAAGACTAGTGAGGTGCAGAAAAGTGTTACTCTGAGAAACACTGCAAATTTGGACAAGCAGGTCCCCAGAGCGAAGCTTCCTCACAGACTTCAAGGGGCCAACCGCAGCGTCCAAAGCTTTAGAAATGAAAAATGGAGATCTGGTGGACAGTCTCTCATTCGGATCGATGGATTCTACAACTAAGTGTGTAGCATGCGTATTCACAGCAATCGAGGGGAGACGACGCTTCGGAGCGACTGGTACAGCTGCTAAAGAAGAGGTTCCACATTCTTGGCCCAGGTCATGGTCTAAAGATCGTTTAAGGGTATGAGACTTGGTAGGTTGAGAAGACGAAGGAGAGGCGTTGTCAACGATCATTTGCTCAGGTGACTTGAATTTGGAGCGTTTGTTTTTGGGTTTACCCATGGAAAAAAGGAGAAGGATTCGTCTGCAGACTACTCCACCCACCACCGAGCCCTACAAGGGAGAACTGGAGGTCTGCAAGCCACGAAAATGACGCCGGACACAGTTCTGGAGCTTATACGTTGCAGATATAGTCCGTTGGCTGTGATCACACGCACTCGGCGGACACTTCGGCCTTTGGGTACCGTCATGCCAACGCCTTTGGCATGATCCCACAACCCCCGGGCTCACCCTGCCGTGCTATACGACAAAAAAGCCGCTAAAGCCCTGCACACAACTTGGTACAAGACTTCTGACTAGAGGTGGGTTAGTCTCTAGCCTCCCGTTTACAGCGAAGCCGGGGTCGAAGAGGAGTGTTGGCACACAGGAGGCACTTATCCCGTCTCCCGCGACCTCAGCCGCCAGACATCCCATTTCCGCCTCACGGGTCTCAGCACGCGGCAAACATGCAGGTAGGTCTAGCACCCAAACCAGTTAAAAGGAGAAAAGAAATCCAAAGAAGACAAATCCTGGAAGGGAACCTAAACGGAATCTCAGCAACCTACGAACTGAGCGGTTAATATAAAACAGTTAGTGGTGGAGGGTAACAAAACCACAAGACCGGGGTGTTAGTACATAACGTGGTAGCGATTAGGTAAAGTATACAACACGGGCAACCAGCCAGTGGAGAAAAAAATAAAAACGAAAAAGCGAGTCACAAGATTAGCTCGGGATCGTGGGGCCGCGACTCCCCAACAGCTGGATGAACAGCCGTCCCTGCAAACACCAACAGCACCAAAATAAGAAAAAAAAAAAAAAAAAAAAAACAAGCTGTGGCATGACATCAGATGTTGACCAGTCACAAGGTCAGCTCTGGCCGTGGGGGCGCCGCTCCCCAAATAACTGGAAAACCAGTTATCCCCGTGCGGGACGTACTGTACTGTACCGTATGGGTCAATTCCTTGTATCGTACTGTACTTAACTAGTATACTGCGCAATGGCCAAGGAAAATGTATTTAGGTAAACAGATCTGATTCAATTCGAAGCTGCCAAGTTATTTTGATTTGCTACATTAGAATGGAAGTAGTCCCTCAAAAGAAGGTTAGAAAAGATTTTGTTGTTATCAAAGAAAGTACAAAATATTTTTGCTGGAATAATATACATTCTTATTTTCCTCTAATTAAGTATTGCAACAACTGAACGTCATTAACCTATAGAGTTTTTAAATGAGCAAACTCCATCAGGAATGCTACTTCACATAGTGAAATTGAAGATTGGAGCTGTTATTATGCTATTGATAAACATCAATACACAACGAGGTTTGTGCAATGGAACAATATTGTTAATTAAAGAACTAAACCCTAATTTAGTCTTTGCAGAAGTACTCACAGGCTCAGCTTGTGGTAAAACTGTTTTTATTCGGCACATTGACCTCGCACCTACAGTTATAGACCTCCCATTCTCATTAAGACGACGACAATTTCCTGTAAAACTCGCCTTTGCTGTGACCATTAATAAGTCTCAAGATGAAACATTGGAGAAATTAGCAATCTACCTTTTCGGAACCAGTGCTTAGCCATAGACAACTTGATGTTGTATTATCAAGAGTTCTACGGTTTGATGATGTCACAGTTGAAGTAGTCCATGAGCCAGAACAAGAAAACTACTCCCAGATTAGGAAAAAAATATTTACAAAAAAATATGGTGTGCAAAGATATTTTCCAAAGGCGTTTATAAATTCTTGAATAGCAATAAGTGATTTCTAGAACCCGTTGTACTATTTTCTCAACGGGTTTTACAGCTAGTTATAATATATTTGAAAGGTGAAGTCTGGCACGTCGTTCATAATGTAAGACCATGGCCACTTTTCAAATCCGCAGGCCCTGACTATCGAAGCCCAAAAGAATAACAATTAAAATTTGCGTGCAAGTGGAACTCAACCTGCATAATCTTTCACAACAACAGAACGCAACTAATACGTTGATGACAGTTGAAAAACATGTAGAACGAATAGAGATAAAATCTGGAAAAACATGCATACGAAATGAATCAATAATCTAGGTCGACTGTAGCGTTTGATTCTCTATACGAAATGCACAAAACCTGAAATTGAGCAGAGCAGGAGGGAAAACAAGGCGCTATTGAAAACTAAACGTAAACAGTCTTGCGCTTAAAGTTTATAGTATGTGAATGCTGTCCCAGGAATAACTTAACAAATAGAAAGAATCACAGCACTACACTTTTCTGAACCAAATATAATTTTACATTCAGTTTATCCACATAATACACTCCTAACATTTTGCAGATATTGCGCGATAAAGAAGAAATGATCAGCACAAATAGAAATCCGATGCGTTTAGCTTTGGGCTGCACAGAACTTAAATGGCGTAGCCACGAAATTGTACTAAAAACCATTCCAACGAAAAAATGTTTTATTAAATGACAATATCATGAGACTTGCATTGGTCGTCAGTAGCTCGTCACTTCCTCGGTTTTTTACATAGGTTTAACATCTCCGCTACATACTGAAGATGGAAATATTCAAGTAGCGCTGATGTTCTGTCGCCCTCAAAAAAGGCAAAATATCATATGTATCTTCCTCGGTTTAGAACGTAAGTTTGAAATTTCCGCTACATGCTGCAGGTGGAAAGATTCAAGTGGCGCTGATGTTGTTTAACCCACAAAAAAGAGTCAAAATATCACATGCACCCTGCATGGTCGGAAAGTCATGTGATGCCAGATAACTTTCCTTTGCAATGAACCATGTACCTGCTCAGTGAGTGAAAATTCGCTCACATTGGAGGTAATTGTAAAAGTATAGTACCTACATATTCATGTTTATGAACATCAGTTTTAGCTCAGTGAGATCGAACATTCTCATTCTCAGAGAGGAAACGATTACGTATCGCAACATGGAAAAATCCTGCAGTACACCTGAAAACCTCGTCTTGGTACAAAGCACAGTATATGTTCACTACACAAGCATGCTGCTCTCTCTGGTGATCGAACATTGTACCTCCCCACAACATGACTGAATCTTCGTAGAAAGGATGCGCTACTTTAAATAAGCCGGTGTTCCTGCGGATCTCTAGACACAAATTCTATCCACAAATTTGTTAGGGTTTTAAATTTCCACCGATGTATCTTTCGGTGAAAGAAATCTGAGCGTTTCGAAATTGAGTTGCGCTTACTGCTACACAAACGAAAACATTTTGTGCATCGAAATTAATTCCGGGAAGGAGTTTCAGTCAAGATGTATTAAAATATTGACCAGTAGTCCAAGATGGTAAATACTGTATAATTAAAACTTTATGCCGCAAATACTTTTAATGAAACACTGAATAATAAACTGCGTAACATCAGTTGAATGCAGCTGTTACCCGTGAAAACCGTATGTGGTCTGTTTAACAAAAGAGCTAAAAGTTTCCGATGCCTTCAAACTATTAAATTTGTTTGCCATCATAGTGAAATTTTGGAACACTCTTAGACTTTTGTGATTCGGTACAAATATGAACCTCCTAAGAAGAAATTTGCGAATATCCGTGTTTGTCGATGAAACTGAACTTCTGGTACCTCACTTCCCTTTATTCTAATTCGAATGGGATTTGCGTTATTTATTGGCATTTAAGTGTGCTATAAATATCTAGATGGTTGTTTTCAATACAAATCATATGATGTAACCATTGTTTTTGGCAGATATTAGTGCATCTGTATGTATATTTGTATTTACGTTTTTATGACACCTAGTTTTATTTTGAAAACTTTGATCAATGTAGTTGGAGTGATATCACTCGAATTTCCCATCAGGCATGGGGAACCTGCATTTTTGCTATGTAAGACATCCGTTGCATATCAACTACATGGGGAAATTCGTATCAAACAACTGTTTTATTTTAATGCGCGAGTTCTTAAATTTTCACCTTTCGGAAATTTGAAAACAGAGACTCCTTTCCCTAGACTCTTTTCTAGATCTTTGATTTCAAAATTAATTACTTGCCCGATATCGTTTATTTGAAGCTACCTGCTGTGCTCACGAACATAAAATATCATGAGGCATACTCCGAATGGCATAACTTTTGACATCCATTTGAACTTTGAAATTCAGTAGCCCTTTTTCATGCTTTTCACAGTGACTTTCTTTATTTAACAATGACTGCTTTGGTGAACTCCTACTTGTGTAAAGTATATTTGCTGCAGCAGTCGTACTGAAGTCGAAATATTGCTCACAAATAAATGTAGAAAGGTTATTGAGTGTTGTTATATGCAAAAACTTCCACGCATTAAATTATTACATTGAAATAAAAAAAGCGACTTCGTCTTACTGCTAGTCTGGAATAACAATTTGTACTGTATGGCGTGCAACACATTCGGTATTTGCTATCCTTAACATATGCAAATATTAATTTTGGTAATTAGTATTTCTTTTTACACGGGTGCATACGTTCATTAAAAGCGGTCCTTATTAGAAATGCATTTCAACAAGATGTGCTTGTTTAGATATTTTCTGTTTCCTAAGAAAAAATATATTTGCATGTCGTCCTGCGACATTATTAGGGAGGCACATGAAACATGTTAGAAATGAAGGGTGACTTGAGATCGAAATCTTTCAGAATCACTGATAGAAGGTAAAGCCTTTGACACATTGATAGATTGTTGATGTTATACTATTTTAGCAAAATATGTAAGATATCCAAACACGGTATCTTCATGTGAACCGGCATAAAAAGTTTTACTTTTCATTTTGATTTCATAGGTATGTTTATATGTGCATATTGGCGCACGCTCCTCAATGGACAGAAGATCGCAAAGTTTCTTCAACGCTGAGCTTTTACTATAAAACGTAATACGTTTTGTACAGTAAAGTTTGTTCTTGCAATTTTGTTTGAAGTCCAATTAAGCATTTAGACTTATTTTTTTTTTGGAGTTCTGTCCAAACATTTTTTATTATTTTTGACATATATGAATGCAAACTGACAAATTGAAAAGTACAAAGGTAAACTATAACTCTTCTGCAAAATTGAAATTCTTCTGATACTGAAGAAAATATTTACAATACTTTCAATTAGAATCCGACGATTCGCATGCTGTTATGTCGAATTCCTTCGAGATTGTTTCTGATATGCTAATTCCACTGTGCCCTAAGAAAAGCTACAGTTTTTTTATACTGTGATTGATAAGTTCAAAGGTAAAGTGTAACTGTTCTGCAAAATTCAAATTCTTTTGATATTGAAGAAAGTATTTATAATACTTTCCATTATAATTCGACGATTCACATGCTGACATGTCAAACTATTTCAAGATTGATTTGTACATGCCAAGTCTGCTGTGCATTAAGTAGAATTGCATTATTCCATAATACGTTTGCTCTTAGTGTTAAAAATTTGTGAAACTCGCTCAGTTAGCAGGCATTCCAAAAATTATAAATCACAGACAAGCCCATTTTGCTGTTCTAAAGATTCTACATAAATGTAAACATCATACAAAGGTTTCTTTCTTAAAATTTATGAAAGACAATTTACAAATAATTTACTAAAAGAAAAATTGTATTTTGACCTAAGAATGAGGAAAGCATTCTGAGTTTCATTAGTTATATTCTGTATTAATTACTTCACTTTCAGAGAAATATTTGCGTTCAAATACATTCATGCTAAATGAATTTATCGAAATGTTTGCTATCAATGAAGGAAGTTGTTACGCGTAAATGTTTTCCTGAAAATGCCGTCTCATGTCCATATCGCATTTCAGAAAGCATGTTCAGAATATTCTGATATCGTGTATCCTAACAACAGTGCTGTTAAAATAGGGGCATACAGAGCTGTGCACTACAGTTTCTCATTTCAAGTCTCTGAAGTTTATCTAAATATGTTTTTTTTCAAATCAATAGAACATAGGTTTCAACTCAAAATTGTGCACACAGACTTTTTCATTTAAATTACTTAAAAAAGGTATATTGAAAATGTCTGAGAATTTCACGTGGGATAAATCCTTGAATAAATCATTCAGTTTTTCAATAGCCTTTTATCGCTGAATCAATATTTCATATTCGTTTTTTCAGAACATACATTAAAATGAAATCATTCATTATCCTGGGATGCCCTGAAGTACACTGGTGTACAAAATTTAAAACCTGACACCATTCAAATGGAATGAAAGGAAAACACATAACAGCAGGTAGACATGTAAACAGAAAAAAATCACGAGGGTAATTGACGTCTCGCAAAAATTAGGAAATCGTGAATCTGTCACACGAAGGTAATTAAGGGCTGATATGCATTGTGAATTTGTACAATGCTCATCGCCTCTTCACCTGATTATAATTACAGGGCAAACAGAACAGGAATTTTCTTCGAATAACAAACTGATGATTGCATTATCGTTACCAACTTCTGTTAACGTAAATCTTTAGGAGCAATCTCGCTTCGAATGCTGCGTTAATGAGACGGTTTAGGAGTTTTAATCGCCCTCTAGAAATTAGGTCGTCGCCCATTTGACATTTTTGTGTTTGCCTGCTGATCTCTGCCTGTATGATGACTTTCCTAGCAGGTGATTCTTATGTTCCTCTTCGTCTCTTCGGATCTCATACTTTGCACCAGTGTTCTTGGGAATGGTGTAAAGTATGAGCAACGAAGAGACGTGGGAGGCGAACGTTTTTAAAATAAACTATATTGGCAGGTATCCCTGTGTAAAAATATTGCGTGGAAAATGGTCTCAATTTTAACCAAAAAATTGGATTTGTACCTAGGCGATAATGTGAGTAACAAAAGAAATTTTGAAGACACAAAATATAATCACGGAAAAGGAGATACCAATGTTACATCGACACGTGGAGTCCCCGGAATTACTATGAAGGGATAAGCCATTTGTACCAAAACGCAATATCATTGGTCAGAAGAACTAGCAACTTATTTTGAACTTGCTTTCAGTTGAAAACCTATTGTTGCATTATGTAGTTCGGAGCGAATTTGGGAAAGCTAATGCAGGTTATGAGCAACAATAGATCAAGAATTCAAGTTAGAGCAAAACAACTGCCTTGGATGCAGCTGCAATTGACAGCCAAACAATAATCAAGGCCCATACGATATCATAAGTCAAACCAATTTTAACAAGGAAACATCTCAGTCAAATAGGAATTATCTTTGATGAATAGCAATAGTATTAATGCTGCCAGACATAAGGAATTAAATAACTTTTTATAATCATTTTATTTTCTGATTTCATATATGTTTCAACGAAATAGATAAGAAAAATTTGTAGACCGAATTGGAAATCACCTTTTTTAAGTAAAATGGATGTCCACCTTTGAGTTTCACCTATGATGATTTTTATTTTCGTATATTTTATCATGTGAACGCAACTGAATACCTACGGGCATTCCCATTTCGAACTTTCTTCTGAAGTTAAATAATTAAAATAAAATCTGAAATATAATATTATACACTGCTGGACAATTGCTAAGGACGGATCATAAACGGCTATATAGCGCATACAAAAGTAAGTGTGGTTGGATGCCAAGTGAAATAAAATAATGTCAGAATGCCAGGACATTACAAGAAAGACAATTTATTGTGCTCTGAAATCCAGAAGGCTTTGGAACGTGTTCAAGGGACAAACAGGCCATTTTGTGCAGAATACGTAAACGTGAAAGAAAAGCAATTACCGTCCGCAGGCCTTCCGGCGTAAGATGTCAATACGGGATATGGCCACCATGGAGGGCGATGCAAGATTCCACACGTCGTGTCATGCTTTTGCACAACATTATCAAGCAGCTGTTGGGGTAATTTATCCCATTCCTCTGTCAGTGCACGGATGAGGGTGTCCTTGTTTATTGGAGGGCATTGGCGACCAGTAAGACTCCTCCCCAAAGCATCCCACACATTTTCAATGGGATTCAGATCTGGAGAACGTGCTGGCCACACGAGGCGTTGAATATCCTCGCTCTCAAGACACTCCTGGACAGCGACTGTTCGATGACATGTTGCGTTGTCGTCCATGGAAAGGAATCTATCACCGACAGCACCACGGAACATGCGAACATGAGGTAGCAGAACATCATTAATGTATCGTTGACCAGTCATAGTCCCAGTTGGAAGCACATAGAGGGACGTACGGCCATTGATCATGATGCCAGCCCATACCATGACACTAAATGTCGGATATCGGTCCCTTTCCTGTATGTTTGCTGGACAATATGCAGTACCACTATCACGCCAGATCAGTTGTCGTCGACAATCAGACGATAGACTGTATCTACTCTCATCTAAGAAGAGGACAGCAGACCAGTCGTTATCAGTCCAATTGCGATGTTGATGGCACCATTGCAAACGGGCGGTACGGTGACGTCTGGACAATTGGATGCACACAACAGGACGGCGGGCGTATAGTCCTCCTTCATGCAAACGTCTGGCAACAGTTTTTCTGGAGATCCGCTTGCCAGTAGCAGCCATAAACTGATTTTCTACCTCACTAGCTGTGCTGCGCCGGTGTCTTTTTGTTGATAGCACTATGTACCGATCTTCTGCAGGTGTCGTACTGCGAACACGACCTCCCCGTGACGTTTGCTACACTCTCCATTTGTTTGAAATGATTTCCAAAGCCTTGAAACAACACTGTGGCTGACGTCGAACTCCCTGGCAACATCTGTTATTTTTCGCCCTTCTTCAATCTTGCCAATAATACGGCCACGCGTAAAATCATCTAGGTGATGTCGGGAAGACATACTGAAAATTGCAAGTTCGTCAATTGGTTGTTTCCCTTTCAACTTTGCGTTTGAACAACAACGGTCAATACGCGTTAAATCCTTTATATCTCTTATCAGCGCTATGACGTCACGAACAAGTTCGGGAATCCAAAATTTGCATACGCACAACACGTCTTACTGTATCCCGCACTTATGCTAATTTCCAAATTTTCCTGTCTTCCATTTTATGGTTGCTGTCGTTGCTATTGTCATCCGTCCTTAGCAATTGTCCGGCAGTGTAATATTAAGACCTAATCGAAATTATCTCCTTTGTTGAAAAACACCTACACTTGTACTATGGGACTTCGGAATTTTATTCTCATGTATTTGGTGGTCTACCACGCAAATTGGAAAATATCATTGATAAATGTGCAACTCCCATTAACGTTTTGTAAGTGTTACGAAGGAGATATTTCATACTGTCAGTACCTTATTCTCACTTAGGAAAACATTCATTCTCTGACGATTTTTTTATCATTTTTTCTGGCATTTGCATTGTTCCTATATTGTCTATTCTCGGGTATAATTCTATGATTTCTGAAAATCAAGTATGTAGACTGTATATATTGAAAATAGTGAGCCTGAGACTTTTTCATCATTTTGTTACTTTATTTCTGCGGGTTGATCAATAAAATTTTCTAATTATCACGTTTTATCAAATTAAATAATTTCTCTTGTCACATGGCGTACTTCTATTAAATTAATTTTCATTTCATTTCATTTATTGCATTTTAGTTGTTACATACATGGCATTACGTACTCATAAATATATAGCACATATTATATTTTTGTAACAACAGGGAATGAGGAGGGGAAAAGCCTGATAGGCCTGACGTGCCCCCTTCTCCCAAAGCATCAAAATTTTCATGAAAAAAAAAACATAAACAACTCAAGTTCACACAGTATCATACACAGCTAGGGTGGTACTATAAATTAATAAAAGTAATAATACATTATGAGCTTTTGGTCAGTAAGAAATACCTGAGTTTTCATTTAAATATATTAATATTAGTAAGTGATACAATATCAGTAGGAAATGTATTCCATAATGCCAGAGCAGTATAATTAACAAATGACCTAAATCGTTCTGTTAATGGAAACATGGGGATTAGTGTTGTTTTTTGTCTCGTGGAATAATCATGACCACGGATACTTATTGAAATTAAATCTTGGTAGCAACCACTTTTTATTCTCAAAAACATTAGTTTACCTATACTATAGATATGCAATTGTTGAATAGTTTGTATATTAAAATCATTTGGACTGAGTCTAGCCTGAAAGACTGTATTTGAAAATTGAGTATATTGTAATTTAAATTGTAATAGTCTCATGAATCTATTTTGTAACGACTGATGTTTTTTCATACTATATAAGGTAGTTGATCCCCATACAGATATACAATAGATTAGATGAGACTGAATTAAAGTATAGTATAATACAATCATTAGTTTTGGGATTAAATTGCCCACTGCACTACTAATAACCCATACATTTCTTGAGATCTTATTAGATAAGTAGTCAACATGTGAATTTGATTTTAAATCATGCTGAATAATGATACCAAGATAATTAGGAATTTGAACCACTTCTATAGATGATCCAAGTAAACTAACATTCTGAATTAAGGAAATAGGGGTTGACGTACTTCAAAAAATCATTACTTTTGTTTTGTTAATATTAATAGCCAGATCATTTTTAGCTAACCAATTAGTGATAGATACAAAACGGCCTTGTAGTTGTCGCACCAGTGTCTCAACATCATTTCCATGTATTAATATGGTTGCATCATCTGCATATAAAATAATATCTGAATTGCGTAGACAGGTACAGAAGTCATTAGTATAAATATTAAATAATAATGGAGCAAGTAGCGACCCCTGAGGGACTCCAGAAATGACTGATTGTAAGTTAGATTTGGTATCTTCAATTTCTGTAAATTGCTGGCGACCCGTGAGATAGTTTCTTAAGAGACTATGTAATGTACCATGAATACCAATTGTATACAATTTTGATAATAAAAAGTTGTGATTTAAAGTATCAAATGCTTTTGAAAATTTAATGAAAAGTCCCAATGTAAATTTATTATTAGTAGAATTAGATTGAATTTTATCTTTTAAGTGTAAAAGGGCAATTTCTGTTGAGGAATTTGGTAAAAAGCCAAATTGATTTTTGTGCAAAGTTTTGTATTTTTCAATATAAGCCAATAATCTAACAAATCGTAATTTTTCAAAAAAATTAGCAAATATGGATAATTTAGCTATAGGTCGTTAGTTATTAATATCTGTCAAAGAACTCTTTTTAAAGACAGGAGTAATTTTTGCAATTTTTAACGAATCTGGGAAAATACCTGTAGCTAGAATGGAATTAAAAATGCATAATAGGAGAGTAACAATGAAAAAAGTTATAGTTTTTAAAATTTTGGGAAGAATATCATCTGGACCAGGTCCAGTATTTATGTTAAAATTTTGCAGTTGGAAGATTAATTCGGTTCTAGTAATTTCCAAAGTATGTATTGAATTTAAGGTACATGAGTTGGAGTAATGAGGTAATTGTTGATAGTTCAGCTTAGGAAGTTGTTATATTATACGTTGTGGTGGTACAATAAAATGATTATTAAATTGATTAGCAATTTCAGTTTGATCAGTGATTTTGATGTTACCCCGAGTGAGGTGAATCGAAGTCTTTGGTGCATTCCTACGACCTAATATTATGTTTAAGTGCTTCCAGGTTACTTTTGGATTATTTAAAAAAATATGAAAATAATAATCTCTTTTTAATTTTCTAGTGTAGGAGTTAACATTATTTCTAATTTTTTTAAAAATATTATTATCAATTTGTGACCTTGATTTTAAGAATTTTGTGAACAGTTTATTTTTTTTATTTATCTGATTAAGACAGTGCCTTGTTAGCCAAGGTTTCCGCTCTTCCTTGAAATTAGGCGTGGGTCTTTTAAATGGAAAAGCCTTATTGTACAATCTCTTCAAAGTTATTTCAAATAAATTATAAGCCGCATCAGGATCAGAAATTTGCATTATTTCATCCCAGTTTGTATCTTGTACTAGGTTTATGAATAGATTCGTATTATTCTCATTAATAATTCGAGTGAAAGTATTTGTAGGTCTAGGTGCTTGAACATCACTATATGTGTAAATTAAGAAAATTGGTAGATGATCACTGAAATGAAAATTAAGAATACCTGATAAAATAGAGTCCGATGGTATATTTGTTATACATAGATCCAAAATTGAGGCCGTATATTGAGTTATTCTTGTAGCTGAAAAAAGAGTGTTATAGAACCCTGCAGTAGCAATTGCAGAAATTAAATTCTCTTGGGTATGAAAGATTCCGCTTTCAGATCAATATTAAAGTCTCCAAGTAACAGTCCTTTTTTCTTTGTAAAATTTATATATTCAAGTATATCAGTAAATTTTTTAATAAATGATGAAGGGTTCGCTTTTTGTGGACGATAACAGGCTGAAATTATAATATATTAATCTTTAATTGTAATAATTTCAATATCAGAACAAATAAATATCAATTTTTTTGATTTGGGTGTAGTCCAAATTATTTGTTTTAACAAAAATTGCAATTCCTCCTCCTCTAGACTCAGTCCTATTTTTATTAAAAGTCTGATAGAGTGGGAGATGTAGACAATAGTCTTCAGAAGGAAACCATGTTTCCGAAACGCAAATTATATCTATTTGATAATTTAATAGTTTAACTAATGCCTCTACATCAAATATCCTATTGACTAATGATCCGGCATTAAGATGAATAATATTTAGAGAATTATTTGGGGTATTAGATATGGTATCATTAAGATGATGTACTGAATAATAATTAATAGTCATATATCAATGTACCCCAAGCAGTTTTGTAAGATTAAATCACCTCCCCTAAGCACTATTTGAGAATCCCACAAAATGGTGGCCACCCCCTGCACCAATTAATAACTAATTGACCTTATCTCCTTATATCTATATATTTTTTTTTGCCAAAGGAATTAAAAAAATAAAAATTTCTAACAGTTAAATATTGCTGCATAACATAATATCTTTCAAGTACCATGTAAACATCAAGACATTCTCCAATAGTTATAATCAGTGACATACAAGAACCCAATAAAAAATTATAAACATATTAATAATCTCAATACACAGTGCAAATTCTATATTTCCCTCAATAATCAACAATTCTGTAGTATAATCAATTAATAAACAAAACAATGAAGGGAATATAATAAAAAAGGTTAGTAATAATAAGGGACCATGTACATTGAGCAACTCTCATGACATAGAGGAATTAAATAAAGATTGTGTTTATTTTAATAGTCCCTATATGTAATACAAATTCCCCACTTCCTCACAGTAATCTACTCAGGGTAAGAAACTTGCTGTTACGCACGATGTAAAAACTTGCCGAATGGTTCTAGTTCCATACAAACTTTAATAACTAAAATCACACACACAAGTTAAAATCTATTTACATGGTTTAAAACAACATTAGTTCTTTCGTGCTCGCTACGAGCACATCATCAGATGAAAGACAAGTTGGAATTCCAGAAAACACATTTATGTATCGGTGCCGTTGCCAATCGTTCACACTGAGGAAAGAAATACAAGAAAGTTCACTTGCTCTAACGTAATGTGAGCAAATAGAGGCCTATAGAGTTCTATTAATGATGGTTAGAGTCTGCTAAGTTAGAAGTAGACACAGGAATCGAGGACAGTAAAGTTTTCCAGGCCTGGGAAATATAGCTGGGTACTTCGTCGTTGCAACAAGTGCCCACTCGATGCAAAATGTGCAGACTCTCTGTAAAGAGCACTGTTTCCCTCGTAGTAGAGGTAGAAAGAATGGATACGTCTGTCCAAGATGGGTAATGTGTACCAGCTGAAGAAAGCCTGGCTAAAGCAGTCGATGAAGAGCCATTTTTTACACTATATTGGTGTTCCTTAATTCTTGTTTGCAGTCTCCGTAGGGTTGATCCGATATATATGAGGTCCGATATATATAAAATCACAGTTGTATATAATGGATCTCTTCCTATCAAGCCAGCTATCCCTTGAAGTTCTGGACAAAAACTGAACAAGAACATTAGCATTAGGTTTTTTGAAATAATCTGGTTTTAAGGGGTGTATAATGTCAATATCCTGTAAACTGAAATCATGTACATCAAAAGCTTCTGCCAATGTACTCATATAATTTCTGAGTCCATTTTCATCTTGTATATGAGTGAAATCAAGACCATGAAATTCCAGATTTTGTTTACGTAAATATTGCTCCAATTCATTAAAGTCACATTGTAATTTATTCAATTCAAGTTGTTTCAACTCCATCTGCTGCAAGAGATTATCTTGTGTAATCTTTAAACATTCATTTTCTTTCCTAAATGACTCCAGTTGTTCCAAAACTGAATCATAGTTTGTCGACTTATGTTCTATAGATGCCTTACATTCCTTCAGTTCTTTCTTCAATTCCAAAATGGGTTCCAATTTTTTGTTTATGTCATCCAAGGCCTGTCCTAGGTCATTTCTAACTTTCAGAATTGTGGAATCAATCTTTACATTGATTCTTGTAGTGATTACAAAATTAGTTCCATGTTAACTGAATTAGAACGATACAAACATCGCCTACTCCCCAATTTATTCGATATATTTTGTTTACTTCTTGTGATCATAATGTCACATCCGAAAAGAAAGAAAAAATATATACATATCAGTCAACTATCAAACTTCAAACAGAGATCTTCGTTCCTTCCACGTTTATAAGTGAGTTACGGAAAAATTCTCATTGGCCGCCACCGGGAGTCGAACCCAGGGTCTTCCAGTTACGCGCCGTATATGCTTCCGCTACACCACAGCGGCGTCGAATTCCTTCGGACTCACACACGCTAACTGCCAAGCCAATTTGGTAGGTTGCTTCTTGGAGCCCCACACAATGCTAGGGATTCACCAAAGATGGTAAGCAGCAACTGAAGAAATAATTAGAAGGGGAATTAATAATTATTACAGACATTTAACGTGGACCAGGAACATCAAACAAAGATCTTCGCTCTTTCCACGTTTATAAGTGAGTCAGAAGCTTTCCACATATACCGGAACTCTCCACAGTCAACGACATGAAGTGGACTTTATTTCTTTCAAGCTCGTTGAAAGAACTCACCAAAAACGTGATTGTCAGAACTCTGCTGTTGTCACAATGATTTTAATGTTTACGCTCCATTCGTCCTGATGAAGCTGAGCCAATAGCTCTGCGAAACCATAGTCGATGTATAGGAAACCTTTGACTGTGGTAAACGTTGGTATTTTAATTTTATCTCAAAACCACAAGTTTTGTTGTCATAAATTAAATATAAATTTTGGTGTCAACTGGACCTGCAACTACAGTTTGGTGCGTACGTATATGGAGATATCCTACAACGAGAGACGGTAATATAACATCTTGCTTCGATTCGGTTTTTGGTCTTATTTGATACCAACATCGACTTTTCAGAAACATAACAGCTTAGTTCCTAATCTTGATTATGACGAACTCACTGTCTGCTATAATCAACCGTTTTTCGAAGCTAAGGATGAAGAAGTTCATATTACTGATCCACTTAAACTTCTTGCTTCGATGCAAGAGATGCCAGATATCACCAAATTTTATATCTGTTAAATGCAACTTGCGACTTTCCCATAACGTTAAGAAAGCCATATATAATGCTTCGTTTGCACTAATACGAGCTACTATAAAGGACACGAGAAAAAATGTTGTAAACGTTAAGGTCGAACGGTATGACCTACTTCTTTTACTAGCTGAAATGTTACCAAATTTTTCTGACCTGGAGGGCACAACTTGGTCTAGGTGTTACAATATGTCGTTAATCATAAAATGACATTAGAACGAAAATTTGAAAACTTTCGAATAACTACAACAATAAGGAAAACTCTGCTGCGTAAAATCAAAATGCCTTTACAGATAAAGTAGTAATATATAAGCTTTCCGGTTTTAAGCCGAGCGAAATTCAAAAAATGGATCTTACGTTACAATTCGAATTTGGCGATTTCGAAAAAGGTACCAGTATCCAATATCGTCGCGTCGGTTGAGGAGTTCCTTTTAAAAAGCGATCTAAACATTGATCAAAAGGAAACAATTAGACATTGTATCAGCCAGATATTAACGTCAAAGTATTTTCTTCCATTAAAACCCAATCTCAACAATGAAGAACATAATGTTCTAAACGAATTACAGTCAAATCGTGATATTATCGTTATTAAAGCAGATAAAGGAGGACAAGTTGTTATTCTGGACAAAAAACATTATGAGGCGGACGTCGAAGAACTTATTTCCGAAGGACCGTATAAAGATATAAAAAATGATCCATCGGAGAAACAATTAAAATAAGTTCGGAAATTGATATCAAGTTATGTAACCCTTGCCCAAAGCTCAAAACGTCATCTACAGCCCTCATATGCCCGTTATCCGCGTTTTTATTTACTTCCGAAAATGCATAAGATCGGCATCCTTTTCCGAAATGAAGAAGCTTTCCACATATACCGAAACTGTTCACAGCTTGTCAACGACATAACGGGGACTCCATTTTTTCAAGCGCGTGAAAACAACTCACCCAAAACCGCAATCGTCAGAACTCTGATGATGTCACGTTGACTTCAAAGTTTACGCTCCATTCGCCCTAATGATGCCGAGCCAACAGCTTTGCGAAACTTTAGTCGACGTATAATAAACCTTTCATTGCGGTAAACGTTGGTATTTTTATTTGATCTCAAAACCACAAGTTTTGTAGTCATAAATAATATATCATAGGACCAAGTATGTAAAATACTTTTTTATTTTTAACAGTATGGTCCTTTACCTAAATAATAATTATTATTGATATCATTAAAATTAAGTGTCATAAATTTTTGATTATTAAACAATATTTCCATGCTCCACCATGTCGTACTTCTAAACTCTCTGCTATTAACGTTTCTTTAATTACTTATGTTGCATCTGCCGTCTCCTTACACACGGATAATATTAGCATCTACACAAATTATTTTAGTACGGATCATTCTCGCTGGACAGCATACTCGTACTATATCACATTCACACCTGAAAACTTTTATTCCAATGCAATAGTTTTTGTTTCTACAATATGGGAAATGTTTTGGAAACATCGTCGTATTTGCTACGTTGGACAACGTGAACTTTAACAGGTAGGAACGGACTTTTAGTTTTTGCGAACCGATGAATAATACATGTACCTTCATTTAGAGCAGTATATTTATTTTTATGTTCTTAACGACCGTCGTGCGCAACTCGTTGGGGGATAAGCAGTCGCCCGTCCCTAGTTTAGGGACACTGGTAAAAGGAAGGGAGAGAGCCACGTTTGAATCTTGGTAGTTCTCCACTTGCATGCCTAACTTAAGCAATTTTAAAACTACCATAAGACGTTGAAAGACACTATAAATGTCCTCTGATGATTATTGAATAAATAATATTATTTCTTTCCTTATTCCAAACATATAAAATATTTCACTCTATTGTTGCAGAAACACATTTTGCAACTTAGAAAGATATGTTAGGCACATACCAAAAATACAGGGTGACCAAAAAAGGTGTAATCAATTTCAAATGATTATAACTTTGGATACAAAACTAATATCAGCATTCTGTTTGTTGCAGGTGGTAAAGAATACCCTCAAGGTTTCTAGAAGTGTACTAAAAAAATCTTGCGACAAAAGCACAGATATTGGAATCGTTTATTGAAACCTGATCCGAAACGCAGGTTCAGAGGAATTTCAGAACAAAACATGGGAGCAAACCGCTTACACCTAACAGCATCACAAGTGTCACAAATCATTCAAGGAAACTGGTACCGTCATTACAAAGAAAACTCCTGGACGACCATCGCTGGTTTCAGAAATGGAGAAGGTTATGAGACAAATATTCACTCGAATCCGTCGAAAGTCAATCAGACAGGAACAAGCAGCATGAATGCATGCCATCCTTGAGCCGTCAGTGCCCAGATTGTTATATCAGAGATTGTAAATGCACCCGTATAAACTGCAGATAACCCATCACATAACCTTTGATGACTTTGTGAAACGTAAACAGTTTGCAGAAGATATGTTGGAAAACATTGGAAGTGCTGAACCTTTCCTGAGACAAAGCGGTTTCTCGGATGAGAGCATTTTCCACGTTTCTGGAAAGGTTAATAAACGGAATGTGAGAATTTGGGGAACTGAACACCTGAGATCTAAATTCATAAAGCTATCTTTATTTCGATAGTCTGGCGCCCCAGAGCTTAACAATATTAAATATATTTGAATAATATTTATTTTCGAGAATACATTTCCGTTTTACAATACCATTTCATGTTTATGTTGTCGAGACATGGAGCCCTTTCATGGGATTAATCTAATTTCGCGAGTTTTTAATAAGAAATGAAAGAAATAAAATTTGCAGATTTTTAAAATTAACTTAGCTTACAAATATTAAACTAAAAGCATTATTTTATATAGTATGTTATTGTATTTCGATACTAGAATGGAAGCAACTTCCTGCAAGATGAGGTGCATGTGTTATGTAATGTAAAATACATAGTATAGATAAGTTAATTTTCCCATTTTTCCTTAAAACCTGCTACATTTTAATTTTCTCACTAGAAGACCGTAGACGAAGAACCTTTTCTCACATAGTCGTCTTTTCCATAGATGGAGATATATCTTGTAAAATGGATTTTCTCGGTAACAGTGCCTAAATGAAGAATGAAATGGTAGATCCTATATAGCCTGCAAAAGATAACCGTGAAAAGGTACTCTAATAATATTCAAAATCATCATAATTTAAACTTAGCATTTGTTAACACATTAGAAAGACAATGAAAAAAATATTTTTCTTGAAATCCTTAGGTCTCATTTCCCACAGTTCCAAAAACAGTTAATCAGTATACATTCCTCACGCTCAGGAAAGGTAAAATACTGGCATTTCATCAAATTAAATACAACCTGCTTAATATGAAACCAATTGTCAAGTTCATGTAGCGAATGTCATGTATAATGAATATTGTTTCAGTTGTATTTTATTGCATCGGACAGTTGCTTTATTAAGGAAAATTTGCTTCTGATTTATTTGAATTATCATCGGCCCTACATCAAAATCCACATACAGTGATTGTTCTGCAAAAGTGGATAATGCACTGACATACGATAATTAGAATCATGTTTAAACTAGTTATTCGAAATGACGTAAACTGCATTTATAAAATCATATAAAACAACCATACCTTAAACGGTGTAATAAGTTAATATATACCTACGATAAAAACATCTGAACATCTGAGCAAAAGATACAAGAGCGAAATGATTTGGTAATCGCCGCTATTACAGTAATAAACAAATTCTCTGGAGGTTACAACTGAGTCATTTAGTGCCAGTATATAACGCATTGAACAGATTTTGAGAAACAAAGTACTGTGGTGAAACGTCTGCTTTAGTCTAATAATGACGTATGCCATTTTATCCTTGGATACCTGTCATGAAATAAACATAATAAATATCACTGCTTCCCAAAACAAGAAACCCTTAGCCTGATGAAAGGTTTTTGATGGAAGTCCGGCTGAAATTAAATTCCATAACTACTAACTATAAATTCAATTCATTACACTATATAAGAACTAGCTAAAATATACTATGACGATACAGAGGAACACAAAAAAATATTTTACTCAGGCACGTCGTGTACCATGATAACGGGATCCAGCGAAATCTAAAAGACCAAAACAAATTCTAGATAAAATCCCAGAAAATAATGCACTAAAAACAGAATAAAGAAACCCAGCTGCTAATTCCGATTTCTTAATTTTAACTTCTCAATGCATTTAAGGGAGAACAAAAAAGGATTTGCTTATAAAATTGAACTTCAAGGAAGTTTTCTAAAGTTCCAAAGTAAGACATCTTTTGCAAAATTAGGTTCGTAACTGCTAGGCACTGATAATTCATATTCTAAGCACCCGGAACAAAGAACCGGCTTGACTTAGCAAACTCAAAGTCAGCGTGCGAAGTGGAGAAAAAGGAACGAAAAAAGGAACCTTTTCACGGACGGTGGTGTAAAGTATGACATTTGAGATGATTTTAGAATGATCTTTTAATTGTTTAACTTGGTCTGTTCGTTTCCTTTTCCTCACTTCCGTATGCTTTAATGTTTGCCCTCGGCAACATTCAATTTCCAAATTTAGCAAAAAACGTTATATACTTCTCAGTGAAATCACACCTATCAGAGCACTGTGTTCCCGTTTTCAGTTTTACTGCGTTTTTTTCCAATAACATTAAGTTCCATCGTCGTTATTCCAAATCTAGCTTTGGTCGCCAACTCGTATCGATCTTTGTGAGGGTTTTCTTTATTTTAATTTTATATGACTGTATCTTAACAAAAGAAATTTTGAAACTGACTTCACGAAAAAGGAAAACAGTTCCGTACGACAAACATACCTCCCATGATTCATACAGGCTGAAACCCAGACCCATTAGAGCGAGTTCCCAGAAGTCACCGATAAGAACAGTAGTTTGAACTAATCAGAAGCCTACGTATAAGACCACTCGCTCACATACTTGACCATGCATCTGTGCTGTCACCGATGACAAATCAAAAAGAACCTTTGCATGTTACAGCTGTTAGCTTTGGAAAGAGTTTTGCAGTGACAATTTCATATCTATAAGATTTTTTTAAATACCAGTTGCGTTCAAAGTGGATTTCAAAAACATTACAAACCAACGAAAAGAGAGAATACACTCTTGGGATTGAGTTCATTAATTTCTATCTGAGTCGCAGTTTGTCGTTTAAGTTTAAAGCCATTTTCACGTGCCAAGGAGGTGCTCACAGCCCCTCTCCGTTAAGAGAAAACTTGTTCCTATTCTGTCATCGTGTCGTAGTTAGAGAGAACGCTACATCCATTTTACCACGCTTCTAAAAGCGAGAAAGGCCATAATTTCTGTTTCGCATCAAGGAATCGTAAGCGAAAATCCGAGTAATTCCCAGCTTTAGAAGTGAAAAACTGAGACAGAAATGAAGAGCTATTTTCTGTAGCATAGCACTACCAAATTGAATACTTCCTGGCAAGAAACTACCCGGTTTCACCAGTAGTATTCCACCGTGAATGGGTTGCCGGAGCGAGAGAGGATGACCTTCATTTTAGCCGAGCTAAGCTTGATGTCTGCACCATATTACTGTGCATGGCTTTTCCGTAGCGTTTGCTAACGTCGTGTCGTATTTGTAAGTGTTACTTTAAAAAATTTTCAAATACATGTAAAGATTAATTTTTTTTTTCACCATTAGCTATCAAAGTATGTAATTTAAAATATGCATGTCCTTTTTGTTTGGAAATCCTTAGCCAAATACTTTGGGACGCTAAACTACACATTTGCCTCTTTATTTAAATAATGACCTATTGTACCAGATTAGAAACAAAAGTACAAATAAAACGCATAACCAATCTGTCCTTCAGGTAAGTCCAAAATGTATAGAATCTGCAGAAAGGAGTGATGGAGTTTCTAAAATAACTTAATTCAAAAAGTATGCATTTTCCCTGGAATACATTTTCGTTGGCCATCTGCTGCTTTTCGCATTTGAAGAGCGAAAAGCAATCTACAATTACTGAATATTTTACTTAATATACAAAAAGGTTTTCACAATATATTTATATGCTATCTGTTTTTGTTTTATAATTTACCGTAAAGTAAACATTATTTCGTTCATTCCCTTCTAAATTTCTTTCAAACTTAATATTTAATTTCTGAAAATATGTTTTAGAGAAACGAACTGATACTAGTATATTTGTTCCTTTATCACCCAGGATCGAAATGTTCTTAGTGGCATTTCGTTCCTGGGTATTATCGTTCCTCATGTATACCTAAATGAACCATTCTTTCTCTACTTTTTTTAATAGGACACACATTTCGTGGGGTATTTTGAAGCCCCAGTTACGTGAACAGATAAAAACCAAAGGGGAACTCCGTTTATATGTTTTTTCGTTATAGGTTTTCCTCAGTCAAACGTAAAATGTCGACTTTCCAAAAATGCTAAATAGATCTTAATGTTTTTCGAACTAACTTTCATCATTTTATACCTTTAATTTTTTTGCTGTTAAAAATAAAAAAAAGTGAATGCGGTTAGGAGTGTGAAAATTTTTAACTAACGTAAAAAATTACAACTTAGTGCACAAAATTTGAAATTTCACCTGATGATATATGTTTTGTTGTTAAAATATTACCTCAAAAACATGTGTCAGTTACAGCTTGTTTTGCTCTGTTATGATAGCAGTTATACATATTTTTAAATGTAATCTTGCACCTCTAATTGAAACTTTTCAAAATGCAAAATAAACTCTAAAATATTCTGAAATTTCCGTAAGAGTTCGTTCGGAATTGCATTATTTTCAATAGTATTATGACCTACATTCCTGGAAAGATCATCATTCTGATCCTTAGTTTCTGTGTTTTGAGACTACTGAGAGCCCCTCAGCTATGTTCCAATTAATATCACAAAACAGAAACTACACCCTAGTGCTGATTCATTTTTTCTTGAGGTGACTTCAATTTTAATCAACTCTTTTAATTTCATTCCTTATATCTCCCATCCCATTTGCAGTTACAACTTCTTTATTTTCGTGTACAACGTCTATTCAAGTTCTTAAAGTAGAATCAAAGTCGGTGTAAGTGCTTGGGTGTATTTCAGATTTTTTTTTATTTCCCAGTACCGCAATGATCATGTCTAAAGTTACGTTGTTTTTGAAAACACAGTAAAGAAAAGCGATGAGCAGATGTGTTGACTGCCTTGTTTCTGGGTGTTAATATGAAAGAAACATAAAACCTACGTTCGGTTAGTTCATCTAACGAACTAATCGAACCATTAATACGTGGCTTTATGTTATTCTATTGGGTCTGTCACTAATGTAAATCGTGAAGGACAGAGTACTGTTTCACACGT
This sequence comes from Macrothele yani, assembly GCA_039090855.1. NCBI lineage: Eukaryota > Metazoa > Arthropoda > Arachnida > Araneae > Macrothelidae > Macrothele > Macrothele yani. Next base: position 149,347,979 of record CM077034.1, read on the forward strand.
TATTCATTATAACGTGGGAAATTGTACTCTGTCCGTCAAGATTTACATTAGTGAAAGGCACTATAGAATATTAAATAAGCATAAGAACTTAGTAGGTAACCGTTTGTAATCCACGCTAAAATCAAACTTTTCTAAATTGTTGCATTCATAGATTTCGATTAATAAATGCACTGTCCTAAGTGTTGTGGAAAATAAAACAGAAATACATATGCAAATTCTACTTCTAAGTAATTCCTTATTTATAGAAAAATTATAAAGTTATTTATCTCCACTTAAAGAAAGGGATACTTCTATCGCCACTAAAGGTGGGCAGATAGTAATTAGAGCCAAACTTGCGAACGCCAAACTTTTGGTAAGTCAGCAGCACCACATAAAAGTACCACAACTCACACATACAAGACACGCCAAGTAGTACACTTGGTAAAGTTATGCATTAAGATAGGAAAGCTGATTAAATGTTTTGCTTGTCCAGGTAACGAATTGCTCTGTACATCAGTTATGAATAAGAACTGTTTAATTTCCGATCTTGTGCTGCATTTGTCTTATTTTGACATTCAAAACATTGAAACTGAGAAAGAAGAGATGAATGACTTTGTTACAGAGCAATTATATCTGGAGGCTGACAATTGAGTGACATGCACCTTTCTTCTTCCTGGTTTTAAATTTGACATGCGCCTTTTTTCTTCCTGGTACATTTATAAAAACGCAGAATGTTAGTTTTCATACCCATGTAAAACTTCAGTAATTATATAGTTAAAGAGGTCCCATTTACCAGCTTGGCAGAGAACATACACTGGCGGAAAGTGAAAAAAGAACACCAAGAAGGAATTGGCAGACCATCATTAAATTTACATATTTTAATGGGGTCGAGTTTACGTAGGTGTGATGCTAATTTCGGGACCAACCGGTGAGCGCTTACGCCACAGCACGGAATAATATGCACATTATCGTAGGTTGTATTTAAGGAGTACGGCGAAGTGAATGTAATCAGTCGTCGGCGTACGGACACGTGCGAAGACCCTGAAGAAGCTGCAATGCGTGGACATGGAAGACGTGTGCGATTTCAGCAGATATCGGACTTTGAGTGGGGTCGTCTAGTCGGACTCCGCTAGGCCGGGTGGTCGTATCGTCGTATTGCGCAACGAATTGGACGTGAAGTATCGGTGGTGGTACGATGGTGGCGTAGATGGTCCGTGGAACATTCCCACACGAGAAGACGTGGAACCGGGAATCACATACGGTATGATGAACGGACCGATCGACGCATAAGAAGAGCGGCGTTGTCAAGCAGAACATCCACTGCGACGCACATCCGTGCTGCCCTTGCACCTGCCGTGACTATGCGAACAATCCGCAACCGTCTACTGGATGCAGGACTACGTGCACGTGTGCCTCTGGCATGTGTACCTCTGACTCCAGCCCACCGTCAGGAACGGCTTCAGTGGTGTCGCCAACGTCTGCACTGGACAACTCAATGGCGATCTGTCCTTTTCAGCGATGAAAGCAGATTCTGCTTGGAAGCCTCCAATGGCCGTATGCGTGCTCGCTGGCGCACAGGGGAGAATATCCACTCTTCTTGCATCCGCCAGCGATACGCAGGGCCTACACTTGGTCTCCTGGTGTGGGGAGCGATCAGCTATCACTCCCGTACACATCTAATGTTTGTCCTGGGTACGTTAAACAGCACCTCCTACATCAACATCATCATTCAGCCCGTTGTTGTGCCATTTGAAAGGTCGGTCCATCTTTTTGTTTTCCAGCAAGATAACGCACGCCCACACACGGCACGTGCAGCGCAACATGCACTGCACGATGAGAGACAACTTCCATGGCCTGCAGGTTCACCGGATTTGTCCCCCATTGAGCACGTGTGGGATTTTATGGGACAACGACTTATCCGGTCTCCACGGCCCGACACGACCATCCTCGATTTACGCGTCCAGGTTGAGGATGCTTATAACTCAATACGCCAAATTTACATCCAGCATCTGTACGACAGACTCCATGCCAGAAATGCACAGTGTGACGCAGTTCATGGCGGTTCAACCTCGTACTAACCATGTTACAGGAAAATGTTATTTTTCAGTTTACCAGCAAATGCATCTGTATTTTGCCATAATGTTTTGATCACGTTATCCTCTGTATTCCATTATTATGCTGTGTAAATTTCGTTGGTATCAGACGTCTCCTTCTTGGTGTTCTTTTTTTCACTTTCCGCCAGTGTATTTTAAAAAATAAAATTTCCAGATTAGATTGGAAAGCTATAAGAAAAAAAATAAGAAAAGAGCGTCAACGAGGAATATGGAAGCTTAGCAGAACCAAATGCGCCGTTTGGTGAATAACATAACAAATGTGATCAAATTCGGGTGACCTACCACTGCAGGCAGTACTGAGTATCTGACTATTAATGTTTGAACTTTGCATGAGTTAACCTACTTACGCCATTGATAGAATTTTGCTCGACGTACTTCTTTGTCTATTTCCATGTTTCCTGCGATTTTTATGTCCATCTTAGCAGCTATCTTCAACTATAGTTAAAAGGATATTGATTTATTTGATGTTTCCTTTTATTTTCAATTACTGTTTTCTCTTATTGTAGTTAAAAAAATTAAAATAATTGTATCCTCAAGCCTTGCCTTATCCACCCTACATTTGCTACAGTAACCTTTCTTGCGTCAATAAGGTTTTCCTTTTTACCGCACTTATTATCGGCCTTGTCCCACACTAATAGCAAAGAACGTGTAATTTGACTTCTCTATTGGTGAGAAGCGTTAAACTTTTGAAAACACCTTTGACCACGCATACACACATAGTCCTCCGTTTGCTTAGAAAAGTGGGACAAGTGTTATGAATATCATAAACAGATACAGTGATTTTTCTCTGCTTCGGTAGGTGTTAAGACAGAAAGTCAATTCCAATAAACCATCAGTAGATATACCATATTAACAAGCTCAGATATGGGAAACTCATTTCTTAAAGTATCTACTGTTCGCTACGGAGATCTAATTTGGGAGAGCTCCTGTATTTTTCACAAGAAAAACACAGCACATTAACGAAATTAAAATTGTAAAATATATAGGATGCCCGAAATGAGGTGATCCCGTATTGCATATGGACGGATATACGATACACGTTAACCAAAATATTTTTCGTAAACGTCTGTGTCACACAGCATTGATAATTCTTGAATTTCAGCATGTGCATCTAATAAATATGTATATTAACACATTTTGTCCAACCCATGGTCATTACCAGCTGTACTGGCATCGCTATATTTGTTCCTTCTTTAACCGTGTCTCCCAAATATTGTAGGTTAATAAATTTGCAACAACCATAATCAGAGAGCAATATATTCTTATTATGCAGTTAGATGCATCTAAGTTCTGTAAAACTTGGTTCACCCACGTTGTTTGGCAAGCTAAAAAAGAATTATTTTCTCCTTGTGTGCTACACATATACAACTCATTCAATCACTCTTAATGAAAATTGTTCTTCTATGACCCAAAGAGAGAATTTCAGCTCCCTTAATAATCATGTTTCCTTCTCTACAAAATAAAATACTCTGAAGCATTCTCATTGGCTTATACAAATGTGAGAGGAAAACTCTGTGACATGCATCATGCTAATCCATATGTACGTCATTCATACATGCATTTCAAGGTACAGAAGCTATAGTTCCAAAAAACTACTGAGAGTATACAATATGGACATGCTGAAATATAATAGGCTTTCCTTAAAAACGACATGTGCAACTTCTTCTTGCAGCGTTACCATAAATTTCGGGGACAACGCAAAGCTTGAAAGTATATTAATCTTTTCAAACTTCAGAAAATTAGTGAATAAAGTATAGCGATACAGACTTTGAAGATGTGATTCCGTATTTTGGTGTAAATATGACATGGACGGTAAGTAAGCTAATCTTCGAAAACTTGAAAACTTTGTCGTCCTGGAGCAGGAATCGAACCTGCGTCTCCCGGATAACACCACAGTATGCTAACCAATACAACACCCAGAACGACCAAGTCTCAAGCTTCCCAGTAATTACTATGCGAAAGCTTGAGACTTGGTCCTTCCGTGTCGTGCAGTGGTTAGCACACTAAACAAGTGCAAAAAATGTAGATGCAGAAATTTACTCCTTCCATCTGTATTTGGCTGTCTTAAACTGCGAATATATTCGTTTCTGCTAATTTCAGCACATTTTTGTATTCTCGAATTAAGCTTTTCCAGTCTGTTAAAGAGCGTCAGAACTATATAATATGAGAAATATATTTAAAAAACAGGTTTAACATGCAGCAATTTATAGTATTTTATTCACCTAAATTCTGTTATCTAAATATCCCATGAGTTAAATGAAGATTTTGAAACTGCGAAAAAAATCGAAATGTGGTGTCATTGTCCAGTTACTTGGCAATATTGTTTCCAAAGTTAGTTGACAATATTTCAAAGACAAATATATTTCCTTAGAGGTGGCAGCACAGTGCACTTAAGCGTAGTGACATCACATTAGAAGTGTACATAGCCCACTGGAATTATATTAAGTGACCGCCCCACTTGAGATATGCCCAAGGGTTCTGTTATCTATTTCTTGAGTAGAGAAAGCTTCGAACTTATTGAATGTCATCGTCGCATGAGGTTGCAGTATAGAGATGCATGTCTGTCCCCACAACAAGTGTGCGAAGATTAGTGACACCAGTTGAAGGCAATGTGATGAAAAATCGCAATTACAGTGAATGAAATAGCCGAACTTTTCAACATCAGCCATGATTCAACACACTACGCAATCCATGATGTGCTCCAGTTCAACACAGTGTCGGCAAGTTAGGTGCCATTTCAGATGACTCGAGAATTGAAACATCTACTTGTTGATGCCTGTCAAGGAAATATGCGGAGCTTCGGAGCAGAAAGAGATTGCTTGTACATACTGGAAATAAAATCTGGGTTCAATAACACAAACACTGTAAAAAAAATACTGTAGATTTTACGGTTTTAAACCGTTTTCCAGGTTTCCAACACAAAACCGTAAAATCTACAGTTTTATGCCGTGTTGGAGCAAAGCTATAGCTTTGCTCCAACACAATCAACACATTCGTTCCAGCCAATTTTTTTGTGTTTTCGTGATTATTTGGACTGTGACTCGCTCCAGCCAAATTCTCAGCTGTTTTCTTCATTAAATGCGGTGTTGGAGCAAAGCTATAGCTTTGCTACAACACGGCATAAAACTGTAGATTTTACGGTTTTGTGTTGGCACCCTGGAAAACGGTTTAAAACCGTAAAATCTACATTTTTTTTTACGGTGCAGAAACCAAGAGAGCGAGCATGGAATTGCGCCGTCCCTCCTCACAAAAACCGAAGAAGCTCCGCATGCCGCCATCTGCAGGAAATGTTATGTTGACCCTCTTGTGGAATGACCGAGGCGTAATTCTGGAGCGCTACATGTCCAGGGAGGACACTGTAAATAATGACGCGTATACAGATCTTATCAAAACTTATTTTCGACCTGCCATCAAGTTCAAATGATGTGGACTTCTGAGCACTGATGTAAAGCTGCAGTACGATAACGTTAGTCTCCATATAACCCGTGTAACGGTTGAAACCATACAAGACTTGCTCTTCCAGTGTCTTCCACCTCCGTCGTATTCACCAGACTTTTCTCCAAGTGCTTAACATATCTCTGGACTTCTTAAAGATTCAAAGGGACGAAATGCTTTCAGGTCCGATGAAGAGATGCAACAGGTGGTGCATGAGCGGCTGCACATGCGATCAAAATTTTGTTTTTCATAGGAGTCTATACACTTTCAAAGTTCTGGAGTACATTTTTTGCACAAAATGGGGTATTATGTTGAAAAATGATAGACGTGCGTAATACTTTTGTTCAATACATTGTGCGAAAAAATATCTTAGGGACTTCATTTTACTCCCTGTAGTACCTTTACTCCTATTAAGCAACGGTAGTGCCGGCCTTAATGTTTCCTAGCAGCTGATATTTTCATGTTTTGTCATTATTTCAGACATTTTGGTATGATTTCTTTTTCTTTTTGCACTGCGTAATTCGATAGACAAAAATTGAAAGGGTTATCAAAACCCTCATTTAAAGAACTATTTTATGACTATTGTATGCAGAACATACTTCAGTTGATCCGTTCATAAATATTGTAAATAGAAATTTTTCCGGTCATAAATTCTATGAGCGTAGTATAAAATTGATCCATATGTTTTAAACATAAGGTATGTGAATCAAGATTCAGATAAAATAACGCATTTATATCAGGTCATAATTAAAACCTGTATATCTGCTGTGGAATATTCGAAATTATGTTCTGCTGACAGTAATTTACTGGAAAAATAAGTTTCTTTAAGAAAGAGCAATTATTCTACAGAATCTCATTGAACATGAAGAACATTCATTATACGTTTGCTTTGTGCAACACAGCGTAAAGCAGGAAAATCTAAGAGCAAGAGAAATAAATCATTTTGTCCCAAATCTTACCTTTTATCGTCGAAAAATGACAAATTTTTTGTTATGTGTACGTAACGAGCAAATTATTTTGCTTCAAATTCCAGTTTTTATGGTGCATGTTTTTTTTTCTGCGTCATAATAAAACATTTTCAAAGCAAGCGGCGCATTTATGCTATTATTAGGGTTAGTATTAAGTAATTCATTAAATCATAAGTAAATAAATGTTATAAAAGTTTTTGAAAGTGAAGGTAATCTCACCATGCAGCAGCTCTTGGATTTTTATCGAGGAATGATGAATTTACAGAGCTTGAGTAACGAACTAACTATTTTGTTGTTAATTCTAGTTTTTATGATACGTGGTTTCATGTGCTAATTGTCGTTTTTCCTGATGCAATTTCGTGAATTTACGTTATTATAAAATAGTGTGCATGCGATTATTCTGAGGATTTTTTGCTTTTGTTTGGGGAAGAAGCTCCCTTTCTCCCTAATACGTCGTTTAGCTTTTTAGACCCACTTTGGATCTGGTGTATTTTCAGGTGTCATGTGGAAGCAACTGCGCCACCGGGGTTTCGCAGTGGTCTAAGCTGCAGCTTCTGATCATTCGTCAGATTGGGGTCGGGGTCCCAATCCCGGTGAGGCACGGATGTTGTATTTGTCTTACGGCACTGGCTCTCTCCCTTCCCTGGAGCTAGTGTACCTAAATTAGGAAGGGGCGACTGCTGATAGCCTATTGAGTTGCTCACGCAGGTCGCCAAAACTCCATTAAAAATCCACTGTGCCTATCGTACCAATTGCCAAACAGAGTGAAGAGTGTATGGCTAATGTGTCAATATTTGCAGACTCGCAAGTATCTCGGTGCCTGTGCCTACCGGACTTCTTCTTGGTCTGAGCAAAAGAAGCCACAACTTTACATGTGAGTGTGACAAAAATCTAATGTGATAACAAAGTGGTTTAAATGCAGTATGAATGGTTGTCTTCAAGTCAGTGTGTATTTCTTCAGAGTTAAGATTTTCGAGGTTGTTCCTTCTGTTGACTGACTGAGAGAGTTTCACATGAGTTCTGAGTATTCATTCCTGTGTCCTACTTGCCTCCGGGGTAGAGAGATATGTGGACATCTGAGATCCTTACCGGAATTCATTCTGTAGTGGATTTCGCGATTTTCCTTAATCTTAGAAGACAAAGTTACTTTTCAGAAGTTAAGGCTTTCGTGGCCGTTCCCTCTGTTGAATGGGTGAGAGAGTTTTGCATGAGTTCCGAGTATTAATTCTGGTGTCCCCCTTGCCTCCGGGAAAGAGGGATATGGTGACTTCTGAGATCTTCACCAAAATTCACCCCGTAGTGGATATCATGAGATACCTTTATTTTACATAACAATGAAAATACCATGGGTTATTTTTGGTAAGAATTTATTTAGCTACAGAATTAGCTTCAAAGTTGCTCAGGTAACTTCTAAAATTTGAAAATAGGAAATGTGGTGTGAGCAATAATTTTAAGAAATTCATAGCTTTGAAACCAATGGTTTATAGAATAAGTAATCATATTCTTAACCCTCTGGGGTGTCAAGTATTTTCATGTGCTTCCTTATTTTTGGTTTTGTGTCTGATCAACATTCTTCCCTTGAGCGGCTGGTTATGTGGACAAAAGCTGTTTTACTAGCGGCCTCGAGTTTTTGACTTTCCCCTTTGAGAGAAGGGGCACGACGGTACTGATTGACAGTCATGATAATGGGATTAGACTAATAGCCCTGTGCCTCCGGTAAGAGCAGAGAGTTTTTTTCTTTGTGTCGCACACCCACGGTACGACACACCCAATGTTCCTGTGGTCATGAAATACTTACATACAAAGTTAGTTTCATAGCGATTGTAATTGATTCATCCAGCATAAGCATACACAAGCCGGAATCACATCTACAATGTCAAAAAAGCGTTTATTCACTAAAACTTACTGTAACCTATTTTTGGTTGATTGAGGTTCGTCGTTTTCATTTAGTTTCTCTCCTTTATATGACTTGGAAAAAAAATACATATCGTTCGCTGAGGCTTAGTAGGCTGAACATTTTGCTAACATGAATATATTTCTGTTCTCTAAAAGTATAATGAACATCCAGCCTCCCTCCGATAGAAAAGGCACTTTTGTGTTATCTCATGCGAAAAAAAATGTATTGTATACTTAAAATTCAAAATTATTTGCATTGAATAGTTTCATTGCTAATTATTGCTATTTATTCGGATTAGTACTATGTGCTGACATTTGTAATGTGTGTTATACACCAAGCAGTGCTCAGTAATTTAAATAAATGCCGAATATTCTGAATAATTACCCTCTAAAAGTCTTAAATTTATATGCAAATATTAGGTAAAAAATGTGTTTAACTGGAAAACGAGAAATAAATAGAATCAAAAGCATACGAATATGCTCTATGCAAATAAACAAAACTAATTGTTTGAATTAAATTATCGCAAAAAGTTTGACCTTTCAAACAGTTGAGTTAGGGTTTAGTTATTTGCAGTGCAATTTGTAATTTCTATGAAACAGTACTGTTATCTGATGAGGTTTTTACCTGAAAATGCCGAAAATGAACAATTCTCCGAAAAGGGGAACAAATCATTGACGTGTCATTTTTTGAAAAGAAAAAGAAAATCTGTGTTACCTCCCCTCCCCTTCTCTTTCATGCTATTTCTAAAATGTGAGTGCTTCAGAATTTTAAAGCATTGAAAAATGTCCATGGTGCTGTTTGAGAAGCAATATTTTTATCCTGTTAACCCACCTCTAGAAATGAAATGCTGATCTATTCCCCAAAATGACCACTTCCCCGAAAAGGGGAACAAATCATTGACATGTCACTTTTTTAAAAGGAAAAAATCCGTATTCCCTTCCTCCCTTTCTCTTTCATGCTATTTCTAAAATTTGAGTGCTTCAGAATTTTAAAGCATTGAAAAAGTCCATTGTTCTGTTTGAGAAGCAATATTTTTATCCTGTTAACCCACCTACAAAATGAAATTCTGATCACACCACTACAAAACAATTTTCAGCGATAATTCATTTCTGCAACACAGAATATCTGAGCTACGTAATTTTAGCATTCAACATTTTGCATATTAAATGCAACTTTGATGAAACCTTTCCTCAGAATGGAGTTCCCTCCAATAAGTTCCCTCCAAGAATCCAAACGTAATCGACACTGGCATTGCGTGATTAAAAATAAGACTCACATTAAAGGATTATTACATTAAAATATGTTATTTACAAGTAAACTGTACGAGATCTTTCGGGTGGTCAAACGTACCCATCTTCAGGTAAAATGCAAAGCAGGATACAGACAGCAGGGACTTATATACAGTTGGCTGTTAGTTGGCGACGTAAAATAGCCATCACGGCGCATTGTCAAAGAGTTAAGGATTGATGTGGGCAACTCCCCTTTCTATGGCAATGTTGGGATATCCTCGTTGTCAAGTATGTTGTCTTCTAATGTTACCTCAATGAGGGATTTCCACGGTTGTGGCACTAAATAAGGCGAATCCTCATTACAACATTTATCACCAAAGGCAGAGATGTACAAACTCTCGGCAAAAAGGGTTGAGGGCTTGGTTTTTGGACTACCCAATATTGAAGCTTCATTCCATATTGGCGAATATGAGCCTTCTCTTGTAAGTCTAGAGAGGGATCTAGTTGTTGAATGGTTCCTAACGTTGTATTTCCTTTTCTCTTGTCAGGAATTTCCTGAATCATATTTTGCAGCTCTGAGGCAGTAGCTGCAAAAATGACTATATCATCAGCAAAGGGAAGATGAGTTGAATAATTTACGTTAATATGAACCCCTTTGTTTTCCCTCTTTAAACTTCAAAGATTGAAAAACCTTTTGCAATGTGGCAGTGAAGAGTTTGGGAGATATGGTGTCATATTTTCTCACTCCGTATTCAAATTTTATTTGTGCGGTGTCCTCAAATATTCAAACCTTTGCATTTGCATTTTCATAGATGTTATTAATATATATGCCTCTTCAATACCGCGGGATTTCAAAGCCCTTGTAACTTCTGATGGCTTCGCTATCTCAAGGGATTTTACATGATCTATAAAAGCCATACATAATAGGAGTTTATATTCACTGTTCTTAAAATGTGTTCCTTTAGTACTTGGATACTATCTATCGATCTATTGAGCTGTAGGTATTCCTGAATCTAGCCTGTTCCGTTAGTTAAGCCTAGTCCAGTGTTGCCTTCAAGAGATGTGAAATACCTTTAGTAAATATTTTATAAACCAATGATAGGAGGCTGAATTACGCACACGCACAGACGCCCTGGCGATCGTAGCGGTATAAGTGTACTGATTAGGAAAAATGCTATCCTGCACGCACCAACCCGGTAGACCGCGTGGTGAGTTATGGTAAAGCCTGCCTTTCCCCTTTCCCCAAAATATCCACGTGGGAGATAGGTGGAAGAAATAAGGAAAAAAAGGCTGTATGTAGGAGACTGGCTGAAGACGGACGGTTGTGTTAAAAGAGAGGGCGAGACCTTCATGAGGATCTTAATGGGGTATCGTTCACTTGACCGAAAGGTCACTTGACCGAAAATCACTTCGCCGAAAATCACTTGATCGAAAGGTACATTTCACCGAAGGGTCACTTGACCGAAAAGTTCATTTCACCGAAAGATCACTTCACCTAAAAGTTCATTTCATCGAAAGGACACTTGATCGAATGGTACATTTCACCGAAGGGTCACTTGACCGAAAAGTTCATTTCACCGAAAGATCACTTCACCTAAAAGTTCATTTCATCGAAAGGACACTTGATCGAAAAGTTCATTTCACCGAAAGATTACTTTACCTAAAAGTTCATTATATCGAAAGATCATTTCACCGAATGGTCAGTTTATCGAAAACTTAGAATTTTGTTGTTATAGATCTGTTGGAGTATGGTGCTGGTTTTTAAAAAACTGGTCACCTAAACATTATTGGATTGTATAAAAAATACACTTTTAATTTCTTTTAAACACCTCCCCATAAGTAGGTTTTTCGAAATATAACATTAATTATAAGTCATAGATAGACCTGTGCCTTTTTGCCAAATTTTAATCCCCCGAGCTCATATTCATGAAGTTTACATAACAACTCAAGTTAATGAGTTGTTATGTAAACACACTTATTCAGACAAAAAAAAATCAGTTTTAGGGCCCTTGACCTCGGTTTAGGCCTTTTTAGAACATTTTAATCGTGCGTGCTCATATTCATAAGGTTTACGTAAAATGTCCAGCTAATAATGTTGCACATTTATTCAGACAAAAAAGAATCAATTTTTGGGCCCTAGGCCTCGGCTTAGGCCTTTTTAGAAAATATTAACCGTGCGTGCTCATGTTTATAAGGTTTACATAAAAACTAAAGTTAATGATGTTGTACTCTTATTCAGGCCAAAAGAATCAGTCTTAAAGCCCTTGGCCTCGTTTTAGGCCTTTTTAGAAAATTTTAATCCTGCGTGCTCATATTTATAAGGTTTACATAAAATGTCAAGTTAATAATGTCGCACATTTATTGAGGCAAAAAAGAATCAATATTAGGGCCATAGGCCTCGCTTAGGCCTTTTTAGCAAATTTTAATCGTGCTTGCTCATGTTCATAAGCTTTACATAAATAGTAAAGTTAATAATGTTACACATTTTTTCAGGCAAAAAAGAATCAATTTTAGGGCCCTAGGTCTCAGCTTAGGCCTTTTTAGAAAATTTTAATTGTGCTTGCTCATGTTCATAAGCTTTACATAAATAGTAAAGTTAATAATGTTACACAATTTTTCAGGCAAAAAAGAATCAATTTTAGGGCCCTAGGTCTCAGCTTAGGCCTTTTTAGAACATTTTAATTGTGCTTGCTCATGTTCATAAGCTTTACATAAAAAGTCAAGTTAATAATGTTGCAATTTTTTTCAGGCAAAAAAGAATCAATTTTAGGGCCCTAGGTCTCAGCTTAGGCCTTTTAGAACATTTTAATTGTGCTTGCTCATGTTCATAAGCTTTACATAAAAAGTCAAGTTAATAATGTTGCAATTTTTTTCAGGCAAAAAGAATCAATTTTAAGGTCCTAGGCCTCAGCTTAGGCCTTTTTAGAAAATAATAAGGGTACGTGCTCATGTTCATAGGTTCACCTAAAAACTCAAGTTAATGATGTTGCACACTTTTCAGGCTAAAAGAATCAAGTTTAGGGCTGTAGGCCTCGGCTTAGGCCTTTTTAGCAGATTTTAATCGTGCGTGCTCATATTCATAAGGTTTACATAACAACTCAAGTTAATGATGTTGTACACTTATTCAGGCCAAAAGAAGCAGTCTTAAAGCCCTAGGTCTCGGCTTAGGCCTTTTTAGAAAATTGTAATCGTGCGTGCTCATATTTATAAGGTTTACATAAAATGTCAAGTTAATAATGTCGCCCATTTATTCAGGCAAAAAAGAATCAATTTTAGGGCCCTAGACCTCGGCTTAGGCCTTTATCGCAAATTGTAATCGTGCGTGCTCATATTCATAAGGTTTACGTAAAAAGTCAAGTTAATAATGTTGCACATGTATTCAGGCAAAAAAGAATCAATTTTATTGCCCTTAGGCCTTTTTTTTTTTTTTTTAGCTTAGGCGTTTTTAGAAAATTCTAATCTTGCTGGTTTATAAGTTTACATAAAATGTCAAGTTAATAAGTTAATAATGTTGCACATTTATTAAGGCAAAAAAGAATAAATTTTATTGCCCTTAGGGCTTTTTTTTTTTTTTAGCTTAGGCGTTTTTAGAAAATTCTAATCTTGCTGGTTTATAAGTTTACATAAAATGTCAAGTTAATAAGTTAATAATGTTGCACATTTATTAAGGCAAAAAAGAATAAATTTTATTGCCCTTAGAGCTTTTTTTTTTTTTTTTAGCTTAGGCGTTTTTAGAAAATTCTAATCTTGCTTGTTCATAAGTTTACATAAAATGTCAAGTTAAAAAAATCAAGAGGGGGGGGGGTTAAAGATTGCCGTTTCTGGGCATATATTGAGAACTGAATTGGGAACTCCAAACGCATTTCGCGAAAACGGTCCATGTAAGCCAAGCGAGGCGAGAATTGCACTTTAATTTGAAGAAAAAATTGCCGAGGATCCGAGGTACACCTAGTTTTGGGAGGGTGTACCCCAACTTCCGTAATATTATGTTCGGGGCCGCTGGAGTCTGTCAGTGTATCCAGGATGTTCCCCTTGAAGCGTCCGCGAGGTCCGTCATCTTGGGGGGGGTTGGCTTTCCCCCAAAATGTTAAAATGGACGTAGAGCTGTAAACATTAGACCCATGCTTTATATAATGATTCTGTACACGACCACGAATTTTCAGGAATGTGGAGTGAAACTGAACCCCCCCCCCGTTTCCAAGAGCTCTTCAGGGGTAACATCGAGGATACACTGATGACCGACTCCAGAGGTCCAGAATATAAAATTACGGAAGTTGGGGGTAGAGCCCTCAAAACCAAGCACCTCGTATCCCTTTTACAGACTTCACCAAATTTCTGGGGGAGGGGGAAGGGCATACATAGTTTGGCACTAAACACAACATGAAGCATAGAAATTGCGAGCAAATCCCTTACCTTGAACACCTGTCTGCGCTCTTAGAAACTTGGGGAGGGTGAATTCGTCCCACCCTCCTGAAAATTCGTGATCGTGTACAGAATCATTATATAAAGCAAGGTTCTAATGTTTACAGCTCTACGTCCATTTTAACATTTTGGGGGAAAGCCCCTCCCAAAGCTCACGGACTTCGCAGACACTTCAAGGGGAACATCCTGGATACACTGACAGACTCCAGCGGCACAGAATATAATACTACGGAAGTTCGGGGTACAGTTCCCTCAAACCAAGTGTACCTCGGATCATCGGCAATTAATTTCTTCAAATTAAAGCACAATTCTTGCTTGGCTTACATGGAACGTTTTCGCGAAATTCGTTTAGAGTTCCTAAAAAGGCCTAAGCCGAGGCTTAGGGCCCTAAAATTGAATCTTTTTTGTCTCAATAAATGTGCAACATTATTAACTTGACTTTTTGCGTAAACCTTATAAATATGAGCACGCACGATTAAAATTTGCTAAAAAGGCCTATGCGGAGGCCTAGGGCCCTAAAATTTATTCTTTTTGCCTGAATAAATGTGCGACATTATTAAGTTGACATTTTATGTAAACCTTATAAATATGAGCAAGCAGGATTAAAATTTTCTAAAAAGGCCTAAGCCGAGGCCTAGGGCTTTAAAGACTGATTCTTTTGGCCTGAATAAGTGTACAACATCATTAACTTGAGTTGTTATGTAAACGTTATGAACATGAGCACGCACGGTTAAAATTTTCTAAAAAGGCCTAAGCGAGGCCTACGGCCCTAATATTGATTCTTTTTTGCCTGAATAAATGTGCAACATTATTAACTTAACTTTTTGCGTAAACCTTATAAATATGAGCACGCACGATTAAAATTTGCTAAAAAGGCCTAAGCGGAGGCCTAGGGCTTTAAGACTGATTCTTTTTTGCCTGAATAAATGTGCAACATTATTAACTTGACTTTTTGCGTAAACCTTATAAATATGAGCACGCACGATTAAAATTTGCTAAAAAGGCCTAAGCGGAGGCCTAGGGCCCTAAAATTGATTCTTTTTGCCTAAAAAAGGGGGAACATCATTAACTTGATTTTTTATGTAAACCTTATGAACATGAGCACGCACGGTTAAAATTTGCTAAAAAGGCCTAAGCGAGGCCTACGTCTTTTTGCCTGAAAAAATGTGTAACATCATTAACTTGATTTTTTATGTAAACCTTATGAACATGAGCACGCACGGTTAAAATTTGCTAAAAAGGCCTAAGCGAGGCCTACGTCTTTTTGCCTGAAAAAATGTGTAACATCATTAACTTGATTTTTTATGTAAACCTTATGAACATGAGCACGCACCGTTAAAATTTGCTAAAAAGGCCTAAGCGAGGCCTACGGCACTAATATTGATTCTTTTTGCCTGAATAAATGTGCGACATTATTAACTTGACATTTTATGTAAACCTTATAAATATGAGCATGCAGGATTAAAATTTTCTAAAAGGGCCTAAGCCGAGGCCGTGGGCTTTATGACTGATTCTTTTGGCCTAAATAAGTGTACAACATCATTAACTTGAGTTGTTATGTAAACCTTATGAACATGAGCACGCACGGTTAAAATTTGCTAAAAAGGCCTAAGCCAGGCCTATGGCCCTAATATTGATTCTTTTTTTCCTGAATAAATGTGCAACGTTATTAACTTGACTTTTCATGTAAACTATTTATTAACATGAGGACTGAACATGATTTTTATGAAAAACGTATGAACATGATAAAACTTGCTAAAAAGGCCTAGGCCGAGGCATAGGGACTTAAAATTAATTATTTTTGCCTTAAAACTAAATCTTTGCGTTCTCTGTGGCACGGAGAAATCAAAAGTGCAATTTGAGTATGATCCCCTAACGTTTCGGTGGTCTGTCTGTCAAACTTGCACCATGCTTCAACAGATCCTGTAATGAAATCTAGCGTTTTCGATAAACTGACCCTTCGGTGAAATGACCTTTCGATGAAATGAACTTTTAGGTAAAGAGACCCTTCGGTGAAATGTACCTTTCGATCAAGTGACCCTTCGGTGAAATGAACGCTTCGATCAAGTGATCTTTCGGTGAAACAATTTTTTCGGTGAAGTGATTTTCGGTCAAGTGACCCTTCGGTGAAGTAAACGTCGGGCAAATGAACCAGACCCATCTTAATGATTCCTGATGATTACACACACACACACACACACACACACACACACACACAGTCGCGCAGGATGCTCGGTTGCTATTTCTGGCGAAGAAAGTGTATCTGTCTTTCCCCTATTTGTTGGCTTCGACGTAGT
This sequence comes from Macrothele yani, assembly GCA_039090855.1. Taxonomy (NCBI): domain Eukaryota; kingdom Metazoa; phylum Arthropoda; class Arachnida; order Araneae; family Macrothelidae; genus Macrothele; species Macrothele yani. The sequence continues at coordinate 149,364,320 of CM077034.1, forward strand.
ATCTCATGGAACACATTCTTTGGAACGCGCCATTGTAAATGACGTCAACCATTGTGACATCATTTATGGTATAGCGTCGACTCTTATTGGTGTACGTCGCACGACAACAAGTGGCGTCCCGTCATCGTTTGTCGCGCCCGAAAGTAAGATTAAAATGGCATCCTCTGTTTAAATTACATATTTCGCGTGTTAAAATCCACTTTTGTGTTTGTTTATAAGTTGTGTGTTCTACACTTTGTGTTTGTTTGTTTCTGTCTAGTCAATGGAGAAGTATTATTTTAAAGCGATCATTATTTGTTTTGAAAGTGAAGCGGTTTTTAATCAATACACAAAGAGAAGACGAGAATGACTTTTTCTTTAGCTATGCGACATAGAAACTGAACCTCCGGATTCTACTGGTACAACTGCACGGAGTGCAAAAAAAAAAAAAAAAAAAAAAAAAAAAACGAGGTATGAGGAAAATAACTTCTCTCTGCTTTTCACAGAACTTGAAAATAACTTGTCTATCTGTTTCAGAAAAACTTTAAAATTACATGTTTCTGGGTTTTATCAAAACTGTTATTAACAATGAGGAAGGTTCGCCGCTTTGGCTCAGTGCTCTAAGCGTTGGCTTATTACCATTCCCTTCGCTCGAGAAAGGTCCAGGTTCGAATTCCTGTCAGGCATGGATGGTGTGTTTGTCTTGCGGCACTGGATATCTCTCCCTTCCTTGCTGTCAGGGATTCTACATTATGGACGTACGACTGCTTATACCGCATTCAGTTGCTCTCGGTGGTCGTTCAATCTTCAATCAAAAAAAAAAAAGAAAGAAAGAATGTCCACAGTGTGTAATATGAGTATATTAAAGCTTTTTAGATTCAGATATTATGAAGCCTAATAATATAAAACGCATCTTGAAACAAGAAAAGTAGATTTTGCTGATATACCCAAGATTTGTTTTATTAGAAACTTACTAATTTCCAGTCTACCCTGCGAAGCTTTGTTAAAACAGCACGTCTACCGTTTAAAGATTTTGTGGCTCCTTATCAGGTTTAAAACACTCAAAATAAATGAAAAAACCGTCACAAATCGATTTTGTTTCTATCATGTTTCACGAAACTATGCTGAAGCAATTAAGAAAAGTCTCCTTTTCTAATGACAATATCTGGGTGAAACATTGAAATTTTTTCAGACGACTTAGGTGAGTAGTTGATGGATAAGCTGAGTGGCAATTATTTTGTACTTCAAGTTGATGCAGCAACTGATGTGCATACATATGATCAGCTAATTGCATATTTCCGATTCATTGATGGTGATAAAGTGCGCGTTCTATTGGAGTCTTTTCTTAACAATACTACTGCGGAGTGCATTTGCAACACGTTTGACACCTTCTTAATAGAAAATGGTCTATCATGGGAGAGTCTGAAGGAAGGGTATCACCTGTGTCTGTAACACATACTTGATACATCGCTTGCTGTTGAGTGTTCCCTCAGTTTGCAGCAGGCGTAATTGCGAATCAAACCAAATGGCGCACCGAACGCCTGGCGATGGACTGGCGTGACCCTGCAAAGTACCGTTCACCACGATGTCCTGGAACACGTACACCATAATCACGGCGCACCAAGTCGAATCGCGACTCTTCAGAGAAAATGACCTCTTGCCGATTAGCACCGCTATGTATGTGTTCAAAATATCATTGCAGCCTGAGACGCCTCTGGTTTTGGTTCAAAGTAATGCGCAGCAATGGGCTCCTATCGAACAGTCTCCTTTTAAGCAGACGATGTCTAACTGTGCTGGTAGGAAACAACTGTCCTGTGGAAGTGTTCCACTGCTACGGAAATGCCGTGGATATCGCTGTGCGATCGGTCACTCCAATGAGGTACAGGTGTCTGTGATCAAGTGCAGTCTTGGGGTTTTGCTGTCCATTTCCCGGGTTGTTTGGAGTCCGAGCCTCTTCTTTCCACTCATGCCACGTTCATATTACTACATGTTTCGTTTCGTCCCGTAAGAATGACAATTTCGCGTTAGGTGTTAGTTGTTAATAAAGAAGCTGTATTTAGGAAAATACAGCTTCTTTATTAACAACAATCCTCCTTCACTCAAAGTCAGTCAGTTGTTCGTAATGCGACGTTTTTTGGAGACGCGGCGTAAGGAGGCGCAGGAAACTTTTCGCCTAAATGTAGGAGTCGGTCCCAGCTGAGTTCAATTCGCCACTAAACCTTACCTTATTCTCCCAAACAGGACCGACGTAGGTTCTTTTGATTCATGTAGATTTGAACTCGATAGCTGAAATACTGGAGGGTGTAGTCGGCAATTGCTTGATATAGGAGAAAACGAGTGACCCCAATAACCAGTCCTTTTTTAAACGTAACGAAATTTAAGAGATGCGAAGCAATTTCCGTTTGATTAGCAATCTCCACGCAACAACAGGTTTCCAGCAGGCAACACTTTTCTATCGTGGAAATATCACGGAAGACGCTCCTCCACGTTTAACTCGAGTGTTTTCGTACAATACCGGTCGACACCTGATCGCCAAAAAGCCCTGACTGTTCCGTTAGTCAAAATTAAATCCCCGAGATGCCTAACTGACAGTCCATGAGCGAACTCGCCGCTCTTCAAAGACAAATCCCGGTCCTCGTATTTCACCGGATCACCTGCCGTCCAACCATCTCTAAGGGGAAACACAAGAAGCAACACCAGCAAATCAGATTATATGTAGAGGATTTTAGGAAGGGAGTGTCTCACCCTAGGTCTTAAGAAACCCTTAGAAATAGGGAGCTAGGAGATATGAGATATACTGCCCTATAGGAAAGTGACACATAAGCTAGGTAGAAGACCTTATTTATTAACGTGGGGCCAGTACCCGGGGTGCGCCGGATTAATGTGCTCATTCAACGCACGACGGATATTTAGTGCTTCGAACGTTCGTACCTGCCTGGAATCGAACCCCAGTCTTTTCCGTAGCAGTCACAAACGTTTACCACTAGGCAACCCGAGGCCCAAACAACCCGAGAGAACGTTGCGCTCGCTCTTATAGACTTACTCTTCCTTCTCCCCTCGGCGTCTCAGTAATTCTGTTTCCGTGGAGTATGCCTCTTTCTGGGAGCGGTGACCTTGCCTTAATACATCAGAATCAGTCGTCTAGATCAAAGTCAACGGATGCCGCTAGTCACATGCCTGGCTCGACACTCCTTAATGCGGCATACAAAAGAAACCCGCCACGTGTCTTCCACAGGCGTTGAAATTTGCCTTACATTTCACTTGAAATAATAAATTCAAACAGAAATTGTTGCTACATAAAATAATTATTGGGAGTTTGACTCCGTCACCTAACAGTTGGTTCTTCACTGATTGCAACAACTGGTTTAAGCATACTCTTTTTAACCGAATCCCGGACAGTTCAGCGAGCGCTACTCCGAACAGCATGCTCATTTACATTGACATTTGCATGTCCCAGCCTGTTGTACATAAGCTGTGACTTTCAAGCTATTACCTGCAATCCTGCAAGGTTTTGCAAGTGTCACAACAGTAGTGTAGCAGAACAAAATTGCTTTTAACCTTCCAGTTTTTGCTTAGTTAAATAGTAAATATGTAGAGCTATACCTAGCAATGAATTACTGAGTTTGGTTGTCATTCAAGCGTTATTTTAGGGTTATGTTTTTCGGCAACTCGTTCAAAGTGAGAAATGTGATATTTTTGTATCTTCTTTAAAAATATGAAATTCTTGCCCGCAGGTATGAACATATTAGTTCACGAAAATTGATTGTGAGCTGACTGGTTCACGAAAACTGAATATGAGCTGTCTGGTTCAAGAAAAGTATTACATAACCTGTCCTATTATTCGCCACGTAATATTTGTATGCCTTTAGAGTGACGGTTTTGAATTGTTCAAATAGAAAAGCATATGAAGTTCCATTAAATTGAATCAGCCGGTACAAACGCAATATTAAATAAGAAATCAGACCTTTTTCATAAAAGCTAGGTATAAGGCTTATCTTGCGTATTTGTCTGTCAAACACTGCCGGGAAGTTCTTCTCTTCCTCTAATTTTCCTGCTGCCGATGATCCAATGTATAGTGTCAATTTTCAAAATCAATTTATGTAAATGCTATTGGATATCATGCGAACTATGTAAAATATTGGCATCAGCGCTTAGCGTCTGCCCTTTTTCACCGGGTTTCAACATATCTGAAACATTTATAGATGGCGATAGGTCGGATCGAAAATGACCATGATAATTCGTTTCAGAAAGTAGGAGTTATAAATGCCACAACTAGCTGCACTCTCATGTTGACTACTGAGGAAATAATTTACCGTCTTTTGCAAGCTAGGTAAAAACTTTAACTACAATTTTTATAGGCTAAAAATACTTCATTATATTACTAATTAAAAACACTCTTTCACAGTTGAAATCACAACGTTATAACTTTCAGGCCTACTTTAGGCCCTTCTTCACACGTAGTTCACATAAATGGTACCATCTTTATATACACAGGGTAATACAATGAATTAGGTTTACCTAAATCATTGTATTACCCTGTGATTTATGATTTTGCACTGCACTATGATTTATGATTTTGTATTACCCTGTGATTTAATGATTTATGATTTAGGTTTGTATTATCCTGTGTATATACAGATTGTAGCATTTATGTGAACTGCGTCTGAAGAATGGCCTAATAAAGTAGGCCTAAAAGGCATTAAGTTGTGTTTTTAACTATGAGAGAGTGCTTTTAATTAGTAGTGTAATGAAGTACTTTTAGCCAGTAAATATTTTAAATAAAGTTTTTAACCTATCGTGCATAAGAATTTTTTCTTGGTACCCCTAGCAGGAAATTTTCTTATTCGGTTCTCGTGTTGAAGATGACCATGCTAATTCGTCCATAGATGTGGGATTAGTATGGGATTGATTTCTAACTGAGGTGATCTTGAAAATACTTGATGAAACATAGGCAAATCGTGTTGAAAGCATACAGAAACATGCAGAAATTATTTAAATGAAAGGTTGAAACGCCATCCAATATGATGTCCTTTCTCGATGAATGCCATTAGATTTACTTCAGATTAATTTCAAAACTTAATGTGTTTCGGGAGAGAAGTAACTGATAAGATATCAAAATTTACACTCACCAGCATTTTGGTGCGAATGTAAAAACAGAACACAGTTTAAATGCTGAAACCTCTGTTTTCGGAAATAAAATTTTATATTCAATATTTTTTTCGTATAATGTACTGAAAGTTATTAATCACAATTAACTAATTCAAATCTGTGATTATTATGTCGTTAATCTGCTCTTTCTTTAAAAGCTTTAGTTTGATTTATCGGAAGGAAAAAAGGTTAAAAACTGGACATCCCAGTTTGCATTCAGCAAAACATACGCACTCATTTTCATCTCCTTGGAATATTCATTTATTCTAAGAAACCTACTGAAAAGAGTATCTCTCCAGTTACCAAACATAAAAAGTTCCCCGTGGATGTACATATTCTTTTTAAAGAGATCCTATCTTTGGGTAAAGGTATGCGAGACCTGTTAACCCTCTCATTGAGGTATTAAATCATACACAAAAATCTTATTACAATGCGTACTGCTACAAATGATTTCGCTCAAAACTACTGGAAATATAGACCTCTCACAGGAGGCCATATTTATAAATCTGGTTATGAAAAAAATCATTTTAATAAAATGACTTTAGTGGGGAAAAAAGGATATGCTTCTCTCATCAACACAGCCATCGAAACATACACACTCATTTTGATCTCCTGTAGATATTAATTTCTTCTAGGAATTCTACTGAAAACAATTTATCCCATTGTTTGTTTTATACAATTTCCTTTTTGTGAGAAAAAACAACAGGAAAATACTTGAGAAACATAGCACGTTTTCAGCTGTACAAATAAATCTTTTAATTCTTTCTGCATTAATAACATTTTCGTGAACATAATAATGCGTTACCGTGCGGTTTAATTTTACTCATCTTCGTCAGCGTGAGGGGCTTTTCGTTCGGCAAGACATTATCGGAAGGCTTGTACGGATCGCAGATGGACAGATCATATATCATTAACGGACCAGGTGTTAACTGCATTCAGAGCCAGGTAATGGAGCATTCAGGTTCTTAGTATACATGGGAATATTTATATAACCTTCAAACCTAAGGCACATGACGCCAGTAAACAACACTTAAAAAGCAAAGGGATGGAGGGGGTCTTCGATCCGATCCCGGCCTTTTGATTTAACTACCAGTTCTGAAAATAGTTATAGCACGCCTGATCGCAATGTCCGATTGCACTTAGACAGGTAAAGTTCTGCCGTCGAGCTCAGTTCACCCGTACAAGAAAGTTTAGTCCTTCACACGACGAGCCGTTGCGTTAATGTTAACTTCAGCATTTACGTTCGGCATGCCAATAAAGGGAAACAGGTACTTACAAGTTCATTGACGTGTCAAATACACTCAGTGCAGTTACCGATGAAACACTAGACACTTTATTTTATCTTGACCTTCACTGGGTCAAATAAACATACACACAAGCCCGCACGTAACACCGAAGTCGGCTTCCCTTGGCCAGAAAAGGTGGTCGCTTGCGTCAGCCGAGATATCCACTCAGTTGTCGTCAGCTGTCCTGTGTATCGAAAAAGAAGTAATAGAGGTAGAGACTTCTCTTTCTATCAGAAGGTTCCGTGTCACAAGGAGCATACAGTGCAACAATTGCTATTTTCTGATCTTTTACTTTCAACGAATCCAAATTATACTCTCACTTATGCAGATATAGTAAATCAAGTTGTTCTTTATCATTTCAATTAAAAATCACGCCTATAATAGCCTGTTCTTTCACATAATCCAATTCTCTAGACAACACTCTCACCGTTCCATTCACTTCTTCTATCCCAAATTTGCTTAGGTCCGTGGCATCACTTACACACCGCACATCCGATATGTACCTATTTTTTTCTTCAATCACCTCATTCATCTTCCCCTTCATACCTCTAGTATTCCATACATTAATCTTACACTCACTCAGCCGCGATCTCTTTCTAATACGCCTTTTGTCATTTCCGTATCGTTTCCGTGGTGGAGCATCCTTCTCAAATGTGAAAGCTCCAGCATATCTCCATACTAGTGTCCTTTAAACAATTTCTTTGTGTTTTTTTAATCAGGTAAGTACACCAGTGTTAAGAATTATCCGTTAGCTGATGGTTCCAGTTTGTTCTTCAACCTAAGAATTCTGGAAGAAACCCCAGGGAGTTGGGATCTCCTCGACGATGTCACACAGAACCATTTTCAAAAATGTTTCTGAAATTATATTTTAGGTAGAGTAGGGTAGCCTCGGTAACGCAGCGCCTAACGCTGCAACCTTAATTCTTGTGAAAAAGCAGACAACACAAATTTCATGTCTTTGTGCTAAAGAAAGCATTCGTAAATGGAAAGAAAAATCATGATATCTGATTAATTCAACGGTTCACGAAAGATTTTTAGGCATTTTCTCTTGTTGAGGATGTTGTATTTTGGTCATCTGTTAATGCACTGAATCTCAATTTACCCTTCCAGACAGAAAAACGACATCAAAATCGATGCTGCCGTTAAAGTTTGAGCAATAAAACACTTTCATAGAAACTCCCTTGAAGGATGATATCCCGGGCCCAGTGACGGCAGGTCCGAATGTACCAGTCCCCTTTGCCCATGATCTCATAGTTGAAAAACTCACCACATTGGCAGTTTACCCGGATGAAGTCATTTAGGCAATTTTAAGGGATCTTCGCCTCATCTGTCGCAGGCCTTTTTTCAGGTTCGACGGACAGATTTTCAGGCCGCTTGAGGGTGCCACACTGGGGTCACCTCTCTCCCCACTATTAGCAGAAATCGTTGTGCAATATTTGGAGCATTCTGTTTTGGCATCTTGCCCCATTAAACCTCTATTATTTTTTGCGCTACGTGGACGACGTGCTCGTCCTATGGCCCAACTTTTGGATAATTTATTAAAATTTGCAGATTTAATGTCGTCCTTCCTTCCTTCCATTACATTTACGGTGGAATTGGAGTCCAATGGATCGCTTTTTTTTTGGATTTTCTGATTCGTAGGCATCCGATTTAAAATCATTTAAGTTTCTCCGTTTACCGCAAACCTTCTTTTTCACCAGCTATTGCTCTGTTTTCCTCTGCACACCGTAACAGCTACAAACTATCTACCTTTTATTTTCTCGTCCGTAGGGTTTTCACTCACTCTTCCAATCGTGCGTTTCTATCGGCAGAATTTCAGTGGATTTCTGAACTTGCTGCAACATTTGGGTATCACAATGATACTGTCAACAGGATCATCGCAAAAACTAGAAGATTGGCATCTACCACTTTAAGGGGTAACCAACCGAAACACCGATTTGTGGGTTCTATGGACTTTGTTCCCGGAGTTACAAACATCTTAAGAAACATGTGTCATAAGAATAACCAGGCTTTCGGCCTTAGAACCAACACTATATTTAACTTGGTTCGCAAAGATAGAGATCTGGTGAACCACCTGGAACGATTTGGTTTGTACAAAATTCCTCTGAAGGCAGTGGACCAATAGCCCCCCACCCCCACACACAGATGTATGTTGGTTCCACAATTTGGAACGTGAAATTGCATTTTTCGGAACATAAATATAACATTAAAATGCATGCTTCATCTACTGCTTTATCACACCTCGTCACTTCGGGAACTTACTACCCACGCTGGGAAGAATCCAGGATTTTGACAAATCCAGACAGTAAGATTCCAATCCTCTTTGCAGAGAGTCTGTACATTCACAGATTCTTTAATATGTGTTGCAACAAGGATTCACTTACTCAAGTTTCCCAGGCCTGGAAAGCCATTGTACCTGTAAAAGGTAAAGATAATTACATTCCACCCTGAAGTCTGGCACAGTGTGTGTCACCTCCTACCTGTGTTTGGTTCAGGCCTCCGGTATGTAAATTGTATTACTTTTTATTTGCATCTGTGATTTGAATTAAGTGGGAACAATTACCTTATTTATATGCCATGACAACTTTTGATGCGGTCATTTTCATCCGATGAAGGTCTCCAGGGGAGTCTGAAAGACCTTATGAGTGTCATTCAACCTTGTATATAGTTCATTAAATGTAATTTTACGAAGTACATCTGTCATCTTCAGACTTCATTTTAATCGTGCATAACACAGCGTGTGTTACCTTATCATTTAATTAATTTTCTATTTGGATAATTATCAAAGGAACTTTCCGTTCCAATAAGTATTTTAAACCCCATCTAAAAATAAACTAAATACTATTTGGAAGCCCATATAAAATTGCTTTAAACAGAAATAAAAACGTTAATTTTGTTCAAATTTGTAAACTTCGAAACAAATGCTTTCACGAGACATTTCTTCATAGTAATTTCAGGTACTATTGACTTAAAAATTAATATACTTTAATTGCCACTGGATGCAGTTGTGTGGTTCGTGGGGTTTACCGGACTATCTTTGTGTGCGTATGTGTGCTGTATTGTGGTAATAAACCATTCCCAACTTCGTTTCTTTTTCAGCTGAACCTCTTAACCTGCCTCCTCAATCTGACAAGATCATTAAAGGCAGTCGTACGGAGATATCTTATGTGAAAAAAGATTTTCCCTTCACATGTATCCCAGTGCCTTTCCCGGAATGGGATGGCGGGAGGGGGTGAGTTCCCTGCAAGCGTCTTTCAGATCCCCGCTCTTTCTCTATCTGTCTCTCTTTTTTGGCCTAAATTTTTCCATTTCAAAATTCGCTAGACGGACTTTTTGGCGTTTTAAGACTTTCCCCTTTTATTTATTTAAGGCACTGTGGGCTAACATCTAAATGTTCTCTTACCTGTGAGCTCTATGCTGCACCAGTTTTGGCCCGTTAACTTAAATTTTGTTTATTTATCGGGATGGAATGATGCGTTTTAGTTTAACTTTTTTAGGCTTCTTCATTTATTTATTTTTTTCATTTTGTAAAGCCCGATTCTTCGTTTGTTTGCTTATATTTATTCTACCATTTCACAGAAAAATAAAGAAAGAAAGAAAAGAAAAGGATATTTTGATGCGTGTAACTCTCTGCAATTTGTGAGATGGCAACGCTTGCACTTCCCTAATGTCGTCCATGACTAGCAGATAACAACAGCTCATACTAAATACGATCTGGTTTCAGTCAAGGAAATATGTCAAAACATACCATGCGGAAGAAAAGTCTCCAGACACCAGTGTTTTTCCTCCAGTACGGCATTTTGGCAAAATCTATATGGATTGTCCCACTTTAGACCAAATTACATTGTACCCTCACCGTGGATCCCTGTTATGACTCGATCTATTTGAAAGGAGCAAACTTGGAATGCATTTCAAGAAGTTAAATTACTGAATAATAGTTAAACTAATTTTTGCTTGTGTGCAAAAAATGGGAAAACAATTATTTTGAAAGATGGGACTTTTTCGTTCGAACCAATTCATCAGCTTCGTACGTTTGATTCTTCCGGTTTTGAGAACTACATATTTTTGTATCGGAATCGATTCTCAGTCGTATCCTTTGGTTCTTTTCGTTCAGTGATTCTTCCGGTTTACAGAATAATTTGTATCTGGCAAAACGATTCTGAGTTGGATCCTCTCTTGCGTTGACAGTTCCTAGTTTATTGGACGTTTTTTAAGTTTAAAGTTGTGTTTAATTCTTATTCAAATTTTGTTCCCCTCGGTTCCTTGTAAGTTCCTTTCAAAACATTCACGAAATTTAATGTATTTGCACCCTTCTGAATGAGGTAAGATTTTATGACTAGAACTTGAACCTCACCAATACAGCGTAGTATAACGTCTAGTGAAAAGTGGTTCCAATGGTATTGGCTTTGAGTAGTTCTGACTGATTTATTCAGGTACTTGGTTCTTTTCCTGAATCGATTCTTTTCAAGAAAAATTCGTTCGACAACAAATCAGTTTTATATTTCGTTCTTTTTGAACGAACCGTTCGCGAGTAAGACATCTCTAGTGTGTGCAAATACTTAAATGCTTTTGAATAGCTGTTATTCGATACACAGGGTGAATGAAACGTTTTTGAAATGTATTTAGTTAAGAACAGATTGCTAGTGATTTTCGTGGTTGCCCTGATTTTTGCGAAATAAGTATTATGTCCAGTTCCTTTACGCAGGTATTTGCTCCTGACCTACGATAAAGGTAAGTTAGTGATGTTGAAACCAGCAGTCGATGGGAAAGGATATGCCCCTGGGTAAAGTTCAATGAAGCGGGCATTTTATTAAAAATTCGATGTTATTTAGTAAACAATTTTTTAGAGTTCTGTGCCTAAAAAATTCCTATTGTTACAGATTTGAAATCATATTTTGGTTTGTAAAGTTATTCGAATGCAGATCAAAAGGACCTACTTTCTTTGTTTTTTACGCTTCCAACCGCAGGTTGAAGAAGCATATATGCTCCAGCTCTGTCTGTCTGTCTGTGTTCACAATAACTCGTGTAAAAGTGGTTCGATTTCGATGAAATTTTTGTATGTGGTGGGGACAACTCGGGGATGAACCCTGTTGAAAATGGGTGAAATGAAGTCAAATGTCAGGACATAGGAGCGCGATCTATTCCATTGCCCTTATGCGGCATAACTTACGTAAACATGCTCCGATTGTAATAAAACTTTATCATGTTGTTCCGAAAGTATACTGAATTGGTTCTGTTAAATATAATTGAAACGGAGTCAAAGGTCAGGGTAGAGGAGCGAGATTTATTCCAGAGCCATTATCTTCATAACCTGACTAAAATGCTTCTATTGCGACAAAACTTTAGTATGTTGTTCCGGAGGTATACCGAACCACTTCTGTTTAATACCATTGAAATGGTGCCAAAGGTCAGGGTACTGGAGAGAGACTTATTTCACAGCCATTATCCTCATAACCTAAATAATAACTTAAGTAATGATTTCTGGTATGTTGGAAAACGTATCATAATCATAGCATCGCAAGATTTTACTAACTTGTTTGATATTGCGGGTAAGCAGACCGTACCCATATACGGCGCAGCGATACAAGATAAACACGTAAAAGCTTTTGTAATGCAAAGATCATCCCTTAAAAAGTAACGTCATGACGCACAGCATCCGCATGTACGTAAATTTTAAATAAAAAGGAAAAAACTGTAGGGAATACCAGACTTTTTCCTTTACTTCTTCAAACAAATTGTTATGGTTCACTTTTTTACACAGCGTGTTGTTACGTTTAAATCACCGTTTTACATTTCGAGTTAGAATGAGTTTAACACTTGTTGATTCTTAGAGATATTATATCTGCATAATTATAACAGAAGTTAATCATTTTCTTTTAACTTCCGAAATGCTGTTGTTCATTTTCTTTACACACAGCATTGTAATTTTTCAATCTCCGTTTTGTATTTCGAGTTAGAATGAGTGTAACATGTGTTCGTTGCTGATATTTACTTGACTATTTTCTTAAGTTATAGCAGCCTCGAAATGTGGAACATCGCGTGCATCCTAATTTTACGTTCTATGACTTATATAGGAAGAAGATAGTCACGTTAATGTTGTGCACTTTGACTTGCAATTCCGATTAAGAAGACACTGTGATTCCTGTTCGAATATTTTTACTCAGTAAAAAATGCTATTTTTCCTTTTGAACCACGTTACTCGCCACCAACCGGTGTTTTGGGCTAAAAATCAAACAACAAAAGCGAATACAAAACAAATGCGGTGCATTTAAAAAATAAATATAGTTTCTTGAGTTTAACAGCGGTCGTCATTAAAGTTCTGGAAGTCATCGCAGTAGTTCGTTTCTGAAAAATGCAGTTAAATTGGGCAAAGAGAAAAACAGTACAAGTACTTGCTGGATGGACAAACTCATAAAACTGTAAAATTTCGAAACGTAGTCAAAATATTCTCTGACTGGAAAGTGAGTAAAACCTTACAAATTTCAGGATCTACTTTCCAAGTTCTCCGTGTATGTGGTTTGTTTACATTTTCCATGGTGAATCTGCTTGGCCAGCATGCAAAATAAGTATTCCTACAAAAAAAATGGAAAAAGGAACGCGCTTCTGCAGGCTATTTAATAAGAGACTTCAGAGAAGTCAAAGAGCGTTTTTCCTTTGGTTGCATGATCTTTAATATGCAGTTGAACTGACTTTCTGAACTTGCTTGCGTTTAGGAAACTGATGTCACACTTTCCAAAACAACATTGGCCGACATCGTTCTTCATCTGCTTGGTAGGTCTTCATTTTTTTAATTGGAGGTTTAACGACCGCCGTGAGCAACTCAATGAGCTATAAGCAGTCGCCCGTCTCTAATTTAGGGTCACTGGTTACAGGGGAGGAAGAGAGCCAATGCCGTAAGACAAGCACAACATCCGTGCTTCACCGGGATTTGAACCCGGACCCCTTTCGGACGAATGATCATCAGGGCGGCCTTCTTTACTAGGGATTTTTATGAACAGATAAATATAATGAAATTGACAGACGAAAGAAATAAGAAGGTAATTGTTACTTTCGATTTTTGTTATGCTCCTTTAATTGTATTCAGGTTTATGTTTGATTGAAATATATTTTTTTACTCTTTAAAATAAGACTTTTACTTAGATTTTAGACCCATTTTCTCTTGTTATATCCTTTTCGCGGTTGTACTAACGTTGTGCGGCTGGGTGGGAGGGAAAAAAAGCGGATCGTGCTTCCAAACCTAGCCCGCGCTATGCAATTCTGGATTAAGAACTAACGTGCTACCATCTATCGGCCACAGTGAAGCATGCAGCACAATATTATTTTATGCATCCCGAGTTATATTTTTTGCCGGCCCTGAAAAGGACCTTTATAATGTTGTGTCCCTAGTCCCCGACATTTCTTATACCGAAAAAGTTTTGTTTCCACACAAATGGAAAAGTGTCCATCTGGCAGAATAAATCAGTAGATTTCTTGGATTTGTTGTTTCTTCCGACGGATTGATTCAGTATCGGGAAAGACGTATATGATTATGAGAATCAAGACCTCAAAATACAGTTCTGAGTAAAGACTACAATTCTGTCGGAATAAACATTGTAGAATATTGGCTGCTAAATCAATATTTTTTTCACCCTATTAATTTGCGCCCTCAAGACGCCAAAAGCTTTCTTAACTTGAGTGTGAGCTCCTGTAAGTGGATCAAGAAACTTAAGAGAGTAGTTGAGTGTTAGATGCTGAAATCCTGAGCTAAGAGGTTATTGTAGACGGTACACTAATCTGTCATGTTATCACATACGATCCATACCGATAACTATAGAGACAGGATACACATCTGAGTAGTACTATTGTTTAGAAAATCTGGATCTCTTTGTTTCAACAAATTTCAATAAAAGAGGAAAAAAGGTTTAAAATTTACTGTCAGAAAAGACTTTTGATATTGATAAGCACCTTTCATATTTTCGAAATAAATATTAGGCTAATAATATCATTTAGATGTATATGCACCCTTTGGAATAAAAATAACTTTTATTTCTTAAAACAATTCCCTGCAGTTAAACCATAAAAGGCATGCCCCTAAAATAGTGCACAGTGTATACGCTACAGAAAATATGAAAACATTAATTTCATCTACATTTTTTGAGCTTTTCAAGGTTATGCAAAAAGTTCATTGTACCATCACATTGTGCATGAGATAAATTTAATTTTACACATTGGCTTCTTTTCCGTATTTCATTCTGGTAGAACAGGCGTCAGCAAACAGTGACTTTTAAAAGTTAATATCTCACTGATAAGGTGTATTGTTAAAACCTTTACTTAGTATGACCGTTCATAAAAAAGATCATTTTACACACGCTTTTTTCTTTGAATGATTCATCTCACTTCAACTATGCACCAAGAACTATACCACCAGTTTCTCCATATATCTAGTTGTAACAGTTTCATTCGAAAAATAAATATTGCCTCGGAAATATTTCGCTGTGATAATTTTCCCTAGAAGTTATGATCCTAACTATGTCACATTTCGATCGTCAGTGGGAGTGTGAAACGATTTCTTGTTACGGATGTGCTAATGATCGGACAGAACAAGTGATATTTTTTTCAGAATTTCATAGCCTTTTCCATATTTCAAAACGCACGATAATGCGAACTTTACCCACTCGAGGGGTGACGTCACTCTTTTACGACCGTATATCTTTTTGTGAAAATTTAAAGTACCTGTCCCGTTTTGGAAATCATACAAAGGACGTACTATTTAAACCTCAGGATTTTCAGTGTCGGCTATGATTCGATATTTTTGTTTAATGACGCAAATGGAATATCCATGAGTAATTGCAACCTGCAGTAATATATTCGAAATACTTCCTATTATTTCCAAAATTTGTTTTTTCTTTATTTACCTTATGTGTTTTCTTATTTTCTTTTTGCCTTTGGGTAGGCTTAAATGTGGAACAATATACTGAACCCGTTACTAAGATACAGAATTGGTGCTTTGTAACTTGACCTAACATTTCGTAAAGCCCCTTTGAATAAATTATTTATATTTTAGGACGTATCTTGCATATTCTGTAGTACCTAGTATTTTCAAGTATGGCTGTCATGTAAGTTCTGATCTGTTTTTTATTAAAACACAAACTTTTCAAATGAGCTTATCAAGAGATAGAAACAAAAGGTAACTAGTTACTTCTGCTTCCGGGGTTCAAACGCAAAATATTGCACTCCCATCTGTTTTTCTTTTTTACATAACCACGAACACACAATTATCCATATAAATATACCTCTCTGACTTAATAAAACAAGATTAACATTACATCAATGAGGGTGGCATAATCAAACTGAATGTATCTCATTTGCTTTGGTGTTCTAAACAACAGTACCACATCAAACGGGCCGAATGCAAGTAGCAATCTTTGGTCACAGTCGCAGTAATGATTGCATAGCTTCCACAATGTGAGCTGCAATCCTTATCTTGCAATGTACGTAAAACTACGCCATCATATCTGAATGTATGCAAATGGCATATCCTGCGCTTTTTGAGGAAGAAATGACAAATTTACCCTACCATAACTACTGAACCTGGGGAAATATGTTAAAAGCAAATTTTGTAAAGGTTCAAATGACAAAACATGGTGCTAAAAAACGGCACTTAAAAATGGTGCAAGTATTAGTTTTATTCAGTTTGTTCGTAGGGATTTCCGCACCTTCTCTTTAACTGCGCTTGAAGCATCCACCCGGCTGCCCTCACCCTAGTTACGCTTCTGTTAATAGATATGAGAAATCCTTTTTTTTTTTTTAGATTTTTGTGTGACATGTATTGTAAAATGATAAAGTACCAAATTCATCTAAAACGCCGAAAAGAAATGTGATATTTTAGATATAGAGAAGGGGCTTGAGGCTGATGTTTTCCAAAAGATTTTTCCTAAAGTACAAATCTGATATAAAGTTACATTAAAAAAGTACGAAATGAGAATAATATATGATAAGATAAAACACCTTGGAGGTACAGTATCTTTGAGTTTGTTATTTGTAAAATAAATTATATATATTTCTGGCCAGCCAAAATGCAGCACCAAGAATCACCTGAGACAGCAAAGCCTGATTTACTGGACACATAACAACTGAGCTTACAGGCCCGTGAGACTTGCGGAACATGCAGACATGAGTTGTTCGTGTGGCCCACATGGCTGGTAATAACGGCCGCTACACGACGCGGCATCGAACGAAAGAGGCTTTGGATGTGTGCTTGGGGTATGTCTGTCCAGGCTGCTTCCACACGTTGCCACAGTTCATCAGACGTAGCCGCTGGTGGTGCTTGCCGGGACACTCGGTAGCCGATCAACGACCAGACGTGTTCCATGGGCGACATATCGGGAGAACAGGCAGGTCACGGCAGCAGTGATAACTGGTGGACCGTGAAGAATTGTTGCACGATGCATGTCACGTACGGGCGCGCATTGTCCTGTTTAAACCGTTGCCGCTGGCAGGTCCTGTAGGTAAGGGAGGACTACAGGCTCCAAAACGTCGGAGATGCAGCAGTGGATGTTAAGTGTAATAACGATGCGTACCAGAGGAGTGTGGGTGTTATATCCAATTGAGCCCCAAGCCATAACGCCAGGCGAAGGACCAGTATGGCGATGCATAATGCAGACGTCACACAGTCTCTCGCCGCGGTGCCGCCACACGCGGATCCGACCATCGTGGTGTTGCAGGCAGTAGCGGGATTCGTTGGAGAAGACAATACCGTGCCATTCCGTAGTCCAGGTGCGGCGTTCAACAGCCCACTGCCGCCGCACTCGCCGATGGTGTAACGTCAATGGTAATCGGAGCAATGGGCGCCGTGGGACAAGTCACCGCTCCTGCAGACGGGGTCGATTGGTACGTAGTGACACAGGTTGTTGGACAACACACCCTAATTCCTGCGCTAACGTTCGTGATTTTGCCGAGCGAGCCGTCAATGCTCGCCGCACAACATGCCGGTCCTCTTGTTCGGTGGTGTGCCGCGACTGCGGCAATCTCTCACGTAGGCCCGTCCGTCCCTACTGCACCCACCGAATCCATACTCGCCTCACTGTAGCTTGATGTAGTCCTTCACGGGTGTCGGTGTCTCGGTACGATAAACCGCTGTCGCGATAAGCCATTATTCGTCCTCTGTCGAATTCTGAAACGTGGTGGAATGACTGCCGTATTCTGCGACGATGCATCAGGAAGCTTCCCACGCACAGGTCCCGCAGCACAAATACTTACACTACTTACACCCCGCCTTCTGTGCACCCTTCTTATAGTGCTTCTCGGTGGCGTGCCGGGCGCACATGATTTTCATATGTCCTGCAATGCTAATCGTTTGCACGTCCTCTCGCGGGCGACGCATGCTGCGAATTTAAGGGCAATCGGATGCTTCCTTTTTGGTGTTGCATTTTGGGTGGCCAGCCGTATATATCTTCATTTCCAATTTAATTTTTGACTGTTATTTCGACTAGCTGTACTTGTTCGCTTGAGCCTTAAAGTAGGTGGAAGTTGAATGGTTGAGGTTTTGTGCATTTGTTCAGAGTTAAGACTTCGAAGTCGTTCCTTCATTTGAAAGGCTGAGAGAGTTTTACTTGAGTTCGGGGTAATAATCCCTCTGTCACCTTTTCCTCCGGAGAAGATCCTCCCCGGAATTTACTTTGTATTAGTGTTGGGCAAAAAACCTCAGTTTTGCAGAAACCGATATATGGAAAATACAGGAGATTGAGGTTTCATGGCCGATCTTTGAAACTGGAAAAAAATATTTCCTTAGAAAATGAATGAATTTATTTCCGTTATATTTTTATGAAAGGGAAAGAAACATCATCTGTCATTTCGCTATTTTGGTTGTTGTTTCGTTGTCAAAAACGAAGTGCAGCCCTCGATGGTAAGTGATCTGATACATCGAAAACACATCGAGTTTTCAACCAATACATCGATAAAACATCAAGGTTTCTACTGTTACATTGAAAAAATATTGAGCGTTTTAGGAAATGTAATTAGTGACTGGGTAATGAAATGGTGAGAAATCACCATTTTATTAAACGAAAATTTTCCTCATCGAACTGCCGTTTCCCTGCTGCAAACGGAGAAGTGTGAAATATTTGGCTCATTAGCAAAACATCGAGCTTAACACCGATACATCGAAAAGACATCGAAGATTCCCCCGA
The DNA here is from genome assembly GCA_039090855.1 of Macrothele yani. Taxonomy (NCBI): domain Eukaryota; kingdom Metazoa; phylum Arthropoda; class Arachnida; order Araneae; family Macrothelidae; genus Macrothele; species Macrothele yani. The sequence goes on from CM077034.1 coordinate 149,382,900, forward strand.
TACATCGGGCATTTGAACAAACATAACGTTACTGGATGCTGAGCTGGTGAATATCACTGTTACATTGAACAGATATTTTACAAATCGACTGCCCATTCCAGCTGCAGAGAGAAAAGAAAAGGCAAATTGTTCCGTTTATTAGAAAAATATCGAAGTTTACGCCAACGTATCGAAAAAGATTAAGATTTCGACAGAAACTATGAGCATTTTGACAAATATTATGTTTCAGGATATTGAATTGGTGAGTAACACTGCTAAGTTGAAAAAATAATTTCCAAATTGTTTTTCCAAACTGCGGTACCTTCAGTTTATTAGTAAAACATGGGCTATCACCATGAGCCAAGCCTTGTGTCCCTGTAACGCGTCATCTCATTGGGCCGCGATGAGCTGACGGTACGACTGAGCTAACAAATTGGCGTGTCCGTTTGAAATGCGCGTGAAACGTGTCATGATGGAACAATAATAGCAGATATTAATGCTTCCAAGATGTAAGGGTCTTGTGGCTCTTCAACATGAAATTTGGCAAATTCCCGTACAGATAGCGGACATGATATGTACTGTACATGTGATATAAAAATATTCGAAATGAAGAACAATAAGTTCAGTACGAGATACTATGAGTTCAATGCCTGCTCATTAATATGCATTTAGTCATAACAACTTCCAAGGCTAAAGCATGGGTTTGCCATTTAATCCGATGATTCTGATATACATCATTAATATGCAGTAGAAAAAGCTATTACTGTTCTTTCAAAGCAGCTTAAGATCAATTGAAAAAGGATTTCCCAGTAAAATAGCTAAGAAAACGTATAGAAGATTTAAGACTGCCTTGATTGTTTATTTAATTTTCTGAATGTGAAAACAATTATTTATGTCTGGATTCAGTACATATCAATTGAATTTTGAGAAGTGCTTAAATCTGTGATCACCTACATAGTGAACACTGCTTGCCTGTTAAACTACAATTTATAACGGGGTAATAGAATTAGCGAAATTAAGTATCCATGTGTGGGGCCTGAATTCTTGGATTTTATTAGCCATTTACCGGTACAAGCTCTACTTCATAAGCAGTCAATACTGGTTGTAACCCAAGAATTATCATTATCCTTCAGATTACAATATACGACTAAGGTCGCCAATGTGCATCTGTCAGTATTTTGAGTGATAGTGTAATCACGTGTAAATTGTTCAATTATATTCGAAACAGTCCTTCGAGAGAAAATTCAAAAATCTTATCTACCTGCATATCCTTGAACGGTATTACATAACTTCATTCCGAAGATATTATTTTATTTAAAAAATCGTTCTCCTAGGTAGTTTTATCACTACATCTGTTTAAGTAAATACCTGGTTACATAAACAGAAAATACTGATCATGCTGATGATAATTCTTGATTCGAACTTGCACTTGTATATCCTTATTTTCAAAAAGTCGATCACCTATTTCTGCACTTCAGGTTCATATTGATATTAATTCTTAATTCGAATGCTACATTTCTATATTCTTATTTTAAAAAATTCGAATATAACACCTGTCTCGGCGCTATAGTTTAATTTTCATACTGATGTTAATTGTTGATTGAATGTTGCATTTGCGTATTCTTATTTTCAAAAACTCAGGTATGTCATCTACTTCTGCACTATATTTTCATGCTGATGTTAATTTTTTAAATCGAATGTTACATCTGTATAATCTTAATTTCAAAACTTTTCGTACATCACCACTTTCTGCACTTGCAGTTTCTCCACATGTGTGGGAATGAACAGATTTTGCTTGTTTCCATATTACATTACTACAAATAACCCTCCGACCAGCTCTACATGATGTAAGCGCTGATTTGATTATATTTCGTCACCACGTTTATTTTTTTCGTACATTATATTTATACAATGTTTTTTATTTATTTCTTCCTTCATTATATTTCGTGGTTTTTTTTTACGATACACAACTTTGTCGCTAGGGGTCATAATTGCAGATGATATCCAATGCAAAATACATTCCATTCCACATCATCATCTTTGTCAACCATTATGAATCCACTGCTGGACGAAGGTCTCCCCAAGTTACCTCCACAACGGTCTGTCTTGTGCCAGTCTCCTCCATGTCACTCCCGCATACTTTTTAATTTAATCCACCCATCTCCCATGTGGTCTTCTTCTGGATCTCTTCCTGTCCCTTGGAATCCAATCTAAAATTTCGGCTGCCCATCGATGGTCTGTCTTTCTGGCAGTATGTCCAGCCAATTGCCAATTCAGGGATTTAACTCTGATCATGATGTCTTTTACTCTTGTCATTTTTCGAATCCAAGAGTTCCTCTTCTTTTCTCTCCTGGTTACACGAAGCATGCACCTCTCTATGCTGCTTTGAGTTGTCTGCAGCCTTTGTATGTCTCTTTTAGCTAAGGTCCACGTCTCTGCACCATACGTAAGCACTGGAAGGATGCATTGATCAAACACTTTTCTTTTAAGACGTAGCGGCATTTTGCTCTTGAAAATTATGCTGTTTCTTCCAAAAGCTCACCAGGCAAGTTTTGTACGCCGATTAATTTCTTCATCAATGTCACCCTCACTTAAAATCTGCTGTCCAAGATAAACGTACGTGTCTGTTATCTCCAACTTTTCTCCATCAATCGAAAAATCTTCATTTCTTGAAAAAGCATTGAACATCACTTTTGTCTTCTGAAAGTTCATTTTTAATCGCACTTCTTTACTCTTGTCTCCAAGTTCCTGGATCATACTCTGCAGCTCCGATGGGGTAGTTGCAAAAATGACTACGTCATCAGCAAAACGAAGGTGGGTTAGATAATATCCATTAAACTTTATCCCTTTATTTTCCCAGGTTAGTGATTAAAAGATATTTTCCAATGTGGCATTAAAGAGCTTGGGAGTTATGGTGTCACTTTGTCTCAATCCGTTTCCAATTTTTTTGTGTGTTGTATTTTCAAACAGCCGAATCTTTGCACTTTCATTTTCATAGATGGTATTAATAATATTAATGCATGCATTTTCAATACCGCAGGATTTCAGATCCATTGTAACTGCTGATGGTTTAACCAAATCAAAAGCTTTTTCATAATCGATAAAAGCCATGCACAATGGAATTTAATATTCCCTCGCTCTTTCAGTTGGTTCCTTAGTACGTGGATATGACCTATTGTGCTGTAGCCACTCCTTAATCCAGCTTGTTCTCTCGATTTAGCCATGTCCAGTGTTACCTTCAAACGGTGTGAAAGAGCTTTAGTGAAGATTTTATAAACCACTGATAGGAGGCTGATAGGTCTGTAGTTCCTCAGATCCTCAATGTCATCTTTTTTAAGTAGCAGGATCATTGTAGCATTGTTCCAATTCTCAGGAATCTTCCCTTCATTAAGGCATCGAGTGAAAATTTGGGAGAGTACTGTTTCGATTTCTCCACTTTCTTCTTGTATGATGTCTACAGTAATTCCATCTTCTCCTGGAGCTTTTCTCCGCTTCATGTTCTTGATTGCATGTGCAACTTCTGCTGGGCGGACTGGAAGAACTCTGATACTGGTACCTTTCATGATGTCTGGAGTACATGCATCATCCCTTTCATATAATTTGGAGTAGAAATCTTTCGCTCTTGTCAAAATTTCGCCTCTATTTCATGTTACAGAACCAACTACTTTTCTCAGTGCCATAATCTGTTTTCTTGCCTTACTGAGATGTCCCTTTGCTATCTTTAAGCTTTGGTTGTTTTCAATTGCTTTCCTCACTAGTTCACAGATGAATTTCCTTACGTCTTTAGTGATAATTTTTCGCACTGTCTTGCATAGCTCTGTGTATTCTACTTTGGAAGTCATATCTTCTTTAGTTGTCCTCATCTCTCTTCTTTTTTGCATCAACATTTTGGTTTTCCTGATAATTTGTTCACATGCAACTTGTTCTTAGACCCAGCTAATTTTGTTGCTGTTTCCATAAGAGGTTTGGTTACTTTTCTGTTAACTTCAGCAATATCCACTTCTTCCGATGTTAGGCCTTCTAAAGCAGAGAATCTGTTCTTTAGTTACAACTTGAAGGAATTATGGTGTTTTTTAAGGTTCGTCATGTAAATACATTTAGTTTGCCTTATGAGTTAGTCAAGTTCGAGTTTAGTGTTGAGATGCATCTTAAATCTCACCGATCTATTGTCACTACCTCTGTTGAACTTGTTTAGCACACTGCAGTCTTCTATGACGAATTTTTTGTTACACATAATAAAATCAATTTCACTTGTCGTCCCATTTGGATGTCTCCATGTCCATTTCCTGTGTGGCTCTTTCTTGAAAAAGGAGTTCAAGATGAAAAATCCTTCTGCCTCTGCAAACTCAACGAGAGTATTCCCACGCTGGTTTCTGTTGCCGTGACGGAATTTACCTACTGAAGTTTCATTCTGTTGCCGTTGCCCTATTTTTGCATTGAAATCTCCCATAATTATCTTCAAGTGCTGCTTACCTTTATTATTTAGATGACGAATTTCCTCATAAAATTCTTCAATTTCTTCTTCAGGAGGACTTGTGGTGGGTGCATAAGATTGAATAATATGAGTCTTGTATCTTCTCGAGAGTTGGAAAACGGGTCGTGCAGCTCTGTCAGAGGAACTTTCAACTTCTACAACTTTATCCTTCAGTTTCTTGTTATTATATATACAACACCACTAGTTCTGCCAGTATCTGAACCACGATAGTAGAAGAGATGTCCACTTTTCAGTTCAATGAGATCTTCTCCTTTTCTCCTTACTTCACTTAGCCCGACGATGTCCCACTTGATTCTTTCTAGTTCCTCTTCCAATTCAAGAAGCCTTGAATCAAAAGATAGGAGCGTCCATTATACGCAGCCAAGGTCAGCATCAGATGGCAGCCTAGTCCGGTCCTCCGGGGACTCTTAGCACCCTCTGCCTTCATGTCGCACTGGCCCCTGCCTTGGCCAGGTGCATTCAAGCGGCCGGTGACTGAGGGCCAAGATTTAAGTTGCGGAGTCATTTTGGAGGAGTTTGGCCGTAACTTACCATGCTGGCCAAGCGGGTTGGTGAGTGTGAGATAGCATTTCCTCTAATCCCGATGGTATAGTTATACCGCTATTGGCGGTAGTCAGAGCCCCTTTACTGGGAACAGGAAGCACCACGAGAAGGCGGGGTTGACATTTTTCAAGGAGAGGCTGTGATGTTACGCATCACCTGACCTTACATCATTGCACATATTTGCACCTAAATATTCGATTGAAAAAAATATTTTACCTTTCGATTCCATTTCTATATAACCCCTCAATGTGCAGTCAGTATTTAAAGTTACGCATAGATGATTTTCCGCTAGTGTGCATAAAAATAAATTACGTTTCTTCCGAGATCTCTTCTACTAAAGCTACGATTTGAAAAAAAAGTATTCCTGCGCCGGAAATAATTCTTGATGGAAAATGTTTTCCATAAATTTTCTAATATTTAATAAACAAATATTTAGCCACCAGGTGATGTAAGGGTTTATTTCTGCTTCTGATGCATTTGCACTAAGATCGGTGCTTGTGAAAACTTGAGGGAAAGAATTATTTCGTGGACCAAAACCACTCACGGCAGAAAACCTTTTCAGAATACTTTTTCTTAAAACAATGCATGGTTTCAAATACATGTACTTGGAGTGCCACTTTTCCAAAATTAGAAATCAACGCTGCCAATGTTTTGTACTAGTTTTGTACACCCAAAAGAAAATTTTGTACCCCACCGGAAGTGGTACTTTTCGGCTCTTTAAAAGTGGCACTCTAAGTTCATGCTAAGTGCCATTTTCTCAAAATCGAAAATAACTATTGCCAAAGTTTTGTACTAGTTTTGTACAGTTTTGTACACCCAAAAGAAAATTTTGTACACCACCGGAAGTGGTACTTTTTGACTCTCCTTTGTAGCCCTCGAGAATGTACTTGAAGTGCCACTTTTCCAAAAATGAAAATAAACACTTCCAAAGTGTTGTCCTAGTTTTGTACACCCAAAAGATTATTTTGTACACCACCGAAAGTGGTACTTTTTGACTCTCCTTTGTGGCCCTCGAGCATGTACTTGGAGTGCCACTTTTCGAAAAACGAAAATAAACACTGCCAGAGTGTTGTCTTAGTTTTGTACAGTTTTGTACACCCAAAAGAAAATTTTGTACACCACCGGAAGTCGTACTTTTTGACTCTCCTTTGTGGCCCTCGAGCATGAACTTGGAGTGCCACTTTTCCAAAATTAAAAAAAAACATTTCCAGAGTGATGTCATAGTTTTGTACACCCAAAAGAAGATTTTGTACACCACCGGAAGTGGTACTTTTTTACTCTTGATTTTCGAAGCAGTAGCTTAAATGGTTAACTAATTTGATTAATATTCCTAGTTTGTTGCATATAAAACACACTTTTGTAATAACCCAGAAGCCGAACGGCCAAGTTGGAGGAATCACCAAAAGAATTTATGTTTAAAATCTCCTTTCCCTTAATTTTTCACTCAATGAAAGTTTGAAGGTCATCAATATAAAAAAATCGTCACATTGTGATTCATCATTTGACACAAAATAGCTCTTAGATCAACATACAGCAACAATACGTATTCGTTTAAATCTCTTTCTTTATATCAGTTACCCGCAATTATTTGCAATCTTTCTCTCTCTACCCCCCCCCATTATTTACAATCAAGGTTGTCTATATAAATTTTGCTGTGACTCACTGGCAGTGTCGCTAAAATGTACAAGCTGTTTACAGAAGTAACGAACTCTTCAGTGATAAAATGTTTAGTTTAGAAGCAACTCAAAAGGAGGGTTAAGTTACAGGTATAAGTCACAGACTGAAATTCAAGCAATTTGAATTTCTGCGCAATGATTTTTAAATCTAGTGGTTTTCAGTTTAAACAATTTTTTTGTATTTAAGCGTTGCTTTGTAGAAATAAAACGATATTCAGTGAAACTTCGGCTATGCGTACTCCAGTTATATTTTTTGACATTTATACGTAATTATGCAATAGTCCCGATATTTTACTGAATTTTCTAAGCTTTTCGAATTCGATAATAGCTAATTAATTCATTTATACGCTTTTTTCGATGTACATAAATTTTGTAATTTCTGATTATCACAAACTCACAGTTCTTTGATTCGTTTACATATACGTAACCGGTATATCACAAGTTTGAGAGAATCGAGACAGCGTTACTGAGTTCTTGGTGCAGCCAAAGTTGAACCATCATCCCATCAGAGAAGGGTACGCTGTTTACTTTCGGTTAGCGTTCTTGCATTCCTTCTTTGTGCAAAGTTGAACTTTGATCTCATCAGAGAAGGATATGTTGTTTAGTTTCGGTTTGGATGAAAAATTTATTTCGCAATCTTTGCTCTGAATAAAACGTGCACTTAGGCAAGCTACAACTTTTGGCATGGTGCGGACGTTTTTTTGTTGTTGTAGTTCAGCCGTGAAATAGATGGTGCAAAACTTAATAACGTTCATAGCTATGTTTTTTCTCTGACTTTGACAAATTTTAAACAAGCAAAGATTAGAGAATATTTTACTCAAATACTATTGAGAAATCAACTTGTAAACAATTTGCTTTGAAAAGAGCGATGCTAATAAAGAAGGAGTAATAGGGGTATGAATATAAAACAAAATAACATTCGGATTTACTACAAAGTTCTTAAAAAGTAAATTTTTTTTTTTCATGTATTGAAAATGCGAAATCGTACGTAATCATTTTGTCACGTAGTTTTTAAAATATTTGGCCAAACTTTGGAAACTTGTTTTACCGCCATTTTGGTGATAAAAAAATCATATAAAGGGCAGGAAACTTTTTCCCGCAGCGTTATCCCCCATGAGCATGGGCATCCGCTGCAACCTTTCCGGGGAAGGGGCAAACGGGTACACTCCCACTATCATAATTATTGCTTAAATTTATAGTACCTCTGCGTCTTTATATGGCATAGTGGGGGTTGGGTCAGGCGAGTGCATCGAGCCCCTAAAGCTAGGGTGTGGGTTCGGAGCACTGCTAGCCCCACCTCCCAAAGTTTGAAAGAGGGCCTGGCTGGCAGTGCAAAAATATGTGTCCAAGTTCCCAAAGTTTGGGAACTTGGACACATCTTTCTTTCTATAGTCAATATGTAGTATTGAAATAACGGACAATAATAATAATTATATCATTTAGCAATTGCTGGCCCCTGATTATTTATATCTGAGTCAAAAAGTTTAACCTTACTGTAGGCTTCTTGCTAAATTTAATAATCAACTTACTACAGTCTTTCTGTATGGAAACATTAACTTGGGGTTACATAAAACAATTGCACTGCTCCATCGTCCTTTATTAAGTATGAGTATAAACCCCTTTTTTATAGACATTTATCTGTTTATTTTTATACCCCCTTCAATTATCTGTTTCTTGCACTTTAGAAGAGATACTATGATATAAAAACTGCTAACATCTTGGTTTTGTCGAAATCTATCAATCACATTTTGAATGAGTTCATGTTTATTCTCAAAAACCTTTTCTCGATGAATACTCATCATGCACAGTCCAGATAAACGTCCATCTGCCATTTTTGACCGTAACCAGGTTTTTAACCGTTCTCACAGTGCTGAAGGACCTCTCCACTGGGCAGGTTGTTACTGGTAATGTTTGAGCAATAAGAATAGCCTGTCGAACAGAAGGAAACAGATCACTGTGTTTGAGCAAGCCTAAAGTTCGTCTTCACATCCATCATCTTGTTTTTTCCTTCCTGACCACATTTCAAACTGTTATGGATAGGTTTTGCTCATGTGTGTAATTAATAGTTAAATTTAGCAAATGTTAAAATTAAGGTAAATATTGACTTTAGGTGAAAATTAAAATTTGGGAGACGGGTGAATGCATTTCGAAACAAAAAGTAAATTCAATCAATTAAGGCCATGATAAATGAAAATAAAATGCAATGGAACACTGGTATTAGGACATTCTAAAAGTTATTATTGAAAGTTTGCGTTATTTGAATTTACGATGAGCTATGACACCTGCAAGTGTAAAATAAGTAATTATTGTTTACATGTGTACCAAATTTGTGAACACTAAAAAATGGATAGTACACTTTGGAAGCACTGATATCCTAATAGAAAATCCCCCAAATACGTGGCGTCAGTTGAATAAACAAATACATCGCACTTTCCACGTTTTACCAACACACAGCACACTAATTTTTCGGTTGCTGGATGTCCTACACATTGAAGCTATTCGACCCTTTGGCTGCGGGTTGTAATACGATCGCTCTGCAATCGCCTTATTGATGCACTGCTGACGGAAAGTGCGAGGCCACATGGAGATTCCTCGTGGAGGATGTAGATCATACAATTGTCGGTGGTTGTACTAAACTATGTAATTATAGCCTTGATGTTTTTCTTAACACTCACGGTTACACTTCACAGTAGCATCTGTAAAGAGATCGTTTTCCAAATTAAAATTTGTAAAAACTATTTGAGAAGCATAATGTCACAAGATAGGCTGCAGGAATTGTCACTGCATAGAAAGGCAGTTTGACAAAAGATTGGACCTCAACGCTTAATAATTTCGCCAAAAAATGAAGGCTAAAAAGAAAGACTTAGGCCTAAAAACATGAAAATTTCCATTTATCGCATAATTTTTTTTTCCACTTGTATTTTAATCATGTAATTATAATTTATATTATATCTATATTATGTAGTTATATGGTACACTCAGTGGTCGAAGTGGCACAGAGCTACTGCCGGTATGGTGTAGACCATAGATCCACATAGTATAAATAAGAGGTTTCGAAAGAAATACATTACATTCTGTATAACTGTTTTTTTTTTTGGTATTGAAAAATTAATGTACATAATTTTATAAAATTAGTGTAAAAATTAAAAACACTTCATTAAAGATTTTGTGGTCGGTCTCTTTCAGTCTCAGCTGCTAATTATCAATTTTATCCGTTAAAAATGCCATTTGCCGTTCTTTGCTTTAAAATTTGTGCTTTCATCCTAATATCTTTACGTAGTTTGTGAAGGGTTTATAATTTATTACATACCGGGATGGTAAATACCGTTTTTTTAAACCGCCGATATGCTCACTTCCATTTTTGTTAACTACCGGTATGCCATACCGGCATATTTCGAACACTGGGTATAGTACTCGTATATTTGTAAACATCCCATACCTGCACATTGCATTTCCACACGCACTCTTTTTTTCCTGGCCTGCATTGAAGTTTTGTTGTACATGCAAATTAATATCTGCAGCTACGAAATCCATATTGCATTCTTGCAGTGTAGAATACTGAATTCCCTGTTTGTATACACAACCGTATCCAATAACGATCACTAAAGTCTCATAGCTGTTAACCTTAAACATTTAAATATATTTTACCGAATTCGTTTCAATGCGATAAAACGTATATTCATGATTATGCATCTGACAGCTCACCGTGTTAAATCTGACTGGCTGATTGATAACCTTGCAGTATGTACTTCTGTTCCAAAATTTATTTTAAAACTTAAAACTTCAGGGCTCTATAGGTAGTTCCTTTACTTTACCAGACAGTCTCCCTAACTTCCTGACATCCCTATTTTCCCAAAACAAATACCGTGAAAAACACATCCCTCCTAGTGTCCGAAATACTGAAAAAACTCTTATGCTCAGGGGTGCAAACATGAACTTTCCGGGTTTGCACAAGTGGTGCTAGTTACGCCACTGCGAATGCGCCGAGGTGTTTTGCAACTTCCCATTCCCCCAACCTTGCTCGGCATGGCTGCTAGACTGGAAGCGATGATAAGCGCAGATTTGAATTCCTTTTCCTCGCGTTTTTGAAATGCTTTTGCTGAAAGCATTGTTAAACAAAGCAACAAAAAACTGTTTCTTTTCTTCCTTTACTGTAAAAATGAAGGCTCCGACAATTTCTTAGTTTATACAAGACAACCGCACGGAAATTTGCGACCTTGAACAAATAAAAGTTGCGTATAATGAACACAAAAACAGTTGGTTGTGTATAATGAACAGGAGTAAAAGTATGTAATAAACTGGAAAGAGATAGTAGTGTTTACTTCTGTATTTCGAAAGATGACACTCTAAGAGCATGCTGGACAACCAAAGAGAACCATCTCCGGAGGGGTACATAACTCTCTTTTGTCTGTACAAAACTAGTACACCATTCGGGCAGTGTTTATTTTCGATTTTAGAAATATGGCACTCCAAGTACATGCTCGAGTGCCCCAAAAGGAGAGTCAAAAAGCACCACTTCCGGTGGTGTACAACATTTTCTTTTGGGTGTACAAAATTAGGACAACACTCTGCCAGTGTTTTTTCTCAATTTTGGAAAAGTGGCACTCCTAGTACATGGTCGAGAGCCACAAAGGAGAGCCAAAAAAGCACCATTTCCGGTGGTGTTCAAAATGTTCTTTTGGGTGTACGAAACTGTACAAAACTAGGACAACATTCTGGCAGTGTCTATTTTTGATTTTGGAAAAGTGGCCCTCCAAGTAGATGCTCGAGGGCCACAAAGGGAGTCAAAAAGTACCACTTCCGGTGGTGTACAAAATTTTCTTTTGGGTGTACAAAACTGTACAAAACTAGGACAACACTCTGGCAGTGTTTATTTTCGTTTTTGGAAAAGTAGCTCTCCAAGTACATGCTCGAGGGCCACAAAGGAGAGTCAAAAAGTACCACTTTCGGTGGTGTACAAAATTTTCTTTTGAGTGTACAAAATTGTACAAAACTAGTACAAAATTTGGCAGTATTCATTTTCGATTTTGAAAAAGTGGCACTCCAGCATGTACTTGGAGTGCCACTTTTAAAGAGCCGAAAAGTACTACTTCCGGTGGTGTACAAAGTTTTCTTTTGGGTGTACAAAACTGTACAAAACTAGTACATAACTCTGGCAGCGTTGATTTCTTATTCTGAAAAAGTGGCACTCCAAGTACATGTATCTCATGATTTCATCGCCAGGGTCGTAGACATATATACTAATTTTACCGATATCTCTGCTTCTAAGAGTTTGATAAGAATTTTATTTCCTTTGTTGGGGAGCGTTTTCGGTACAAAATGTTTGTATTATATTTCGAATATTTTCTTCCAAGTCTGATGCCACAGGCCGAAGTTCAAATTTCTGTTTACAGAAATATCTGCGGGACCGAAAGCCCGATTGAAAATCTTTTCCGATCAGATACTACTAACTATGCGAACTCTGCGTGTACATTTTCTTCCCAAAATGATGCACGATTTCGCCGAAAGTAAGCGCAAAGTCTAATATGTTTTTTTCAATATATCTGCTTCTACCAGGGCGATTTAAAAAATAAAATTCAACACCCGATGCCATTTACCTTGTACAACGCTTTAGTTTAAAATATGAGGAGTTTTATAGTACATCTAAATGGTATCAAGTCCTATGGTGGCAGACTTGTGCGCTACGAAAGATTTAAAAATTATAGGAGAAGCATTTTATGACGAAAACGCTATCCTACAAAGGATTTTTTTAAATCTTACTTTTACCAGCACAGATATTGACAGAAATATGAGATACACTGATGATGCCTGAGCCATTAAATTATGACGACCCCCAGGCTAGAGAAATGAGCGCGCTTCGAGACCGAACGTTGGTGCAGGTGAAGTTCAGACGCAGTATATATACGTACAAAACGAGGATTGGTTTCAGAATGGGAAATTGCTGATTTGTCGGAGTTTAATAAAGGACAAATTTGGGTGGCTCGGCGCCTCGGAAATATGATCTCGGAAACGGCGTGGCTTGTGGGTTGTTCACGTGCCGCTGTAGTGAGTACGTATCAAATGTGGTGCACATATGGCCAAACGACGAACTTTATACCAGCCGTGTGTCGTCTTCAGCTCACTGATGCCAGTGGGAAGCGGAAACAATCCCTCATTGTTTACAGGGACATAAGGGCCACAGTACGACAAACCACCCGCAGCTACAACAGCAGTGATCAGAGCAATGTGCCACAGCACACAGTTCATCCCAGGCTACTGCGTATGGACCTGCGTAGCTGCAGACCCAACCGGGTCCCCATGCTCACTGCATGTCATCTTCACACAGAAATCATTGATATGTGCCTGCTATAAACAATGCATCTAATATTTAAAAACAATTAGGCCTTAATTTTTGGCAATGCTACCAAGAATTCTGGCAAATTTTAATTAGCGAATTTGAAAAAAATAGAGTGGCGGCAGTCAGCTGCAGATTGGGGTGACTAAACCAGGCCAGGAATTTTAGTCTTGAGGTCCACAAGAACACCCAGCTATCTACAGAGGAATAAATCATTCGTTTCCTCACAAAAAAAAATTCTGTTAGTTCCTAGGTGAAAGATAACTGGGAAAATATGCATAGTAACTATACGAGTTTAGTTATAAACCAATTTTAATTACTATTTAATGGGGAAAAAATTTAAAATTGACATCACCATTCTCAATAATTTTAAAATTGTGCCACTCATTTTCAGAGTCAGAGCTGAAAATGGGGTGTTGTTATTGATAATTTAGAACCCCAGCAATGTTTAATTTTGTTTCTCTATTGTTCGAATGGAACTTATATTAGAAAAGAAAAATGCTTTACTTTAATAAAACTGCATTAACATACATTGGAAAAACATGCTTTAGGTTTTACTTGTAATTTCTCTTTGTCGTGGTGAATTTCAAAACTTCTTTTTTTGTCGGCCTCCCGAAAAAACTCTACATACACCCTAAATGTAATGATGAGAAATAATATGCATATCCTTCAAGATTACAAAGGAAGTGTAGGACATACCAATGTCCCGGGCTCCAAACTCCACTACCGACATAAAACTGTAGATAGCTTTAGCTTAATTTAATTACAGTATAACAGATGCTTAGTACAAGGGCGCTTTTCTGGCATAAGTATAGACAATTTTGCTATGCCATTTGAAAAACTCCGACATATAGGACAAAGGAAACTTTCCGTTTTAGCGAAATAGCTTACCAAAATATTGGAATTATTCATTCGTTCCAAACAATTCAGACAAAAAAATATGAGAAAGCGGGCCATTTCTCACAGATAAATAAACGAGTCCTTCCTGCTTGTAGTTTCAGTTAAAAAAACAGAAGAAAAGCTGTATCTTTGAACCATTTTCAAAAGAATAATTTACGGAACCAGGATCGTATATAGAAATTTGTTTCAGGGGGAAAGGGGGCGAACGAAGATGAAAATTTTAGAAATCCATTAGGACAAAGCAAAGATTAATGAAAAATAGAAGAAAAAAATAAAGCATTATTTGCTGTTGTAAGTTGAAGCATTTTTGTTAAATTAAAGCATTTTTCCTAATGTAATTCGCATTTTACAAATAAGTGAAATTATTTAGCCCTCTAAAGACACCGATGCACCGAACAAATCTATTTCACAATGCAGGAAGAAGAGGAGCTCTTAGGAGATTGTACAGATTTACATTATTTAGTACTTCTGTATTAAACAATTATTTGTTCATTATCACTAAGAAATCTAAAGCAAAAAATGTCTGAAGGCAAAATAATTACAAATATTTAAGAAATACGAAGCAAAAGATGTCTGAAGACCAGGGGCATATTACAATGAGGGAACCCTGGGCTTCATCATCTTGGGGTTCCTCTTTTCACACTGATTTTAAATTTCTAAAGTTTTGCGATATGAAAAGCATGCTGCTTTATACAACGAAAATCTATTGATAAAAGTAAACTCAAAAAAGAAATAAGGACGAAATTTAAATTTAATACGGAACCTGCCAACTGAAATTAAAGGTAACATGTAAATAGCAATACTGTACTAGTGATCCGATTTATTGGCGTGTGAATTAGACACATTAGCGTTTCCAAGTTTCCGCACATCAACCAGATGGCTTTTTCAAGGAAGTTAGCCAGCTTCTGTCTAACTTCTAAGGAAAATAGACAGACTATTTACAATTTAATTGATGTACTGTTCCTTGTTATCTATTCAAAGTTAACATTTTCGAGCACAGTAATAGCGTTGTATTGAAATCAAAGCAACATAAAGTATTTATAAAGCCAAGTGTCAGTGCTCACTGACAGTGCATCAAAATAACAAGTAAAATCTATAAATTAAGAATATAACATATCATAATAATAGGAGCGCGCACAGAATTTTTCAGGAGGTGGGAAGTGGTGTTCAACGAAAACTGGAAGTTTTTAAAATTTTTAAAGCATTTTGTATTAATGAAATTTGACGCATTTTTATTAAACTAAAGCATTTTTTAATGAAATTTACATTTTAACCCAAAACTTTCCGGGGTTGAGGTAAAAAAAATAATTCGCCCTTGATATGTTCATATTTTGAACATATTATTCTATTCTTAATTTACAGATTTTTATTTGAAAAAAAAACGGAATTTCATGTCCTGACGGTTCAGGTTACGTATTGCTTTATTTTAATCTACAAACTTCGAAATTAAAAAAATGGATATAAATAAACAAACTTTGTCACAATTCGGGGCTCCTGTTTGGGTCGGGGGCTTGGTGGTCCACCCGTTCAGACGCCACTGGTGAAGGCACACAATACACGGAGCATCGATGTTTCGACCGATATTTGGCAAACATCGATGTTGCTCACCGATTTATTAATTCCTAAAATAACCCCTCTGAAGAATCGCAAATATTACAAAGCAAAAACAGGACGCCCTTCCATTGCTTGTGGAAGCAGAGCCTCCCTGTACTTCTGCATGTGTGTCACGGCTAAGTATCATTCCACACTCATCACAGTTAGTCATGCTGTCGGTCGCCTTACAAATGTGGAGAGGAAAGGTCTATCTAGTTTTGCCGGGATGCTTCGGATGAGACCACGGCACCCATGGCTGATGCTGTAGCTGCAGTCACAGCGTCAATGTCGCCGCTGATCGGATTTCCGCTTATCGCACAGACATCTAATTTTTACGTACAATGTTTTCCAAAATCACTGTATGAATGATTTTTTTATTTTACATCATTCTTGATTTCAAAAAGGATGTACGTCACAGTTTTTTGACAGTTTTCTTACCTACATTTTGCACCATAATCTTCACGTTAACTTTTTTAGCATATGACTCGCTACATCAATGTAGGTCAATGGGTATAAAAAATTATTCGATTAAATTAAAGGTATGTGTTAAAAATTGTATCTCCAACCTACGCAGCATTGAGATTTAAAATCATATTATTTTGCATTTTGAAACAGGTTTATTATCTAATTATAAATTTAAATATCTGACTTTAACTGGAAACTTATTACCACACACTTATTTATCTAGAAAATAAAGGTATATATATTTCATAAACCAATTTCATTCCATCCAAACTATGTTTCGATATTAGATATTAAATTCTCTCCGGGTAGTCTATGCAATAGAAGAAATAGATAGGAGGAGGAAGTGCAATTACCGTTGGCGTTTCGTACGACATAAGCACAGATGTTTTGAACACCAGCACTGCCCACTTCCCCGTCCTTGTTTTCGTAGTCTTGCTTCTGTGGTTCAGGGAAATTCTCCCAAAAATACCGAAATATACAAAAATATGACCGAAAAACTTGAAAAATGCCATATGGCATCAAAATCACGTTAAAAAGCAAAAAATGCCCTTCACAAAACTACCTAAATCAGCTGAATTTTGTATGAAACATACTTGTATGCACTTGACAATTGATTTAGTATTGCCAAAAAACAATATGCAAAATCATAAAAATTTTAGCCCTAGTAATTACAAACCATTGTACGTAAGTCGAATTAATGATATCATATGTTTTAGGTTTTTTGATTCGTAACTACTAGTTGTACATGTTGTAAGTCCAACATTCGTAACCAGGGTACTGCCTGTTCATCTAAATTTTATCATAAATTGTTCTTCAGAAGCATAATTCTTCAAATCAGAGATTTGGAAAAATAGATGCTGAGAAAAGATATCACTTTTTCATAGTTCTGACCTGAAACTGTGCCTACAATGTTGCACGTGCTGAGGTATATCTGCAGAGAAAAAGAAAAGGAAATTTTTAGAGACATTGCTACTTTAGTGGCAATATCGTAAGAATCGAAACATTATGAACTGGTTTCGCACTTCTCATAAAATGGCATCGGAAGTCAAACGATCGTGACGGGATTTTTAGAACTGGGATATCTAGGAAACTTCATAACGTTTGAAGTTGAACTTATGATTAAAATGTACTTGAAGACACTTGAAACCAAACAAAGAAATCAATCACTTGTGTAATAGGTATTGCTGCAAATATATTGGAACAGTTATTTTCTTTTCGACCCATTTGAAGAAAATACGCTCTATTAAAAGTCTAAAATTTATAAGTATGTTGTTTTTCGCCCATACTTTTATCGAACAGCAAACAAGTTTCAAATAAGATTACAGCCTCTACTAAACATTTCTTCGTTATTTGATGATAAATATCTGTCTCAAAACGGTGTTCGTGGTAAAAACAGAAGCAACATAAAAATATTTTTTTAGTAAGCTATTCAAAATAATCGTTATAAAAAGTATATTTTGAATTTCGTAGCATCCGATTATACATCGCGAAAGTCACTCAACCAAAGAGGACTGCCGAAAAATAACACACAATGTCGTTGAAAACGTGAAAAATCAAGCTTGATGAAAATATGTTTGATTTTTGAATAGTACACAAAATGCTTCAACTTTATTTATTACTTCGAAGTACAACGTACTTTATGCCACAGTCCCAATATTTTTACACACGTAATGTAATCACGGTAATTAGCGTAAAATATCTCACTCGAACAGAATTACGCGTGAATCGGAATACTTTCGTTTAATCATGATGGATTCATTCATTGCCTTAGAACAGGAACACAGTGGAAGCTCCGTGGCTTAGGGAATGATGCCATGAAAGGTTTTTTTGTAAATGATCCCAGTGAAAGGTTTTTTTGTAAATCTCTTAAATCAATTACTCTTAAATCCAATTAACTTATCTGCAAAACTGATGTCATAGGGTAATTCGGTCCTTATATGTGAACTATTTTGAACAAAATGTCTATTCAGAGGCAAACAGCAATTACATGAGTCTGAAAGATCCAGAAGGGCGTAATTTCAATGCGCAGTTGTAATCTCAGTTTTCTAGGATTCGCGCCTCACATGCTTAGGAACGCATACCGGTTCAATGAATAGGCGTAAGGGGACACCTATTTTGCAATTTCTGTTTCTTAACTCGTTACTTCTTTTTCATAATTTATTGTTGTCAAGCATAAGTGTAGCCCAATATGATTACGTGAGTAATAACAGCATGATTTCCCTACCCACGTAAGACAATAACTTCGCATAATGTTTACTATTATTTTTCTGCAGATCCTGATTTAGAAAACATCTGGGTACTGAAATGTAAACGGAAAGATAATTTTAACATAAAAAATGAAAGAATTTGCTCTAAACATTTTACTGTTGATAGTAATATTAGTGACTTCAAATGAAAATTATATGGGTTACCTGACGAAAAGAAATTAAAAGCAGATGATGTAATGTTCAGACAACCTTCTTGGTCAAATTGGACGTATGCGTATTGCAACTAGTAATCCTCATGGAACGTCATCTTCACTCCTAACGATTGTCAGGCATGAATAATGAAATAATCCTAATGAGATTGTCAGGGCATTAAGTTTTTTGGTACATTTCGTACGGATTTTTGTTTGAATTAGATCGTTAATAAGTGGAATTCTGCGGAAATGAAACATTGAATAACAAATGATATATTGTCTTGGCTGTTCAACCCGTTAACCAAAATACTTGATGCGCTGCAAATCTAAAGGCTAGATTTAAATAGTTCGGATTCTTAAGAATTTACGTTCGCACTGACATTAGGTTTTTGTTTCTTTAGCATCCTACAAACTACGCAGTGCAGAATAATGTTTGCTTACAGCAGTGACCCCGAATTTCTTTATTAAAAAATGTTAATTTATCTTGTTTTCAAAATTAAATGATTTACGTACTGGGAAATAAGGGATCGGTGAAAATATGCTAATATTAGCAGTTTAAAATTACAAGTATTTACAACATTTTCAATCGCATTGTTTGTTTCCACACCTCGTTGGGCAATTTCGTATAATAACTACTATTTACTGACGAAGTGTACGTTAGTACTATGAGTATGAGTGATGCCTCTGGCCAATAGCACCTTTACCTCTATTGTGACGTCATTTCGTCAGCCAATAGCAGAGAGTATCCGATATTGCCAAACGTAAAGAGACATCTAAGAAACTGGAATAGTAGCAAAATTCTGATCCAGTCACAAGAAATTAGAGGTTTTAATTTGCTATTTAAACGGACGTTCAGAGTGTTTATTTAACACGCCAAAGCGATTTTTTCATCAACATTCAGAAGAGCTTTCCAAACAAGCATTAAAGTTCAACGAATTACATTTACATATTGTTTATCTTCAGTAGTACTGTAACATACTGCAGACGTAAACCACGTGTCCTGAAGACAAATCTGTTGGGAGAGCAACTTACTCCGGAATGAGTGGACGCGTGTTCAATCTTCGTCGCTGACAAATTTATGTTTTCACGTTTGAGCCCGGATGTAAAAATGGATGTACTGGAAGTTGGGTTCTTTGAAACATGTGTGATGCTTCCTCCACACGTCGTCTAGATATAATGAAAGTTCGACCTTCGCTTTCAAAAAAAAAAAAAAAAAAAAAGCAGACGATTTTACATACTACAGACGTAAAAAACGTGTGAAGACGACAAATTACATCAATACATTCCGTCCGTGTAGCTTATTTTCGAGAGCAGCTTACTTCCTTTATCAACCATGAAAAGATTTTCTGAATTATATTCTTCGTATATTAGAGGGTTTGCGCTAACCCACGAAGACATACAGTAGGGTTTGAACACTGTTACTAGTCTACGACAGGGTGACTTATTACTCTCTAACAATAGCTTTTTCCATGAATTTAAAAGGATTTTCATTCTTGCAAAAACGCCCTTTGTTGGCCACATAACGTGGTAAAAGGGATATATATTGCAAAATAAAAAAATATTAAAGTCGCGTGCAGGTGATTTTCTAAGTTAAAAATTCACACTCTAGTTAAAATATTAATTTTAATTTTAATTTTACGAAGAATACGAAGTGTTTTGGTAAGTAGTATAAATGCATATCTTAATACACTGCCGGACAATTGCTAAGGACGGATGACAATAGCAACAATAGCAACCGTAAAATGGAAGGCAGGAAAATGTGGAAATTAGCATGACTGCGGGATGCAGTAAGACGTGTTGTGCGTATGCAAATTTTTGATTGCCGAACTTGTTCGTGACGTCATAGTGCTGATAAGAGATATAAAGGATTTGACGCGTATTGACCGTTGTTATTCAAACGCAAAGTTGAAAGGGAAAGAATCAATTGACGAACTTGCAAGTTTCAGTATGTCTTCCCGACATAACCTAGATGATTGTACGCGTAGCCGTATTATTGGCAAGATTGAAGAAGGGCGAAAAATAAAACATGTTACCATCCTTGTCACATTTACGCCAAAAATCGGATTGTCATCTTAAAAAATTGTATTATATGGCGTAATCCCGTATTTCTTTCATGTTGCCAGGGTGTTCGACGTCAGCCACAGTGCTGTTTCAAGGCTTTGGAAATCATTTCAAACAAATGGAGAGTGTAGCAAACGTCACGGGGGAGGTCGTGTTCGCGGTACGACACCCGAAGAAGATCTGCACATAGTGCTATCAACAAACAGACACCGGCGCAGCACAGCAAGTGAGGTAGCAAATCAGTTTATCGCTGCTACTGGCAAGCGGATCTCCCGAAAAACTGTCGCCAGACGTTTGCATGAAGGAGGGCTGTACGCCCGCCGTCCTGTTGTGTGCATCCCATTGTCCAGACGTCACCGTACCGCCCGTTTGCAATGGTGCCATCAACATCGCAATTCGACTGATAACGACTGGTCTGCTGTCCTCTTCTAAGATGAGAGTAGATACAGTCTATCGTCTGATTGTCGACGACAACTGATCTGGCGTGATAGTGGTACTGCATATTGTCCAGCGAACATACAGGAAATTGACTGATATCCGACATGTAGTGTCATGGTATGGGCTGGCATCATGATCAATGGCTGTACGTCCCCCTTTGTGCTTCCAACTGGGACTATGACTGGCCAACGATACATTAATGATGTTCTGCTACCTCATGTTCGCATGTTCCGTGGTGCTGTCGGTGATAGATTCATTTTCATGGATGACAACGCAACATGTCATCGAACAGTCGCTGTCCAGGAGTGTCTTGAGAGCGAGGATATTCAACGCCTCGTATGGCCAGCACGTTCTCCAGATCTCAATCCCATTGAAAATGTATGGGATGCTTTGGGGAGGAGTCTTGCTGGTCGCCAATGCCCTCCAATAAACAAGGACACCCACATCCGTGCACTGACAGAGGAATGGGATAAATTACCCCAACAGCTGCTTGATAATGTTGTGCAAAGCATGACACGACGTGTGGAATCTTGCATCGCCCTCTATGGTGGCCATATCCCTTATTGACATCTTACGCCGGTAATTGCATTTTTTTCACGTTTACGTATTCTGCTCAAAATGGCCTGTTTGTCCCTTGAACACGTTCGAAAGCCTTCTGAATTTCAGAGCACAATAAATTTTCTTTCTTGTAATGTCCTGGCATTCTGACATTATTTTATTTCACTTGGCATCCAACCACACTTACTTTTTTATGCGCTATATAGCCGTTTATGATCCGTCCTTAGCAATTGTCCAGCAGTGTATTATTGTCGTCATTATTCAGGTAATTTCAATTTATGGGGCAAATATCTCAAGAAAATGGAATAAAACCAGCTATAGGACGCGTTAATTTACATTTCCAGAACAAACTCAGAAACAAAAATGTATTAGTCGAACAACACGGGAGAAACATCAAAAACAATATTGCTAAGCGTTCTAGGAAAAAAATTAAATATAAATAAAGCTTATCGTGATGAGACATTTTGATTAATCTCTTACACATTTTGGCAAAGTGCCGATGATTTAAAGTTGCATTTCTAAAACAAATATTTACCTTACAAGACTTGTGCTTCTAAGAGACAAGATTGCGCCAAAAAAAAAAAAAAAAATAGACACCGAAAAGAATCCTATAGCTAAAGATCGTTAAAGTAGTTTTCAAGCTTTGTAGTTTCAAGTTTATGTTCTTCCCTCAGTTTGAGTGAAAAACCGGAAAATAAATTTTTTATAGCAACTTTTCTGTTCTTAGCGTTCCAACCGGAACGAAGTGTTTAATACGTAGTTTCTTTCATTCACGTGCTAAGACCGTGTTGGGTCGCACCACATTATACTTTCACCAGCACAACGTCTGATATCAACAGAAGCATTAATCGAGTAATTCTAATTAATTTCGAGGAAGAATTACAAAATTTAGAAGCTATTGAAATCTAACTTTTCATAGTTGTCATATATTTCACATATATTTAGATTTTAGGGCATTTTTTCGTTTTTTAATAGGATATGAAATTTGAAATTTCGACAAAAAGAGGTAGTAGCATTAAGAAGAAATTGTAGAGAAGTAAAAAAGCATTTGTTTTTCGATTGAACCTTTTTTGTACTGCACGAATTCATTTTGATGCTATATATAATCTGAAATGCAAAAGCATTAGATTCACGTATTTTTCCCAATAAGTTTACGTTCGTATTGTGCACTGTATATCCTAAACTGAGTCCATAACGTCACACAGAGTTGACGAAACAATATATTAATATCATTGTTACTTTCAGAAATCAAAATCAAGTAATTTCTGAAGATGTGAATCCGTTTATTGGGGTAAATATGTCATAGATGGTAGATCAGATAATATCCAAAAATTTGAAAATTCCGTCATCCTGAAGAGGGAATCGAATCCGTGTCTACGGATAGTACCCGATATGTTAACCACTACACCACCAAGTACTACCAATTCTCCAGTTTTCGATTGATTTGAGTAGAACCATCATGAGATTCGTTAGTCAAAGCACCCGACATTCATGTTTAGCGAATCTGGAGGTTAAGAATTTTATCCCGTGATTCCCCGGAGGAGCAGAAAAATCATGAATTGTCTGGGCAGCCAAATTGGAATTCTTAACCTGCAGTTTCTCTAAACATGAATGCCGGGTGCTTCGACAAGCGAATCCTGTGATGATTATTTTAAGATTAGTAGGAAACGTGGGCTTGGTTGTTCTGGGTGGGGTAGTGATTAGCATACTCGGGCGCTTTCGGGAAGACGCCGGTTCAATTCCCGTTCCAGTACGATGCATTTTTCAAGGTTTCGGATATTATCTGACTTACCATCCTTGTCATATTTACACCAATAAACAGATTCACATCTTTAAAATATGCATTCTTTGGTGTAATGCCTAATTCTATTCATGAGGAACTAATTTGTTTTAGTTCACGGTTCGTCTTGCAGAATCTCCACAGAAATCTTGAAAATATCTCGCCATGAAGAGGGTAACTTACCCGTTTGAAACGATTTTCCCACGAACGTTTTGCAGTTACACCATGCGGGAAATAAAATTCCACGTAGCTGCAGCTTAGAAATTATAACTTCTCAATCTGGACAAATTTTAGATCTGCGCAAATTGCAGCATTTATATGCTTCTGCGAAGCATCCACAATCTTTTTGAATCCAGGAACGGATGTTGGTCTCAAATCTCCTACGGTATCAGATATAAATCACATAATTTGGGGAAAAAATTATTTTCAAATAACAAATTAACAGGTTTCAAATTGTATGAGAAAATGTTACATGGTGAACAACGAACTAAAATAATTGATTTCATCAATCATACTGCTGAAAAAATGTTCTTGTGTACTTCCTTGAATTTGTTGAAAAATGTACCATCATTTTGTTTCTGATTAACAGACTTTTGCTTGGAAAAACGTTTTTTTTGCTTGTTGAGGTTTAACGAAATCATGAACAACTCAGGGAGACATACAAACCGCAAGTACCAAATTTAAGTTTATTGGATCAAGTAAATAAAAGTGAGACAGCCAACGTAGAAGCATAACCCGATGGCCTTGCCTCATCTGAATTTCAAGCCGTATCCATGTCGCACGAAATGTCACAATCCACACTTAGACTACTGGCCCTTTAGCCTAATAAAGGCGCAACACTTTCAAAATAAAAATTTTTCCTGATTTTGTCAAAAAAAAAAAAAAAACAGCGGAGGGGGGGGGGGGGGCGTAGGAGTAAGTACACAACTGCAGGAGTTTTAAGTTGCTTCAAAAATTAAACATTTATTGAAAGTATATAATATATTTACAAAACTTTTTCAATGTAATATAATTATAATGCACACATCGTCAAAAAATAGTTGCACCCAGAAGGACGTGTCGGATTGCAATGCACACATCGTCAAAAAATAGTTGCATGAAGAAGGACGTGTCGGATTGCAATGCATTTCAGGAGGAATGTAAATGTTAGCAGGAATAATAAATTGATAAAATTTGAGACTGATAAACTTTACCAGGAACAATAAATTGATAAACATGGGCAATATTTATTGAGCTACACTCCAAAACGTAGTATCAGTCAGCACAGCCTCGTGCCGCCATGTTTGCTCACACACCATGCCAGACGTCTCGGCATGAAATTGTATAGGTTCCTAATGGTATCCTGCGATAAGCCATCCCATGAAGCTTGAATCTTCTCACGCAGTTTCTGCAGATTGCGCTGTAGTGATTCAGTGTGTATATCGCGTTCAGTAGCAACCCACACATTTTCAATCTGCGATAGGTGTGGCGATGCAGCTGGCCATTGCAATGTCAGTTCCTTGAAAGAAAGTTCTCGAGGCCACAGCAAGTTGCGGACGAGCGTTATACTGTTGAAAAAAATTAAATACGAGTTGCAAACCAACACAAATTTACTCAGTACAGTGTATGGAAAAATCAGGCAAGAGCGCATGCGTAATGGGGGAGCCTGACCTGTAATTTGCGTGACGGGGGAGTAAAATGTGCTCATGGCATTACTTGAAGAGAAATTACCGGTTGGTGAGCATCATGTGTTACAGACCTTCGATTGTGATTTTTACGAGTTCGGAATGTCTAAATGGACCTCCGAGAGCATCTTGGTAATTTTACTCGTGGTCGAAGAATTGGGAAGCTCTATAAAAGGGAACAGTGAGGAGAGTGACCTAAGAGTTCGGTATCGCCATAGCATGGTACCACTTGAGTGGTCGACCTTCACCATTAATTCAGAGCTGTGCAAATGACCGGTGGTTTTCTTCAACCAAAAGTTACACACAGTGCGGCCGTGGGTTTTACATGGAAATTTCTTATGGTAAATGTCTAATTTTACATAAAACACTTCTCATGTGAAATTCCACAATTTCGTTCTGTTCCGAGTAAAATCTCACTGCTATTTTCTCGAAAACATTATTAATTCTTGACATGTAACAACTTATTTGGAAAAACCAAATTTTTCGCAATAATTTTTAGTAATTTCTTGAAAAATAATTTATTAAGTTCGAATTCAAGTAGAATTACAGTTCGCATTTTGTTAAATTCCATTGTTCGTTAAAAATATTATTGAAAAAAATTCGTGAGAAGTTCTGTTTCAAAGAATGTTAGCTGATATCCGGTAATGCTTGCATTTTTGCTTTTATATTTAAAACGCATAACATTTTGCATTCCTTCGCCTCTGTCAGATCAGATCATATGTTGAGGATTTTAGGAAGGGAGTGTCTGACCCCAGGTCTTAAACAACCCTTAGAAATACGAAGCTAGGAGATTTCTGATATAGTGCCCCATAGGAAAGTGACACGAAAGCGAGTTAGAAATGGGGAGCAATACGCCCTTATTTATTACCGGTGGTCCAGTAATCTGGGTTCAACGGGTTAACGTGCACTTCAGACGTTCAGCGGATATTTAGTGGTTCCAGCGTTGTTACCTGTCTGGGATTGAAGCTGGAGTTTCTCCCAGGTATCCAAGAACGTAATCTGTCTGTTAATTTTTCTTTTTAAAATAACATACTGCATTTCCAAAATGACGGGAAAACAATAATTTTATTTAGTGTCATTACATTTTGCTTGAAAATACGAGGCAATCTGGTTTCGATGTATAATTTTTGAATTCGTTTGCTCAGATTTGAAATCAGAAACAAAGAAATTTGGTATTTTTGCATTTGTTGTGTCACAAAAATAATCAGATGTATTATAAAAGTGTAAGTCAAAAAACAAAACTTTCATGCACATCTGGAGACAACAGCAATGTTATCACTTGTATTTCTTACTTGCAGTTTCTAGGGTTTTGCTTTACAAAAGATAAAAATTATTTGTTCCCGTTTTTTGTCAAATATGTTCTCAAATGAAGGATGTGCCAGCGTAAATATGGCAACGCATTTCTTTAGCAGTGAGAACTAATTTTACATGGATCTTACATCAAATGGTACAATTCAGTGTGGAAGACATAAATAATCCCCAAATTATTTATAACACCAATGATCTAGAAAACAGTTTCAGGAACTTACCCTTTCTAAAAAATATTAACTCACCTGTACATATTATAAATTATGTTGTCATCTATTTCTAAATTGTTGCGATAAAAGCGGAAAACGTAACTCTCATAAATAAATTAAAGTTTTTCTTTCAGTTTGTTATCAGTAAAATAAAATATTATTAATAATTTAACTTCTAATTCCAATTGAACCAGATTGATTCTACCTTAATTATTCATAAATTCATAGTACTGGATGTCCACACTACATTAAGGCTTTAAGTTATAAATTTAGGAGCCGTATCAATGAGAGAGGACCAAGCAGTTGTTTTTTACCCACTTTACATGTTCTTCCTTTGGTCATAAGTTTCCTTGTAAATAATAACACTATAATGCTTTTGCCATTTCACATGTTCTTCCTATAGGTATAAGTTAGAA
Source organism: Macrothele yani (assembly GCA_039090855.1). Lineage (NCBI taxonomy): Eukaryota > Metazoa > Arthropoda > Arachnida > Araneae > Macrothelidae > Macrothele > Macrothele yani. The sequence continues at coordinate 149,409,717 of CM077034.1, forward strand.
TTTGTAAAAGAATACCTGTAGCTTTTTGTAGCTTTTGCTTTCGATCGGCGTAAAGCATAACTTCCTGAACTACATCCGAGTAATATTAAGCGACTTAAGTGGAAAGCATTTGTGAGAAAGATCGGCGCGTTTATTGCAGAACGAATGAAAGCTTGCGATTCCATCACTTTGCAAAAATTCTTCATTGTACAATATCTGAGCGAAATATTCACTATCTTGCAATGAGTATGAAACATCACTGCAAGTAAAATACACAAGAAGTATTAGAAACATGCCACAAGAAGAATTCGAAAAGTGGCAAGAAATCCTCTGCTTCTGAAGTTTTGTTAATTCCATCAAAATGACGATGGTGTCACTACTATTGAAATCGTGAATTCATGGATCTCAGTAGTGATTTGCTTAGTAAAACTATCTTCAAAAAATGACATGTGTGCTGCTCTCAGACTGGTTTGAATTTTATACCTGGTAAGATTGCTTATACAAATTTAACATATAATAAAATCACGAGGAAGTCGGTAGCTGGTACACTCCCTTTGCTTCTACGTATATGGAAACCACTAAACTTCATTAAGTATTTTTCACTTTTTTAACGACTTCATTAGCAAATGCACCAAAATGAATCTCTAAAGGAGAAGCTTTTTAGCTCCCTTAACAAATTTCGGTTGTAGATTTCAAATGTTTAAAAAAAGACAAAAACAAAATTCATATAGTTCTCATTTCCTTGAAAATATTAAGAACTTTTAGGGATACTTATATCTATTTCCTTTTGTACTGTTTTTCTTGGGAAGGAGGTCAAACTCGTTGGGTTTGCCGACCTTTTCTAAATTTGTTAGCAGTTTAGTCAAAATCACCTCGGATATGCACTGCTGGCCAACCAAAATGAAACACCAAGAAGGAAGCGTCCGATTGGCCTGAAATTCGCAGCATGCGTCGCCAGCGAGAGGACATGTAAACGATTACCATCACAGGGCATATTACAGGGCTTATGCAAATCATGAGCACTGTAAGAAGGGTGCACAGAAGGCGTGGTGTAAGTAGTGGAAGTGTGTTGTGCTGCCGGACCTGTGCATGGGAAGCTTCCTGATGCCTCGTCGCTGAAAACGGCAGTCATTCCAGCACGTTTCGGGGTTCGACAGAGGACGAACAGTGGCTTATCGTGACAGCGGTTTATCGTACCGAGACATCGTCGCCCGTGTGGGACGACGTCCAGCCACAGTAAGGCGAGTAGTGATTCGGTGGGTGCAGGAGTTACGGACGGACAGATGTCAGCGATTGCCGCAGCCGCGACACACCACCGAACTAGAGGACCAGCATGTTGTGAGGCGGGCATTGACAGCTTGCACCGCCACATCACGAACGTTACCGCAGGAATTTGGGGGTGTTGCGTAACAACCTGTGTTAGCACGTACTGTTCGACGTCGTCTGCAGGAACGGGGACTTGTCGCACTGCGCTCATTGCTCCGATTACCTTTGACGTTACACCACTAGCGAGTGCTGCGGCAGTTGGCCATTGAACACCGCAAACGGTCTACGGAATGGCACGACATTGTCTTCTCCGACGAATCCCGCTTCTGCCTGCGACACCAGGATGGTCGGATCCGCGTGTGGCGGCCCCGCGGAGAGAGACTGTATGACGCCTGCACTATGCATCGCCATAATGGTCCGTCGCCTGGCGTCATGGTTTGGGGCGCTATTGGATATGACACCCGCACTTTTTTGGTACGCACCGCCGGTACATTCAACAGCCACCGCTACATCTCCAACGTTTTGGATACTGTAGTCCTCCCTTAACTGCAGGACCTGCCAGCGGCTACGTTTCAACTTGACACTGCACGCCCGAGCGTGGCACGCATCGTGCAACAATTCCTCACGGCCCACCAGGTGTCACTGCTGCCGTGGCCCGCCTGTTCTCTCGATATGTCGCACATCGAACACGTGTGGTCGCTGATCGGCAACCTAGGAGCCCGGCAAGCACCACCCGCGGCTACGCCTGATGAACTGTGTCAACGTGTGGAAGCAGCAGCCTGGACCGTCATACCCCAAACCCACATACAAAGCTTCTTTCGTTCGATACCGCTGTGTGTAGTGGCCGTTATCGCCAGTCATGGGGGCCACACGAACTGTTAATGTCTGCGTGTTCCGCAAGTCGCACGGGCGTGTAAGTTCAATCGTTTCATCTCTGTATCTGTTGTTATGTGTCCAGTAAATCTGACTTTGCTGTCTCGTGTCCTTCTTGGTGTTGCATTTTGGGTGGCCAGCAGTGTGTTTTATTTTCACTTCCTTTTTTGAAGATGGATTGCGAAAAAATAAACGATGTCTTCAGGAGAAAATGCCAACAAAACTGTATTTCGTTTTAATATCAGCGAAATATATCCTAGGTTTTCGATCCCAATGAACATTCAATCATGGGGGATTTCTCCTCTCAAATTTAGAAACATTCCTTCTACGAAGGATGCAAAACTAGGGATATAGTAATGGACATCTGGCTACCATTCCTTATATTGCAAGGAAACACTGCGCATCCCAAAAAATTTGGTAGAGCCTGGTTATCTGGCAGTTGTGTTCCCGAGCGCATAAATCTTAACTTTTTTATCCAAGTACTTGCACCTACTTTGTGAGATTTAATTATATGATTTCACTGACAAAGTTTCAATTCGATCTTGTTTGTGCAACATGTAGGGAAAAGTCTGTAATGCAGTACCTTCGATTGCTTACCATAAGCGTTACTCTGAAATATTTAGGAAACCACTGGAAAAAATTAAATCACGTTCACGAAGTACTTTAGCACCCACTGAAATTGTCAAAAAAATAAATTCCGAATGTAAAGTTCCATTAACGTACGAATATCTGCGTGAACATTTGACATCCTCTTTTCTAAATGCCATTCACAGAATATGAAACAAATGTGTGTTCAGCAAATCTTCACACATTTCAACATTCCTAGGGTAACTCTTCGGCTCACACAGTGATTCAACTTGCACATCAAACATCGGAGCAAATGTCCTCTGAAAAGAAAACAAAACGCATAATCATATATTTTATGCGCATGAATTCCAATTGTTTTTGGATTTCAATAAATGAACTAGACCTCACATTATTTATCATATGTACCATCTAAATTTGCATAAATGCTCTGCAAGAAAATACGAGTTGAAAAACGTTATTTCAAACCATCAACACGGGAGAATTGATCAAAGTGATCTGAGATCAGACTTAATTAATAAATAAATATTACATGTAAAATATCCAAATTTTCCGTTATCAAAGTTTCTCATTCCGCAGTACATTTTAAATATTTTTAAAAGGTAAGGAAACGCTCAAATTTTTTTGTATGCATATTTGCAGAGCGATTGAAAATCTGTTCCTTATATTATTAGAATTATAGCTCATTTGACTAATCTTTTTGTTAACTTCTCTGTGAAACATAATAATCAATGTGACTTGTACATTATAGCATGTTATTATCATCATGTCATTCGGCCATGGAAGGGAAACATAGAGAGATATTGAAAATGATGTGCGAGCTGACATATGTACCATCCCAGCAACAAGAAGATTTGATTGACCTATGAGTAGAAACCTCAAACATATTTCGAAGTCTTTATACTTTGAAGTCTTTATCGTGCTCTTCCAACCATGCTCGGACATTTCTAGGTGTGTGTCACATCGCATTTTCGTGCTGGAAGATCCCATCCGTCCCAGGGAAGACAATCAGTATATATGGGTGTACGTGGCCTGCAAGGATGGATTCATAACGAATTCGGTGCATAGTGCCTTCCTCAGGAATGAGTGGACCCAAGGAATGACACGAAAATATTCCCCAGACCATAGCGCTGCCCCCAGCATTTGTGTTCTTCCATCAATGGGGAAGAGTCTTTGTTCTCCGATGTTTCTCACCTGATACGCCAACTTCCATACGTTCGATGAAGCAGAAAACATGACTCATGGGAGAAGGCAATTCTTTGCCAATCAGTCGAGGTCCACTTACGATACTGTCGTGCAAATGTAAGCCTTTTCCGCCGATGCACCTTCGTTAGCACAGGTACGTTGACCATCTGACTGCATTGAAGCCCCATATGCCTCAGGATTCGCTGAACTATCATTTTAAACACACTTTCTGTACCACCCTGGTTAATTCGGCCAGTGAGGTGCTCCACTGTAGCATGTGGATCTGCCCTCACGCACCTTCCAAGCCGACGTTCACCTCTCACATCAATGGCACGTGGAGCACCGCAGTTGTAACGTGGCTTATTCGCAATGGTGCCATTACTTCAAAGCAATACACTTTAACCCCAGCAGCACGCTAACAGTTCACAAACTGCGATGTTTCAGAAATCTGCAAACCATGGCTCGAAAGCCGACTCATCGGAGAAGCAAATCTGACAAATCGCTGATTTTGTAAGATTCGCTTTCTGATAATCTGACAAATCGCTGAATTTATCCATGACAGCAAGAAGTGTTATGTTTTCAGAATACCTATAGCACACCTTATATGCCCTCCAAGCCAGCTCACGACACGTACCTTCTTTCATTGGATACGAGCTGTTATTGTCAAAATTAGGAGATGGTCACAATAACGGTTTTTCGACTGTGTATTAGCTAAATGGTGAGAGGTTCAAATGAGCTATACTTAGTTTTATTTTTCTCTGGTTCGTTTTCATTTTACCTTTATAATCTAGTCCGCATATTCTCATTCTAATAGTATTTTGTTGGGTTTCTATATGTCATTCAGTATATCTTGAAAGGTAAAGAATATATAATTCGTTTATTAATAAGTGAGATGATATTTTGAGTCACAAAACTTCAGTGTTTTGGCACAAATGAAGGCTTATTAAATCGGTCTCAATCTGGTTGAAATGACCACGTTCCGATGAGGAAAAATCAGTCATAATTTGCTAATCTCTGTTTATCCGGTCAGTTGTTTCTCCTTACGCTGGCGATATATTTTCGTAGTATACTTATAAAAGCAAGGTGTAAAACATAACGTTATTTGTAATTGCAAGATTTTTCTTTTATCTATCGTTATTGTCATCAACAACCATTACATTGGGGAACGCACTTTTGGTGCCTAAAATGTTAGACCCTTTTTGGGGTGTTTTGGTATCCCAGATTCCAAAAATGGCGTTATGTTTTGTCCATCAGATCTGTTTCTCACGATATGACATATCCAGAGAAATCCCAAGAAGCCTAGAACACGAACGACAACACACAAGTTTCGCAATTCAGATGAGCGGCTGTACCCGCGCTTCTGTGATTTCATATACTGCGATGCTCCTGAACATTCGCGGCGGGTTCTCCAGCAATAGTTCGCCATCATATGCGTATCCCATCGTCCACGGTCCCGTTCTTCAATGGCCCTTATTTCCTGGTGAAATTGCTCCCCTTTTTCATCGCTAATATCACCAAGACAATACGAAAATTGATTCAAAGGACTTTGGAGGTAATGTAATTTGATGTTCATATTACAACTAGGTGTACAAAACGCAGTGCGAATATTCTCCACAACTTCACGATAGTTAGCGGCCTTATGGTTTCCAAGAAAATTCTGTACAACTGTGTAAAATGACGACCACACACATGCCTCAGTACTGCCCATTGAATCTGGGAAACGCTGGTACCTCATGAGGTCCTGGATTTGTGGTCCATCGAATATACCTGCTTTTATTTTCCCCATTCACAACGCTAAATATTTTCTACATATGTAGCTGAAACACATTCCATCTCTTTTAAGTGCCTTTACAAATTGCTTCATTACACCAAGTTTCAAGTGCAGTGATGGCAATATGATCTTTTCTATGTCAACCAAACGTTCTGTGATGATATTTTTCTCTTCAGCTACCATGTTTTGTCCCACAGGACACTGTCCTTTCACCCATTGTTGATCTTTAGTTCAACTGTCCCAGAGACATACAAAGCACTGGTACTAGGTGTACCCGGCTTGCAGCCCTAGGAAAAAAATTCATCTTCAAACCCACACAGATGACCCATTGGTGATAGCGGTATGCTATCTTCTCTAGGACTATGGCTATTGTCGTCCGATTTTCCAGCATACCAACTGAGTGACCGATTGTGATTGTTATATAGAAGCACACATACCAACTGAGTGACCGTTAGGATTTGTATATAGAAGTACACATTTGAGGCTGCGTTTGGAGCTATCTATGAAAAACTGCCATTCGCTGGGTGTGTATTCCAGTATGCCCAATTTCATCAGCAGTTCTGGCACATTGCTGCAAAAAAACGTCTGTATCTTGTGAAACCACGTCGATCAAAAATGACAGCCCCTACACGAAGTGTCATGTAATGGAAGTGTTTTTATATCACCCTAGGGAACGGCCTGCCTTTCAATAGAGCAGTTGTGCCACTACGGAGGTGCTTCGCTTGCAAATTGATTTGCTTTCATGTCTTATAAAGCTCGGTCGGGGTATGTCTGAGAAATTGTGCAGGCCAGGCAAAAAGCAACGTCTTCCGTAAATGGAAGAGGTCTTGGACATCCCGGACCACGTGAGACTGACGTTGTCCTGCTATAATATAGCGCCAGAACATCTCTGAAGGAAGAGTATCATCTCTGCCTCTAAAGGATCCCTAGTGTATATCTGGCTCTTTGGGGGTTCCTTTTAGTCTGATATGGGGAGAACGCGGATCGAGCCCAAAGGTGCCACATAATGTGACCCTTATCATTGGGTCGCTATGACCCTGCAAAATGAAGGCTGCAAGGTTCCGTTCAACACAAGGTCTTCGAACACGTATAAAACCACCATAATTCATGAAGTTGAAACGCGGCTAGTCAGAAACACGACCGGTTGCAAATCAGCGTGCTAATGTGTCTGTTCGAGACTTCATTGCAGTCTGAATATTGGAGAAATTTTCTTCTCTTAAATTGCGAAAACCCGTCTTCTCACTGCACGTAGCACGGAATCTAATACTAAAAAGAAAAATTGTTAATTAAAGTACCAGATTAAATATTTACTCTTTTTCAGCCTATGCCATTTAAAGTAAGAATATATTATTCTTCGTGAGCAAAATATTTTTCCCACGTTTTTGTAATAAATACGTCTTGACCTGTATAAGAAAATTACACTTCTTAAAGTAACCATTTTTGTTAAAAGCAAATCATAAGTTAAAAAAATTTGCGGCCTCTTATTTATAATTTAATGATACAAATGTTTATTATCTCTAAATTAATTACACATTGTTACCAATGTTTTATTGATCCCCACGTGATCTGGTACATATTGCTGGTTTTGTAACTCAGCTGCCATACAGCGGCAAAATCCAGGTCAACTCATGGCGAGTGAGTGCTAGTTTATTTTATTAAAGTCATTGTTTCTTGAGGAATTACTTTTCGTCAACGTTGATCGTCGAGGCAACGCTTTTGGAACTCGGGTTCCTATTTCTCTGACAACCCTTGGTTAGCTAATCATTGCACTGCCTATGAGGTACGCAAAAAACGGAATGTCCTTCGTTGGATCCGATCAACAAATTGCTTTGCAAAGGGGTGCTACGAGGGTCCTTTCAAAAGTTGTGCACACCGTGGGTTATCTCTTAAAAACAAATTTATATAACAACATACCTTTACACGCGTTCGAAATAATCTCCATATTTGTATATGACAGCGGCCCAATATTTGGGCCAATTTTTTATGCCAGTCAGAACACCTCCATTGTTGAGGCGTAGGATTACTCGGGTCATCTCATTAGAAACATCCGATATCATACTGAATCCCTTCCCGCGGAGTGGCTTCTTCAGCTTTGGGAACACCTCATAGTCTATTTTGCTTATGTCAGGACTTTATGGCGCGCGGCAAAGCAACTCCCATCTATACCTGTCTAGAATTAATTTGAAAATTCTGTCAAAGTAAGTTAGAATTTTCTAAGTGAAATTCCAAATTTACTTTGAAAATTCAAATAGAAATACTAGTCGACCGTGCAGAGCACTAGTGAAATTACATGGGCAACAATTTGAATCTATCCGATCAACTAAGATATTTTTTATTCTTACTAAATGCTTGTTTTTCAGTATCTTTTACGTTTAAGTCAAATATTCGTACTTGCTTTATTCGGCTTTTAAAAAGAATGCATAATGTTCAAATTAAAGAGAACTAAAACGAAGGATTAGTATAAACTGTGTGTAATTTGAAGAAATTTGAGACATTCTCATACAAGTGGAAGATAGTTCCAACGAAATGAAAACAAGTGCAGGTCAGCTCTTGAGTCTTAAACAAGTATGTGTGCTGTAACAATTTGCTGAACTATGGCAGAAAGTAATGATTACCAATCATAGAAGTACTTAAGTTCTCTTGTTGATTTATAACCAACAAGAGACATGAAGTTTGACGCTCCAACATTTTTTCAGACATAATTTCGAAAGCACTTCTGCAGACAGTCTGAAAGGTAATCACGTCTGTAAAGTTTCATATTGTCAATAAAGTATCCTACTGAAAGGCTTTTAGGTAAGAAATAAGAGGAACCGTTAAGAGGGGCAGAAACGTTTTGTTCTAGGGTCTTCAATGTATTCTATTTAAAGTAAAATGAACTGTGACCAAAATCTTACATCTCTATTTCTTGACATATGACGACGTCTAACTCCGCGGATAGTATGAGCCTACTTACGGGCGACTGCCTGTGACAAAAACAGATTCCAATTGAAATCATTACAGCGTTAAAAATACGTGCCGTGCGCTGATCGTGTAGCATATTCGTAAAGAGCGTGGAGTGCAGTTTGCGTACTGGCAATATATATCGTGCGCGCGACGCTCCCTTCGCTCATACTGAGCGGAGAAAGTGATGCAATATGTCTGGGTGTTCCGTCGCTCCGCGGTGGGACTAATTCTATCTCGTCAACCGTGAGCGCAACATTATGCCTAATTTTATTAGTAAACTTTTTAAAATCTGGAGTATAAATACAAAGAATAGTTTTTGATAGAGTATTTAAAAGCAGTTATTGGAGAGTATTTGAAAGCAGTTTATTTTTTAAGGAGCATATAATTTACAAAATCAAAAGATGATCCGTATTCCAAATTTTTATTGGAATTCTAAAGTATATTTTCAGAATTTTCGTAATGATTTTTTTTTTATTTTACCCAAAGTTTGAAGAGCTTGAATCATATAAAAACACCACGAAACAATTGTTTTTGCTCCATAATTAACCCAAAGTAGCATCATGAGTGACTTCCTATTGTCTAGTCATTAACTTCCAATCGCTTTAATTTCCTCAGTCCATGGTGTTAAGTGATACGGAATTCTCGTGTTGTATATGAAGAAAATGTTTTGAGAAAGATTTATAATAAAGAAAACTATATGGACAGACGGACTCGGTTAATAAAGTGTCATATGTAAGTGATAAAACCATGCACACTTGTTCAAAGCAAACGAAAAGAAAATCCTAAATAGTAACACTGTACTAGTGATCCGATTTATTGGCGTAGACCTGCTCTCCTTCGCATATTCTCTGTCAGATTACACCTCGTCAAAATACATTTCACCAATCTGATTCTGAATATAAAAACAGAAACAGTATTTATTCCTAATTTATACAAAAAGGAACCAACAATGCCAGAATCACCTTGTAACTTGCGATCAAATTCGCTTTAATGTGGATAAAAATTCTTACACGGAAAAACTGTGGTAAAACCCATCCCCTAAATGGAGAGTATAAGTACTCCACACATGGAAATACAGCATTTACGCAAAACTTCTCCTTTGTGTTCCAAAGTGCTCTTAAAGACATAATCTCTCACATGATGTAATTCGGGAACATGTACTACCGCAGCGGTGAGACAATAATGTTGGAAGTTGGTTCTTAAGAGCTTCGTCGTTATCTCGAATTAAAGAAGCCGATTTAAAGGCGAAAGAGTATTTTTTAAAGAAAGAGAAATAAAATTTGCAATTTCATTTAAAAATACGTATCTAGTTTTAAAAATAAAAAACTGGAAATTAAAGTAATTTCGTTCTAAATGAAAAACTGCAGGAAAGCAAGATCAGAGCACCTTGAAACTTCCGAAATGACACAAAATTTCAAAAAGAAAGAAGAAAATTTCACCCCCAGATGACATATAATATTTTCTTTTTGATAAATAGTTATTCTCTTCAACGCAAATGAACCGATTATTATGTTTACTTCTGTTCCCATATCATTGTTGAAAGATTTGCATGAATATACTTGTTTTAATATAATTTAATTCGCAATGTGTTCAGGTTTCAATTTTATAATTGTAATTTTAACGGTACATATTTCCAAACCAGAAATTGAAATAGCTGACTTTTAGAGTTTATTTGCAAATACACAGAGTGGCCACTTTATTATGACCACCTGACAGTTTTAAGCAAATGAGCTATCGCTGTACGCTGTGCCGCCAGAGGGCGAGGCTAAGATAAAAAGGGAAAGCTTGGTGCTTGCGATAGTAGTAAAAGTTATTTTTGGGTAACGAGTTCGGTAAAAAATGCGATTTGACGGACGTTCAACGTAGGATGATTGTATTAGCTCGGAGCCATGGAGTGAGTATCACCGAAACCACTAAATTCATGAAATATTCCAGAGCAGATTTTGTTAAAGTGTTTAAAGACTGGACTGTCAGCTACAAAACTGGGTCTCTACGTGCAATGTGTGGTCATCATCGACTAGAGACTGCACGGGCAGAACGGAGAGTGTCCAGACTGGTAACAAGCAACAGAAGGGCAACAGTGCAGAAAATTACAGACTATCTTAATCAAGGATTGCCTCAAATGATCTCTGCACGCACTATTCGCCGTACAGTGCATCAAATGGGATATGGCAGCCGAAGGCCTGTTCGAACACCTTTTCTGTCTGCAGTTAACAAGAGAAAATGTCTCCAGTTCGCACAGGAGCACAAAGATTGGACAGTCGATAATTGGAAACAAATTATGTGGTCCAATGAATCACGTTTTCAGTTGCACCATGCCGATGGCCGAGTGAGAATTTGGCGGAAACAACGCGAAAGCATGGACCCCAAATGCATTGCTGCAACCCTTCAAACTGGTGGAGGCAAAGTTATGGGTTGGGGAATGTTTTCCTGAATTGCTTTGGGCCTTTTAATTCGTGTTGAATAACGTCTGACTGGCGTATCATATCTAAACATCGTTGCGGACCAAGTGCATCCGGTCATGTCAATGGCTTATCCCAATGGCGATGGCTACTTTGAACAAGATAATGCGTCCTGCCATTGTGTTCGTATTGTACAAAATTGGTTTCAGGAACACGCCGGTGGGTTTACTTTGCTTAGGTGGCCCCCAATCTCCAGATCTCAACCCCATTGAGAAATTCTGGGATGAAGTTGAACGAGCCATCAGACAGCTGGATCCACAACCCTGCAGTCGCAAACTCCTGAAAAGTGTTATTCATCAAGCATGGTCTCAGATTCCACAAACCACCTATCAACATCTCGTGGAGTCCATGCCACGAAAAATCGACGCAATATTAAAGGCACAAAGGTGGCCCAACGAAGTGGTCATAATAAAGTGGCCACTGAGTGTAATACCAAATTGCGAGTGCAAGTACCAGCCTCAATAAAAGTATTTATTTGCTACTGCATTTTTAGTAAGTTCATAAAATGGTGTATGCACATAAAAACAAAACACCTCATTGCATGATAAAGTAGGGTGTAAAAAGCGGGTAATTTGGAAGATTATTAAAGAAATATTTGTATCTTCAAAACCGTTGCCAAAAAATGGTGTTATCCGCGTTTAAAAATCTAAGTTTATATAAAATTGCCCTACGTTTTTCTGATTAAACTCTTCGAATTTTATTGCAGCTACGAAGTGACGCTATTATGACTTCATGCCCATCTCATTTTCTTATTTTGATAATACGCTATACGTTCTCTCCCCTTGTGGTATAAACGCTTTTTGTGGAACGTTAACTTGTGTTATGACAAACGTAAATATAGTTTTGAAAACACGAAACGTTACAGGTTGTTTTTTAATAAACGCTAACACATTTATCTATTATAAACCTTCCAGTAACAATCTGATACCATCTTGTGTTGTAGAAGAACCGATAAAAGTACTATCTTTGAATTTCAAACTTTTGGGTTCTGATACTAATAATTTCGGTTTTGCGGATTCAGCTCAAAGTCAAACTACATACGATGGGCCAATTTGGTAATAACCTTATTCTAATCACAGTTGGGCTCTCCCTCGTCCATGTAGGAATTTTAATTCAAATTTAAGTGAGTCATTTAATCTCCAGCATTTTGTGCTGCATTAGGGGAGTCATAACTAACTTTATTCTTGAATTGTCGAATTGTTGATGCCATTATGTTTTAATTCAAAATACACTCATCGTCACAAAAATTGTTGCACCCAAAAGGAAGCAACTGACAGGAATGGGACTTGGTGGGTAGGATTTATATCGAGAGCCATGTACCTGATTCAAGTATCACGCTCGGCAGCCAATGTGACACAAGCAAGGAGGGGTCGTAGCACTGTGCCTGGCTGGCTACATAAGGTTGTCCCGTTGCGTGTGCGTGTGTTTGCCATTCTGATTCGTGCTGTTGTGTTGGCTGCATCCTTAGAAAGTGCAGTATGCCTCGGAAAACGTTCGGAAGCATTTCTAACAATTGGCGGATGTCGAGAGTGACCGCATCGTCAGACTCCGGGAAGCGGGATGGTCTTATCGCCGTATTGCTCCCAATACCGGTCCTGCGGATATCACCATTGAACGATATTGGCGGCCGTGGATAAAACAAGGCATGCAGCTGGGACTGGAAGACTCCGGGAGAACTAGACGAACCACGGAGAAAGAGGACCGGCAGATTGTCCGATATGCGCGGAGTGACCCAACAGCCACGATTGCGGATTCTGAGCGAGCAGTGACGCCCTCCATGCATCGTAAGATTAGTGCCAGCGTCATTGGTAGACGGCTGCACGATGTGGGAGTAAACGCACGCAGACCGTTACGATGACTGCACATAAAAACAGTGCACCTTCGCTAAAGATTACAATGGTGCTATGTAGCCACGCCGAACAAGAGCGGGTGATCTTCAGTGATGAGTCCCGCTTTTTCTTGGAGGATACGACCACCGAATCCGTGTGTGAAGGCACCGTGGCTAGAGCCAAAATGAGCGGTTAATTGTCGGGTGTCACATGACCAGAAGGCCTGGTGTCACGTTGTGGGGTGCAATTGCCTGCGATGCCATAACACCTTTTTTGTTCATTACAGGAACTTTGAGAGCCAACGTTACGTTAATGAGGTCCTGGAAACCAGTGGCCCCACCTTTTTTAAACTCCCACTCCCGTGCTGTTTTCCAACAGAACAACGCTCTTCCGCATACTGCTGCTGTCTCGAAAGCTTGCATTCAAGGCACTGACGCTCTGCCATGGCCAGCCGCATCGCTAAACTTCTCGCCGATTGAAAACGTGTGGGATGCTGTTGGACGCGCTATCCACACTCTACCCCGAACGCACAATCTGTAGGAACTGCGTGAAAATGTTAAAGCTGCATGAAATGGCTTATCGCAAGACACCATTAGGAACGTGTACAACTCCATGCCGAAATGTCTGGCAGGAGGTGTGAGCAAACATTCCGGCAATACACCATACTGAGAGACACAACTTATTGGGGTGTAGATCAATAAATATGTCCTATATAAATTTCAATGTTTAATCATTTATTATTCCTGGTAACCTTTACCTTCCTCGCGAATAGCATTGCAAACTGACGCGTCGTTCTGGGATAAACTCGTTTTTTGACGATGAGTGATAATAAATAAATAAATAAATATCTCCCCTGGCGAAATCATTCCACGAGTCACAGTTTTATTGATTTTCAAATGTTAAAATTGAAAACAAAAAGTTTGAAATTGTGGTTATGAAATATTCGTTTCTTTGTTCAAGAAATCAAGGTGTTTTATTTACAACGATGCCAGATACGCTTTCGATGATTAGCTGAAACGAATCAGAACTGCCGAAGCGTACATTCTCCCTTTCATTATTTCCTTTGGCTTCCATTATAAGATCTACTTGTGATAGAGGCATTTGCGTTCTTATCTCTGTAATAAGATTCCTTCTTAAGAAATTCTCATACTGCGAGTCTATAAACCATTGATGACTAGAAAATAGGCATATGAATAATATGTTTTCAAACGTTAATGTTATACATTTCGAAAGAAAAACTTCATGAAATGCTTTACTGGCTTACAATATGTAAACGGAATTTAAGTTCTTCGCTGTGGTACACAATTATTTTTGAGAAAATGAGTCTATGTTTAAAAAATATTACTATACCGGACATTAAAACACTAAAAATATCTATAAAAATCAAGCAGAATATTAAATATAAATTCCTGAGCTTTAAAATAGAAACAGAAATCAGTCAAGCCAAATGTAATTAGTGCGGAAAGCTAAGTGCTACTTCATTTTAGATGATAGAACTTTCGGACTACCTTTTTCGCAAAGGACTCATTCTACTATATTTATTTTGGTCTTGAAATTTGGTTAAGAAATCAAAAAGTTTGCGTTTTTTGGATTGTCTTCTCTCTTGGAACAGCGCATGCACCTTTCAGATACTTAAATCTAAACAAGCCCTGAGGATTCCGACAAAATGTGTGCTAGTAATACAACAACACCTTGATGTTTCATTAAATGTGGGAGAAGGTGGTAAGAATAAATATACATTTTCGTACAGTTCTCGATAATCTTGAAAAAAAGTTTTCGATTCAGCTCGAATCTTTTATCATTCCTCTCACTAAAGTTTGCCAGAAAGAAAAAACGGATATTCTTCCAAGTTGCGGTAATGTTTACAGACTACGCTAGGCCTTTTCAATAGAATCTACCTTCCTACTTTGTAGCATATTAAGAAAAGGCATTAATAAAAGGTTTAACACTGACTACCGAATTCTGATAGATTAGACTCACAAAATCCCTTGGCCAAAGTTTACGTTAAATTCATATCGGGACATCTCTCGTGTCCACGAAACTGGTAGTAAAACATAACTGCATATATTCTCTGAATTTCAGTAACATAACTCTGTTTTTGTCTTTTTATGGAGGGTGTTGCTGAAATGATTGGTCAATATTCGGGAACGTCAGCAATTTGAGATGAGGGTTGCACAGGTTATCGCCATAAAAGCATAAATGGAAGGGATATAATATACGGCGGATGCAGTGTTCTTACATGTGGATGAAAGGTGAAGTGTCTTCGATTGACGTACGGATTTCTAGAGCCCGGAAGAAAGTACTGTAGCCGGTGCGCACTGCTTAATGATGTAATCCTTCCCCATGCTTTTCTTTTCCGAGGTGCCATTGGCCCACGATTTGTTTTAAAAATGATCACTTTAACCCCATCGTACGGGGGCTGTTGATACGCTGTTAAAAGTGAAACCATTCAGCGGCGATATTGCCCAGCTTGTAACCCCGACCTACGTCCTATAGAACACCAACGGGACGCTCTGGTGAGATGGGAACGTTAAGACACACTGGAAAATGTCCAACAGCTGAAATTACCTCAATAACTCATGTACAATCTAGCGCAAAGTATGAACATATGGTTCAAACCATATATCGACATTAGGGTTGATGATATCCCTACTGAGAAGCTCCTCTTCCCCTTGTACCGTATTTGGCGGTGATGTATCTGTATCATGGCACCCAATTCTATTTAACCAGTTCTGAATAAGTTCCATTCTGTCCTTATCTCCAGTTGTTCCGGCGTTGTTTCCGTCATTATTTTGGTAATCAACGGAGTTTGTACGGTTTGTATTTCACATATCCAAACCTCTCCTGTGTGACACATGAGGTTTAATCGTGGTTCGTCCTAAATTTCGCACACCTGTTTACGTTGATATCTAAAATCCGTCCATACTCTGAAATACCACTGGAGTCCTTTAGGATCGCAAACGCTCTTACAAAACAGACACGCAACTAAAAATACTAATCAGCATTTGAACTATTCGTTAAAAAAAGTGACAGCCATAGTTAGAAATTGTCGCTACGATTCATCCCCAACAAATAATTGACGTCACTTCTTTTACAAACTAATTATTTTGTCAATTTACTTTAAAAACGAGAGGATATAATTAATACAATATACAAAATTAAAAAGTGAAGTAACAGCCGATAGTACCTGGGCGAGTTCTAGCCTGCTGCGAGGGGTTAATCCGAACCAGGCGCCTACTTCAGGGACGGGCTGGCTGAACTCCTATTTCGCAATATAATGAAATATGAAAAAAAAATGAAATGCTCTGCTAGGATTGGAAAAAGAGACAATGACTGATCGCCATTGAAGACAAAAAAATAACGAGTATGGCGGACAGATTTCAATCTAAACCACCATAGTACAGTATCCTTTCAATTAAGTGCAAAATGAGCGCATTTCGTGGCATTAAACTCGTGATCAACACGATCGCTTTTAAGTTTTTACATTGCATATATTTGATATGCGAGAAAATTTCACACAATATATTTAAAAAAAGAAACAGTTGCTGGGCATCATTAAATAAAGTCAAACTGCTCGCCATGGACGTCAAAGCTCCCCTTGTTTTTGCAGTACCTTAGGAATAAGGCTCTGAAGTTTTGCATTAATTAAAACCACACTCTCTTGGTGATCGCTTTACATTTTTGAGCACAACTTCTTGGTGTTTACTCAGAAGCACCCATATAACTCCTCGGACATACTTTGGTCGCACAGCAGGCAATTAACTACGAAATGTTTCAATGCCTTTGCACCATTAGGCACGTTGTTTACTCTAGTGACAGTTTACTAGTAAAAGAAAAAAGAACGGACCAAGTCATGATTGTGGTGGTATATATTTGAAAGGCAGGATGAAAAAGAGCACTGCTTAAAAGATAAAAGACGATGACTGCGCCCTGAACACTTCTGTAGAATAAAATGAACAATGCAGTAATCATTTGTAGTACTTTTATATGAATATGGGAAAGACAAAAATCATTGCTTCTGGTATTCCTTAAAATCTTCAAGGATTTGACATGTTTTCCAACTGTACATGCAAAATATCTTGTTCTGGTTTTTGTTTAATCATTATACGTGGTATTTTAGGAAAAAAATTATTATTACATATATTCTGCATAATCAAACCTTTATTATATCTGGGTAACAGTTCAGTAAAAGAGGAATTCAAGGTACCTAAAGTTACAGTTCATTATTTGTAAAATTTGATTTATATAATTTTAATAAGTTTCCATTTTCTCTTCTTGTAGATGCCCATCAGAAACGTAATTCACCTTTAACTAGGTTAACATTTTACTCAAAGTCTGTTCCATGTTTTTTCAAATTCGGTAGACAACAATTATTTACATCTTCAAAGCTGCATGAAAATTACATTTTCAAAATGTCTTGCGGCAAAATTAACAGCACTTGAATTAATATTAATACAATATTGCTCATGTACCAGTGTTCTAATTTAAGGTAACATAACGCAAAAGAGACTCCTGAATGGCGATTTATTTCCAAAATAGGAGTTCTGGCTCCTGTACATTTTTAACGTTTGAAAAACACTTCCATTAAAATTTACCAGAGACCTAAATGCATTTAAGCAATATTATTACATTTTGTTTGATGTTCTAAGTCTGGCAAATTTCCTAAGGATTTGTATTTATGAAATGCTGGGTGAATCCAGATATTACGGATATTTTTATTAATATTATTTGAAAAAATATAACTAATTTCTGTAACTTACATTTGTTTTTAATGAATTTATCTCCTACTTGGTAATATGCAAAAAAGGACTATTATACACACCATTCTCTGAATCTAAAGCAGCATCGATTTGGTAATATACACTGGCGGAAAGTGAAAAAAGAACACCAAAAAGGAGACGTCTGATACCTACGAAATTTGTTCAGCATAATAACGGAATACAGAGGATAACGTGATCAAAACATTGTGGCAAAATACAGTTGTATTTGCTGGTAAACTGAAAAAAAAAACATTTCCATGTAACATGGTTAGTACGAGGTTGAACCGCCATGAACAGCGTCACACTGTGCAATTCTAGAATGGAGGCATCCTCAACCCGGACCCGTAAATAGACGATGGTCGTGGCTGGCCGTGAAGACCGGATAAGGCGTTGTCCCATAAAATCCCACACGTGCTCAATGGGGAACAAATCCGGTGAACGTGCAGGTCATGGAAGTTGTCTCACACACTGAAGTGCATGTTGCGTTACACGTGCCGTGTGTGGGCGTGCGTTATCTTGCTGGAAAACACCACTATGGACCGACCTTACAAATGGTACAACAACGGGCTGAATGATGTTGTTGATGTAGGAGGTGCTGTTTAACGTTCCCGGTACAAACCCTAATTGTGTATGGGAGTGATAGCTGATCGCTCTCCACAACATGAGACCAGGTGTAGGCCCTGTGTGTCGCTGGCGGATGCAAGAAGGGTAGAGACGCTACCCTGTGCGTCTGCAAACAGGCATACGGCCATCGGAGGCTCCCATGTAGAATCTGCTTTCATCGCTGAACACGACAGTTCGCCATTGCGTTCTCCAGTGCAGACGTCGGCGACACCACTGCAGCCGTTCCTGACGGTGGGCTAGAGTCAGAGGTACACATGCCATAGGCACACGTGCCCGTAGTCCTGCAGCCAGTAGACGGTAGCGGATTGTTCGCACAGTCAACTCAGGTGCAACGGCAGCTCCGATTCGCGTCACAGTGAATGTTCTGCTTGACAACGCCGCTCTTCTTATGCGTCGATCGCTCCGCTCATCAGTCCGTCTGTGACTCCCGGTTCCACGTCTTTTCGTGTGGGAATGTTCCTCCGACTTTCTACGCCACCATCGTACCACCACAGATACTTCCCTTCTAATTCGCTCCGCAATACGACGATACGACCACCCGGCCTCGCAGATTCCGACTAGACGACATCACTCAAAGTCCGATAACTGCTGAAATCGTACACGTCGTCCATGTCCAGGCATTGCACTTTCTTCACGGTCTTCGCACGTGTCGGTACGCCGACGACTGATTACATTCACGTCGCCGTACTCCTTAAATACCACCGACGATAATTTGCATATTATGACGTGCTGTGGCGTAAGCGCTCACCAGTTGGTCCCGAAATTAACATCACACCTATATAAACTCGACCCCATTAACATATGTAAATTTTATGATCGTCCGTCGATTCCTTCTTGGTGTTCTTTTTTCCCTTTTCGTCAGTGTATATAGCTATGTGCAACGCAGTTGGTAAAATATCAAATGGGATGCTCTGTATTTGAGCCGAAATACAATCACCTGTTATTTAAACAGCGATCTTCCCCTTTCATATTTTTACATCATTTTATCTGAATCTTTCTCCGATTTCTGTTCGTTAAAAAGCGTAAGAACACCTTACGTAAGGGCTTAAGAGACCAGGATGAAGACCTATCCAAAAATTTCATAAATGGGAAATAAGGAAATTTATTTCATCTCAGTGACTTCGTGAAATGCATTATCTCTGGCTCAAGTCTTAGAGGAGCTTCTGTAAATGGAACGGAATAAAAAGTGTGTGTAACACAAGGAACCGTCTCCAAAATTATGACGAATTGCTTTACAATTATTTATTTCGTTTTATAACTTTATATATGCACTGATGTAAGGTCAGGTGATGCGTAACATCACAGCCTATCCTTGACAAATGTCAACCCCGCCTTCTCGTGGTGCATCCTGTTCCCATTAAAGGGGCTCTGACGACCGCCAATAGCGGTATAATTATACCATCGGGATTAGAGGAAATGATATCCCACACTTACCAACCCGCTTGGGCAGCGTGGTGAGGTATGGCAAAACCCCTCCAAAATGACTCCACAACCTATATCGTGGCCCTCAGTCTCCGGCAGCTGGAATGTACCTAGCCAAGGCAGCGGCCAGTGCGACATGAAAGCAGAGGGTGCTAAGAATCACCTGAGGACCGGACTAGGCTGCCATCTGATGTTGACCTTGGCTAGGTATAATGGACGCTCCCTATCTTCTGATTCAAGGCTTCTTGAATTGGAAGAGGAACTACAAAGGATCAAGTGGGACATCGTAGGGCTAAGTGAGGTAAGAAGAAAAGGAGAAGATCTCATTGAATTGAAAAGTGGACATCTCTTCTACTATCGTGTGACAGATACTGGCAGAACTAGTGGTGTTGGATTTATAATAAACAAAAAGCTGACGTATAAACTTGTAGAAGTTGAAAGTTCCTCTGACAGAGCTGCACGACTCGTTATACAACTCTCGAGAAGACACAAGGCTCAGATTATTCAAACTTATGAACACACCAAAAGTCATCCTGAAGAAGAAATTGAAGAATTTTATGAGGAAATTCGTCATCTAAATAATAAAGGTAAGCAGCACTTGAAGATACTTATGGGAGATTTCAATGCAAAAAAAAGGGCAACATCAACAGAATGAAACTTCAGTAGGTAAATTCGGTCACGGCAACAGAAACCAGTGTGGAAATACTCTAGTAGAGTTTGTAGAGGCATGAGGGTTTTTCATTTTGAACTCCTTTTTCAAGAAAAGGCCACACAGGAAATGGACATGGAGACATCCAAATGGGACGACAAGTGAAATTGATTTTATTATCAGTAACAAAAAATTCGTCATAGCAGACTGCAGTGTGCTAAACAAGTTCAACACAGGCAGTGACCATAGATTGGTGAGATGTAAGATGCACCTCAACACGAAACTCGAACGTGGCAAGCTCATAAGACAAACAAAATATATTGATATAACCAACCTTAAA
Source organism: Macrothele yani (assembly GCA_039090855.1). Taxonomy (NCBI): domain Eukaryota; kingdom Metazoa; phylum Arthropoda; class Arachnida; order Araneae; family Macrothelidae; genus Macrothele; species Macrothele yani. Next base: position 149,430,405 of record CM077034.1, read on the forward strand.
ATCCAGCATAATACCTTCAAGTTGGAACTGAAGAACAGATTCTCTGCTTTAGAAGGCCTATCATCGGAAGAAGTGGATATTTCTGAAGTTAACAGAAAAGTAACCAAATCTATTATAGAAACAGCAACAAAATTAGATGGGTCTAAGAACAAGATGCATGTGAACAAATTATCAGGAAAAACGAAAATGTTGATGCAAAAAAGAAGAGAGATGAGGACAACTAAAGAAGATATGACTTCCAAAGTGGAATTTATAGAGCTATGCAAGACAGTACGAACAGTATCACTGAAGACGTAAGGAAATTCAACTGTGAACTAGTGAGGAAAGCAAGTGAAAACAACCAAAGCCTAAAGATAGCAAAGGGACATCTCAGTAAGGGAAGAAAACAGATTATGTCACTGAGAAAAGAAGATGGTTCTGTAACAAGAAATAGAGGCGAAATTTTGACAAGAGTGAAAGATTTCTTCTCCGAATTATATTAAAGGGATGTTCATGTACTTCACACATTATGAAAGGTGCCAGTACCAGAGTTCTTCTAGTCCTCCCAGTAGAAGTTGCACATGCAATCAAGAACATGAAGCGAGGAAAAGCTCCAGAAGAAGATGGAAATACTGTAGACATCATACAAGAAGCAAATGGAAACAGTACTCGCCTAAATTTTCACTCGTTGCCTTAATGAAGGGAAGATTCCTGAGGATTGGAACAACGCTACAATGATCCTGCTACATAAAAAAGGTGACATTGAGGATCTCGGGAACTACAGACCTATCAGCCTCCTATCAGTGGTATATAAAATCTTTACTAAAGTTCTTTCACACCGTTTGAAGGTAACACAGGCCATGGCTCTACCGAGAGAACAAGCTGAGTTCAGAAGTGGCTACAGCACAATAGATCATATCCACGTACTGAGAGAACTAATTGAAAGAGCGAGGGAATATGAACTTCCATTGTGATAGCTTTTTTCGATTATGAAAGAGCCTTTGATTTGGTGAAACCATCAGCAGTTACAATGACTCTGAAATTCTGAGGTATTGAAGATGCATACATTAATATTATTAATAACATCTATGAAAATGCAAGTGCAAAGATTCGGCTGTTTGAAAATACAACACACATAAATATTGGAAAGGGAGTGAGACAAGGTGACACCATATCTCCGAAGCTCTTTAATGCCACATTAGAAAATGTCTTTCAATCACTGAACTTGGACAAAGAAAGAGATAATGATTAATGAAGATTATCTAACATACACTTTAACTATCGTTGTCAAAAGCTTTCCTGTTTATACAGCAGCTGTCTTGACGACTGGTGGCCGCTGACATCAATACTGCTGTCAACCATCCCAGCGTCACCTAAGGTTCGTCCCAAAGAGATTTTAATGACCCCTGTTTTTTACTCTAAGCTGGCACGACGCTGTGATTTCTGATTTCAAATTCCTTTTCATCAAGTGGTCTCGGATGCTTTGTTTTTTTTTCTCGGAAGCACTGTTTCTTTCCACTGGGTCGCAAAATATTTTTCTTTATTAGAGATCCGATTTTTTCCCAAATCAAAATTTATTAACACATACATATAAATTCTTAAATCCGGTGCCCGCCTGATGAGAAATCAAAAGATTTACCTCCAAAATTATATCAATTAATATCTTTCAAATACCCATCCCATGGAGGCAAACTCGTAAATAGGCAAAATTACACTATTGTAAATTACTGTCAGCATTTAAGAACCAGGAATTTCAAATAAATGGAATTATATTAAAAACCAATTAATGTAAGTAAAACTGAATATGTGTTACATTGTAATAGGTTTACAAGCCATGTAAGTCGAAGCAACGCTTCCTCTTCTCTTCATCTTTTTTGAGACAAGTCTGTCTTTTCTTTTTTATCCAAGCCATAATTTTACAATAATTTAAATTTTACAGTGTGCTTAAGTTTTGAACTTATACTACACTCACATTGGATTTGTGTAATCTTTGTACTGTATAAGATTTTTATATTTATGAGATCTGACTTACAAACGATATCCAGGTTACTACAGAAAACAAAACTGTATAAGATTTTCTTGTTTATGAGATATGTCACACAGATGATATTCAGGTTACTACAGAAAACAAAACTGTATAAGATTTTCATGTTTATGAGATATGTTACATAGATGATATTCAGGTTACTACAGAAAACAAAACTGTATAAGATTTTCATGTTTATGTGATCTGTCACACAAACGATATCCAGGTTACTACAGAAAACAAAAATGTCAATACAGATTTCCCTAAAACATGACAATGTTTTTTAATTACAATATTAATTTTCCTATATTTTGGTGGTTCATTCGTCTTTCCCAGGATCTTATATTCAGTCTCTCAGTTCGCTCATTTGATATCAAAGTCCATTTCGTTCTGCAGTAGCTCATTAATACGAATTTGAAAGCTGTAAAATTCCCGAGTTAACTGAAACATTAAATAATACTCAAAAACCAAATATCATTTTAATATTCAACACGAAACACTATTTCATAGATTAAAACTTACATCATATTATCCATGGAACTGCCTTCAAAGATCCATCACTGTCACTTAGTTTAGTGGTTTTCGCTGATTTATCGTGCGTTATACAGTCCATAAAGCAGCACCAAGAGATGCATTTTTTTTGTCGGTTCTTTTTCTTCGTGAGGCAGTCTTGCAGAGGGTTATGCTAAAACTAATTGTGATGAAGTTTTAAATTTCTTTCAATTGTTTAAGGCATGAATTATTTAAAAAAATATAAATGAAAACAACACAGAGCTCAATAGTAGCAAACGTTTTAACCGCATTAAATAAGAACCCATTGGATACAATTACCTAACCCTTTTGAACAGAAATCCAATACTCCCGTAATTTTCAAAATAAGCTGGGAAACAGATGAAAAACCTATTAAGTTTACTTGCGGAGATATTTCGGTGCACAGTGTTTGCATTGCTCTGCCACAAAATCGATACGTTGTAAAAATGAATTGGACAATATCAATATTGCTAAAACATATATGCGATATACCATGGTGGGTACGGCAATATGTGATTGACTCAATCTTTTAATAAGCAAGTGAAAATCTTATGCATCTTTTTTTCCTTTCATTTGAAATTTCGTTAAATACATGGTAGCAATGTTCTATTTACGATCGAAATAAGAAGTATTCTTAAAATAATTTCTTTATTACATCCATAAGTAATGTGCAACCCAAGACTTCATTGACAAGTGTCTTGTAAAATAAGTTTCATGAGGAAGGCAGCTGAACTTGAAGGACTTTCTTTTACATATGATTCACATCATAACTGTTTCAAATTAACACACCGTTAACCGTTTTCTGGATGCTGTGCAAGATGATATAAGGCAGAGCGTGCAGTAAAAAACTCATAGTTTGTTCATTGTGCACGAGTCCTGTAATTGCTGCAAAGATAGTCAGATTTTGAATTATTATTTACTCGCATATGCACAAAAATTTCATTTATTTTAGCCTATTCGAAATCCATGGACATCCCATAAGAGCGAGAAAAAGAGTCTTCTCTTTCTGGAATACAATCTTAAAATTACTTATAGCTTGCCCGGCGATTAAAGAGAGAAGTTGTCATGGTCAATATGAAACTGATTTGAAAGGGGGCAATGTAAATTATCTAGTCAGCGCGATCCAAAATAATTTTTTGGCAATATTTAAAGAATGAGTGCCACAAATTTCTAAACTCAAATATTAATTTTGCCAGATACATAAAAATGCAAGAGGAGCATTTCGACAATATCGCGAGCATAGTCTCACACCAACTGCGCATTAAAAATTTAAATATCCTTAAATCGGAAAAATGTTCAATCGGAGTGTTCTCAAACACACACACGCACACACACACACACACAAAACATCAACTACTTTTTGAAAGGATGTAAATGTATAGTGAAAATGTGCAGTCTTCCTAACAGTGTCCGTCCTATTCTTTTACCATTTTTTTGGTAATAAGGCAGAAACAAGAAACTATAAGACCGCCTCATGAAAACACACTTTGATCTACGTCAAGGGATTAGAACAAAATATCTTGGTTATTACATAGATAACATGCATAAACGTCGGAAAACTTAACGTATATTTTTGTTCTATCGTCCAAAAGCGCCAGTTAAATGTTATGATTTTAAGACCGATGTGGATCTCGAAAGAAGTTTTTTTGGTAGTATCAGATGAATGGGAATCCTGAAATTTGAAAACCAGGATTTGACAAATCTTATTTGGGCTATACTTCCGTATCTGGCATGCGTCGTCTGCTACAACAGAGGAAGTGCCGATATTCATCTCCGAGGCTGCTAACTGTGTCATGTCACCGACCTTTGCTTCGTGCGTGAAGTCCGTTCACTTACTTATGTTTAGATATTCTTTGCTTGTGGTGCCCCTGATTCTGTAAGTGCTGCTTCCGGTTTCTTCTGTTGTTTTTCTTTCTGCGTGCGTTTTTATCATGTGGAATTGGAAGCGCTTTTTCCGAGAAGTTGCCCAGAATGATGAAGACTGGTGTTTCGTGATAAACGAAGTTCAGTGAGTGGATCCTGATAATCAACAAAACCAGTAGCACACGATCAAAAGGTCATTCAATGACACTCAGAGTCGATAGGTCTCATCGTTCTGGACAATTTAAGTGTTAGAGGAATCATGTTTCAGGGAAATCTGAGCAGTATTCCCGTGCACTTCAGACATGGGGACCTGGGCCCTTAGTATCTTTAAGCGCGATACTAAGCGATTCAACGTCAAAATCTGCGCAGAGAATGACAAATCTGCGAGCACATTGTTGCTGCACAAACACAAACATGTACAACCACGAATAATTGTCATGACATACCAGTGGGCTGTATATCACAACCTCGGAAGCTGCGGATATGAACATCTCACTGTTAACCACTCCCTGAACTTTGTGGATTCTAGTACTGGGGCTGACTCCCAAGCCGTTGAGAGTAATTGGCGACCTCTCAAACGCCAACTCAAGGATGGAACTCAAAAACGTCATTTGGCAGACCATATTCTGGAATATTTATTCCGACGGAACTGTCGTCTTTCGTCAGATAATTGCTTTGAGGTCATGATTCGGATCAGAAAACAGTTCTTTTCTGGATGTCATTAATTTATTTAATTATATGCCAGAAAACCAGGTTTAAATTATGCAGGGAACTCGTCTTTTCCGTCCCTGTAAATGTTTTATAATACGAACAAAATCATCCATCACTAGAGGCCCTCAGAAACGTTCGTATTCTGAATACACCACACGCTGTGTTTTTCATGTTTCCTGATCGATAGCAGCACAATATCACTCCTGAAACATCATATTACCCGTGATTCCGTGTAGCGTTATTGCAGCATACGACGCAGGCCAGATATGGAAATGCATCGTAAGTGCATAGTAATTTCCTCATTACAATGGAAATGCATCGTCATTTCCTCATTTTCTGAAGCCACCAAAGTTTTCCAAGGTAGGAGTACATTGTTATTTTGCATAAAGAAACATTTATATCTAAGAGAGATACTAAATATTGTAATGTGCTTTTTCGGTAAATATTATTCTTTAAATTCCTTACGTGAAATAGAGCGATATTTAAGACTTGTTTTTTTATTGCAGAAATTAATTATAAAAGCTCTTAAAATATTTTATTTTTATTGCCACTGTCGACATGCTGGATTTTCTTTTATATCCTTTAAATAGGCATTAAGATGCACTAGAATAAAGATTATGAAATATGAGTATGTCAATTGATAACATCTCGGTATATAGGTTTTTCAGTGTATATGGGTATACAAGATGTTTTTATTTACCGTCGTAATGTAACAGAATATAATTTCAGTTAAAGCTTTCTTGTGCAAATTTATGATCTAAATCATTGTCTTATGTTACATGATCCTTTCTTGTCTAAGATGTCCATATTTTTATTTTTTCTCTGTATACGTTCGGAATAAATAGTGTTTACTCTTAAGAAGTAAATTGCTCTCGCCGACGGAAGATGCACGCATTTATTTTCACGTTATTAGCGAGTTCGTTACAAGTTCGCTTTTCCTACACAGAATAATTTCAGAATCCGATCTACCTGAAGAAATTAAAAACACTGTTTATAACTGTAGATACTCATCTTAATTGAAAATTCTGCAGAAAAAAGTGGATATAAAAATCCCTCATATTTTCGTATCTTTCAATGGGTAGGACTACAAAACCATTAATTATAAGTGAAAGTCATGCACTAAAGTTTAGAATTTTTAGTAGTGTATAACGGAGATCAAAAAGTGTTTAAAATAATTTTTGTGCCACTTAAATCCATCGCACCCTCTGAGAGATTTGAATAACAGCAATAGCTCATGAAACAAGAAATCGGAATAGTAACAATGTTTACTGATATAAGGTAGAGCATAGTACCGGAAATGTTTAACCAGTATCTTTATTTATGTTACCGACCTACAACATATATTCAATAATATTTCGCAAACTTTATGATGAAAGTATGGTTTATATTTAAATTTGCATATAACAGAGCTGAAATAATTAGCCTTTTTAAAGAATGAGCTGCAGTCATATATATCTTGAAAATATGCTAAGTGCTGTATCGGGACAACTATAAACTTGTGTATCTGCCACGAATAACAGAACTCCATTGAATACTCAGTACCAGGTTTCAATAAATCATAAAGTGGCAGAATAGAGCTTTCTAATTCTTAAGAAAATTCAAACTTCTTAGAAAAATTCAAAAAACCATTTCTACCTACACTGCTGGCCACCCAAAATGCAACACCAAAAAGTAATCATCCAATTGGCCTGAAATTCGCAGCATGCGTCGCCCGCGAGAGGACATGCAAACGATTAGCATTGCAGGGCATGTGCAAATTATGTGCGCGCGGCACGCCACCAAAAAGCATTATAAAACGGATGCACAGAAAGTGGGGTGTAAGTACTGGAAGTGTGTTGTGCTGCCGGACCTGTGCGTGGGAAGCTTCCTGATGCCTCGTCGCAGAATACGGCCGTCATTCTAGCACGATTGAGAGTTCGACAGAGGACGAATGGTGGCTTATCGCGGCAGCGGTTTATCGTACCGAGACATCGGCGCCCGTGTGGGACGTCATCCAGCCACAGTGAGGCGAGTATGGATTCGGTGGATGCAGGAGGGACGGACGGACCGACGTGAGCGATTGCCGCAGCCGCGGCAAACCACTTCACCAGAGGACCCGCATGTTGTGCCGCGGGCATTGACGGCTCGCACCGCCACATCACGAACGTTAGCGCAGGAATTAGGGTGTGTTTTGCAACAACCTGTGTCAGCACGTACCGTTCGACGTCGTCTGCAGGAGCGGTATCTAGTCGCGCGGCGCCCATTGCTTCGATTATAATTGACGTTACACCATTACCATTGACGTTACATTACATTACCATTGACGTTCAATTACCATTGACGTTACATTACATTACCATTGACGTTCAATTACCATTGACGTTACACCGTTGAACGTTGCACTTGGACTACGGAATGGCACTAGATTGTCTTCTCCGACTAATCCCGCTTCTTTTTGCAACACTACGATGGTCGGATATACGTGTGGCGTCACCGCGGCGAAAGATTGTATTATGTATCGCCATACCGTTCCGTCAATTGGCGTTATGGTTTGGGACGCAATTGGATATGTCACCCGCACACATCTGGTACGCATCGCCGTTACACTCAACAGCCACAGTAAAAATATCCGGCGATTTGGAGCCTGTAGTCCTCCCTTACCTGCAGGACCTTCCAGCGGCCACGTTTCAACAGGACAATGGGTGCCCGCACGTGGCACTCATCGTGCAACAATTCTTCACGGCCCACCAAGTGTCACTGCTGCCGTGGCCCGTCTGTTCTCCCGATATGTCGCCCATCGAACACGTCTGGTCGCTGATCGGCAACCGAGTGGGCCGGCACGCACCACCCGCGGCTACACCTGATGAACTGAGGCAACGTGTGGGAGCAGCCTGGACCAACATACCCCAAGCCCACATACAAAGCCTCTTTCGTTTGATGCCGCGGCGTGTAGCGGCCATTATTGCTAGCCATGGGGGCCACACGAACTATTAATGTCTGTGTGTTCCGCAAGTCGCACGGTCCTGTAAGCTCAATTGTTTCATCTTTGTATGTGTTTTTATGTGTCCTGTAAATCTGGCTTTGCTATCTCGTGTCCTTCTTGGTGTTGCATTTTGGGTGGACAGCAGTGTATTATAATAATTAAATTTCTTTTTTTAATTCGTCCCTGTTTCCATTGATTCGTTTCGATCAAAGCCTTTAGATAGGTATTAAGGTTCACTAGAATAAAGATTACGAAATATGAGTATGTCAATTGATAACGTCTCGGTATCTACGTTTTTCAGAGTATATGGGCAAAAAAGATGTTCTTATTTACCGTCGTGATGTAACGGAATAAAATTTCAGTTAAGGCTTCCTTGTGTAATTATATGATCTCAATCGTTGTCTTTTGATATATGATCCTTTCTTGTCTAAGAAAAACTATATTTTTATTTTTTCTCTGTATACGTTCGGAATATAAAGTGTTTGCTTTTAGGAAGTAAATTGCTCTCACCGACGAAAGATGCACGCGATCATTTTCACGTTATTAGCGAGTTCATTACAGGTTCGCTTTTCGTATGCAGAATAATTTGAGAAGGCGATCTACATGGATTTTTAAACCTCGAATTTTGGAAATGTTTTGAAATGAGTTTAATTCCATTGTTCTTCGTATTGAACTCAGAAATCAACAACACAATTTGCAACTGTAGATACTCATCTTAAATAAAAATTCTGCAAAAAATAGTGACTATAAATATACCTCACGTTTTTGCATCTTTTAGTGGATAAGACTAAAAAACCATTAATTATAAGTAAAACTCATGCACAAAGGCTTGGGATTTTCAGTAGTGTATAAGGAGACCAAAAAGTGTTTGAAATATTTGTGGTGCCACTTAAATTGGTCGCGATTTGAATAACAACAACAGCTCATGAAACAAGAAATCGGAATAGTAGCGAAGTTTACTCATATAAGATAGGGTATAGTACCGGAAATGTTTAACCAGTATCTTAATTTATTTTCCCGACATACAACATTTATTCAATAGTATTGCGAAAAAATTTATGATGGCATTATGGTTTATCTTTATATTTGTATTTAACTGAACTATAATAATTTTCCTGCTTCAAAGAATGAGCTATATTTATATATATCTTGAAAAGATTCTAAGTGCTGACTCGGCACAACCATAAACTTGTGTATCTGCCATGAATAACAGAACTTCCTGGAATACTGAGTACCCGGTTTTAAAAATTGATAAAATATCAGAATACAGTCATTAAATTTTTATGAAAATTTAAACTTCTTAGAAAAAATTGTAAATACCATTTCTATTTACTTACATTGTTTTATGCTGCTCAGAAAAATTTGCTGCGAAAATAAGGCAATTTCATGTATGAACCATGGTTAGCAGTTCAGTGTTTATAGTATACGGTCCAAGTCTAAAATGAGCAGGGCACTTTTAAAAAGCAGTATGCTTTTCTGCTTCCTCGATTCCTAGACGTAGCGTTAGTAATACGGATGGTAATATTCTGCCTTTGAGTGCTCTTATTTGTAGAAATCAATTCTGGAAGAAGACATTTCCCTGCCTTCTTTTCAGTAACTAAGAGTGAGTGAAGCACCTGCCTAATTCAATAAATTTCCCCCTGTCGTGAATTCGCGGTAACATAACCTTCTTTCTGCCTCGGTAATTACATTTTGATCAGTCATCCTCAGCAAACAATAATATTGTGAGCAAAGGAAATAATAAAAAATAATACTTGGCGCAATTTTTGTGCCGATACCACAAAAACAAACGGATTTGATATGATATATGTGTTTCATGATAACAAAACACTGATCCGAACGAAGCTTATCTTATGCTTTAATATATCATTTTCTTATTCACTTTCCTTCATGGGTGCCATCAAGGTGTCATCACACTTTTACAAAGTACGTGCGAAATTTTCACTGCACAGAATCCTCCGTCCTGGTTAATATTATGACAAATTATTTACTTTTCAAACTTGCACCTTTTCATAAAAACTTAGCTTTACACAGTCCGTATACATTTTTTGTAACACTCGCGATGTCCTTTTGAATTTGCATAAATAGTTAACAAACCGCGTTTTAAGCGTCGGTAGTTAAAAACTGAAATTTGCATTTCAGGCTAACCATTTACATTTCTCCTGCAGAATAAGGAACATACGAGCGGTCTAAGAAATCATGTAATGGCAGTTGTTCCTCATAAAAAAATACCCTTTCTTGAATTCGGGACAATTCCTTGTGTGATTTTTTCGACATGAACACGATTGCAAGTGTAACATGACATTCATCGAGGACACAAAGATAATATGGTTAATTTTTGGCGGAAGAACAATGAAAGGAGAATGCTAGTTCTAGAATTTTACATTTGAGAAAAAACTAGTAGTTTATACAAAAATAAATTTAACGAATATAAAGTGTAAGTATATTTTATTCGATAATTTAAGTAAAATATTACCCTGCCATTTATTATTACATGCTACTCAAATACATTTCTAAATTTTGAATTGTTAAACATTTTTTAACAAATATGATTAGGAATTTGTTGATAGTTTTCGCTACTTATATAGAAGAATATTTTTATCAAGTATGAACTAGTACACATATTAAATAGTTATTCCCTTAAAGTGAATACAAAAACCATGGGTTGGATATTCTTACACATAATATTATAAGTTCGAAGTGTCTTAATTATAACACCAAAGTTCTGTTACATTGGCTTCTCCCATATTTACCTGCGATAACTTCCCCCTTCCCTTTGCAACGGAATGCCTGGAAAATAACTTGAAAATATATTAGAAGATTCGGAAAACAATAGCAGTACAAAACATCCTTTTAACAGAATTTTACCGATAGCTAGCGAAAGTGCTGCGTTTGTCCCTATGAAAGATATCGCTTGATATCCTTTCATGGAACCATTTAGAATTCCATGTTTTTAATGGGTATTCCCAGATTTCATCATTTCTGAAAATATATCACAACAAAGATCATCTGCCATTTTTATGGACCTGGTGCTTAGTGCCTGACCAAGATTGAAATCAGTACTGTAGTGTGCACTAAAATGTGTCGGGTGATTATTATTCAACGGATACTGCAGGCAGTGAGTAAATAAAAAAAACATGAAATATGACACCGAATTTTCGGGTGTAATAAGCACGTCTTTTGATTCCCTTCTGACGCAAATTAAATTTAACAAAGCTGTTCAAAGTCAATGGAACCGGTATGGAAAACATTAGTATCTGACGGAAGAAAGAAGTTTTTCAATCGGGTTTTTAATCCCTCAGATATTGATGTAAACGGAATCGTGAAGTTACGCTCTCTGGTTGCAAACTTGTGCGTTAAAAAACATGAATTTATATGAGAAACATTTCGATGTACAGAGATTTTTGGATAATTAATATTAATGCAGAAATAATTTCCACTATACTCGAAGTAAATCCCTTAGATATTAATAGTTATGATTTTGAGAACCTATATACTAATCTGCCTCTATCAGATATAATCACTACCTTTAAAGAGCTGTATGCAGAATTTAAACTTAACCAATTTGTTAATGTAGAGGCCTGGAACTCTTATCTCAATTGCTGCATAAAAAATAACCATATCTTATATAATAATACTCTCTATAAGCAAGTAAACGGTATCCCCATGGGAGCGTCAACCTCCACGAGTATTGCTAATCTATTCCTGTTCTTTAAGGAATATAAATTCATTAAAAATCGCTCTACCTGCTCCGATAACTACCTTTACACATTTAGATATATTGACGATCTGCTGTGTATAAATAATTCAGAAGTTATAGAGAGTGATTTTGATAATATCTATCCTAACTCTCTTAACTTATGTAAAACCAACCACAGTAATCAGGAACTTGAGTTCCTAGACTTAAGTATTAAGCTTAACAGAGGTAACCCATCTATTAGCCTCTTTGATAAAAGAGTTAATTTTCCTTTCAAAGTAATTAAATATCTACACTGGAATAATAACATATCAAACAAAGTAATTGAGAATGTAATAATTTCTCAGGTGCTTAGAATTTCAAGAATTTGCAGCAACAATTTGGACTTCAATTACCACATTAATACACTATTAGACAGTTTTCAAGAGAACAAAATTCCTACTTCTTTCATCAAGAGAACTTTAAGAAAAAATAATTCTGAATAATAGAGTAAGGTTGGCAGATCTGCTTTAATTTTCTACATAGTTAATAATATGATTCTGACCAATGAAAGCCTTTTTGTAAGTTGGCTAGAGGATGCCTATTAACTTTAAAAAGGAACCTTAGTGATATGGATAAGAAGGTCCTATTAAAAATAAAAAATTAAATAATATAGACAAAATCACAAAAAAAAAGATTAAAAATCTGTTTATAAAAAGAAAAGAAAAATAAATATAAAAGAAAACTAGTTATTCATTCACTAGAATAGCTCTACTAAAAATAGTAAAACTAACATTAAAATTAATGGGATTCTGAATAGTCTACAGAAGCTCACTAAGGTGATTAAATACATGCAAAGATTATTAAATACACTACTTGTGTATTTCATAATATTTATCATGTATTTTGGAGAGTTAATTCTGCTCTTTCTGATCATACAGGTCGACAATCTTAATTATATTTTTTTCTCTGGTTAAAATCTCCACGAGTAGGAGTTTTTCAGTGTGTGGAGGCCTTCCGCCCCACCCACACTGACTCCGAGCGACTAGGGAGTGGCAGGGGTGTTTGGAAGTTTGGGTTAAAAGGTCGGCCATGTTTCCTCAAGTGTGTAGGAAGTTCAGTTGCATATGAGGTAAGCTCTCTTCATTGGCTTTGGGTTTTAGGTTTTCCAAGTCCAATGTTTGTACTTCTTGTACTTTTTTTCTCTTTTTTTTTTGCTTTCAGCATTTAGTCACTGACAAGTCTATTAACTTTTTTGCGGATTTTAACTCTTTCTTTTCTTGGTAACTTTGCGCGTTTTTTTAGGGAACTAAGGCCAAGCAGCCGGCCGTTTCATTGTTCTTGTAATTTGCGCTGTGTTTTCAAAGTAGTTAAGTTCTTAATAACTACTTAATTATGCACTTAAAGCACTTCTGAAATACTTTGTACATATTGCAACTAATTGTTTATGTCATATAACCTTCACAAAGCATTTCTTTAGTTAATTATTGTCTGTATTTTATTCTCGTTTTTGTGTTGTCAGAAGTTGTGGAGTAGGGGTTTTTATAATCCAGTTTTCTTTCAAGAATTTGTGCTTTAAAAAAATAATATTTCCTTTTTTAATTGGAATGTTAAGAATTTGTAATACTTTTGTGTTGCTATTCAGGTTTAAATTATCTCTCAGGCGAACTTGGCAATTTGTTATTGCTGAACATTATTTCTAATTATTATGTCACTCTCACAACTTGAGTTTTCTATAATCTTCTTCTTTCTGTTTATAATAGTAACAGATGAAGAGCATGGGTCGGGCCAGGAAAGTTATGGATGCAAGCTAAATTGTTAACTAAAGCTTGGTTATACAACTCTGTGGAGGTCATGACATATATATATATATTTTTTAAAAAATTTTGGTGGGCTTATTACTTGCATCTAGGACTTTGCAGAAACCCATTTCTAAATAGGTCTTTGTGGAAGTGAGAAAATGCAGAGTTTTTGCTGGTCCTTGATAAAGCCAAGGCTCAGTATTCTCGACACTTTCTACATTCAGTTGTTTTATTTTTTCTCTTTTTACTCACACCGGTAAATACATAACTTTTTCTATGTTGTACTTGGTATGAGTCAAAATTTTTTTTGCTTCAGTCTCTTCTTAATAGAATGTGAATTCTGAATTTTCATAACTGCTGCGTTGCGCGTTTGGATCTTCAGGTTATTTTGCAACTTTCGTTTTAAATTCAAAAGTTTTTCTTATGTTTTAGGCTATGCTCTTTAGTATATATATATATATGTGAAGTTCTTACTTTCCGAAAAGGTAATTCCAGGGTATTTTCGTTGTCTGCACAGGGATTTTGACAACCGACTACTTACCTGCTTTCCTCATCGATAAGTTCACTTGATAAATGCCCTTTCGGAATAACATTTTGAAAGGCGCCATTGTTGAGTTGTTAAGTGCAGGAATTATTTTTCCTAATTTCTCTAAGAAGCTGGTATTTGAATGTTACGAAACGTCTGCGTTTACATGTAGAACATGGTACAAAAATCATGAATGAAATATTTCAGAAACCTATGAAATACATATTTGTATAAATATAAAATGATGTTAAATAAACAAAATATTAAACTAATATAGTCATTTTTAAAACGTTTTACGCAATTTTCACCTACCTGTGCAACTGGGGGAGATGCAGTCAGCGGCGACAATGTTGACGAGCTTGCCGGCCGAACCGTGGCTTTCTCGATCAGCACGATTACCGGTGGTTGTTGTCTTTATCGATGCTAAAGACGGCGGAATGACAGGTTAGTCATAGCTCTGAGGAGTGCAAAAAGAGACTAAAGTTAAATCTTACTGCCGCATTGACTCAACGTACAGAAGCCATGGCAAGAAACTTCTTTCATGAACTAAATAAAATCTTAAACGTGTCAATGTTTATACTCATTTCTTATACAAAAAAGAATTGATAACATAAGAATATTTCAATTTTACTTGACGTATAATTAGTTTGAAATAAAATGGTTTAAAAGGAAGACACTACCGTAATTCTATGGCTCCACTGATATTTTCTTTAAAGTAAATGCTAAAGAAACTAAATACAAAACACTTTCTTGACTGGTTTCAACTTTTAGTACCAGAAATTATATTATTACAAGTCCTAAGGCATTTTAAATATGTTTTGTTCATTAAATAGCGGGCACTACTCAATATTTTCTTTCAAAATGTAATGAGAAACAGGGTTTCAGTTCATGCAAATGCACTGGTGCCACCTGATATTTCCTGTACTAAAAGAAATAATGAGATCGAACAAAAATGGTTTAAAAACTCAGGAAAAGCGCTCTCTGCACTGCATTCTTAAAACTGGTCTCGGCTAATACCAAAACAAATAACGAAAGTTATTACATTTCATAACTTCTATGAGAAGGCCGCTCCCATTGCTGGCGAAAGCGAAGCCTGCCTTTCCTAATGCATCGTGTCACGGCTAAGCCTGATATGTTTTTCTCACGTCATCCCGTGCCCACCACAGTCAGTCAACTGAATTTGTCCCTGAATTTGCACCATGCTCTCCACGTTAACCAATGTCGGTGCCGTTGCGTTTTTCATAATAAAACGCTTTATGTTCCTCTTTCTCTCTAGGAACATTTGCAACATATCACACAACAAGGGTCATTTCAATGCATGGGAAATTTTGTTTTTTGACGGCGCTATTGAAATACTACTACATGTTAGATACGGCAGATCAAAGCCGCTGTTCTGCGCTTGTTGAACAATTTAGCTTTCAGGTATTGCTCCCAATTCTGAATCTGTAACTCTAATTATGTGATATTTGCTTACAGACGTATCATAACGTTCTATAAGAGTCTTAGTTAGTTTTGTATACTGTATCTTTAGGAATGTTGTACAGCAGCAAAACATTTTATGAGCTAAAATTCGAGTAAAGGATACCGAAATGACACAACATAATAATATGTCGAAGTATTTGAGACTCATTTTCTCTTTCTTTTCGGATACCAAATCAGGTTAAACGAACCTAATTTATGGTTGGATAAGGAATTTGTATAATAAAGTGGAGGAATGTTTGCTACAGGAGTTAGATTTAAAAATCTATGAGGCAGTTCTGTGTATTTTTCATAGAAGTTTTAAAGACCACCATGAGCAACTAGATGGGCTATAAGCAGCGGCCCGTATTTAAATTAGGGCCACTGGTTCCAGGTATGGAGAGAGCTAGTGCCACAAGGCAAAGATAACTTCATGCCTTTCCTGGATTCAAACCCAGACCAGTCTTCTCGAACGAATGTTTATGAGCCAGCGTTTTGACCTCTCAGCCGTAGGGACGGCAACATTTGATCTTAATACATGAGTATATCAAGATTTTATATAAAAATATAATCTACTACAATATTTTTCCTGAGGAATAATTGCGATTTGATAAAGGAATGAGACCGCGGATTCGCTGAAAACAGATCATTGTCCTGTATCGAAGACGTCACACATTAAATCAGAAGAAACTGCATAGAAAAAAACATGCTAAGAGAAAACATGGGATAAATAATACAAATATGTATAAGTTTCAGTTCACATACGTGCAGATCCTCTCAAAAACTTATAAATGCACCTATACATTCAAAACATTTCCCTGATGACTGTAATTCAGCAAGATATCTCTAACAATCCACTACCGTTTGTGACAAAGTCGTTTTAAAGGTTTGATTCGGCCATTATTTTCAAACTGAATTTTTAACACGTTTATAGACACTTGAACCCGTATGTAGCCCCCCACAAGGCATAGTGGACTAAGCTCCGGCTTCTGACAAATTATCCTACAGGGTGCAGGTTTGAATCCAAGTGAAAATCGTTGCTTTATGGGAGTACTAATAAAATGATTTGGAAATAAAATATTATTTCCGTATGTCATTTTTATTATTAAAACCATCAAATTTTTTTCAACTACTCTGATTCGCTGATGAAAAGTAGAGTGCTGCCATCTAAAATATGTACAGTATTATAAGATATTTACAAGGTATTGTTGGACTCTAATAAAAATAATTTTATCTAAAACTTTTACCTTTCGCAAAAAATAGAAATCAGAATTAGTCGGCGATTTTCGGGAAAAGCTAAATATTTTTCTGACATAAAACATCTTTTGCTGATTTCCCATCATATGGAAAATATTTTAAAGCTACATAAATTTGAACATATACATAATTGGTTATTCATTTTATGTTTACTTTCTAAATGTTTTGATATGATAAATAGCTTGGTTTTATTTGGAAGTTGGTTTTCAAAATCCGGTGGACAATATTTTGGGGATCTTAAGTTATGTTCTTTTTGTTTTAATTAGCACTTTACTGCACATGGAAGACTATCCTAAAAATGGCCTCTTGTTCTTTTTCACTTTGTCTTTTCCGTCAGCTATTTTGATGGAATTTTGAATATTCTTTTATTACAAAAAACTTACGCATCGTCTTTCTACTTCTAGCAAATGCTCATAAGTGTTTGTGCTAGAAAATCATTCCCTGGTGCTGGTAATGTTCTCTTCGCGCTGAAAATAAATTTGTGTCATTTTTACTTTTCACAGCTTTATCAGTATCAGGCATAATATTTATCATGAACTGCTTTTAAGAAAGTCTGCAAAAATATTAAAAAAAAATTACTTTTCCTTCATGAGTTCTATCTAGAGGACCACTACATTTTTTAACTGAGGAACTAAATGGTAATGAAAGAAAGAATAGTAAGTTTCTGAGAAAAGATTAGTAATTTTCTGCAGAAGGATCAGTAAGGTTCTTATGAACGATTAGTAAGTGAACTTTGTTAGCTTTCTTTTGTAATTTTACACTTTCATTTGTCCAAACTATCCTTTGGGGTTTAGTCTTTGTGTACTTGTTGGTGTATGTGGGGGTCGACTTTGATTGATTGTGTTGGGGAAAAGACTCTGAAGGACAAGGGATGTGGAGCTTGTGTTTCCACATTTTTTAATGTGACTACATCGATGAACAGGTATAGCGCTGGATTTTTTCGCATCATGCTCCATTCAGGACTGGTATATAACCAAGGACAGTGGCCATGATTTGGTTTCTAATGTCATCCCATTTGAAGATGGGACCCGTTGCAAATCCCGAAAATGTTATGTATTTTTATTTGGAAGTGTTTTAATCGAGCAATTGATAATAAAAAATTCTGATTTGTTGGTAGCTTGGTTAACACTTGATTACCAACGTTCCGTGTCAGTTAATATTTTATTCACTTACTGTTTCTGCACGAAATAAGCATTTGGAGTGATCTATGGTAGATTCTTGTTAACTGGGACACATCGTGGTTAAAACAGTTTTAGCCCACTTAGGTAGGTGACCCAAAAATATGTAAACTTAAGTCAATATGATGGACTTCTTATTAGGCTCTTTTTTTACAGACACACGAAATTTCTTGCCATCTGCGGGAACATTGCAAGGTAGCCCCCTTGGAAATCGTTGGTAATATGCGATATATTTCGAGAATTTTTTGTGTGCTTCAGCATTAGAAAGCAAACTGAAACGTGAACCATATGAATAAGAGTATGTATAACACAAAAACTGCGCAGTTTTTTGCTGTCTAGAATTGAGCTGCTCCATTTGTGCTGTCTAGAATTGAGCACACAAATATTTATGTGTACATTGAAGCAGTTGGAGGCATTTAAGCTGATCGGAGATCATTCGGGATCATTTAGGAATGACGACATACACCGAGTATTCAATGAGTTATGACCACGCCTATACAAAGTCAGTGCAGCCCATTGACAACAGATTTCAGAGAGGACGTGATGAGACGACCGGAGTAAGTCAAACTGTAGGTTGAAAAATTCAAAGTGGGATGTGTAAATGGAAGAATTCATCGGACTTTAGAAAATGGAAGCATTGTTGTAGCTCAGAGACCCTCGATTTACCAAACGACTGAACTGGTTGTTCGCAAAACGCCTTAGTTAAAGTGTATCAAGACTGGCGAGAAAACGTTTAAACCTTAACCTGAAAGCAAAAATTAACAGGAAAGTGAAAGGTCAATGTGAGAGTTCAATGCCAGGTCCGTTGGCTCGTACAGCCAGCACACCCAACACTGTTCAACAGTTGACAACCCAATACAACAAATGTCAGCCCGGAACAGTATCTGTCATAATCATGCTTCGCACTCTCGCAGCAATGGTTTATAACAGCAGACATCAACGATGACATCATCCTCTCCTAACCCTTCTTAATAGGTGCAAAGTACTAGTCTGGTACAAAGATCATTCAAATCGGACGTCGGATTACTAAAAAAATACGATTGTCTTGGGTGATTAGTCTTTTTTGCGCTCCATGAATGGTCATGAGCATATTTGTCTCAAACAACATGTAGCACTTGATTTATCCTTATGGTCTCCGGAGCGTAAGCAGATAGAGGCGGTTGTATAGTGCAGGGCATGTTACCCTTTCATGAACTTGTACTCTGCTGCATGTGGAACAACGTACGACTTGTATCCTCTATCGTAAATTGCTAGCTAACTGGGTACACCCAGCACTGTTGTACTTTTTCCCGAATGGCAACGGTGTATTCCAAGATGACAATTCGCCAAATCACAGGTCCAATGTTCTGCAGGAATTGCTTTAGGAACACAATTCAGACATCCGGATATCGATTGGCCTCCGAACTCACCCGATCGAAATCCTGTAGAGCACTTGTGGGACACTAATAAAAGGCATACTGGGCATCTGGATATCCCAGTCGCCTCCACAGACCGCATTGCATACGGCTTGGTGAGCCATAACTCTCAGCAGCTTCCGGCATCTTATTAAATCAGTGCCACTTCGGATAGCTGCTGTACTGAGGGCGACAACGTATTAGGTTAGTTGTCATAATTCAAGTATTAGTTAGGTGAACATCATCACCCAGCGCATATGATCACACAACACCTCTCTACAAGACACTAATTCCCAGTTATTATGAAATCAGTATTTTGTGTCCTTTTTTGTTTTATCATGTTTTAAACTCATAACAGCTAAATAGATATGTATCGTAAATTAAGAAATCTAAGATAAACACAGTAATATCTAATGCTCCAAAGAATATACATACTTACAAAATACTACAGAAAATGCATTCCCTTAATAAAATATACCATAAATTAGGACGTCTTTAAAAATAGTGTTAAAACTGACATACCACATATGCTGATTATTTACAATGCATTATTACACAAAAAAGAGGAAAACACAAACAGTTTTTGAGAAACAATCTGTTTCAGTTCAGACAGACCATGCAGCATCATGAGTGAAACCAATGGCAGAATTATATCATTTTTGACGTGTGAAAGGCATTCACTGGACACTTATATTGTTTGGTGGTGTTCCGTTACTTTTATTTTCTAAAAAGAGCATCGGCTTATTACGTTCATGATCAGTATTTTATTTTTAAAGTGAAGTAAATATTTGGATGATTTCAAAAAAGTTTCGATGTATTCGTCTCTACATATTCAAAATTTGAAGTGAGTGATCACTCAGAATTGTTTCAGAACAGAAAGCGAGTATGCTGTAAAATAAAATTTGGGGCTGTAATACGATAATATAAAGAACTTGTTTTAAAATTTTCGGTAAAAGAAAGCTAAAACTTCGGTTCCGGAGAAATATATGACGGTAAGAATGATATGTACAGAAAATATTTAATGGACTTTTAGGAATTTATTCAATCGCTGCCCAACTGAACATAAAGTCTTATTGATACATCCGGGTGAGCTGCAGTCCGAAACAACTGCAACAGGTACTGTATCCCTTTTATGTTTTAATTCAGTAGCCCAGTTTGCCAATGAATGACTCCGCTTTCCATTTCGAAGGAAATTGATCTGTGAGCAATACGTTCAGCCAGAAGTTTTTTGTGTTTACTTCGTGAAACTCAAGATTTTGCTTCAAGGGAACACGTGCAATTTTGTTAGCCATCACCTTTAACTGAGTTGTATTACGTAAATTGACTGCAGATGGTTTTTAAGCTTTTTATGAAAGAGAATAACTAAAAAGTACATTTTGAGAAGTTTATGCAACGTGATAATCATATTAAAGCAAAGATGTTTATTGATAAAAACAGTTGAACTGGTCAGTGCCAATAATTTTCAGAAGTTACCAAAGGGAGTATAGGTGTTTTCAGTAACTCCCGATCGTCGAAGCGAGTTTTCAACCTACGTGAATCTCATATTAGCAAACCTACAAGAATAAACATAAGTATTCGCTTACTGTTATTAGTGGAAAGATTTAGGTGTCCCAAAATGCAATATTATGAGTGGTGTCCCTCGAAATTCAGTAGTTTTCATATTTGTTTAGTAGCACAGCCTATTTCTAAGCTTTATCCAGGTTATTTACAATGGGAATGATCCCCATCGATTCAAAGACAGGGCATGCAAATATTCAACGTTAAACAAATATACCTAACAAGCCTGATCCCATTGGTCAGTGCATTATTTCTCTGAACTTCAGTCCCTACCGGGTTAGGAATGTATTGCATCCATTCAGATGTGGTTAACCATTCTTTAACGAGAAAGGTTAAACCAACAAAAGACAAATTTCCGAAAATTTGAAACATATAGTTTTCGTCTTTACTTACACTGTTACCGAAATTACGAAACAGCCAAATTAAGTATAAAATGTGTACGGCAGTGGGATACATATAAATCTGCTGTATAAATTTTACCAGTGATGATATAACTCTGTTTATTTGTTTCAGGTCTTTCCGAGAGGTACTTCTACTTGTACGAATAATTCCACTAGTTTGCGAGGGTCTGTTCGAGGAGTGGTTTATCCATATTCTATGAGGCATGCCGCATTTTAAATTAGTTTTCTCTCTTTTATCCCAAAGATTTCTCAATTGCCATAATTATAATATTTAATAAGTTCTATATTAATTATATACTACAAACAAAATCGAAAGAAGATATTTTTTTACATGCCAAACACTTAAGCGATGCGATTTGAATGTAGATGAATTGGGAGATATTCAAGTCCACTAACACACATTCAAATGAATTTCGAAAAACTAGCTGAAGATCTTACTACGCACAAACTCAAAGGGTTAAAGCAAATGTATTTTGGTTTACCAGAACCACTGTTTAGAAACATTTAAAATTATTTTCGAAATACACTGAAATGCAAAAATTCAGGACAAGACGGTTTTTCAAATGTAACGTCGTGCAGAAGTGCTCCACATCAACTCAAATCATACCATAAAACCCCCAAGATGTAAGAATATGGGATAAGTGAGCAGAACCGTCCAAACTAGAAATCCAAAGGATACCAATTCACTTTATTGAAAAGGAAGCATCGAGCACAACTGGACAGAAGACAGAAACATCCATGTGACAGGCGCCTGCCAAGAAAAATCCAGTCTTTAGTAGGGGATATGATCACCCCTGACTGCGTTGCAGGATTTACAACGTCTGACCATGATGAGGACGAGGTTGTCAAGGAGCTGTTGAGGCATCGCAGCCCATTCCTCTTGTAGTGCCAATCGCAGCTGCGGAATCGTTGCTGGCGGCTGGTGAGTGGCTGCCAAGCGTTTCCCGAAAAGGTCCCACACGTGTTCGATTGGATTAAGGTCCGGGGGCCTTGGGGGCCAATCCATGCGTTGAATATCGTCAATCTCCAACAGCTATGCGACAACCACTGTACGATGAGTTGTAGCGTTGTCGTCCATGAAGAGGAACTCAGGACCCACCCCACCTCTAAACAGACGCACGTAAGGTAGGAGAACCTCGGTACAATAGCGGACACCAGGGACTGAACCTCCTTGGAAGATGTGGAGGTCAATACGG
Source organism: Macrothele yani (assembly GCA_039090855.1). Classification (NCBI taxonomy): domain Eukaryota; kingdom Metazoa; phylum Arthropoda; class Arachnida; order Araneae; family Macrothelidae; genus Macrothele; species Macrothele yani. Next base: position 149,452,922 of record CM077034.1, read on the forward strand.
CTACCATGCATGATACCGCCCCAAACGAGAATTCCGCCAGCTCCAATCCGGTCCCTTTTGATGACGTTGGAGGTGTGATTGCGTGTTCCCTGCTCTCTCCAGATGTGTATACGTCCAGAATCGCTCATCAGACTAAATCGGCTCTCATCCGTAAAGAGATTTCGAAACCATTGCTGATGTGTCCAGTTCTTGTGTTCCTGGCACCACAGAAACCGCCGTCTCCGATGAGCAGGCGTTAATGGCACACACCGTACTGGTCGTCGTGCAAATAGACCACCTTTGTGCAGCCTCCTTGCCACGGCACAACGCGATAACGGAATTCCAGTTGTCTGTTGCATGTGCCTTGCGATTTCTCCCGCTGTCTTCCGTCTGTCTCTTCTTGACTGTAGGACAATATACCGGTCGTCCGCCGTCGTGGTTGCTCGTGTACGACCACTGCAAAACTCTCGAACAGCTGCTCTCCTGTCGTTTGAAATGCTCTCCAAGCTCGTGAAACGATGCTGTGATCGATCCCGAACTCCTCGGCTTCACTAGTCACACTTCGACCTTCTTCCAACTTCCCAATAACGTGACATCGGGTAAAGTCATCCAGATGTCGTCTATTGGGTTGACTGTTGGCCATATCACACGGTGGCAGCGATTAGACTTCGTTGAAACCGATTTACACCGTGCAATAGCTTTAAAAGCCCGAGTGCTTTATACCTTTCCGACCCCCCCCCTACGTCATGCTGCATATATGCGCATGCTCTACCGTAGCGGACCGTAGTTTATCTCCTGAGTGGTCTTTCTGTCCGTTCTGCCTGCTCGTTCCGCTGCTATGTTAATTTCTCCTCTTCGTCCTTAGTTTTTTCACACCAGTGTATGAAGGTTCATATGGATGCGACGTTCGCAGACTTGGCTTTTAAAGCGAATCAGATTATGTCACATGTGTATGCATCGTAAGTAGTCGGAAAAGCAATCTCATATTTTACATTTTTTCACTCGTTTTCGTAGATTCCAAGAGTCTCCACTGAAAACTAAGGTGGGTAACACTTTGTAGAATTGATTCATTAATTTATTATTTTCAAAACATTGTACGTTTCTTAAAGGACACCTCAAATTTGACCCAATTCTAAAATACGAGAACGGGCGCCTGTTTACAATTACAGCAAAATGCTTGGTTTTAAAAAATCTAAAAACATTTGCACATAATTTCCTCTAGTGAAAGCTATGCAGAACACAAGCAAGCCTTAAATCTAAAATACAGAAACTCTTTATTGAAAGAACTGTACAATGCCAGAATTCGGAGGAATTCGAATATTTGTGGTCCTCGCAGAAGGTACTGACCATGAAAGCCAACTTTTCAGTCGGCATTGGAAAAGAGACAGTGTGGTATAAAATACCTGCTGATGTAATTACAAATGACGTTAAATAGCTTTAGAAGAGTATTTACATTGGAAGAGGACTAAACGTTCTGTTTTAATTTCCGGCCGTTAATGATTTGAAAAACAAACTGAACTTTCCCATTTGTTCACATGTCTGGACGTCAGAATCAGAACGCTTTAAGTAGTTCCTGATTTCGAGTGTATCATACCTCTTTGTTTATACATAGAACCTCTTGACAGCAACATATAGGAAAATAGTTCACGATAAATTTTCTGCAATGTTTTTATGAATTTCTTTATAATTAATGCTTTAATCACTCTTTTTTATTTGGAAATATATTTTATGAAGGGAATACATTAAATATGTAGCACTACGTTCCTTTTTTGTTTTTATCTGAAGTTACTGTGTTTTTTATGCAAAGCTATTTCTAATTTTTTGTCGGGAAGTCAAAGTGACTATGATTGGCGCCTAATATATTTCCTTTTTTTTTGTAGTATTTATTTGGATTTTGCAAATTTTGCCGGCGTGGAATTTGAAGCGATTGCTAAAACCAATTTCACACTTCTCAAGCAAAATCTGAGAAGCCATACTTCCAAACCGGAAGATGTATTAGTTGATAAATATGGCATATCTGCTCAGACGATTTTATAAAACACAAAACAAAATTGAGATATTTCGAGCTCCTCATTGAAGTACTTCGTTTTACCGAATGGAAAAGAATGAAAGTTGTACACATTATTTTCGTGGTATTATAACACAATTTTTTTATTATTTCACTTCATGTATGTTCGTTTCATCACATCTAAGCCGTTATATCCGAGTTTCATCGAATTTTGTAGAAGTTAAATTGTGTAATTTCTTTTTTGGTACTTTTCAGAGGAGCTAGTATAAAAGAAAAAAAAATATTTATGAAAATGAGTGAACATACAAAACGTGCACGCAAACTGTCTCTGAGATGTTTATTCACTGAGAAAGGAATTAAGAAAAAAATACTTACTGTTAAGAAAGTCTAAGGGATGTGGTGGAAATGTCTCAATCTCATGTTTAATAAGAATAGTCATTTAAAATTTCTTCAGTGCAATAAATACAGCAAAACAAGCTCCTCTTATCTGCTACACAACGCTAATTCTTTTGTTTGAGTTCTTCCAACGGGAGAGTACCTTACGCAGTATATATTCCCCTGAGCTTTATAAACACAAAATGTTGTAATGCATTTGACATTCGATGCATGGTTAACGACGGTGTAAGCGATTATGGTATCAAGGACTATAATCAGTTAATATAAACATCAGAGTGTCTGCGAATAATTGTTGTGAACAGGAACTTAGCCACTGCGAATAAATCGAGGATGCAATATTTCATATTAAAAAATTTCTTTCTCATCTGGAGAGCCCAGACCATCTGGAGCACCTAGGCTACCTTTTTTTTATATCACCAAATCAATGCTTCTTTAGCCTGAGAGAATGGTGTGAAAAACTATCTTTTTTAATTATTATCAAGTAGGAGATAAATTCATTGAAAACAAAAGTAAGTAACACAATTCATTTGTACTTTAGAAAAATAATATCCATAAGAAGATCCCATAAAAAGTTTTTACTTACGTAAATGAGGGAACACACGGAGCATACACAGAAACTGTCTGTCAGAAAATAATTCACTGAGAAAAACACAAATCGAAAAGCGTTGTCCCGCATTTTGAACACAGAGAAAAATCTACTAATATTGTTTAAATACACGTAATCGTCGTATAAATTTTAATGGAAGTAATTTTCAAACGTAATTAATCTAGGAGAGCTAGAACTCTTACTATGGGAACAAATCTCAGTTCACTTCTCTCGTATTTGACTTATGTTACCTTAAGTTAGAACACTGGAACATGAGTTATAATTAATGCCTTAATATTCATTCAAGTTCTAATTATTTTGTATTGAAACATTTTGTGAATTTCATTTACATGCAGCATTTGAGATACAAATAAATGTCTATGGGATTTAAAAGCCATGTGATTGACGTTTAAAAACGTTAACGTACTGAAAGGTGTTTTATTTTAAAAGCTTCAAATTAAAGCTTATACTAATTGGCACTGCTTAAAATATGTATCTATATAATTTTACAAGTAATAAACTGTAATTTGTGAAATAAATTCCATTTTTATTGAATTAAACCTTAGTATAATAAATGTTTGATAACACAGAACATACTCAAGTATTCAAATTTTCTCAAAATATCACACAATGAAATAGGAAATCAAGAATAAGAATTTTGCATGCACAGCTGGACAAGATATATCAAGGCCTTGAAGATTGTAAGAAATGTTTCGTGCAAGCATACGTTTCTTCTTTCCATATTCATATTCCAATACAAAAAGCATGCCACAAATGATAATTATGTTGTGCTGATTTTTCCTACAAAAGCGTCACGGTGCTGTCATCGTTTTTAACATTTTAAGCAGCTTTTATTTCATTTTGAATTTCTAATATATACCACCACAATAAAGACTTATTGAGTTCCTTTTTCTTTTACTAGTAAACTGTCACTAGACTAAACACAGTTTGAAGTGGTCCTTGTTTATGGATGTTTTTTTAACCGTCCGGAGCAAGTCTTCCATTTCCTATAAATTTTTCGGTGGTGGCGATTTAGCGTGCACCCAATTTTCTAAGTCGAACTAAAAATGTGCGACGAAGTTCATGCCAGTTGAATTTGGAGGCCAGCGCTTTAACATAAATTCACCAGCATGTTCCTCGAACCACTCATTGACGATTCTGGAACTGTGGCATGGCGCATTATCGTGTTCGTTATGACCTGCAGGAAACGCAGTTTCCGTGAATGGGTGAACTTGGTCCGCAAGATGTTCAGCTACCTGGGAGATCTCATAGACTGTGCATCAGGATAATGGGCTTAAAGTGTCCGAAGAAAACATCGCTCACAGCATAACACCGCCGTTGCCGGACTGTTTCGGTCCAATATTTCATCCAGGTGTCAAAGCTTCCGTTGGTAAACGGCGTATCCGCGCTTGACCGTCTACGTGAAGCACCAGGAATCTTGATTCGTCAGACCAGGCCACCTTCTTTCAGTCATCCACGGTCTAATCTCGATGATCTTGGGTCCATTTTATGCTTTGTTGGCGATTACGTTCAGTATGCATGGGGACCTGCCTGGGTCTTCGGCTGCGCAGACCCATGCGCAGAAGGCTGCGATGAACTGTGTGTTGTAACACATTGCCCTAATCACCACTATTGTAGCTACGGGTTATCTGTCGTACTGTGGTCCTGTTGTGGCTGTGAGCAATGCGCGACAGTTTTCGCTGCCCTGTAGCATCAATGAGCCGCGGACGACAGGCGGGTGGACGACAGTTTGTCGCTTGGTCATCTGTACACTACGTTTGATACGTAATCACTATAGTGGCACGTCAACAACACACAAGTCGCGCCGTCTCCGAGATCGTATTTCTGAGGCACCTTGCCACTAGAATTTGTGTTTTATTAAACTACGATAAATCATCAGCTTTTCCCGTTCAGGCTCCGAACACTCTGGTAACCGAAAGTCGGCCCTCGTGTTGTATATATACTGCTTTGTAAACGTCACCTGCATCAACGTTTGGTCTTCATTCGCGCTCATTTCTGTATCCTGAGGGTGGTCATAATGCAAAGGTTGATCCTTTCGCAGCAGCCTAAGCCCTCCCTGTTATTACCAGTTGTTACTTTTCTTTTTTCCTGAGTTTTGTATGCTGTATTAACATTAATAATACAGCATACAAAACTCAGGAAAGAAAGAAAGTATGATTTTTCCAGCAAAAAGGTTTTTTTGCTAGAAAAACCATAGCGGCGAATTCTAGCTGCGGCTGCAATTTTTTTTAACGAATAGTTCAAATGTTGTTTAGGGTCTTTCTTTTTGTGAAACTTTTATAAAGCATATTAGATTATTTTCGAACTCAAGTGGTATTTTTGGAGTAAGCAAATACTTTATATATCAACATATACTGGTGTGCAACACATAAGGGTGAGAAAGGCTTAGACCTCCGGCGTCGCATGGACGCGGCTTTTATATGTGAAATTAAAACCACACGAATTCTATTACTAACAGTAGTGATGACGAAAATAAAACTGACACATCTGCAGATACCAAAGGACATAACTGAATTTTATATCAGAAGTGTCTACATGATACTTGGTGCCATGGCACAGATGCATAAGTGATAAACACTGTACAAAGGAAAGGTGAGGTACTCAGTAGCGGATATGTTTACCTTTAACGTTGATGCATGATTTGCACCTTGTTGATGATGAGTTCTTCAGGAAACGTCACCCAGTTTTCTGTTAGCGCCATCTTTAGCTTTTGGAAAGTTTCCGGTGTGTGGTGACGTGCAGCAATGCGTCATGACAAAACGTCGCACCCGTTCTCTTGAAATATGGTCAAGTATACGTGTTGGCCAATATATCAGCTGAAAGTTTTCACTTTCCAACAGCATATCCGCAGCCACCATACAATGCGGTGTGGCGTCATGGTCCACTAACACCAACTGTTGGACAATGGCACCTTGGATGAGATTACACCAGGAAGGATTATCTCATTATGGTAGCGAGCATCAATTACATTCAGGTCTTGATTTCGTTTTCTTTTTTAGCAATAGCAACACTTGCCAGTGGCCATATGTCCCTATACCAGAACACCGCGGCTGCCATATCTATCCCGTTCATTGACATTTTCGAGGAGATACCGAGTGCTTATAACACGCTAAAGTAGCTGACGACCAGAATCTCTAGAGTGACTAAATATGGCTGAGGAGTAAAATGCCATGTACGGCACGATTCAATCCAGTCCTTATGTTGTCTGGAAAAATTTGAATATTGTCTGCGGTGAGCAGTTGTTAATGAAACACAGCGTGCTGCTCGTCGGGGGAAACGTGCACACTTGCGTAGTCATCTGGCTCTGTAAACCGCGATATTGTGTGTCCTGTGTTCATGTTCAGTTGTTTTAAAAAGTTACTTTCTGTATGGTGTTGATCCCGCTTGACCTGTAGGAGCAGATACAGGTCCTCAATATGGTAATTTTTGATGGACTATCTACACGTATTTCTCACAGATGTACTTATGATCATGAACGACAACTGCAAACGCAACATGAAGCTATGTGCGACACCGTACTATTAGTCAACACTCATCGCATTTTGCTCTTCTTCGAGCCTCCTAATTATTCGACCAAAAGTAAAATCATCAAAGCGTTCTTGACAAGCCATTTCGTCGTCTCTGGCACAAAACAAGCACAATCGAAAATCTGTAACACCTATGCACACCGTCCGGTGGATATCGTTTAAATAACGCTATTGGACTTCGTGATCGCATTTTGTTCTCATGTCACGCGCACAACAAGTCATGCTTCATTATTACGTATGTGTTCTTGCTCCCGTTCAAAAACACGGGTCAGAGTTAATTTGGGTTTGGAGTGGCTCTGATATTTTCGTCGTTATCTTACATTTCCATTTCGTGCTTAAGTTTTGCACACCACGGTACTTGGTATGGAATTTTCCGTCTTTGTGACGATAACATTGTGCTTAATATTTCATGTTGAATTCCACGGTAAACATAACGAAACGTTGCATATTTTATCTAGGATGCACAAAGAATTGCCGGACTTCTGCGGAAGAACATACATTTGCTGTGTAAATGCAACCTGTGAAATCATCATGCGCTTCTATTGCAGATCGTATGATATCTGAATACGAAAAGCGTGCATTTTATGGGGCTTGATGGGTGAAAATTTCTAGACGTAATGGGTACAGGTAAAGTAAAATGTTTGGCATAAGTCTGCTTAGGGGCTGGGAGAATATATAATCTCATATTCCTTAGGAAGTATCTGGAAAAGAAATAAGCATCACGCGGATTGTAATACAGCAAAACACTGCAACTATTGCTTTTCAGGTGGAAAAGTAAAAAATCCTAAGAGCATTGTTAATTCAGGTGAATAAGTAATTACAATGCTCCAGTGTGCTCTTAACATCATAATCGGCATCTTACGCTCGATAAAACAATGAAGATAAAATAGATGATATATTATACCTAAAAAGCTAAAAGAAACATGAGCACTTTCCGTTCCTCCTGGAACCATCTTCAGATGTGATTAAGAAACAGCAAAGTGAGCATGTTTATAAGCAGGCCTAATGTCTATTGCGCTTGCGTAACAAGAAACTGGGTCTCAGTAATTGTTGTTGTTTGGGTATGCCCATGTCTGTATCGGTGATTGGTCATTCGAAACGATCCTCTGTTTCTTTTGATATCACAGAAAACCGAAGTGATGGAACACACGTGGGGGTGAGTCGTTACAACATTTATCCCTCATGTAATTAATCATAATGCTTTCGTCAAGTAAGAGGGCATATTTATTATTTGGATTGGTTACGATGCTAGTTTCCCCCCATGTGGATTCTACGTAACTGGTGTTTTGTCCCTCCGTGTCGTTACCAAGCAAAGGTATCATGTATACACCATGCCGGAATTCCATGTTGCCCAAATCCCGGTCTTTTCTTTCCAGTTGAAACCTATTAGTGATTGTCAAGCCAAAATCCAATCCGAAGGAGCTGCAAATCTTTTTGAAGTTACGGGTAATTCGTGGATCATATGCAATTGAACCCACAAATGTCTTATTCATGGCTTCACGTGCCAAAGTTGAAAACATGGTGTTATTAAGTTTCTTATAAATGGAGTCAACGATCCCGGGACTACATCCGTGTATAGTTACGATATCCTGTACTCTTGCGTAATTCCGGTAGTTTTAAGTCATTGTTCGTTGAATGTGCAATCGCACGCAGAACCAGATATCGAGAGGCTGTCAGTTTATGACAAGATAAGTGGTTTGAAGGGTATGGAAGAATGCTTGGGTTCGACATGGATCTCCTGACTGCGTCGATGATATCTAGTCTTAACAACAGTCTCGAATTATTTTAACTCATGACCCCCTTCTTTTAGATTTCTGCTATTGTTCGTGTTTGTGTTGAACGTTGAACAATGAATATCTTTTAATGGTGCCGTGCAACAGTGGACACCGGACAAGTAGCATGTTTGAACTGAAATGTAATGAGTATGTTTACGCCAGACTATTGCAAACCAGGAGAACTGAAGCCGGAATAAAATGAGAGCAATATGTGAAGCTCTATATACTTCATTACTGCTTTTATGTCTCACTGGATGTAACTTACATAAGCTTTCAAAATGTAATGTAAATATATTGTACATGTAAATATATTCTTAGGTTCAGATACAAATATTCATTACCATCGAAGTCAACTTGTCTTTCCCAGGCTCATGTACTACAACATGTGTAACAGTACTATAGAGGACTTTGTCCTTAATATACATTACCTGTAACAGTGATGATCCCTGCATTTTACTAAATATATTTCTTAATATACGAAGCAATATTACAAGTAACAACGAAAAAAGTTCTGCAAAACACACCCACTATTCCCTTTCGGTTAATTAAGAGTATAAGCATCTCTTAGGTATACAGTACACTGATTCTCTCTTTCGTGGTTTGCGCTCGCTGTTTACAGTAAGGAATGTTTGGCGGTGTGCATGGAAGCACAGTTTATACCTCTAGTGGGAATATAAATGTTAAATCCCCAGAGCTATGGCCTTTGACCACATATCCACTCTTTTGATGAAATGTACCCTCGAAAAAAAGGCAATGCACCCTCGAAAAAATTCATGATTAAAGTCTGCCTCAAGGCCAGATTTTAAAAAAGTTCATAAAAATAGCGGATGCTTAATTTAATTAAAAGCACATTCATGTTATGGAAGTATTTTTTTTAATTAATGACGGAAATATGCAGTTACTTAAGAAATGCATATTGTTGTGTGAATAAAAATTATCCGCTAACATTTCTAATGCTACAAGTATTTTTTTTAAAGTGAACTAAATTAAATTTCCTTTTTCATGTTTCTTTCCCGTATGTTATGTATAATACCTCCATTTTTAAGCCGATAACTGGGCTGTTTTGTATTTTAAATTCTACAGTGTGCCCCTCTGACTTGCATGCCAATATTCGCTTTGTTGGCTGACGATAACTGCAGTGTCTCATTTGTTAGCGAGTACAAATCAAAACAAGTGTTCTCAAACATGTAGGTTATCTTGTGCATAAATTTCTTGCATTTATTTGGGCTTCAAACATATACATATTAAGTTAATCAAATTCGCCCAAGTTTGTGGGCTAGCTATGGGTACCACACGACACGGAGGTATTTACTGTATCTGCCTGTCTTTAAGCACACCGAGGTCTAAGACGTCTCAGAAGGAAGGTCATAATAGTTAATTAAGCTATGTTGATCATCATTTGTATTGAGTGTAATTCCCGCTCTCGCGGAAATATTTCTGCTGTATATAAGAACGTTAACTCCTGCTCTAATTTTGTTTTGAGTTTTTACCAAAGTTTAGCAGATGAAGAATGCTTGAGCAGCTTCATAAACAGGTTCAGTTCTGATGAAAGAGACAAAAAATACTCTTCTTCTAAACATGGAAATCGTTAACTGAAAGAGTAATCGAGTACATAGAAAGAAAGAACAGTCAAGTAAATTTTCGCCTCAGAACGTAATGACAAATTCTCACTAGTTGATTAGATGCTTGAGCAGCTTCATAAACAGGTTCAGTTCTGATGAAAGAGACAAAAAATACTCTTCTTCTAAACATGGAAATCGTTAACTGAAAGAGTAATCGAGTACATAGAAAGAAAGAACAGTCAAGTAAATTTTCGCCTCAGAACGTAATGACAAATTCTCACTAGTTGATTAGATGCTTGAGCAGCTTCATAAACAGGTTCAGTTCTGATGAAAGAGACAAAAAATACTCTCCTTCTAAACATGGAAATCGTTAACTGAAAGAGTAATCGAGTACATAGAAAGAAAGAACAGTCAAGTAAATTTTCGCCTCAGAACGTAATGACAAATTCTCACTAGTTGATTAGACTATGCGCATTCTCATTAGCAGTCACCCATTTTCGAGACTGGCGATAAACTGCATATGCTCAACGACCTCTGAAGTGAAGGGTGTTCATGGCACAGATATTTGACAGTGTTATTTAATCAAGTTTCCGGGCTTATGTATATTTCCTCTTCTCAAAAGATGGCGCTATCAAAACGTCCGTTAATATTGGAATCATTTTCATGAAATCTATGCCTGTAAGGCTGAATTGAGCAAATATTCTTGAGCCTAAGGAAACTAGTTTGCTTTCGAATTTTATGGAGTGTGATTTCATTTCATTAGTGTTGTATTTTTATTTTAGTTCTCTATGTCTTTGCGGCTTAATTAATAAACCATGAAATGTATGGGAATTACGTACGTTTAAATTTCGTAGGGATATTTTTTCGAAAGACCGAAAAGAAATATCAGCTCACCGTACAGATAAGTAATTGGAATGATGGAGCGTTAATTCGAATGCTGCAGATCAACTTAGATATTGTTTAATTTATATATCTATTTTTATAGTCATTCCCTTCACATATGTGAAAAATTCCTACTTGCTTTCTTAGAATACTCAGAGAGCAACATATAATGTTTAAATTATGCTGAATTTAAACGAAAGTTTAGTGAATTGTACATGTTTTTCAATGAACTTCGGGAATTTCTCATACCAGGACCAGAATATTCGAAAGAAATGAAGACAAATGTGGTTTGGCTTTTAATTCTTAAACAGCTTACTGTGCTATTGAAATTCTCTGAGCTATAACAGAAAGTAGAACATAGTCATGTCCAGTCATAGTTGCACTTGAGTTTGAATATCTAACATATATGTGTTCATTTTTAAACAAGAAATACGAAATTTGACTAATGAAAGATTCAAGAGCTCAACATCAAAAGCACTTTATCGAGCTGTTCCAAAATGAATCATGTATCACGTTTTCTTGAGTTGTGCATTATCTGTGGATGGGCGAAATGAAAGGCTTTTAAGTAAATTGTGATCTCTATAACAAATGCCTGGCCAAGAAAGATTTTAGGAGGAATGCTTCAAATTAATTGAAATTTTGTAGGTATGTTAAATTTCGTAGGGATATTTTTTCGAAGGACCGAAAAGAAATATTAGCTCACCTTGCAGATAATTAATTGGAATGATGGAGTGACAATTCGAATGCTACAGATCAAGTTAGATATTGTTTAGTTTATATATCTCTCTTTAGAATAATTCACTTTCACATAAGTGAAAAATTCCTACTTGCTTTCGTAGGATACTCAAAGAGCAACAGATAATGTTTAAATCAGGTTGAATTAAAACGACATTTTAGTGAATTGTACATGGTTTTCAACGAAATTCGCGAGTTTCTCATACCAGTGCTAGGAAATCCGAAATAAATGAAGACAAATGTGGATTAGCTTTCAATTCTTAAACTTCTTATTGTGCTATAGAAATTCTCTGAGCTATAACAGAAAGTAAAACATAGCCATATCCAGTCATGAGCTCAAATATCTAACATACAATATGTGTTGATTTTAAAACAAGAAATACGAAATTTGACTACTGAATTATTCCAGAGCACAACATCAAAGCACTTTATCGAGCTGTTCCAAAGATAATCATGCTTTTTCTTCAGTTCTGCATTATCTGTGGATGGTCCTAATGAAAGGCTTTTATATAAATTGCGATCGCTATGACTAAAGCCAAGACGAAACATGATTTTTTTATGTACATCAGTTAAAGTAGAATAAACTGTACGCAAAACACTGCCATTTTATTTTTTAATTGACTACAAACCATTACTAATTCAGCGTGTCGATAAATAAAAATGTTGTATACGATAAATTAAATTGTTTATTACAGCAATGCAAAAAAATAATGATTGAAAATTACAATGGAAGATATTATACACAATGGAAACCTTTATCTTTGGGTATCACTGGCTACCCAACGCACGTAAAATAAACTCAGCTGGACATGGATCTTCCCCATGAATCTATCAATTAATCCGAACACATCTGCCGAATGTGTGATAACCTTACGAGAAAAGTATTAGGATTTCTAACAGGAAGGTAACCAGGCTATAGCAACCGGGGTGTACCGTATTTTGTTGTTTTTTCTTTTTTGCATGTGGGGCAGTTCGGACAGCGGCAATCATCATGAGGTCAAAGTACTTGAGAGAAAGCTTACTGCCTGCGGAAAAACAGTGTGAAATACAAATCGCTGGTTGATTCCGACAAAATTTTATTGTTCCCACTCCACATCAAGTCGGGTTTCTTGAAACGTTTTGTCAGAGCTAAGGATAAAGAGGCAGTGGATTTTGGTATCTGAAAAAAAGCTGGCAGATACAGCGAAACAAAATTAAAAAAAGTATTTTCGATGGACCACAAATCCGGACTAACATGGGGACCTGTGTTCGTGACAAAATTGACTGAAACTGCAAAAATTGCGAGGTTTGCATTCAAGAGCTTTTTGAGCAAATTTTCTGGAAAATGGTCGAGCAAGAACTATTGTAAAATAGTGAAAGCTATGAGTGAGGCATACACGTTTATGAGGTGCGATGTGTCTCTTAAAATGAATTCCTTCCACTTGCACCTGGATTTTTTTCCCGCCAAACCTAGGTACTCGTGCGACCATCACGGAGAAGGAATCCACGAGAATAAATCTGAAAAGGAAAACCGATATACGTGTAGGTGGTCACTTTGCATGCTTGCAAACTATTGCTTGTTTTTATTACAGACGTTTCGGTGTCTAGTTACAAGCGAATATCTTAGAGGAAAAAGGTTTCAAAAATGCGAATGAGACAATTTGTTTCTTTAATTTTAAGGCATGTTTGTAGCAATCTCTTTCATTTATAAACATTTCTTGACCACATTTCTGGATTCAGCATATCATTCTTAACTGAAATGACCAATATTCAAACCCTTAACACGGAAAAAATACTAAAAAAGCTGCAATGAAATTGTATTTCTACGTATTTTTTTTTAATTTCTTCCTCAATATTTCAACTCGGGTTCCCCAAAAGCTTATAGGTGATACAGCATTTTGGATTTCAGATACGGAATCAAGTCCTTTAATTTGGAAAAATCAAGCCAATTTTACCATCACACCCACTGAAATGGAAATAATTCATGATTAGTTATTTTCTGTTACATTGTCCTATCAGGAAATAACACGTATATCTTGAATTTTTTGTTTTTATATGCAACTTTCCTTTTTTATAGCACTTTATTTTCTCTGTAATTGCAAACGTGCCTGAATCGAAATTGAAAATAAAGTATTCTGTGTGCCACTATGCTCCCTCCTGCTGATCAAGGCATATCGAAATTATCATATCATATTATTAAATATTCTAATACAAGTGCAACGATATTTATGTGTCACGATGTGAAATGATGCATTTGTGCTCGTAGTAATTCACCGATATCATAAAACCTTTTACTGGAACATTCTATCAATACTCAAAGCTTTCCAGAAACTGAAAAGGCTATTGCTAGGAATCATTACTACTATGAATGTCAGCGCTAACGTCGTTAATATTAACGAACGTCGAAACATAGACGTTTGCTTTGAATAAAAAGGTTCAATGTTTGGGATAAACATTTATATTAATAAATATTTTTACAATGAATAAAGTGCATACTATTTTTTCACATAGTGGATTGTGGGAAATGTTAATATGCTTCTAAATCTCTGAGTTTTTATATTTTTTTAACATGATTTGCGTACAGTATCACCAACAATTCCTGGAGTAATAGCTATTGTTAAAATAAATTTCCAAATAATAGAGACATAGCCCAAAAGTTTTATTCATATATACCAGCTATGCAGCACCGGTTTGTCATATGAGATATTAAATGATCAGAGATAAAAACCAGTTTGCACATGATAAAGGTTTTTAAGTAATAATATTAACAGCTCCGTTCTATTTCGCATTGCCTAAATTTTTTATTTGGAAACCTTTATCACGTTGCACATGATAAAGGTTTTGAAATAATAAAATAATCAATGCGTAAATGAACGGAGCTGGTAATGACGCAGAAGAATTTTGCTCTTGAAATAATTTTAGCAATATATAACATGAATCAAATAATTGTTATAATGAAATGATAATTAATGTTTCAAGTGGGTTGCCTGCTGTTGTAGCAGAAAGTTATTTCAAGAGGAATAACTTTTGAACTAGAATCTTTCATCAGCGTGTTTCAGAACACCTGCCGTTTCGATTGCAATTCATATGCCACATTATCAAATATGGTAATTAAATTTGCTTGCATAAATAGAAAATTCTTTTTTAAAGAACCAAAAACCTTACTCTTATTTTGCGCGAAATTTTATCTCTTACTGACTCTTTCTTATCTCATGTTGTACACTTTTTTTTCTCCTTCTCCTTCTCTTTCGTAAACGGTACACACGAACTAATGTGAGAATCTCGCCTACATAACATTTATACCTTGGAAATGAAAAAATGCTAAGCAAAATATTTCATTAGCAAGCTGAACTCGAAAATTTGTTTTTCGTTAGAAAGTAAAATAGCATAATTTATTTCGTCTGAGAAATAAATGCGGAAATGACATCAATATAAAATCGTTTCACCAGATACATATTTCTATCTGCACGACGTTAGTAGTGAACAACAAAGAATATGGTCAAACATTTAAAACGCGTTCTTTTTCTGCAATTTTTAGGTTTACTTAAAGTTTAATGTTTTTGTAAAAGTGTTTGACTGACGTCCTCAGAGAAAGAGAAAAACATGCAGTTTATTTATCATATATTTTTTTATTTTATAGGATTCTGCTTTTTTTTAAACAAAGTTGAGTTGACGATCAATACTTTAAGCTTGAAAGTCATTGAGAGGAGGGCAGCCTTAAACAGAAGTTCACCAATATAGAAATGTGAACTTCTTGATGTTTCTTTTCCTCTTTTCCGCGTCTTCTCTGGTCATATGATATATTGAAGATAACAGGGTCCGATTTCATTTTGTCTTCTCATCAGATACATTCTTCTGATAGCTAGCGTATCACAAAACTCTAAAACGCGCTAACGGCGATATTGCTTAATTTTAAATACGTCTGGTTACACCGGAGTTTCGACTTGTCTCAGGTGCCGAAAGAAGGAGCTGGGCCTGTCTTGTAAATAATGAGGAGCTGTTCCTGCTTCCAGGTTGGATGGACTAAAGCAAATAAAATGTTGAAACTATATTACACAGATTCCAGATTGTGGCTTACTTTACTTGAAAAAGCTATCCGATATATGCGCGAAAGCTGGGAATCATTCATTTCCATTTTTGAGTAAATAAATGGTATTACTACTCTAATTTTATAGAATTATAGATGGTTGTTACAGGATATCTGACGTTTCAATTTCATTCAGTGAAAATCAAGTACATTACGCCATTAAAAATTTACTTTAGAAAATGTTTTCGCACTTACTGATAAGTTGATCTAGAAGTAATGCAGTAAATCATCGGTTAAGTAACCCCATGACATCACAATCTGGCGCATCTTATAACTATTAGCGAATAACAGAGTATACATTAAATACCATAAAGCATAATAAAGTTCATTCTTTTTTAAGAACATACATATAATTTTAACTAAGCAAGTAAATTATAAGACAAATTTCAGTGTTACTGCACTGACGGAATTGATAGTGGGCTCATATTTCTAGAACACTTGAAAATCCCCGCACAATGGCATTCCTGATACGTAATCAAAATAAAAAGAATGTCGCTAACTTAATTAAAATAGACAACATAAAAGTAACTTGAAATTCAGAATTTGCATATATCTCGACTCTTCATTGTATACTTTTTTTAAATATTGTCTAAAGCCTTTTTTATGACCATTGTAAACATAACAAATAATCATTTTGGTAATTCGTGGAATGAGGTTGGGGTAGAGAACAGAAGATTTCTTCCTGTGTTCAAGAAAAAACAATTTAATGATCTAAATAGGGCTTTAAGCAATTGGTGCGGGGACACATTTTAGTTTTAACCGCGCCCATTTCTCCTTAGGTTGTTTGTTAATACTACTTTTAGTTTACGGTCATTTCACCGTGCTCTCTTGCCGCGTTGTTGAAATGGGAAAGTAAGATTTTTACAATCCGTAACTTCTCATAGTTTTGTTCTACCTAAGCATTAATAGGCCTCTGATTGGGCCATTTAAAAAAAATTAACACACGACACTCATATTAGTAAAGTTTGTATTATAAACAAAAATAATCGTACTACAGTTTTTCTCAGGCACAACACATTATTCATAATTCCCTGGCTTAGGCCTCTTCAGAATTTATTTCTATGCGATATGCTCATTTTCACGTTTATATAACAAATCATGTTCATAAATTTGTATTTTTTCTGGGTAACTGAACAATAATTAACACACACTAGGCCATTCCAGGCATTTTGTGTCTGCCGTGGTCATATTCATGAGGTGCATATAGGAAGTCAATGGTGTTGAGTGTACGTCTTACTATTACCTACAGATCACGACCACGCATACAGCAATATCTTTTGACTGAATGGGCAATTCACCAGTGACAGATTTTAGAGTAAGTTCGATTCGAACTCTCTAGGTCGAGCTCTATGAGCGGTCGAGAGAAGCCCTTAATCGAAAAACCCCGCTGCCCGTAAAAGGGGATGTTACAGCAGATGATATAAGTAATATAAAATGAGAAACTATCGAAATAAAAAAAATAAACTTTTAACCATTGATATCATAGGAACAATCTTGAAGAACATTTACCAGACTCCGGATGACAAAAGATCGGCACGAAACAGCGAGGTATAATTCCAACTTTGTATTTTGGGATATTCTTAGATTTTAGGATACGTGAGTCATGCATAAACTGCACGCTTACTAAATAAAATCAATATTTTTATTTCAAATATGTGACTATGATATACAATCTCTGCATTCGATGAAGATCTGCAAAACATGTCCTTTTTCATTTAGAAAACAAAAATCAGTTTTTCATAAATATTTCTATGCTGTGATTTCATTGTAAAAATTCATTAATGTACTGGCAGAGTAGTTTGATTTTGATTTAATTGAGATAAAACTATCTTAAATAGGAGAACAATGCGCGTTTTTCTGTTTTCGTCAAAGACAGAATTATTTGTAAACATGAGTGATGAATCAAATGCAATGAAATCAAATCCATGAGGATGAATCAAATGCAATGAAATGGACATTTCGGTTACCGTTTCCATTCTGACGATGTGTCTCAGTGTTGTACTGAAATCCGATCCCATGCAGAGACTAGCCCATTTCTTCTGTGGTACATTCTGATGAGAAAGCATCCTTAAAGACTAAATGAATCTCCCCACAAAGAGAAATCAAACGACCTAAAGAGAATATTTCACTTAAACCTACTAAAATCAAGGGCTACACTGAATACAACTTGGTATATGTCTTTTAAGAAATCAAAAGGGATATATAATTACCGAGAAAGTTCAGAAATTCAGTCATTTTGAAAACTACGGAAAATTTGCCTGTAGGTGCGGTGATTCGCATTTCAGTCTCCGGCAAAGGTCGAGATACAATATGATGGCCGGAAAATAATTTGCCATAACGCCTGGCGCTATGAACTGAAAGACCCAGCCGAAATCATTAGACTTATCATTTTCAGTAAAGGCGGGCGGTTGGAAGCTGGAGGATTTCAGAGGCAAGCACATCTCACCATTTCGCTTTCGTCATCTCACAGCAGCATGGAGTTAATCTTCTGTTGGACCACCAAGCATCGAGCAGGGATCTGTGCTATTTCTAATTACGTAGAGACAAAAGGAATGCAGTGGCGTTTCACGGCTTTTGGGAGGACAGTTGGTGGTTCGAGTCACAGACGCAAAATGCGGTTATTCTCCATTGCAAAACCATTGGGAATTTTGGTAGCAATTTATATAATACAGTTACTTTTGTCACTGACGAATTAATTAAAGCTTAATGCATAGGTAAGAGCACAACATACCTTATGTTTCATTCACATTCTTTGAAGAACGTTTTTCTGTCCCACGTATGCCCGACATAGGTACACATTGCTATGACTTGATGGTTCCACTCTTACACTAAAGGTTCATTTACAAGGCACAGCAAAACATGTGCACTTATACACTATTAACAAGAGGGAGCTACTGCTGTGTTTGTGATATTTTTCTAAAGCTTGCCAAGAAGACAGATTCTGAAGGAATCGGAACAAACTAGACTCTTCACTGAACCCTTGTTTTCTAGGATCGAAACCATAACTGAACACCCTGCTAAGTGTTAACACGAGTATCTCAGAAGTCTCTGTATTTTTTCCCCGATGGTAAGGGAAACAGAGCGATTATTCTATAAAAAAACAGGAAAATACTGTCAACCTTTCAACACATGTATCAGTCTGAAAAGACATTAATCTCTATTTTTCCAGCAGACACGCAAGTTTCGCGCAACTCTCACACAAGCTCCATCATCTCATCAATTGCTCAGATGCCCAACACACAGTCTTCAGGAAGGACGGGAGGCACAGAACTCTGGAACCCAAGAACGCTTGCAATGAGAAAGCCCGAAGTGCGTGATTAAAAACCCCAAAGAAGGAGGGAGAGGTAAAGTCGCCTACCCAAGTTTTAAATAATTCCATTTCAGGCAACTGTTCACTCCTACTACACTAAAAATACTGAAATGAAAAAAACATATTTTAATACTTTTGTTATGAATTATAATTATAAAACCTTTAATAATTATCAATTTCATTAACAATAATTAATGAAATTCTAATAATAGTCGATCTCTAAGCTTTCCAATTTTGTTTTGATACTCTTCTTTAGTATCCTCAATTTTCAGAGGCTGAAAAAGTCCCGATACACCCACCGGAACGCAGTGTGGCTCATGATCTCATCGGACTGATATTCCTTGGAATGCACATGTGGTCAACGTCGTGTCAAACGATCATGGGTCTCCATTTTGAGAAAAATGATCCGGTTCACAATGCGACCTGGTGTCCATTTCTGAGTCTAGTTAAAGCGAAATCTCAAGCCGGTATTTTTTCGAAGCGCACTCCTGGTTTCAGGACAGCGCTTTCACTGCTAACACTCTCATTTTTAAAGTGTTAAAAGCATTATTGCGCATGGCCTGATCACAGTGATGTTCCTTGAAATGCACATTTGAATACCTTCGTGTCAAACACTCATGTGTCTCCAATTTGAAAAGAACGATGCGGTTAACAGTGATGTCATCAAAGTTGTAATGATGTCCAATGGGTATCCTTGTCTCATTTGGTGTCCTCTTCTGAGTCAAATTAAAGTGAAATTTCGTGCCGGGAATCACCTCGAAGCCCATTCCTGGTATAAAGACAACACTTTCATTGGTAACATACTTGTTTTTTCAGTATTATTTGAAATGAGAATGCGGTTCACAAAGCGAGCTGGTGCCCTTGTTTGAGTCAAGTTAAAGCGAAATTTCGTGACAGGCATCACCTAGATGCCCACTCCTGGTATCAAGGTAATGACTTCATTTCTAATACTCTTTTTCTTCCAGTGTTATTTGAAAATATCAATGCGGTTCAAAGTTCTACCTGGTGATCTCTTCTGAGTCAAAATAAAGCGAAATTTCGTTTCTGTTTAGATCACTGAACTTTTTTTTGCTTTTTTCAACCATAGGTTGAATAAGCGTATATGCTCCAGCTTTGTCCGTCCGTCCGTCTGTCCGCACGATAACTGGCGTAAAAATGGGTCGATTTCGATGAAATTTTAGTATGTGGTAGGGGACCACCCGGGGACGAAACCTATTGAAAATGGGACAAATGGGGTCAACGGCCATGACGTAGGAGCGGGATCATTCCATTACCCTTATGAGTCATAACTTGCGTAAATATGGTTCGATTTCAATTGAACCATATCTGTTGCGTTTCATTACTGTTGGATAAATATGAAATATCGAAGTGGAAAAAATTAATTGTATCGGGTAAGTTCAGCTGTTAATGTTGTTTTACAAACTTGCCGAAAAATGCAATGGATTTACCGTATTCACTTTTGACGGCAGAATTCATTTTATACTCTGAAATAAATCAGAACAAAAAATGCATTTATAGGAAGTCACTTTTATCCAATCATACTTGGAAATTAAGTGAAATCTTAAGAACTTCAGGAGCTTCTTAAGCACAGACAACGGAACGTTTTGTGATTAATATTCTACAAACTTTGTTGCTGGTAAGATACTCTAAGATTTCTAAAATGTTTGCGTTTATTTATCGACCAAATTTATTGTTTCGCAACCGATGTTCCGACACTTCTTTTGTAGTCAAATATGGTTTACTATTTTCAGGTGAATTAAGTAAAGAAGAGTTGATGTTTATTTTTTCTTAATTCTAAAATACGCAACATAATTTGTCATGTTTCAATATCACAGTTACAAAAATGTATGAAAGTTATGTGCATTACAAAAGATACTCAACTAAAGACGTTTATTTTTGCATTGAGTGAAAGTCTCTTCTGGAACCACAAAGGACCTCTCTCCAAATATTGTAACAAAACCACAACACAAATGCCTTGTGTTTACGCACACGTAATATCTTTTCTGAATATAGTTACGGAAGCCGTAATAATAGTTTAAAAGTTCTCGCATAATTCGTTGCCAAAAAAGGATGAACGTAATTACTCGCCTAAATAGCAAAGAGAAGTCACAGTGAGCAAAAATGTTTTCTTACGAGAATTACTTATAAATTTGCATGTGTCTGTAGATTCGATTTGAGGAAAAATGTACCAAACTAATATTTATTCGCTCTACTTATTTCTTCCTTACAAGGAGGGAAATATTGAGACAAAATGACACTTACTTTGATCTAAACATTGAGATAATCTGATTTCTAAAGAAAATATATAGTAATATTTAGTATTGCCATAGCATATTTCCATTTTGAATCCGCACAGTGATTTTGTGATTTTGAAAATGTTTCCGACATCTGTAAATGCCAAATTATCAAATAACATATTCATGTACACGTGCGGCTCTACCTCGCGCAGATGTTTCATCACAACGCTCCTGTGTAAGTACACTATATGGACAAAAAAGATTGGACACTGTAAGTAAATAGAAAAACAGTAGTGTATTTACATCAGTACTGGATAGGTCCTGCATTTGCAGGGATTACAATAGCCATACGTTGAAGTAAACTGTCCACAAGTCCATGTAGAACGGAGAGCGGTATTGTCCTCCACGCCGCCTTGAGTAAATAGACCAAATCTGTCAGTGAAAATGGTCGTGTTGGTCTCGAACTCACCCTTCGTTCAAGTTCATCCCATAGGTGTTCAATGGTATTGGGTCCGGTCTCTGAGTAGTCCAGTCCATCCGCGAGACCTAATTTTCCTCATATTTCATTTTCCTCATATTTTTTATTTCCCTCTCAGACTTGATTTTGTCTATTCATTCGCTCCCTATAATTCTAATGGTACATACTGTATATTCGTCCTTATTTCGTCCTAAATAACAACAAGGTTAATCAATCTATATGGATCATATTTTTATGGGTTTTATATTTTAACTTGTGTCATGAACATTTAGTATCGGTAAGAAAACAAATAAAACAAAATGCTTAAAAGTGCCACTAGATCCCGTTTAACCAGTGATAAGGACGAGTGATGCCAAGTGTTAGCAGATATTATCTCTACATCGAAGAGAAGTTATTGAATTTTAATATATAATAGTTTAGTATTTTTTTCCAAAAACAACCGGTTGTACAATCTAAGTTAGAATGTGTTTTCTTTTTATCTGCGCGGCTATTAAGTGCATGGAAGATCTTTCCTCGCTGAGAAAGTAGGATCGACAACTATCCCATTGGAAGTGTAGGGAGCAAAATCAATAGATGTCCAATTTAAAATATCTCGGTTTTTTAATAAGCCCACATTTTAACGCATGTTTCTATCCATGAGAAATTAAATGTTTTAAATCCACATTCATATGTCTTTTATGGATAGATTATGGGTTTTAAATATAAGAAAGATTTATATAGTAACTTTCGATGTTCTAACTCAGTGGTATTTAATTAATATCAGTTGTGTCATTTGATGATTTAACAAAGAAAACCTTAACTTAAAATATAAGACAAAATTGCAGAAATTTCAGGTCATCAAGGTTTATGCAGCCCTAGTTGGTTCCCTAGGATACAATGTTTTCCGACCTTTTCTGAGAACTCCACCTTTCGAAAAGCACTTAAACGAAATTTCATTAACGGGAATGAGACTGGATTAAAACAAGACAGTTCGTCTAATAAATACAAACTTTTTCTTTCAGCAAAAATAATAAACATATTCATTCATTCATTTTAAATAATAACGATTTCGTTAAACAGTACAATAACAATAGAAATATGTTAACTATTGAACTCTTTTGAACTGAGGCAAACGAAAGTTTTTGATTTGCTCCAAACTAGTATGTCTTTGTTTGTTTTGTTATTATTAGTAATGTAATTGAGTTTCTGATTTTAGTTCTCATTCATGCAAATTTCCGAAGTAGAAGTGCATGTGGCCTATATTGTTATTGTCATTGCTTCCCTATTTTTTTTACATTGAGCTCATATCTGTTTAAAACTTTTTCGTGGTCCATAATTTGTCCCGTAAAAGAACAAATTTCTGAAATGTAATGATAACCTAACTTTTATTGCGATGGAATATGTTCTATAAAATCTTTTCTGAAATTGGATACTGACCGTTGAAAAAAAATGACAGTTGCATTTCCAGGTAGTTCGATCGATGCAACTGCAGGTACCGCGTCTTATCTAGAGCGACCAAGGTAAGTCCAACGATTCAGCACATCAGAGAAGTCCAAAGATTTATCAGATCAGAGATGCCCAATCTATTCGCATCAACAAGAAGTCGAAACTCGGAGACGAAAATATTTTTCTTAAATATGTAGTGTATTTTTATAGCAGTAGCATATATTGTTTTCTATATTGACCAAATTGTTGAGTGTATATCAGGAGAAATTTTTATCGTTTAATTAGTATTTCATTTCTGTTTTCATTTCAGTCGTTTCGTCGATTTTATTTCCCACGTTTTACAAATTGGATTTTACAAATGTACGAATCGATGATAATAATAATAATAATAATAATTGTTATTATTTGTTTGTCATTCGACTCCCCACGCCTCAGCTTGATTTATTTGCTTCAGATCTTTGGACGATTGCAGTTGGACGGTACTTACTCCACCCTTTGTAGCGGAAACACATAAATACAATTAATTTCGGCTTAAATTAGATCCTTGACATTTCTGAAGGGCATTCAGAGCTATTCAGGGTTAACATAAGGTTTTCGTTCGACCTCGGCCATATCAGCTAGATATAGTGATACAGATGGGCTCATAGATGACGGCACGTCAGCGCCCACACATCTCTGTCCCACAGGAACAAAAAAAAAATTGCAAGTGCAATCGGCTTTTTGATGGAACCTGGAACCAACTTGGCAACTTGAATGTGAATATTCGAACATCTGACAATCACATCCTAAAGTTGTTTCTAGAGGATCATCCTCAAGATGTATAGATTATTTTGAATCCCCTGAATAAATTTTCCGAAGAAAATCTAAATATGACAAAACACCTTCTAAAACATTTTTCCCAACGGAATTGTCATGTTCTCTCAGATCACTTCTCTTAAACATTACTTCACGTCATTTGACAGTAGCTCCGTTGAGTTTTGCTGTTTTCTGTATAACATAAATAGTTTCACATTCACGAACAAAAATTTTAAGTGAAAGAACACATCATTTTAGAGTTACTTCGTATTATTTTTACGTTCTTACATACAATATTGTCGACGTGTTCAAGATAGATATCTTCACGTTCATGCTGTTAATTTATATCTTGATATGCTAGTTTGCAAGTGAACTAACGACATTAATTAGCGAAAAGGACAAACCTCGGGACATTTCACAACGTCTGACACACACACCAGCATAAGCAAACTTTTGTGCAGTTAGTTAAAGCTGCTAATATGGAATAATCATGGGAAAATATGATATTCCTTTTGGAAAAAAATGAGTATGAGGAGAGCAATTGTAACATCTGTTGCAATTTAAAAGTCATTGCGATGTTACTTCGGTTTCAGCTCGTCTGTAATAAATCTTGTTTCTTGTGCGAGGGGACAACCGAGACTAGAAAGGTCATTACGCAAAGTCGGAATTGCCAAAGCGTGAATTGCGTACTCCTGGACAGAAAAATATCGTAGAAACGCCACTGGGAAAACTTGAAAAAATGTCTGAGACTTCATTTAAAATTAGGACTTTTTATGAAATTCGTTAAGTCCATGGATAATAATAGTGCTGGTTTTGCTTACTTGACGTAGAATATTCCTCGAATGATTGATGCTAAAATTAAGGAATGCATTTTTGGGCCGTCAAACAAAAACTTGATCCAAAATGTAAAAGTCGAAGATATTTTAAGCCAAATCGAAAAAGAAACATAGCATGGAGATGGTTCAAAATTGTTATGGAAACGTTTTGGGGACATTTTGAAGCACAGAACTACCTTGACATTCTGGGGGAACTCTTTCATTCATTCAAAAATATGGGGTGTAGGATGTCCTTAAAAATTCATTTGTTGGATTCACACTTCAATTTCTTCATTAAGAATCTCCGTGCCCTCAGCGAAGAAAATTGCGTGGGATTTCACCAAGACATTTCGATCATGGTAATGAGCTACCAGGAAACTTTGGCATGATCGCTGATTGTTAATGGGCACTTAAAAAGGATGTTCCAGATAATAAATACAGAAGAAAATCATAAAATGTTGTAGGTAACATGAGCACTGTTATGAATGTAGGATGTATAATGTTTTTTTCTGATTTATCCTGTGTGTCAGTAAAAATTCCTGCTTGACAGGGAACTATTAATGACATATATAGATTCAGCAGAAAATGAGAAAGCATGAGACAGTATTTCATTAGTGCGAAGAATGGAGTTTTATTTTGTAAAAAACTGATCACCCCTGCAAGCATTTGTACAAATCGGCTTAGGAAATATTGAAGTAAAATCTACAAATAAAGGCTGCTTTCTGTGGCATGCTATTTGATAGTATCAACAAACAAAGGCTGCCTTCTCTGAGATGCTATTTAATAATATCAGCAAATAAAGGCTGCTTTCTCGGTATGCTATTTAATAATATCAACAAACAAAGGCTGCCTTCTCACACAATGAGAGAAACTATAATAATATTTTGCAATCGATAGTTTCATCCGTGCATTTTATTACAAATAATTTTAAAAACATGTAAAGTTTTAATAATGAGGCATAAATGTTCATTTTCCTGATTGAAATTTAGAGGAGCAATTTATAAAATTCAGGAAGTCATATCCGCGTTACTACTTTGTTTTATGTATGGGAGTTTAACGACCACGGTGAGCAACTCATTGCGTTAGAAGCAGTAGCCAGTCCCGAATATAGGTCCCAGTCTCCAGAGAAAGGAGGCAGCTAGTGCCGTAAGATAGCAAACAAAACCATCAATGACTCACGGGATTCGGAACCGAAGCCAATTCTCAGACCAAACGTTAAAACCTAGCGCTTAAACTACTAGAAAAACAAAGGTTGTTCCAAAACAACTGAGGCCGCCCCGGTGGAGCAGTGGTCTAAGCGATGGACTCTGATCATTCGTCCGAAAGGGGTCCGGGGTCGAATCCCGGTGAGGCGTGGATGTTGTGTTTGTCTTACGGCACTGGGTCTCTCCCTTCCCTAGAACCAATGACTCTAAATTAGGGACGGGCGACTGCTTATAGCCCATTAAGTTGCTCACGGTGGTCGCTAAACATTCAATAAGAAAAATAACAACAACAAAAACAACTGAGAATGTTTATATAAAAAAATACATATACCCTAATTATCAAAGAAGTTATCATCTTTTTCCAAATACTGTCCATTGCATCGAATGCAGATGTCCCAACGTTCTCCCGCTTTTTAAATGTCTTACTTGTGCAATTCTGTTGAAGCCCCTGCACATCTGCAATAAGAATTTGATCAGTCTCAAATATTCGTTCCCGTAATTTCCTTTTTTAATACGGAGAACAACGGGAAGTCACGTGGCGTCAAGTCTCGAATATATGCACGTTGGGTCATCACTTAATATTACTTTCATCCAAATCAGAAATTACAGAACTGGATATGAGCAGCCTTGAATTGGACCGTATATGAAAAGAAATATGAAACATAAGTTGAACATGCTCGTTTCACGTCTAAATACTTAGTTAAAATTCGTGACTTTTTGATTTTGAAATGTGAAATATATCTTCTATATCGCCAATTCATAGATGTCTGCCTTTCCACATAACAACACTCATTGTATTGATGTTTTTCTCTATACCACTCGTGGAAGGTCCTCCTCCATGCTCAGTTAAAGCCACCGACTCACGACCATTCAGAAATTCTTTATGTCATCTGTAAATTGTTGTTTTTTCTAGATATTCATCTTTATATACCTCTTGCGTAAGACATGAACTCTTTCCGAGAGACATCTTAAGTCAACAGCAAAATTTAATACGCATTTTTGTTCTTATTCATCATAGCGCGAAAACACTTGTTAGTGGTTGCAGTTGGAATATGCAAAGTACTGCTGTTTTTTGTGTGCATGAGACAGTCGAGCAAGGAATATTTACTACGTGAAGACAGACTGGACTACCGCGAAATCTCTGAAGGTCAGAGAGAAAAATGTGCAACATCCAGCACTGGCAGAAACACAAACATTTTGCTACCGTCCTTACATAAAGAAACTCGGTCTGCTAAAAACTTTATAAAAGCTGTTGACTGGACTGGATCAGCTTTCAAGTACTTCGTTGACAAATTCGCTCGAATCAGCGAAACCAAGTTTATAAATTCAGTTTTTGTGGCTTCTTAGATACGAGAGCTCTTCATTGACGACATGTTCCAAAACCTGCTACAGGGTGATGGTGAAAAACGCGTGGAACATATGTTATCTGGTGTTAACTAACTTCCACTGAAATTTCAGCGCAGAAAACTGCAAGGAACTGGTTGTGGACATGCTCTCTTTGTATAACAAACTTGACTGCAGTATGTCATTAATAATAGACATTGTCCATTTCTACTTGGATGTCTTCTCCGACAAATGCAGCACGGTTAGATAAACACGGTGAATGATCCTGGGCGGCTACAGAAGCAACAGGCTGCGTCGGAGGTAGAAGCGGACACTTACCGTTTCATGTGGTAAGTACGTATAAGATTATATTGTGGATCTCTCACAAACCGTAGGCAAATTTGAATTTTTATTGTCCTATTTATGTTGGGAACTTTCAAATATATGAGAAATTATTATTTTTATTTCAGAAGCAAAATTTTATAAACATTTGTTTTCCACTATAATGTAAATTTGAACGCTGGCCAAAAATTGTAATTTGATGCATGTGGAGAGAAAACCTCTATTGCTTTTTATTTATTTTTTAAATTTATACTGGAGGGTATTGTTTTGAAAATGAGAAACTCCATCACAGTGATTTAGAAGAGAAAGCAAAGATCTGAATTCCTACATATTTACTCCAATGACTCAGGGGAAGAAAATTTGCCACATTTGGTATTAAAATGCAAAATATTTTAGAGAATCTCGCGCATTGTGATTATCAAACAAAATCATTCCACATTACATGCCAAATGTGGAAATCTATTAATATGTTATTTTTATCTTAGGCACTCTCTAAATTGTTCATATAAATTTTCAGTTTAGGATTCACAATTCCTTACAAGCTCATACAGAGTTATGGATATAAATTTTGCGTTCCTTATTTTTTTCTTATTGGAAGCACAACTGAAAGCATTGCCTTTTAAAATTGAATATCGAATAAAATGTTCCTTCAAAGAAAATTACACCAAACCGCGAAAACATTACGACCAGATCCTGCTCATGAAAATTGGAGCAAACATACGCAAGCGACGGCGCGTGTGGGGAATGTAAAGCGGTATAAACAATACTTGTAACTTATATTATTAAACAGTGTAATTCCTATTATTTAGAGAGAGAGGCAGCAGGATTAAGCGAGTCGGAAAATAGCCAAGTTATGAAAGATTGAACAACACCCAATTGGGCAGACGACTTGGTCATTTACCGAGACGGAAAAGTTTGTAGAGTGCTCACGATCAACCATGGTTAGGATATTCAGAAAGTGGTCCGAAGATGTAAACGCCATGAACAAATGGCAGAGTGTGGACGGATCATGGATCGATTCAAGTTTTCAGAGGCTATCCTATACAGTTCTAGATAATAGAAATGATACTATGGTGCATTTCGAATGCTGCTCACAGGACTAATGTGTAAAACCACACATTACATCGAGCCCTGCTGATAATGGGGTTGCGTACCCGCTCGCTGTTCCGGTTGCACATGCTTAATTTGGTTCATTGTTGAGAGCGCCCAAAATATGCAATACATTATCAAAACTGTACCTCAAAGTATTGGAAGAAATGCCTGTGGTCTGATGAATCTCATATCTTGTTGTATCATGCTACCAGCTTGGTACGTGTGCGTCGTTAACCTGGGGATGTGTTGCCACCTTGCTGCACCGTGTGACGAAAACACCCGGTGGAGGAAGGGTAATGCTTTGGGCAATGTTCTGCTGGAAAACCATGGGTGCAGCCATTCTTGTGCAGAAAAATATGACGTCTATTACGTACGAAAGTACCGTTTTTTGACCAGGTACATTCGTTCATTATACTTTATACATTCCCGTGTAGTGTTTCCTTCTTTCAGCAGTATAATGCGTCATGCCACACTGACCGGATTGTTGGAGAATGTTTCCCGGAACCTGAGTAGGACTTTGGTTATTTAAAAAAGTTCCCTAAAAATAATTCGTTCATTATACTTCATACATTCCCGTGTTGTGTTTTTTTCTTTCAGCAGAATAATGCGCCATGCCACAATGACCGGATCGTTTAAGAATGTTTCGCGGAACCTGAGGAGGACTTCGTGTATTTTACTAAATTACATTATTTTCGTAGAACAATCCAACCAAGCATCTGTGTTTCGTGTTGGAACAACAAATCCATTGTGCGACGGCTCAGCAACGTGACTTTACAAGTGTTAAAAGACCTGATGGTAACGTTTTGGTACGAGATACGGGAGCTTTAATCAGACCGATACTTGGGGTTCCGTTATGGTGCTCACTGGGAAGGGAATTTATTGGGACACTCGCGGATGAGTTACAGTGGATGGCGTTAATTTAATTGGATAGTTTGTCTACGTTCATTCATGATTTCTTGAGAGGTTCTGTATGTTACAGACCAGTCACATTCTGCTGATAGTATATTTTGCTGTTATTGTGCGACGAAAAGAATGTTTCTGGATTATTGTGTTGAAAACTGGAAATAGTTCTTAAAACGGATATTTACTAAGCAACTTCTTTTGATATCAATTTATAGATTCAGGTGTATGACCGCAAATTTCATATCCATCTCTTGTGCTCCTGAATCATCAAAAACGTTACCTAATTTGTCCCGTCGGCAAATGAAAAAAGTTCAGCCAATCAGGAAATGGTGTAAACGAGATAAAATGGTATTATTTGTCATGCATTTCCAAAAGATCAAATATTGAAACTATTCCAGCTATGAAAACAGAAGTGTGTGTAAGGACCACTAAGAGTACTTTCATGAGGAGGCGAAGGTTTAATGCAAATCAGAGATCAAAAGAACTGTTATAGCTGTACACAGAAAATCTGTCAGATGGAAGACACTAACAACATTAATATCAATTTATTTTAAATTTCATGCATGATGTATTCAATATGTGCAAGTCTTTAGTAAGCACATTTTATGCCAAGTTCCTCATCAAGAGAATATATTGAAATCGTTTTCTGTAGTTGCCCTAAAAGTTCTGAATGCTTATGTTTTTTAAATTTCTCTAATTCTGAAATTTACTGAAAATCCACAGTTCCTCAAATTTTCACCCACAATTTCCTTCTTTGTACGAGTGTTACAGCCGTGTGTCCTAAATTTAAAAAAATTGAAATTTTAAATTAAAATATTCAATTGTCTTTCTTAAAGACATATTGATTTAAAATATTGGCCAATTGAATATTGTTTAAAAATTTGATATCTAAAATATTAAATTGGCCTTCTCAAAGACATATTTATTTAGCTAATTTGAAAAAAAAATACTGGAAAAAAAGGAATCAAACATTAATCAAATACCCGTTTCTGTAGGTATAACATATTTCCCAGTCGTATGAGATTTCTTAATCAACGTCGGAGCATCTTACGCGTTAAAATATTCAATTATTCACGTCACATAATGGCATTGAGTAAGGGATTAAAATAGGCATGTGTAAACAGCATACCGTAGTTGACAGAAAATCTATTACATCTGTGAAAGGCGATTTTTAGAAAAAATTACATTACGATTTTGTGATAAAGGTCGTTTATCCTATCTAATGTAAAACGTGTTACTATTTTTCGGACAAATGCGTTAGACATCGTAAGTACACTTGCGTCTGAAACAATAATTCTAAGAGCGTGGAGCATCTGGAACAAATTATCATATGGCTAAAAGACCTTCAGCAACATTTTTTTCCTGATGACCCTTGTAAATTTGGCTACCTTTTGAAATTATATTTAGGTAACATTTATTATTTCGGTCAGTTAAATAATTATATGTTATACTTAATACTACATCACCCAAACATTACGTTGTAATTCTACACATCAGATTACAGAGCATTTTATCTGGAAAACATGTGATGATAACAATCTTGAAGAAAGTGATATTTGGAAAAATGCCGGGACACTAGATTTGTGTGAGCATGATTTTAAACTGGAGCTGACCTGTCAAAACGAAATCAGTTCTTTTGACTTAGAAAATTAACAGAACGTAGTCGTGAAATAGAATTTTTTTCTTTTCTGGAAGTTTTTGTTATGCGATGCTAGATATGACACATGACGTAAGTGCGCATCATAAACAATATATTTTTAACGCGTTTTCCAATATATCCTCCTTAGAACAACTGAAGAAACTGCGACGTTATATTTTCAGAATTCAAAAATATTTGTGAATATGAAATTTAAAAACTGATAGTTTGTGCTCGGTACAGCAACAAGTTACTTTCAAAAATGAATGTTTTTCGTTGAGGTTAAATAGAAATACCTATTCTGGATACCCTGAAAGGTAGTAAAATATCTTTCTCACTCTCGTGGAAAAAGAAATAATGCACGAAACAAGAATGTCCTTTGGTTTCAAAATTAAATACACTTGCAATTCGGGTCGAATAAGTATGATAGATTCCTTGATCTTAACCAACATCATATGTGCATAATACCGTTCTACTCTTAACCATTCTATTAAGTTCGCATAGAAAATTTGTTACTAATGAAATTCATTGAACAGACACCAGGTCGTTTTGTTTTAATTCAAACCAACGGTTTTCACTTTTTTTATAAATAAGACCTTTGTTCGGTACAAAGTTAACTTCAAGGAACTTTGATTTTGCTCACGAATTTAATTTTATATAATCCAGGACTTAACGAAGTAAAGCTGAGATGATCAATTTTATCGCTAATAAAAAATCGCATGAAATTCCGCATTTTACGCAGCTGATACGCACAGATCTTGAACTGAAGAAGAGAAAAGTAATTCCTTCTTTTTTTTTTTTTGACGTAAAATTGGGTTTTATTGTACGATACAGATTCGCGGTGGAGGAGATTTTATTGTTTGATTGATTATGACTCTCAATAACTCCGGGGTTATCGAGTGCGTTGCGACGACGGCGGCACTAGTATTGTTTTATAGCACATTGATGACATTTAGAGACAATTATAAGTTGAGGGGCCGGCAATCAGCTGCAATAACAGCGCGCCGAAGTGAATGGGATTTTTTGGTGCTCTCCGCCGCGAGTATACCTTTCTTTTCGTTTTCAACACTTGTGAACTAAAGGTGATTGAACATTATTTTAGCATGTTATTAATGTTAACATGGAGGACTACCCGTGTGTATTTAGAAAAATATTAATTGTAACTGTTAACAATTAGAGCAGACCGTAATGTAACTATATTTCATTATTATGTTTTCGCAGATTTATTGAATTAGCGAAAAACCCTTCAAAACGCCACGAAAATGCGAAGTTAAGGAGCTGCGGAAATCGGAAAGACGGACAGAGCATGAACTTTGTGGACACATACAAACCCCGAACTACCAATGAAGAACAAGTACCTCAAAGTGCGTCAATCGTGAGCACCTCTAGCGCACTGGTCGACGTCGTGGAGCAAATGGAGTTTCATATCCACTCGGATATTGACTGGTATCAAATAAAGGAGCCGGATTACGTAAAGCCAACGATTTTTAAAACCTTTTTATGAAACGCAACAGTAGAATTCCAGAGAAAATGCATCAATAACGAGTTTGGTCGAATATTTGAGGTTGCCATTTCCAGTGTGTATTTTATTCACGATTTCATCATAGGCACAAGAGGGTGTATGTTGTTATACGTTTAAACACAGCCCGTGAAACCACTTTAGCCCCATCAGCATCTTTTCGGTATGGATTTAAATACCAGCGTGAGCAATTCGATGGTCAACAAGCAGGCGTCCGTTACTAATAAATGGCCACTGCTTCTAGGGAAGTGAGAGAGAGAGAGAGAGAGAGAGAGAGAGAGAGAGAGCAATAAGGAAAACACATGCTGTCATCTGGTTTTATCCTGTGCCCACCTCGGACAAATGGTCAGAAGTCAACGCTTGGACAACTGCGCTTACGGGCGGCATATAAATGGTTGCATAGACGATAAAGTTGCAACATTCTAGGGAAATCCTTGTGTGGTGATGAAATGAGTTTGATTGAAAAAAACAAAGGGGAGAGATTGCATCAAATGTCAACATGCAGTTTTTGCAAATGTGTCTCCACTAAGCACACCAAGGGAAGAGTGACCTTGGGTGCATCTCATCATCCGAAGTAAAGCAGGCCAGCTACTCTTATGGGGGAAATATATTGAAGAAACCAGACAGGAGAGCACTGGGACATCGACGCATGCTTCAGCCATTGATTGTGAGTAAAATTTCTGCTTTTTTCTTGTTTCTGACGCAACAGACTACAGCGATGAGTAGGTTCTGAATGCATTGCTGTTCGCAAAATATTTAACATAACAGAAAAGTTCACGACTTTCTCACTCACATTTTCCTCAGCATGTTTCCTAATTCTTGTTCATATTGTGTTCTTTCAATCCCAGTGATATCTTCTTCATTGTTTTCCCCACGAACTGTCATCGCGTAAGTTCGCTTACTACGTGCTGGTCTCGTGTGGAATTCAGATCTACATATCGCACAAAGCGTTTCACATTCTTCAACTGAATGATTCAATGCTCTGCAATTCTCACAAACTTGTACCCAGCCTTGGAAAGCCATGTGGCCTGGTTGATTACATCTTCTACATATACGAACAATGCCTGCGTACAAACATATGGTCTTTATACCCTTTACATACACAAAACTTGTACCGAATCTTTCATAACCATAGTGATAACATCATAATCATAATGATAACATCATAATTATAATGATAACTCTTGTTCCTGAATGACATTTTGCATAAATTCATCTCTTTCATTGGGTCTCATTCTCTCTATATCCACATAAAGAACTGTGCAATGTTTCTGAAGAGAAGCTATAGCCCCCTTGTCTGGGACCTCTGGAGGAAGCAAATTTACAAAAACTCTCTTAATAATATTTCATGCTTTTGAAATTGTAAAATTCTTGTCTTTGTATTCAAATGTTTCCTTCTCTAGAACCATTCCGAATAAAAACTCTTATGTTTTGCAATAAACTGAAAATCTCTCTATCCATTTGTAATAACTTCCACAGGGAGAAATACGAAGCAAGGACGCATATCTGAATATTTCAAATGGAACTCAATGACCTTCTTACGAAATGTCCTAATATGTATGCACTTCGACTTCACTCAGTGTGCCCCAATTCAAAATTCATTGTAACAATATACTGAAATATATAAAAACACTATTTTTTTTATCTATATTTCATTTGAAAGAAAATAAACTGTAAGTGTTTATTAATAGTGTCATTTCCACTTTCCTTTTAAAAGTCATTTGACCAATGTGCGTTTCCTTCTTCTTGTACGCCAAAAGATAAAAATATATAAATATTTTTAATTTTTAAATTTATAAAAAAACGTTTTTAATAAAAATTATAATATTTTTCACCTGCTTAGCCTTGTATTGCATCAGGAAGGTATTCGCAGAAAAGCCTATGGATCTAAATCAGATATGAGAAGTTTTGGCCTCCTGCTTGTAGGTCAAACACAGCTGCTATGCCACAATATTAAATGAGAGATCTCAGTCTTCTTGTCCAAATGGAAAACTACTTTTTTAAGAATACGGATTGGTAGGTCATATGAATCGGATTTTTCCACTATACATCTATTTTTTCGGTGATTTTCCTGCAGTACTTAACCACCTGCTTACGTTTCTATTTCCTTTTCCTGTTTCGCAAATATTTTGCACACCGACTGAGGAGATGAATGGCCAGCTCCATCACCCTACCTCTCACCGATCGAAGATTTTTGTGTATTATAGGAAACTTCCTAAACCTTGAATGCCGGTGAACTTGGAAGGAATTTTTACACCATCTGGCATGCTATACCACAGCAAAGTATCCGCGAAATGCACGGGTCTATGCATCACCGGATATGAGCTTGTATCTGAACCAGAAGTGGATCTACATCGCCCTGACTTGCTCCACTCGTGTAACAATTTACTCAGAATACGTAACCCAACGGATCTTCCTTTGCTATACAAGTGCATTGCATACATCAATTTACATGTCGATTGGATGATTCCTTCCAGGTGCGTTGCGCTTTCTTGTTTTTTTTTTTTTTTTTTTGAAGAGTGCAATAAAACTACCAATATTCCAATTAGAATAAATTAAACTATACTACATTTCAGCTCTAATTTGCTAAAATATTTAGTTTCTTGATTTCATTCGTATGCACCAGGGATAGGGTTTTTTTCTAAGAACATTCGATCTTACATACTATCCAGTATGCTTCGTTTTTATAGATCTTTGTTGAATTCCGGCATCTGCAGTTGCACAAGTTAGGATTTGAGCCACAACGGCAGGCTTTACTCATTTGTTTTCATCAGAGCCAATATATTTTAAATGAAGTTACTGCCCTTCAAATCCAGAAATGTGTGTGATACTACGCACTGAGAAATCAACATCTGTGAAAAACTGCTTCCAGGAAAATGGAATAGTTTCCACTTGACCCGCAGTAACCGATAGAGGAGCTGGAATCGCTAATCACAATCTACAGGTAACAGAAATGAAGCAGCGTTCGTATATTATGTATAACTGATATGGATGGAGTCATTTACGCACCTTTCTTCAATCCAATACCAAAGAATTTATTTACAAAACTTTCTTTATCCGATGCATCCAAGCTGGTTCTCCTTACTTCACAATATACAGGGTCTTTTTTTTTTTTTGGAGATTTATCGACATAAGGGGAACTGAATGGGCTGTAGCATTCGTCCTCCCCAATTAAAGACCTTTGTTTCCTTGGATGTAAACCGTCAGGAGCGTAAGTACAATATACCATCCGGATCTAATCAGCGATATGAATTCCTACCGATTTCGGACGAATGGTTACACCTGAAATCCTTATATCACGCGACCACAAGGGCGGCCAGGCAGGGACACCCAGCTCTCAGGGTAAAACATTTTCTCTTTGCCTCCCAAAGCATGAATTAACTTTGTAACCCCGACCCGTCTCGAAAAAATTGTTACAACTGAACTCCTCATACCACTCGACCACTGGAGCTGCCTGGCAGATCTACCCAGCTCAAAGGTTAACAAATCTTCCATTCACCTCTAAAAGAACGAAACTCAATGTAAATCGTATTATACCGTGTAGATAAATGCTGCACACAACATTTGAAATATTTGAGTGCTACTTGTGTGCTTCTTTGCAAAGGATATTTGAGTCAGAATGTTTGATTGAATATTTTTCTTAAACTCAACTCCAGCCTATGAATAATGACTAAGTGTAACACATCCCGCAGCGATCGAGAAATTCCAAAGGCTAAGATTGTCTATACAAAAAATGCAGCAGAGCAAATCCGTTTGTATTACAGGGACAGATTCTCGCTTTGTCGTCTTTAGCTGAAAATGAATTTATCTTGATGAAATTATCGTAGCAGGTTCAATGAAATTTCGACGAGAGACAGCGCAGTCACAGTGCTAAGAAAAAACAAGAAAGATGACACCAAATTTTCGGGTGTAATGAGCGTATCGTTTGAATCCGTTCTGACGCGAATTAAATTTATCAAAGCGATTCAAACTCAATGGAATCGGTATGGAAACAGTAGTATCTGACCCAAGAAAAAAGTTTTTCAGTCGATTTTTGAATCCCGCAGATACTTGTGGAAACAAAATGCTGAACTTATGCATTCTGGTTGCAGACTTGTGCGTTAAGAAAAATTGTCAATTATAAGCGAAACATTTCGCATCGGAAACACTGTCCAACGATGAAAGACTTTTATAAATCGGACTATTAGAAGCAGAGATATCGACAAATATAAAATATGCGTCTACGCCCCTTGGGGGGAAAAACATGCATTATTTTAAGAAGAAAGTATTCTCAAAAGGTTTTTTGGATATGAACGATATCGGTCCAGAGAAGAATTTTTCAGTCAAGTTTTCCGGAGCTCCGATTATGCCGCAATACCATTAGAAGTAGAAACTAACCCTTATGCTCCCTGTTGGCCAAACTATTCCTTATCAAATATTAGAAATTATATGCAAAACATTTCCCATCAGGAGTTTTATGCTATACAGGAAGAGTTTTACAAATCGGAGTTTGAGAAACGGAGATATATCAGGGGAAACGCAACTTTCATTACCAGCCCTAGCGGACAGTCTATGAATTACTACAAAAATTTCAAGCTATAATAAAAACATGTCACACCGGAAACTCTATCCAATAAAGAAATAATTTTTGAAATCGGACCATTAGAAGCAGAGATATTAGCAAAAAATATGATGTATATCTACGCCCCTTGGCGAAGAAACCATGCAATATATTAAGAACAAAATATTCCGAAACGTTTTATCGATATGAGTGGCATCGGTCCACGAACAAATATTTTTCAATCGAGATTTTAAAAGCAAAAAATTTTATCGTACATACATCAGAAACAAAAATTAACATTTACGCTACCTGGTTCCCAAAATACTCTTAACCAAAAAATTCGATATTGCATGCAAGAGATTTCACATCAGGAGCTGTAACCGCTAAATAATTTTTTTCCCAAAAGATTTCCGCAAAAGATTTCCCATCAGGAGCTATATCCGCTAAATAATTTTTTTCCCAATCGGAGTTTTTAAAAAAGAGATAATCGGGGAAAACGTTATTTGCTTTTACACCCCCTAGCGGAAAATCTATACGTAACTTGAAAAAGTAACTACACCTAGAATACTATTCGACACACGTGGAATCGGAAGATAAAAGGATTTTTTCATTCGGATGTTCAGAAGCAGTTGCATGCCGCCCCGGTGGCGCAGTGGTCTAAGCGATGGCCTCTAATCATTCGTCCGAACGGGGTCCGGGTTCGAATCCCGGTGAGGCATGGATGTTGTGTGTGTCTTACGACACTGGCTCTCTCCCTTTCCTGGAACCAGTGACCCTAAATTAGAGACGTACGACTGCTTATAGTCCATTGAGTTGCTCACGGTGGTCGTTAAACCTCCAATCAAAAAAAAAAGCAATTACATGGAATAAAATGTGTTTTGAATTCGGCATCATGGGACTTTACGCCCTCTAGCGGCGAATTGTGCATCACAAAAAAAAAAAAAAGAAAAAAAAAAAGAAATGAAGGATCTTCATTCGCATATTTCAATCTTCCCAATGGAAAAATATTTGTTTTAATTGGACTAATAGTTGCAGATATATGGGTTCTACAGACGGACAGAACAACCCATAACATAGGCAAATTTTATTTATACAAAAGACGTGCTAAAAATTGACGAACTAAATGTTCACCAGAAGGAAGTGCGACATTTCTTAGCAGAGAGGTGTAGTGATGGTTGCGAATCATTTATGGTGTATGGAGAAGACATTTAGCTTTTACGAAAATCTTGGCAATATTTGCTGCGTCTAGAAAAAGTTTTGTTGGTTGACCAGAGGTCCAGGCAGCAAATGATTTACTGAGTAAGCGTAGTGACAACCGGTAATTTAAATGCCTAGTCGTTTGAATTATCATTCGTGAATTATTGTTTGTATGAATGATGAATGAAGGAATAAGATGGAATATTTTCTGCCCGAAGTATAGAGCTTATCTATACCTTAATTAATATGATTAATACGGTAATTGCCAAATAATATTTCCTCAGCACACCTTTCATTTTTATATGAATTAAACCTTTTACAAGGATATTGTTTACAGTGAGACCTCCGTTAACAGATATTCCTGTAAATCCGGAAGGAGGAATCTAACAGCTTGTCCTTATGGACTTAGATCATTTTGTACATCAGCAGGTGCTTAAGATGGGGACAAAGAATGATACTAAAAGAATTGTACCACCGACAGGATGCGCTGTATTACGGCGAGCACAAGGGCGTGCTAAAATGAAAAAGTAACTATTTGATACGCGCTTTAGCTGCCATGTATAAAACTTGCCACGCAGAAGCCGGCGAGTGTGAGTCTGGTGACTAAAATATTAGTGATTTGCGGTGATGTGTTTCGGTTTGGTCCCTGTGGGTTCATTTCCTGTTCTTACGCACTTGCGGTAGCCAAATTGTGCAGTTACGCTTCACAGTCTCTAAAATGTTTTGCTTTCCTTTTCTATACGGTTCTCTAACATCCTGTACTCCAAAAATCTATTATTAAAAATTATCTGATGGTCATAATGTTCTAGTAAACAATAGATGGAGACAACAAGAAAAACTGATGTAAACTCCTACTGCTGGTACAAAAATTCAGCTGCAAATAGTCAGTTGTATTTACTGTTTTAAATCTGGAAGCTTAAATTCTTAAACTAAGTTCAGGCATCAGTAGACAAATATTTTGAAGTGGCATTCTGATCTTCGCATCGCTTCACTCAATGACCACATTTGTCTCCAAAAGGTGTGATTCAAATCGGCAACCGGATGAACTTGGCGCACATTGTGGAGACCTCGTTTACACTAGCTTGAGTGTTTGATAATGGTATGCATGCCACCACTGTAGTCGACATTCTGAAATTATTCAAGAGTGCAGAACAATATTGACTTCAATTTTTGAATATCGACTTCAATTTCTTCGACTTTAATCATTCGTATTTAAGTTATCTATGAATTTCATCATTTATGAATTGCAGAAATGTATCAATCACATTAAAATTTGCAGTTTGACTCACCATCTGGTATTATTTGTTTTGCTTTTATCTATGCAAATACTTTTATGTTCTCAAGATAACTCAATTAACTTTATTTC
This sequence comes from Macrothele yani, assembly GCA_039090855.1. Lineage (NCBI taxonomy): Eukaryota > Metazoa > Arthropoda > Arachnida > Araneae > Macrothelidae > Macrothele > Macrothele yani. Next base: position 149,492,642 of record CM077034.1, read on the forward strand.
AAACTGGATTACCCTGCAGTTCAGTACACAAATCCTAACAAGTTAGGAACAGAAAGAATTTTATCCCCCCAAAAAAACATACAAATGTAGAATTCCGATGTGACTGCGTTGTCTGAGGAAAAATTTGTATTAAACTGTAAAATACCAGTTATGAGTTTTGAAATATGTCAGCTTGCATTTGAAAAAGTACTTCATCATGATACATACGTAGAACTGTGGATCAAAGCTTAAAGGTCACCGAAAATTAATAAGAAAGATCGAATAATATTAATAAACACTGAATATCTATAAATCGCTCAGCAGCGGATGGCTTAGTGGTTAGCAGTTCAGACTATCGATGTAAGGTTCTCAGGTTCGAACCTGGGCTGATCTTTCAGAGATGGTGTGATTTGCTAACAATCGCTGAATATCCGCCGTGCATCGGACGAGCACGTTAAGTGACTGCCCCCAGGCTGGACCCACTGGTTAAACGGGTATCCTTTCCTATGCCCCCCCTGGAATTATCTCACCCCTCTTTATGCAATATCGTACTTGTACGGTGGCGCCATCTACTGTACTCTAATCTCACTACAAACTGTTCTGTCAAAGTCGCTAGACTTACTATCTCATTCCTTCCGTTTCTGTGTCCTGCTCAAAAGGCGATCTCGCTGTAAGTCGCTGGGACCTAAACTCTACTCACTGTGGACGGAAGTCCTACAAGAAAATGGCAAATTGCTACAAATCGCTCAAGTTCTTCATATTATATGTCAAGTAAGTTCGTCTATACGATGAACGCGGTGTGAATATTTGAGATAGATTATCTAAATCTTGCTAAGCGGTTTGTAATTTCTTCATTACAAAAATGCGAAATGGATTTCGGATGAAAGTTGTGAGTCCTGGTTTGTCCCAATGACTGAGTGGGGATCTGAAATTCAAATCAGTATTTCTTTTATCGACCAAACTCGCAGCATCAACAAAGAGCTGTATCTGGGTAACTGATGTTTATAATCTATTACACTGGTCAACAAAACAAAAATTAAGTCCTGGACTTTTGCAGCTGTTTTAGACTAATTTCAGGGTGCTGATTACAAATCTAATCTAAGATTTGCTCTATCACTTCTCATTTTTATGCTATCGGCATACCCCATTTTCATTGATTTTACCCGAAATTAAGTCTTTGTCACTTATGATTGCAAGTTGTTGCGAGTCAGTGACTGCTTTAGTGTTAAAATATGGTGTTGTATTTTTAGAATAGAGTGTTTATAATATCATTTTATGTAGATACCCACATTTATTTAATATTTTGCTTCTGCAGGTCATGATCTAACAATGGCTACAACATCCGAAAAAAGGAAATGCAGTAATGACCCAGATATTTTCTGCTACATCTGTGGCAGTTTCACTTTGCAGGATCAAAGGCGCATCATCAATACCTCTTTGTCAAGAAGGTTTATCTTGCCTACTTTAAAGTACAACTTGGAGACCAAGACAAATATTGGGCTCCTCACAAAGTGTGTGAAACCTGTGTTGAAACTTTGCGATCATGGTCTAAAGGGAAAAAAATGCTAAGCTGAACTTTGGTGTGCCAATGGTTTCGAGAGAACCTACAAACCTTTTGGATAACTGCTACTTCTGCCTTGTCAATGTAAAAGGTTTCAATAAGAAAAACAAATAACACTTACAATACCCAGATATCCCATCTGCCAGACGACCAGTTGAGCTCTGTGAGGAAATACCTGTGCCTGTATTTACTGAGCTACCAGAGATTGATATTGAATCCCTCAGTTTACCTGCTTCTACAGATGACGACAATGATGATCATATCAAATATACGCCATCTGATGCAGATTGTGATAAAATGTCTCTGTTTAGTCAGCCTGAATTGAATGATCTTGTAAGAGATTTGTATTTGCCGAAGCAGTCTACTGAATTGTTGGTTTCCAGGCTGCAAGAAAAAGGACTACTCAGACCTGGCACTAGTGTCACCTTCTATCGTAACAGAGAAGCAGCACTGCGAAAGTTCTTCCATTTAGATGGTCAGCTTGTTTATTGTAATGATGTTAAAGAGCTTCTTCTCAATATGGGACTACCTGCATATGATCACAGTGAATGGAGACTTTTATTGACAGTGAAAGGAGTTTGAAATGTGTGTTACTTCATAACATAAATATATATGGTTCAATCCCAATAGGACACTCTGAAAAACTGAAAGAAGAATATACCAACATCAAGATTGTTCTGGATAGACTGGAATACCATGTTCATGGATGGGTCATTTGTGTTGATTTGAAAATGGTTAATTTTCTGCTGGGTCAGCAAGGAGGTCACACCAAATACCCTTGTTTCCTGTGCTACTGGGACCTTAAGGCTACATTAGAATACTGGGTTAAAAAGAACTGGCCTCCAAGAATCAGTTTGACGCCTGGTGACAAGGACATCAAGAATGAGCCTCTGGTTGATAGGAATAAAATTGTATTTCCCCCACTGCACATAAAACTTGGGTTAAGGAAGCAATTCGTCAAAGCTCTTGATCACACTGGAGACTGCTTCAGCTATATATGTTCTGCCATTTCAAGTTTCAGTGCAGAGAAGAAAAAGGCAGGAATATTTTATGACCCTCAAATAAGAACACTCATCAAGGATCCACACTTTGTTGCAACAATGACTGCGGCAGAGGTTAGAGCTTGGAACTTATTATCTGATGTAGTACAGAATTTCCTTGAGAACAGGAAAGCGGACAACTATCGAGGGATTGTGGAGGAGCTGCTCTTGAGTTTTCAAGCACTTGGATGTAGAATGAGCATCAAGGTTCACTACTTACATAGTCACTTGGACCAGTTTCCAGAGAACATGTGTCGCGTGAGCGAAGAGCAAGGTGAACGCTTTCATCAAGACATTAAAGTTATGGAAGAACGTTACCAAGGCCGATGGGACTCAAACATGATGGCAGATTACTGCTGGTCCTTAATGAGAGACATTCCACAAGCTGTACATCGGAGATCGTCAAAGAAGAGGTCCTTTATGAAGATGTAACATCACTGTTGTTAATAACCTTTTTGTACATATTTTTCTTATCTTCACAATTCAATTCTTACATGGTAATATGCATTCACTCACATTGATATGCAGTCACTTACACAACTTTGTGCTACGGCTCATTAAATGTTTGTTTCATTATTATTGTATATTGTATCTTATCTTATTCTTGTATGTATGTCTGTTTAGCTATTCGTATATGAGCATAAATTTGCTGTTTGTATTGAAAATGCAATATTTGATATCACAAAAACCGGATGTGATAGACAAAAACTGATGCCAGATTTGTAATCAGCACCCCAAAATTACCTTAAAACCGTTGAAATACCTTATGCAAGAAAAGGTGTGTTGACCAGTATTATTCTTTAATAGTAAAATCAGGTCTGATATTTTTCGGCTATGTTTATGAATCGATCATCTACTTTTCCCTTACTTCAATTCGTTTAGCAAATATAAATATTTTGGACGTTGTTCTTAAAAAAATAAAAACAAGTGGAAATCCTATCTGGAGGGTGTATTACAAATCATTTATTGAGAAAATTACAAGAAAAAGAAACTGATTATTTGAGAAACTAAATAAACTCAAGTCAAAATTAACATAAAACACTCAAATTAAAGCTAACGCAAAATCTGCACAATAGCGTTTAATGAAAGTTGGTACTGGCATACGTATAGCTATAACGCAGAAATACACACACAATAGAAAAAGAACACCTTCACTGCATGAGGAGGAAGGTGGCGCGTGACAGAATGGCAACATGGAATTGATGCAGCATGAGAAGCAGATTTCAAGGAGATAATGGGGATTGTGAATATCGCTTTGAATCACACACCATTATCTCATATTTTCTATTCACTCTTATTTTTTTCTATTTTCACCTTAACCCGAGCAGTGATTCATCTCACACAAAATGCCCACATACTGTTTACAAATTTGATGCAATAAATGTCGTTCTTCACCCAAAGCGCGCCGGATTACTAGGAGAGTTCTGGAATGGAGTTGCTAGCCCACAATTTCCTACCCCAGAGCGTGCCGGATTACTGGGAGAGTTCTGGAATGGAGTTGCTAGCCCACAATTTCCTACCCCAGAGTGTCCCAGGTATCCCCCTTTCGACTCAGGTTGTTGACATAGCGGGCCACTCAATCCTCTGAATATCTTCACTGTACAGGTATTCTGATTTCTTCCAGGTGCGGAAATTTCATTTTCCGTGAGTGTATTTGCCCTTGATTGAGAATTGTTTCTTGAGCCCTGAAAATATCAGTGGCACACATACTGTGTTCGGTACATTTATGACACAATGTCAAATGTCTGTTTTTTCATTCTTCTAAGAAATTGCAATTTTGTGAAATAATGAGAATTTAGGTGAGCAATTGTAAAATGCATGAAAACTGAGTAATGCCTGTAGTTTTAGTTTTATTACGCAGCTATAATATGAAAAACTCTCCGACTGACTCAAAACACCTTTGTATCAAATCAAGTGAGAAATTGTAATACTGAAACGTTTTTTTTTCTGAAATTTCGGAGCGTACCTAAATGCTTTCAGAATGAAAAAGTGTGAAATTGGAGGTAATTGAACAAAATGAAAAAAAACATATATATAACTATTTTTCTAATAATAAAGTAAAAGCTTCAGTGGTACGTAGTTTACTTCTACGAATTGATATTAAGAAACCCATTTAATATATATTTAAAAAAAACAATGTTCTTAAGATGTGACTACATTCGAATTTCTAAGTACATTGGTGTCAAGAACGAACGTGGAACGTATCACCCAATCAAGATGAAAATTTTTAGATGCAATGTTCATATATTGGAAAAGAAATTCTTACTGTTTAAGAGCATTTGGGCTATGTATACGGATAAAATAGCTACAGGAGCGGAACAAGTCACTACGTTGCTGCGCTACCTTTGGCACGGATAGACGTGGTTACTTGGTGTGGCACATTTCACTGATACTGCCTTAACGGACAGCATGCAAGATGGTGAACAAATTGCGGTTCAGTTTCTCGACATTCCAAGCTGGGCGTAGGTGTCGTCCCATCATGTCCAAGAAATTTACGCTCTGTAAGAGTCGTGCGATCTGGTGTGACATGGAAGTGTGTCGTCGACATTAAGGAGGCAGGCCTGGACGAGACGTGCTGTGGTGGTCAGCCGTTATCATGTTCAAAAATTGCTCGGTGGTGCTGCGAGAATAATGGCAACACAAAAAGTCGTAGATTGCCGTAGACGTAAATTTTAACTGTCAAGGTGGGACACACTACCGATAATGTCCAGGTATCGTAGCAAATGGCTCACTTCACAGCCACTCCCGGAGTACGAGCCATGTACTGATCCACGGTGGTGGCAGTGGTCGTGCACTGACAGGCTGGTTTTCAGACATGTATGAGCTGGTCATCGAACCCAAGTGAAATCAGCGGCTCATCATTTAAGGTAACATGATCCAATCTTGATCTGGCCTAAAACTATCACAGCTTCATCTGGCCTGACACAACTGCGCCCGCGTCAATTGCTGGTACGTAATAGGTAGCGAAATGGCCTTCTGAAATGTAGGGGCCGTTCCACAATTCATCTCGCAACGTCCGATTGGTGATTTCCTTACATGTAGTCGACGCAACATGGCCACGCTTGGTTGCGATCGACGAATTTGGTTCTATTGGTGCGGTTCTCACAATCTCTCTTATCTGGTTCTGATCGTTCACTGCCCTCATGCCGCTGGAATATGTTCTCCTCGGCGCTAGCATCGTCGAATGGCGCATTTCACGGTTGGAAATTCTCGGCGATACGGCTATTCGAGCAACCTGCGTGTCTCAGCTCAATCCTACGTCTTTTCTCAAATTGGGTCAACTGCTCCTAGTGTGCACGGATGCATCCTCGCAGACCACGGTATTAAATACAATCGCAACCCGTTGTCACAATTGTCTCTGAATGTGAGCGTTGCTTTTGGCATTATTTCATTGAAGAGTGGCTTCCTTACGCTGTGGTGGGTAACTATTACGCCACTAATAATAATTTTTTAATAATTTCCAATTTAGATCTTGAGCTACTTGCATGTCGAGTTTCGTCAGGATCGAACAACTTTCATAAGGTGCTACCTTTTTTTTTCTTTTTGCGAAGTGTGTACGTTTATGTATCTCATTTTGCATAACGCTGTTCTTCTTTCAAGATATACGAGTGCATTACAATGGTGTATAAAATAACATTGTTCAACCAATTTTAACTTTTTTTTTAACAGAAACGAGGTTTACCGTCCTTTATAGATTTTTGGTACCTGAACACGAAAATTGTAGTTAAAATACACTAGCAGCTCAAATTTCCGAGTAAATTGACCATTTGAGTTTCACATATATATCAGTGGGATGCCATGATAGCGACACTCATAAGTCAGCTCGGCAAACGTTAAATTGTGGTCTGGGTGAGTTGATTCACGAGGCGAAGACTCGTGAATCACGTGATCATACCAAAGATGCTGTTGGAACCGGATCTATCCAGTTTGTTTAGTTCACCGGAGCGTATGTATTAACCTGCGTCAATTTTATTGCACTGCGTGTTACTCTTAGAGTGTTGATTAGTAAAAATATTTAAATAAATTAAATTCATTTTCTTCACGTCTTATTATGTTTCTGTTCGAGTGTTGGCTTTCACCAAAGTGATAATGCCCCAGAAAGCACTAACAACCCAGATAATTTTTGTTCTATTTGTGGTGACGAGATTTGTGGTTCCAAGAAGCTACCATTGATTCCAGCAGTGAAAACAGCTGCTATGTTAACAGACTTTTGCTGGATGCTCCAGAGAGATGAACCGCGCGTTCCCCACAAGCCGCAGGCAAAACAACAAAGGCTGTAAAGTAGGTGAATTCGTTAAATTTGACTCCTAGTATTTGGACAACCCATTAAAATATATGTAATATATACCAAATATGAATGGTCAAATTAATCCGGAACCGTAGCTAAGAGAGGATTTTTACTGTTATTTTCGTGTTCAACGCTGAAAAATTTATAAAGAAAAACCACTTCCATTCTTGCAAAAATTTCATTGTTGAACTGTGTACTTCTTTCAGTTTAATATTTATAAAAAAAATTTATATATCACATAAAGATAGCTGTTTAATTCCCAATTCGCCAAAACAGAAAAAGTAAGCCTGTTTAACGTCGTAATTGAAACCAAATTGAAACATTCTGTAACATTTGTTGAAATCATTAAATTTAGGATGTTAAATTTAAATAAGTATTATTCCAATATGTGGGCTTTAGTATAAATAAAAATCTAAGAATATTGGGCATCCCGTATGATTTCAGAAAACAACTAAACTATAAGCACACAAAGATCAAAAAATTGCTAAGAAACCTTTTTAACGGTTTTACTGTCTAAAAATAGCGTTAATTGTTACTATTTACTTTAAATGTTACTTATTTGATCAATTGATAAACGTCGCAGAAACTCACCGTTGTTACGATGCTTTGCAATATCCAGTTACCCCGCCCGGGGATAACTGGTTTTCCAGTTATTTGGGGAGCGGCGCCCCCACGGCCCGAGCTGACCTTGTGACTGGTCAACATCTGATGTCATGCCACCGCTTTGCTGTTGGTGTTTGCATTGACGGCTGTTCATCCAGCTGTTGGGGAGTCGCGGCCCCACGATCCCGAGCTGGTCTTGTGTCTCGCTTTTTTCGTTTTTATTTATTTTCTCCACTGGCTAGTTGCCCGTGTTGTATACTTTACCTAATCGCTACCACGTTATGCACTAACACCCCGGTCTTGTGGTTTTGTTACCCTCCACCACTAACTGTATTATATTAACCGCTCAGTTCGTAGGTTGCTGAGATTCCGTTTAGGTTCCCTTCCAGGATTTGTCTTCTTTGGATTTCTTTTTTTCCTTTTAGCTGGTTTGGGTGCTAGACCTACCTGCATGTTTGCCGCGTGCGGAGACCCGTAAGGCGGAAATGGGATGTCTGGCGGATGAGGTCGCAGGAGACCGGATAAGTGCCTCCTGTGTACCAACACTCCTCTTCGACCCCGGCTTCGCTGTAAACGGGAGGCTAGAGACTAACCCACCTCTAGTCAGAAGTCTTGTACCAAGTTGTGTACACGGCTTTAGCGGCTTTTTTGTCGTATAGCACGGCAGGGTGAGCCCGGGGGCTGTGGGATCATGCCAAAGGCGTTGGCATGACGGTACCCGGAGGCCGAAGTGTCCGCCGAGTGCGTGTGATCACAGCCAACGGACTATATCTGCAACGTATAAGCTCCAGAACTGTGTCCAGCGTCATTTTCTTGGCTTGCAGACCTCCAGTTCTCCCTTGTAGGGCTCGGTGGTGGGTGGAGTAGTCTGCAGACGAATCTTCCTCCTTTTTTTCCATGGGTAAAAAGAACAAAAACTCCAAATTTAAGTCACATGACAAAATGATAGTTGACAACGACTGTCCTTCGTCTTCTCAACCTACCAAGTCTCATACCCTTAAACGGTCTTTAGACCTTGACCTGGACCAAGAATGTGGAACCTCTTCTTCGGCAGCTGTACCAGTCGCTCCGAAGCGTCGTCTCCCCCTCGATTGCAGTGACTACGCATGCTACTCACTTGCTTGTAGAATCCATCGATCCGCATGAGAGACTGTCCACCAGATCTCCCTTTTTCATTTCTAAAGCTTTGGACGCTGCGGTTGGCCCCTTGAAGTCTGTGAGGAAGCTTCGCTCTGGGGACCTGCTTGTCCAAACTTGCAGTGTTTCTCAGAGTAACACTTTTCTGAACCTCACTAGTCTTCAAGGCATTCCTGTAAAAGTGACACCTCACCCGTTTCTTAACACCTCTCCGGGGTGTTATTTCGGAGTTTGATCTCTTGCCATGCAGTGAAGACGAATTCGTGACTGAACTTGCTGATCAAGGTGTTATTGCTGCACGTCGTATGATGTTCCGGCGTGATGGTTCCATGATTAAGTCAAAAAATGTCATCTTGACTTTTAACTCCCCGAAAGTTCCGACCGAAATCAAGGCTGGCTACTTGGTCTGTGGAGTTCGCCCGTACATTCCCAGTCCTCTGCGCTGTTTCAGGTGCCAGAGGTACGGGCATTCACAACGTTTCTGTAAGAGTTCCGCTCGTTGCGCAAATTGTGGCTCCAGTGAACATGACGGGGAAGGTTGTACTTCTGCGGCCTGCTGTGTTAACTGCGGTGAGGCCCATGCAGCTTACTCCCGCAACTGTATGAAATGGAAGGACGAGATGGCGATCCAGCGCCTCAAGACCCTGGAAGGCCTCTCGTACCCTGCTGCCAAGGCCAAGTTGGGTATACCCACCACCCGACAGCGTACTTTTGCCGCAGTAGTTCAGTCTCTGCCACAACACGTGCAGCCCTTTGTTCCGCGCCCTGTAGCTCTCGCCGCCCTTGCCAAGCGATCTACAGCTGACCAAGCGACACAGGTGTTTTTCCCCGAGCTCGAGATTTTTCGAATACCTGATTCTGGGCCTTCTCTTTTGCTGCCGACCGTCTCTTCCAGTTTCCAGCCGAAAGCCTGCACGTGCGGAAGACCCGGCCCTCAATCCGCAAAGGTGTGCAGTGTCCATCCAACTGTCTCGGCCTCAGCGAGGTCCCCACCCTCAACCAACATTATAGAGGAACATAGGGGGAGGAGAGTGACAGTTCGTCCCCAGCCTCAAACAACATTGCAGAGGAACATGGGGGGAAGAGAGTGACAGTTCGTCCCCGCCCTCTGCCAGCATTGCAGAGGAGTGTGGGGGGAGGAGAGTGACTCATCCTTTGTGTAGTTGTGTTTAAAGAAAAAAAAAATTATAATTATAATAGTAAATTAATAAATTTTTATATAAACCTAATTAACTACCTTGTCTTCACAGCTTTCATCATACTCTTTTTCAACTTTTACCAAGCCTGTCTGCTCTTAATCATTTTCCACGCTTTTAAAAATCTGTGGCTGATAGTTCTTTGTCTGGCGCTCTTTGGCCAAACCTGGCCCTTGCGCCACTAAAATCCACTAACCAACCAACCAACCAATATCCAGTTATCTTCTGTGATGGTGCCGATGGATATAATTTCAATGTGAAGATGATAAACCCAGTGAATGGTGCAGAAATTAATAAAACGTGCAGCGCAATGAACTTTCACGCCTACTGCTTAATGATTCGGAGGAACGAGGACAATTATATTTTGAAATGCCGTTAGTTGTTTCACCAGTACATTGTGGATATGTATGCAAAAATTGAAACGGAACGTTTGCTATTTCTTCGTTTGAATCAGACCAAACTCCGCTCCGAAGAATACATTCATTTGCGAGATGCAGTTGTGAATGACGGTAATACAACCAACGTTGGAAAGCTTACTATTTTGCCATCTTCATACATAGGCAGTAAACGTCACATGCAGGAATATGCTCAAGATTCAATGGCATATGTTCGTCATTACGGGCGTCCAGACTTATTTATCACCTTCACGTGCAATCCAGCTTGGGACGAGATACAGCAGCTGTTACTTCCTGGGCAATCACCCGTGGATAGGCATGACATCACAGCACGTGTTTTCAGACAAAAGCTTAAGTCGCTGATGGATTTCATTGTGAAACATGAAGTGTTTGGATCTGTGCGCTGCTGGATGTATTCAGTAGAATGGCAAAAGAGAGGATTGCCACATGCGCATATACTAATCTGGCTATACGATAAAATAACTTCAGACGAAATCGACGATGTAATATGCGCTGAGATTCCAAGGGCCGACGTCGATAAGGAGTTGCATGCAGTTGTTATCAAATACATGGTACATGGACCATGCGGTACACTAAATACGAATTCACCATGCATTGTAGACGGGAAATGTTCTAAGCAATATCCTCGAGTATTCGCAGCCAACACAGTAACAGGAGACGATGGATATCCTCAGTATAGGAGACGATCAACTGAAGATGGCGGGAATTCGGCAACTATACACATGCGAAATGGTGATATTGATGTAGACAACCGTTGGGTGGTCCCATATTCGCCTCTGTTGTCAAAAACATACAAAGCGCAAATAAACGTAGAATATTGCAATTCGGTCAAATCGATTAAATACATCTGTAAGAATGTGAATAAAGGCAGCGATATGGCAGTTTTTGGTGTGCAACCAGAAAATAGTGACAGAAATGCAGTACGAGTTATCGATCAAATTGCACAATACCAGGCTAGAAGATACATAAGCAGCAATGAGGCTGCATGGCGAATTTTTTCATTTCCCATGCATGAACGCAATCCAGCTGTGGTTCACTTAGCAGTACATTTTGAGAATGGACAGTGTGTTTATTTCACAGATGCAAATGCGCAACAAAGAGCCCTTAATCCACCTGGTACAACTCTGACTGCTTTCTTCACCTTATGTCAGGAAGACGCTTTCGCCAGAACACTGATGTACACAGAAGTACCCTCTTATTACACGTGGAATGTAACTAAAAAAGCATTCGTACGACGCAGACGAGGGGAGCCAGTCGACGGTCAACCTGGCATTTTCAGAGAAAATACAATTGGTAGACTTTATACAGTGCAGCCTAATCAAGATGAATGTTTTTTCCTTCGCATGCTGTTGGTAAATGTGCCTGGTCCTAGATCTTTCCAGCAATTGAAAATTGTTGACGGCGTCACATATGCCACTTTCCGCAGTGCGTGTCAAGCTCTTAATTTATTATAAAACGACCAACAGTGGGATATATGTATTAGTGACGCGTACAACACTGCACATCCAAACCAAATTCGAGCACTATTCGCAATTATATTGACCGCTTGCTTCCCTTCATCTCCCACAGAGTTATGGGAAAGATATCGATCGCATATGGCTGAGGATATTTTGCATAGAGTACGCCTAGAAAATGCCAATATGACCATGGAATTTACAGAAGGCATATACAACGAAACATTGATAAATATTGAAGACAAGTGCGTAGCTATTGCAAATAAAGTTCTTAGTCAATTGGGAATGCCAGCACCCAACCGAACTACGACTGCTTCATTTGATGTGGATTTGCGCCGTGAACAGAGTTACAAGACCGGTGATATCCAGTCATATGTTCAATCAAACATTCCCAAATTAACGTGTGAACGGAAGGGCATTTTTTATGATCGCATAATGCAAATGATCAATGACGGATTGGGGGGGGGCTTCTTCTTGGATGCGCCAGGAGGAACTGGGAAAACATTCCTTATCAGATTGATTCTGGCAACGGTTCGATCACAAAATGAGCCTTAGCTCCCGCTTCGTCTGGAATAGCTGCGACATTGTTACCAGGTGGAAGGACTGCTCATTCAGCTCTGAAGTTGCCATTAAACATACGAATCATCGAGACTCCCTCGTGCAATATTTCCAAAGCGTCCGGTATGGGAAAAGTATTACAAAAATGTAAACTCATTGTTTGGGATGAATGCACGACGGCACATAAAAAATCGCTTGAAGCTCTTGATCGGTCGTTGCGAGATTTGCGTGGAAACGTTCAACCATTCGGGAATGCATTGATATTGCTCGCAGGAGATTTTAGGCAAACATTGCCTGTATTTTCTCGATCGACACCAGCGGACGAAATAAATGCTTGCCTGAAATATTCAACATTGTGGCGACACGCACGTACATTGCAGTTGACTACGAATATGCGTGTCCAGCTGCAGAACGATCAATCAGCCGAGGTATTCTCACGACAGTTACTGGACATTGGGAACGGACAACTGCCAGTCGATGAGACGTCAAGACGAATATCATTTCCTGATATTTTTTGCAATTTAGTAACATCGAAAGAAGAACTGATCGAAAAAGTATTTCCTAATATTCAAATTAATTATAAGAATCACGATTGGCTCAGTGAACGAGCTATCCTTGCCGCGAAGAATAAAGATGTCTATCAAATTCATAATGTTATACAATTCAGCATTCAAAGTGAGGAAATTACGTACAAGTCGATAGATACAGTTGTGGAAGCAGATGAAGTAGTTAATTATCTAACGGAATTTTTGAACTCACTTGATCTGCCAGGGAATGCCACCACACATATTAAAATTGAGAATAGGTGTGCCAATTATCATGTTGCGGAATATTAATCAGCCAAAACTCTGCAACGGCACGCGACTCGCAGTTAAAAAACTGATGAAAAATGTAGTGGAAGCAACGATTTTAACGCGGCCTTTCGAAGGTGAAGATGTCCTCATCCCTCGAATTCCCATGATCCCGACTGATACACCATTTCAATTTAAAAGATTGCAATTCCCAATTCGATTGGCGTTCGCAATCACAATCAATAAAGCTCAAGGTCAATCTTTAGAATTGTGTGGTTTAGATTTAGATGCGGATTGCTTCTCACATGGACAACTGTATGTTGCGTGTTCCCGTGTTGGCAAACCAGATAGCCTTTATATCTACGCAGAGAATGGAAAAACAAAAGATATTGTATACCCACAAGTACTGCAAAATTAAACTTCTATGAAACGAATGCTTTGTTTTGTTCCTCATTTCTCATCCATGCAACCACAATGTACCACAGCTACGCGTGGCCGGATATAGCTAGTAATAGAATAAAAAAACAGTTCTTTGTATTTTGGCTTGTACAAGCAAATGGCATAACCTAACCAGGGGTACACTGTAAAGTTAACTTACCTGTCTTAAGTGGTGTTTAAAGAGTGCCAGAGAAACTCATTTTTAAACTGTTGGTGAAATTAAAAGATTTTTTTTTAGCTTTATAGTGTTTTGCAGTTCAATGATATCACCAAATGTTTATTGGAGAATCGTTTACTTGGATGGACACTTTGGATAGGTGCGCATATAAATAATATGCCTATACAGCCAATCTGGGCTAACGTGGGATGCAATGTCGTACTTTATACTGTTTCTTGTTCAGCTATATTAAACTAGACCTTCCGTTGCGAATCTGCAATGCGCCGATAGGAAGTTTACTTGTGTAAATTCTGGCATAAAATTCCAAAAATATAATTATTTCAGGGTTTTTTTATAATTATATTTACACATGTCAGTGTTTTGTATTTCATCATGCAGAAAAGTTATATAATCTAATGTTTATAGCAGTTCTGTCTAACCAAAGGATATTTCCGAACTCCGAAAATTAATACCAGTAAATACATGTTTTTGTAATTAACCACTTTTAGTCACTCGTCCGTTTTTGTTCCTTTACAGTTGCTTCGCACCTTTGGGAGTACGAATCTAATTCAAAAAGATAATTTCTTTGTGTAACAGAATTAAATGTTTTATTACATTTAAATATATTATTATTTTTTTAATATACCGACAGAAAATTTCCCTGTGAAAAACTATATTCAGGTTTTTAAATAATTTTTCATGCAATTTTTATTATTCCATAAGATTCAATGACAGTATAGTTGATAGTTATGGAATATTTTTTTACTAAGGATCTGTGCAAATCCATTTACCTTATTTCAACGTTATGATTTATGGTTCTGCGTAGATAGAGGCTTCAAAAGCACACAGTGTTCCTCTAGATTGCAATGAAGAGTCTTACACCCAATGGTAGAAAAATCATTACTCCATGGTAAAAAGCTGCCGTTGCAGGAATTCTCAAATTTTTAAAAAGATGAAACACTTTGTACCAATAAAATATTTAATCTTTCTATTTTTAAAAAAAAAGTAACTACCGCTGGAGTCGCCTCCCCTGTTCTAAAATTCCGTGACATTCGAGCTTTCCTAGCTCGCAGCGCCAAACGTATTGAATACAAAAAAATGAAATTTGCATCATTTGTAGAGCATTGCTCGGAAAACACACTAAAATTAGGTGGTTTTCGATTCTGGCGGTACTTCAAGAGCTATTGTATTTCGAAGTTAAGGTAAGCAAAAAAGGCCGCCCCGGTGGCGCAGTGGTCTAAGGCGTTGGCCTCTGATCATTCGTCCGTAAGGGGTCCGGGTTCGAATCCCGGTCAGGCATGGATGTTGTGTTTGTCTTACGGCACTGGCTCTCTCCCTTCCCTGGAACCAGTGACCCTAAATTAGGGAAGGGCGACTGCTTATAGCCCATTGAGTTGCTCACGGTGGTCGTTAAACCTCCAATCAAAAAAAAAAAAAAATAAGCAAAAAAGTATTATCCTTTTGCGTTCGAGAAACACTTAAAGCAACAGAACCACGGAACTTTGTAGGCATGTAGGTGCACAGCCATATTTTTTCACTTCTTCACCCTTTTTTTTGAATTTCGATTTAGTTTCGAGACATAAATGTTTCTAATTTTACAGTATTCTCTATTTCGCGATGGAATCCATTTAAGAAAGCACATATACGGCAAACTATAGATCATAACGCATTGCAATTTTTCAGCATAAATTCACAATTATCATCCCTCTTTAAAAAAATAAAAACAACACTTTTTTTTTATTTTTAAACATTTTGTAAAGATGGAAAGTAAATGAACGAATGGCTTCCTCTCTCTTGAGAGGCAACCATGCAGGATAGTTCTAGACCAGTGACCAGCTGTCATTGTGACGCAGCTATATTTAGTGCTCTCTACTCAATGGGTGAAACGACAGGCTACAGTCAAACTGGTAATAACGCAATACTTAATGATGTAGCGATGCTTTTTAAGTTCGCGTCTTATACCGGTATTCGAAAATACCTATGAAAATGTAGGCTATCGCCTCGTATATAGAGAGCAAAGGGGGAACTTGCGAGTATATTACATGTAAACAAAGTTACGAAAATTTTAGCCATTTCGTATAATCCTTTAAATAGCAGTCGTATTTTCGAAATGCAAAGTTATTCAATATTTTGTGTTTGATCGCCCTTAAGATTTAATGTGTTTTTCTTGAGGTCACAATGTTGACTGAAAGGGAAAAGAAAGATCTAGACAATTATGTGCATACAAGAAACTCATTTTCCAGAATTCAATGAAATATTGGCTTTCATAAAAAAGAATTCCAAATATCTAGTTAGAATTTTCTTGGTACTGAAAGATCATGTGGTTCTGTATGTTTTTAACCCCAAACTTATGATAAAAAATGTTGAACATATTTTAGTTCAATGTATTTTTTTAAACCATTATTGGCCTAGGTTGCCTGATTGATATCTTTATTTTTAATAAAGAATGCCATTACGTAATATTAATTAATAAATATAATGTTTGGAGAGTCTTATACCCTGGAATCAGAAATTTCGGAGAGTTCTAATACCTTGAAATCAGAAATTTCGTAATTCGGAGCACTTAAAATTAGCTTTAAAGTGTGATTCTTGGTGTGTTTTAAAATTGGAAAATAGGCAATGGGGTTTAACGAAAACCTTTAGGATCTGGATAGTGTTGGGGCCTGTATTTATAAAAACGGAGACGAAAGTATAAATAAAATATTAGAATAAATTTTAAATCCCAAGAATATATTCTAATCGTACGGCCTCAGTTCGATCCATGTTTAGATTATTTTTGTGTTGAAAGCATTTCCTTTTCATGTAGTTCTGATGACTTTTAATTTTAACTACCAGTACTGCTTTATGTTTGTTTGTCATTTCCCACCCTAAAACTTAAGAGTCACTTGCATTTGCGCCACCGTTTAGTTCTACCTGATGGGATGACTAAATTAATTGTTCATAACCTGCTGTTGATTCGAGTAGTTCTTCCTAGGTACACTCCCTCCCCCTCTTGTTCATGTGAAATTCACGTGTAAATGGTTACGATAAAATTCTTATCTTTATAGATAGTTGTAGTGCGGAATTGCCTTTCGGATACATTTAAAATATATTCTGTATTCCTTTATTATAAAGCGTCTGCAGTTTGTGATCTTCTTTGGTTGTACTTTAAAAACCTTAAAGTTTTAAAGAAGTAGATCACCTTTTTCTACGTAAATGAATAATTATTCTAAGTTAATTTGAAAATTACATCTATATTAACTAAATAACTTTTGATTGTCCTTAAAAATGTGCATATGAAGAAGTGATGTGTTTTAATGTTTGAAAAAAATGATAGATCCCTAACAATTCTTCATTAAGTGCTCATGTTCAGCTTATTCAGAGCTGTACATGGGATATAAAATGAAGAGACAGAGGCTTCAGCCTTGACTTCCTTCTTTGAAAGAGGAAGAGTGTAAGTATCAATTCGCGGTTCATTGATCTTTTTGCTTTGTATTGTTTCCCGTTTTCCGATCAAACTGGCTAGACTAGCTTCTGTAGCTTTGGTTTGTGGTAATAAGTTAATAAAGATGTTAATTCGTTTGTGTTAATAAGTTAATAAAGATGTTAATTCGTTTGTGTTAATAAGTTAATAAAGATGTTAATTCGTTTGTGTTAATAAGTTAATAAAGATGTTTATGTTAATTAAGTTTCTTAATTAACATAAATACAGTTTTAACAGAGACAGCATATTAAGTAACTGTTGTGTTAGAAAAAAAAAATTTACCTCCTTTGATCAGCAATCATATCACTCATTAGCTAGTTCTCTACAAAGACTCTTTTCTGAAACTAGATATTCTCTGGAATGAACTGATAAAGACAACTTTGCAATGAGTAGTCAATTACCAACTTCCAAAGAAGTCAAACTACTCTAAATACAGTCAGTAAATAAATAAAGATATCGCTCTTTCCATGTTTATCAACACTTAGCAACCGAACGTTTTTTATCCGGTCATCCCTGGGATCGTACCCCACATCTCCCGATAGCTAGCCTAGTGCATTCGCTTTAGTCTACGGTAACCCAAAACCAACGGCGCATGTGTGTTTATTTGTTAGCTTCTGACATCACAGATCCGTAGGATTGGCTCAGCAACTGAGACGTCTTCATCTGTTAGGGCTTTACGGCACAAGCTATATATTAATTATAGCAAATAAATCCAAAGTGCGAGAAAAATAGTGAAACTCCTGATCCCATCCTACAGATTTGTGATGTCAGAAAGTGACAGATAAACACACATAGCGCCGTTGATTGATCGTCACCGTAGGGTAAGCCGAACGCACTCGGCTAGATATCGAGAGATCTGGGATACGATCCGAGCGGAGACCGGATAACAAATTTTCGGTTGTTATGGATTGGTAAAAGTGGGAAGAGCGATGTCTCTGTTTATTCCAAAGCAGTCTTTTTAATAACATTTTAGGGTACTTTGTGCTTATAGCTTTATGTCTATCACACAGCCGTAGAACAAAATATTGCATATAATAAAACTTGACATATTATTTCATAAAATGTTGACATAATTCGTGTATGGAATACGGAAATACAAAAAATATTATTTCAGTTTTCATAAATGAAATGTGCGTCTGATGCATAAATTATGAAAGGCATTACATTCAGCTCATCTACAAATACGCACTCCGGTCAGTGAATAAGAAACCTTTATGAAGATGAACGTATACGTCACTTACACAGAACGTATTTCAAACACGTGGTTACTTTATCTAACCGAATATTCAAGTCTACTCCTCGTCGGTGTCAGTTGTGTTGATCGCAATGGGGATAACAAAGGATTCTTAAGATTTGATAAAGGGTTTACCGTGCTCACCCATCCTGTTTAATGAAGATTTGGAAAACAGCAGAGCAACTTGTTTCTCAATAGGCGAGATATCCCGAGTCATAAAAACTGGGAAATAACCCACGCCGCTTTTCTAAGAGGCGTTAGTATGGCGAGACGACAATATGTGTGGAACGATACGGCCAAGTTCTGAGAATGCTTGTTCAAAGAAACAATGCATCCTGTGTGCAGCATTTGACCAAAGCATACGATGACGGAATTCTGGCACGTACCTCAGGAAACTATGTGCAGGGAATTGAATAATATAGGTACTGGCAGTTGCATGGCTATGAAGCAATTGATTCTTGCGAAGAACCGCAAACGTAATTTAAAGTGGCTTTACGAACACTCTGACTGGACATTACAAGAATGGAGAGATGTCATGTTGTCCGAAATGTCGCGGTATACAGCTTATATTGTTCTAAAGGTAGGCAGAAAGTTTGGCAGAAGTCCCTTCAAGTCAAATAATCAGCTTAACTTGTAAACACAGCTCAAGTTTCTGGATGTGGTGTAATTGTATAGATCACGAATCGTTGATAAGGAACTGGGTGCCTGATATTGATAGAAGGCCGTGTATCTTTTAATATTTTTTTGAAAACTATCCATTCTGTAATGCTGCTTTTTAACCAGCAGGTAACGGCTGTTTATGGACGGCAAGCAGCATTTACCTGCTGCTATACAGCAGGTAAATGCTGTATAGCAGCAGGCAATGTTCCTTTCCATCGTCCACGATATCATCAGCAGTAGTTTTTCGACCATGATAGCGATTTCCATAATCTCCCCGTTTCTCCACAATGTCCAGATCTGTACCCCTTTGAGCACATATCGGACATTTTAGAAAACCATTTCCTCAAAGTTCATTTCCGTGAAATCTCAGCGGCTTAAAAGACTGTCTTGTGAACGCCTGCTACGATAGATAAATGTGTCGTTTAGCATTATAAATTATTAAGCTAGGTAATGTTTGACTACGTTAACGAAAAACCGTTAACAAAAGTTAAAGATAATCAGTTACAAATTTTGAAGAGGACAATCCGATTTTTAGCGTACATGTGACAAGGATGGTAAGTCAGATAATATCCAAAAACTTGAAAATGTTCATCGTTCTGGAGAGAGACACAAACCCGCGTCTCCCAGACAGCGCCCGCGTACGCTAACCACTACACACGTAGAACGACCAAGTTTCAAGTTTCCGATCAATTGGAATATAGACATAACAGGAACTTGGTCGTTCTGGGTGGTGTAGTGGTTAGCATACCCGGGCGTTTTCTGGGAGACGCGGGTTCGAGTCTCGCTCCAGGACGATGAACATTTTCAACTTTTCGGATATTATCTGACTTACCATCATTGTCACATTTACGCCAAAAATCTGATTGGCATCTTCAAAATTTGCATTATATCGCGTAATCCCGTATTACTTTCATGATTATCAGCTAATTATTTATAAAGTGTTAAATTAATTAGTGGCATTTTTGTATCCGTTGAATGCAGTTGGAAAAGTAAGGTACATCTGTAAAAGTCTTTCATTAGACTAACATTTACAAGAATTTAAGTTTCATCTTTTAAAATAGTGCAAGTTCCTTTTCACTTTACGAGGCAATCTATCTATCTATCTACCGAAAAGGCATAATTGTTTTTTTAGTTCATTCGAGGTTTAACGAACTTAGTGAGCAACTCAGTGGGCTATAAGCAGTCGACCGTGCTTAATTTAGGGCAGATGGTTCCAGGGAAGCGAGATAGCCAGCGCAGTAAGACAAACACAGCATCCATATCTCACCAGGATTCGATACCGGACCCACCTCGGACGAATGATCAGAAGCCATCGCTTAGACAACAGCGCTACCGGGATGTCCCATTATATTATGATCACCGCATCTTTATGCAGATCGAGGCAACAACTGTTGGTAAACTACGGCGCGAATGTAGGTGATAAAACTATATAAATAACAGCTGATGCTGAGATGGTAATGCTGTGGACGTAATTGGATTTCCCAGAATCCAAACTGTAAGTGTCAGGCAATGGGGACAGGGCACTTCCGAGATCGCAAGACTTGTGGGTGCTCACGGTGAGACGTGTTTAGTAGTTTCAAAAGTTTCCGGAAGAGGATAAAACAACGACCTGCCCGCACCATATGAGCCGACACGACTGGTTAATCCTGGAGGGTAGCAAAGTCTATCCCGCTTGGTACGAGCCAGCAGAAGGTATTTTGTTGCGCAACTTGCAGGAAGTTTAAGCATCAGTGACGGGGTAGTATGTAACAGCACATAATACAACAAACCCTGCAGAAAATGAGGCCAAATCTCTCAGAGTGCACATACTAACCCCATCTCTCATTCGAAAGATCGTAAAATAGGCACGCGTACATTAAAACTGGATTTTGAATGATTGGAAGGGCGTCTGGACCGATGAATCATTTTTTCCTGTTGCATCATGTGGATAGCGAGTTAGGTGTGAGTCGGTTACCTGGGGAAGTGTAGGCACAAGGATTCATCGTGCGACATCACTGTTTGATTTTTTGATACCTTTCGTAGAGTAGACGACATAATTGCACATGTCACATCCTTATGGTAAATTTCCTGATAATAGAAAAATATGTAACACACACAGCAAATATAAAAGAGTTTATATATCTTATCATGGAAAAGGGAATCTATTTGAAATATCGCTGCCGAAAAATATATGAAACAATGAACCATATTCATTTGAAGCGGAAACAGTTTTATTGCGTTTTGATGCATTTTCATGTTTATAACGGAAGGGTATATGGTATTTATTTTCCTACCAAAAGTAAATTTAGAAGTTCAGCTGTATTAAAATATACTTTAGTGTACCGAAACAGCCATCATTTTGTGTGATAAAAACACTAATATTTATAGGTATGAATACTGCCCATAAACGCAATGAAGGTTAACGTAAAAATGTGTAATTAGAAGATGAGGAGGAACTAATTACAAATATACTAGGTTGTAATGTTGTCTAAAACACGATAAAATTTCATTAAAACCACAGCACACAAGTTGCAAGATGAAATGAAAATTTACTACAATTAAAACAAGTATGTTACAGTCAAAATGATAAAATTACATGAGGCGAGATCCTTCGGGTCACCCCTTGGTGCCCATTGTCAAGCCAACTGTGAATACATGTGGTACGGTGACAACTTATATGCCTTATTACAGTCACGTGATGTCGCCATGGTGACAGTAATGTGCATGTAAATAAACAGAGATTTTAAGGTTAACATTAATGTCATATTAACGATGGAGGTTCCAATGCACGTATAAGACGTTGCCAGGTTAAAGTGAGGACATAAAGTAGGTCATTGTTACAGCATAATTTGTTAAACCATACTATAAAAAGTGTTTCCGTAAGCAAGGTGTCTTTCTTGTATTTAGTGTAAGCGAGATGAGAGACTTCGTTCCAACACGGAGTGAAATGATTGAGGGTTACTGTACGAGGTAGAGACGTGGTTGTAGCTTCCCTGGAAATGTCATATTGGTGTTCACGGGATCGAACCGAAATTGCTTGTAAAGTGGAGCCAATGTAACACGAATTAGGTTGATTAGGGGTGTGGGGGCGTAGAGGAATACAGTATACACCATGTTTTTCACCTTTTGATACAACATTTTGGTAAGAACGTAAATTCTTTAAAAATGTTAGAAGTTCGGAACCCGAAATGTAATTTATGTTTATTACAAAATTTGTTAGGCATGTTGACAATAGGCAGGTTAAAGGCTACATAGCCAACAAATTTCACAGTCGGTTTGTCTACTTGGTGTTTTGTGGAGGCAGTCCGTTGGTATCGGGAGATTAGCTTCGGTACTGCATAAGGTCGGTAACCAAAGGTCTTAGCAAAGTTTGAAATAAATGTAAGTTCAGTTCGACGATGACTAATTGAAGAAGAGTGAGTAAAAGCTCTTGTTATATATGAACGTAATCCTGCAAGTTTATGTTGAATAGGATGGTATGACGAGAAAGGAATAAGTGATGGTACAAAAGTTTGTTCACGAAAAACTGAATAGGATATCCGATTGGTACTGGGTTTACGATGAAGACAAACATCTAGAAAAGGAAGGGAACAGTTTTCTTCGTTATCTATGATAAATTCAATGGTGGGAATGAATAAGGAGGGTGTTTCAACAAATTATTGAAACTGTTGCAGTGAATGAGGCCAAAAAATCAGAACACGATCTACATAACGTAAGTAAAGTAAAGGGGGGTAAGGGGTTTGTGAAGTGATAGATTCTTCTAAAAACTGTAACACAAGTTCTGCAAGGATAGGAGATAGGGGGGATCCCATTGGGGCCCCATCAGGCTGTTGGTAGATGATGTCGTCAAAATTAAAGTATGACCTTTTTGCAACAAGTTTTAAGGCTGACATGATAGCTTCATTTTCAACAGGTAAAGTATTGACGTAGAGTATAATTTCGGTTCAATAAGTTCATGGGCAAGTGAAATAGGAACATTGGGGAATAATGAATTAACATCAAGGGTTGCCATAAAACGGAATATCAGTCGAGTTAAAAGCCTTAATAGTATCTAGTGCTTGACGAGAACTTTGGATGTAAAATTTTGAGGGCAAAAAGTAGAGGGAAAGGAAAATAGAAATGGCTTTCTCTGATGGACGGGTAGCGCTATTGAATTCGGAGACTAAATGTCTAATTGGGTGGTCTTCCTTGCGAAATTTTAATTTGCTAAAAAGTAATGGGATACCAGGTCTATTTGGTGGATGCATATTTGAAGCAATAGACGTTGGAAGGAAGTCCTGATTTTTTAGTTTACTAAGTGAACTGATAGTAGTTGACGTTGGATTAGTGGTAATGATTTTATGGGGAATAGTGTCCATTGGCTCTTTAAGTTTTTGACAGTAATCAGCTTTGTCAAGGAACACAATTTGAAGTGATTTGTCAGCAGAAATAGTGGAAATAGATGGATTTTGTGAAAATTCTAAAAGCTGTGCCCTTTCATACTTATATATATATATTACGTGGGGGTAGCACTGGAAGAGCAATTCTCAGATTGAAAAAAATTAGAGAAAGTACATTTCAAAAGTTCTTGATCATTGATTGGTAAAGTTCTAATAATACCCTCTACTTGTGGAATTGTTTTAATAGGGTTTATATTTTGTGGAGGATAGTTATACTGTACTTGTAGCCTCGTTCCAGGGCGGACATCTGGGTGTCGTTAAGTGGGAATGAACTGACGTTGACATAAGAAGAGGGAATATTAGGGCTAGGCAAATCTGCTGAATAGGTCCGTTGTGTGCGAAAGTCAACTTCAGAAGACACCAAGATCCTGAGTTTATGAATATGGAGAATGTGATAAGTTTGCACTGTAAAATGTAAAGTTGTATAAAACATCACCAGGAACTTACCCAGTTGAAATGGGTGTAGAAGCTTCGTCAACCATGAATAAGCGGTATATGACTTTCGGTTTAGGAAGTCCAATATGCCTCGCTTGGTTCTCACTTCTGAACGTAACATCTTCATCTGTGCAAGTTGTAGAACTCTACTGTAAAGACGAGAAAGTAATATACCGCTTTATTATATAATGTCATATACCACTTATTCATGGTTGACGAAGCTTCTACAACCATTTTTTGAATTCCATGTTTACATAAATACAATCAGAAGTTTTGACAAGACCTTTCTGCTTCTTGTTTTTTTATCCGAAAACATATGGAGTCCCTCGTTCGTTCTCCACCGCCAAGGATAAACACGGATCCGCAAGGCTTCCAGTCACTCAATAATAAAAAAATATCTTCGCACTAGGATGAATGCGACGGGCACCACCAGGCTTAGGCTTATTCCGGTGGCATCATTAAAGAGTCCTAAAAGAAAACGGTTCAACAGCTGAGAGGAACGTCGAGCATTTAACTTCATTTTTGTGACGTACTGTTTGTGATAAAGTACGCAATACACGCCCCTTAAGTTCACTTTATTGGCAAGAAAAGGGAATCCCTGCTCTCCTAATCATAAAATTCAAGAACTTTGGCAGTCTACTCATATATATAGTACACAGTCGTGTCAGAATAATATGAGAACCAACCAAGTAATGGGAATTACCACCCTTGGCCCGGATGAGAGCAGCGAGACGGCGTGGCATGGACGCAATGTAGTCCTCGAAGGTTGCCCGAGGCACATGTGCCCATTCGGACTGCAGCACAGCATGGATATCCATTTGATGACGTGTTTGTGCCTCTGCACGTCGAACCTGTTGATCAAATAGTTCCACAAGTGCGCTATGGGATTGAGAACTGGAGATTTTGACGGAAAAAGGAAGAACAGAAACACCGCTGTCGAGTTCCTGGAACTAGTCACGCACCTCTCTAACGACAAGAGACAAGGTACTGCCTGTTGGTAGCAGGCATGTTTGACGTTTACCCAGTGTCCACCAGGGTAAACGTCCAAAATGAAGGGATGCATGTGGTTAGCAACGCTGGACAGGTAGCCATTGGCTTTCAGGGCCCCAACAAGTGCTCCAAGATGTCCCAGGTCATACCAGGAAAACATCCCCCATACATGCACCCTGCCACCGACGGCCTGTGCTTGACCAATAAGCATGTTCGAGTGTTGGTTCGCCTGTGCTTAATGCCGTATCCGCCAATTACCACAACTTCTGTTGAGTATAAACCTCGATTCATCGTAAAACGCCACCTTTTCCCACACTTCCACTCTCCAATGACAGTAGTCCCATGAGAATTGCAGGCGACTTTGCCGACGGACCTCGGTTAACATTGACTCCTTGACGCAGCGACGACTCCGCAGACCCATGTGAAACAGAATTCTCCCTACTGTTACCGGGGACACACACCTGGGTGCCCCAGCTTCATTTGCCTGGTCACTTGCTGCACTGTAGCGCGTTGATTGTTCTTTAGCAGTCGACGGAGGCGGCGTTCTCCTCTGGGCTCGATAGTCTTTGGGGATCCTCATTTATGACTTCGGGTTGTACTCGTTTTGTCAGTCGTCCATTATTGGTACACTCTTACTGCAGCAACTCGCAATCAGCCCACGAAGTCTGCTGTGTCTAAGATGTTTCCACCCTTGGCGCGGTAGCCGATGATCATTCCTTTTCGAACGCCCGTCAAATCACGACCTGCGCCTATTGTGCTGACGTAATGCACTGTAGCTGAACTGTTCTGACAGCTTGCTTACATCTCCGTGTTTTAAACATTCTCACGTGCACTCTGTGACGTGCCTGGGCGGGGAACCTGGGATTCTTGGTGTTGACATATTATTCCGGTTCAGAGGAAATTCTATATAATTCATTTTAGGCCAATTTTTCTAAGGAAGAGTTGCAGAAAAACAGAAGCAGGGCAATTTCGTCACCCGTGTCTCCTGAGAAATTTAAAGTAGTGCCCATGCCGAACGAATGATATCAAGCTAGTTTTATTAGACCACACGGCTCCCGTGGGCAAGGAGCTCGATATTTCCGATTAAAATCAACATTGTGCCTAACGCAGACACATGTCAACCCTAAGCTCACTGAGCTTAGACTAAAATTAAAATTTCGCATAGAGACACGGCATAAAACTAAGGATAAAATTACATATATATCTTTATATCACCTCATAGTGCTATATACTTTGAAAATGGATGTTGAGAAGTTTAGTGGCTCAGAGATATGTTCGCTATTACCGATTGGCAGGTATAAATTGAAGTGAGCAATAAGAGCACCAAGTTTTCGCAGATGACAATTGCTGTTGCAAAGAACATGACACTTACACACACATAAGTGAAAATGGCGAAATTAATCAATCTTGAAATTAATTTCTTTAAAACTTATGCCTTATGAAAGGCGAGCTCGAATATCGTCTGCAAAGAAAAAAGCACTTCGTCTTTTTGTAACATGTTATTTAAGTAAATGCGTTTTAAGAATATAAAAGTGAGAATTTCAGGAACTTAAAACTTTATTGAAATGATTACACACAATACCGGTAAATACCGTATATACTCTTTCGTAGGTCGAGTTTGAAAACTAAATTTTCAACTAAATTTTTGTGGTCGATCTACACATGACAATGATTTTCTGGAGGTACAAAATGCATACGTATAAAATAATCTTTGGTTGATGATTTTTAAAGTAGACTACGGTTATTGTTTTCAAGTATGTTACCTTGTCCACTTTCCATTAAAATATAGCTATTAAATCAGGTTAGGAATAACTGTTTATCTCTTTTAGTGCGAGTAGTCGAATCATTCGGAAAAGTTATGGATTCCGATGTCAGGTAATATTTATATGGGTATAATCTATGATATATTTTAAAAGCTGAACTGCCCGACAGGCATATCAGAATAAATTATGTGTTTAGGCTAGTATATTTTTGTTAGAACTACTACAAAGTCACCCTAAAGCGTGCCTTTCGGGTCACACAATTTAGCTGGAAGAAGGAGGGGAACGATTGAGAGCGAATTTTTTTATTCGTACTCTAGTTGGAATTGTTTTGCATATCGCGACCGAAGCTGCATTCAATAATAATGCAGTGGCACAAATATACTTTGTGAAACCTAGGCGTACGTACGCCATTCTTTGTTTCCTGATAACTGGATGCACGGCCTGTTTGATACTGACTTCCTCTGTTTTACTAAACCTCTGGACGTGAACGTCGGTCCATTAACGCTATACAGTGGAGCTATACCGTATGGCGTTGACAAGCTTAAAACCACTCACATTGCTGCTCAGATTTTCCTCATCTAAATGACGGTTATCGCATCATTTTGCTGGCGTTTCATCCAACACTGGTTGCATCGTTGTGGAAGGAAAATCTCCTTTCCAACATGCCAACACATCGGTCTGGCTAGAACTCTTTCTGTTGTTCTTACGGTTATCCTCTGTTGTGGTGAGGCATACTCAGAAACTGCAACTATCTTACTACCATTTCCCGTTAAGTGATAATGGCAACTTGCTCGGTGAGTCCTAGATTTATGCATCCTTATGGGCAGCTACGATGACGTGACTGCGGCTGTAATCATTTGAACCTAGTTACGTTACCTTCGTGCGGGTTGCAAAGTACAATTGGAATGAAAGAAATGCAGAAGTAATTCTAGAGCCGTATTAATCTGTTCAAGCTGAATAAAAATGTGCCGCCCGTCGGCTCAGTAGTCTAAGCGATGGCCTCCGATTATTCATTTGAAACGGGTCCGGGTTCGAATCCCGGTGAGGCATGGAGTTGTGTTTGTCTTACGGCACTGGCTCTCTCCCTTCTCTGGAACCAGTCGCCTTAAAGTAGGGAAAGGCGACTGCTTATAGCCCATTGAGTTGCTCACGGTGGTCGTTAAACCTCCAACACACAAAAAATTTGTATGAAGAGGTTCTATACATAAAGTTATCAGACCAGCCAAATTTCATTAGGAACTACGTAGTTGTGTTAAAAAGCAGGAAATTACCAAAAAGAGAGAATTTCTGATCAGTTCTATTAGTTCCAAATTTTTCAAGAAAAGTCTATTAGCAGTCTCGCTGAGTCGGTTTAAAATATTGAAGCAAATTTGAATCAAAGCTGATCTTGCAAGTTAAAAGTGTTATCTAGAAAAATGCTTAATAAATACACCAAGTTATCAATGAATGAGGTACGGGTTACACCACTGTATAATACAAATATGGAAGATGTGAATAACCAAGTTATCTTTTTCGGAGCTATTCGTATGAACTGCCGAATTTGATACAAAAGAGTATATTTATCTTTGAAGTTTTTCAAAAATGATGTACCACCAATTCCTCAAAAAGATATGTACTATTTCTTTCACAAATCATTCATTTACAGATTTAAGTAACTGCAAAAAAGCACTCATATTACGAAATAACTGGACAATGCATAGCAACTTATCAACCGTTGCCTTAAAAATGTCATCATCATCATCATCATTGTCAACCATTATCAATCCACTGCTGGACGAAGGTCTCCCCAAGTTTCCTCCACAACGGTCTGTCTTGTGCCAGTCTCCTCCATGTCACTCCCGCATATTTACGAATTTCATCCACCCATCTCCCATGTGGTCTTTTTCTGGGTCTTTTCCTGTCCCTTGGAATCCAATCTAAAATTTCGGCTGTCCATCTATGGTCTGTCCTTCTGGCAGTATGTCCAGCCCATTGCCATTTCAGGGATTTAACTCTGATCATGATGTCTTCCACTCTTGTTATTTTTCGAATCCACGAGTTCCTCTTCTTATCTCTCCTGGTTATACCAAGCATGCACCTCTCCATGCTTCTTTGAGTTGTCTGCAGCCTTTGTATGTCTCTTTTAGTTAAGGTCCACGTCTCTGCACCATACGTAAGCACTGGAAGGATGCATTGATCAAACACTTTTCTTTTAAGACATAATGGCATATTGCTCTTGAAAATTATGCTGTTTCTTCCAAAAGCTCTCCAGGCAAGTTTTGTACGCCGATTAATTTCTTCATCAATGTGACCCTCACTTGATATCTGCTGTCCAAGATAAACATACGTATCTGTTATCTCCAGTTTTTCTCCATCAATCGATAAATCTTCATTTCTTGTAAAAGCATTGAACATCACTTTTGTCTTCTGAAAGTTCATTTTTAATCCCACTTCTTTACTCTTGTCAGCAAGTTCCTGGATCATACTCTGCAGCTCTGATGGGGTAGTTGCAAAAATGACTACGTCATCAGCAAAACGAAGGTGGGTTAGATAATCTCCATTAATCTTTATCCCTTTGTTTTCCCAGTTCAGTGATTGAAAGACATTTTCCAATGTGGCATTAAAGAGCTTCGGAGATATGGTGTCACCTTGTCTCACTCCTTTCCAATTTTTATGTGTGTTGTATTTTCAAACAGCCGAATCTTTGCACTTGCATTTTCATAGATGTTATTAATAATATTAATGTATGCATCTTCAATACCGCAGGATTTCAGAGCCGTGGTAACTGCTGATGGTTTTCACCGAATCAAAGGCTTTTTCATAATCGATAAAAGCCATGCACAATGGAAGTTCATATTCCCTCGCTCTTTCAATTAGTTCTCTCAGTACGTGGATATGATCTATTGTGCTGTAGCCACTCCTGAATCCAGCTTGTTCTCTCGGTTGAGCCATGTCCAGTGTTACCTTCAAGCGGTGTGAAAGAACTTTTAGTGAAGATTTTATAAACCACTGATAGGAGGCTGATAGGTCTGTAGTTCCTGAGATCCTCAATGTCACCTTTTTTATGTAGCAGGATCATTGTAGCATTGTTCCAATCCTCAGGAATCTTCCCTTCATTAAGGCATCGAGTGAAAATTTGGGCGAGTACTGTTTCAATTTCTCCACTTGCTTCTTGTGGAGAAATTGAAACAGTACTCGCCCAAATTTTCACTCGATGCCTTAATGAAGGGAAGATTCCTGAGGATTGGAACAATGCTACAATGATCCTGCTACATAAAAAAGGTGACATTGAGGATCTCAGGAACTACAGACCTATCAGCCTCCTATCAGTGGTTTATAAAATCTTCACTAAAGTTCTTTCACACCGCTTGAAGGTAACACTGGACATGGCTCAACCGAGAGAACAAGCTGGATTCAGGAGTGGCTACAGCACAATAGATCATATCCACGTACTGAGAGAACTAATTGAAAGAGCGAGGGAATATGAACTTCCATTGTGCATGGCTTTTATCGATTATGAAAAAGCCTTTGATTCGGTGAAACCATCAGCAGTTACCACGGCTCTGAAATCCTGCGGTATTGAAGATGTATACATTAATATTATTAATAACATCTATGAAAATGCAAGTGCAAAGATTCGGCTGTTTGAAAATACAACACACATAAAAATTGAAAGGAGTGAGACAAGGTGACACCATTGTCACCTTGTCTTAAAAATGTAAGTTTTAAAATTTATTATTTTCTTTGTCATACCACGTGACATTTTCTAAAACTATTTATAGTGCTTGTGTTTAACTGCTTATTATGCTCAGTTTCACTGCATTTTTTAAAATCACATTTAATCCGCATTTGTGAAACAAATGCGTGTGGTCCGAACGTTTGCGTCTCAAACAGCCTGAACCCCTTTTACTACATATTCAGTCGTTGTGGTCATCGGAGAAAGTATCGGATGTGGTGAATTCGAAGCCTTCGTAAGAATTAGTGTCAGTATGAGCATTTACCATCTATTAATCCAGATATTTAAAACACAAGGCCATTTCTTTCTACAATACGCCAGCGCCACCGACTGGAACGATTTTCACATTTTTTTTAATGAAAACTACTGACCCACATATTTGTCATCGCTAATTTTTACTGTCACAAGTATTTTTTTTACGTTACCATGTAATGTTCTTTGTACAACCACCGTTGGCAATTCTGGCGTTTGTTCTCGCTTCAATACGTGCAGCGATATCTCCATTTCTGTGGTGGTCGGACTTGGAACTAAGCTCTCCGCTATCAACTACGCAGTTGTAATTATATTAATCGATCTAGTAGTTTTTTTAGATTAGTAAGAAAAATTCAGTGTAATATCGTGAACTACTTTCTTTCACGTTGAGTGTGATTAGATTCAATGTAAACAAAGTGGAGCGATGCAAGGGAAATCTGGAACTACTTGAAAGGAATACGATTCGGTAGTACCGAGAAAAACAATAAAAAAATAATAAAAATAGTAATGAAAAAAACAGAAATGGCCTATGTCCACCGAAAAGAAATAAGCTATCCGATAGTGAAAGCATTATCCAAATAGGTTCAGTAGCTTTCTAGATCACCTGAAACACACGAACGTAGTTTCTCTCTTTATATTTTAGTATAGATTATATTATGATACCGAAAAAAGGAAAAAAAAATGTTAAAACCAACCTGGCAAAATAAAACACATTTTTAACCCTATTGTAAAGTTATCCAGACACGGTAACATTTCAGGTCACTGAAAGTACATCTAAATACTCCAATGTGAGTTCGTCAACGACGGATAAGCAAATGTTTATACAATAATGAGGAACGTCATCGTTAAACTCTTATAACAGTAGTTGGAAAAATTTAAAATTAATGGGAATATTACGAAAAATTTGTTGTTTTGACCAAGCTTATACACTGACCATTAATACGTAGTGCATTTATTACGGTTATTATAGTTATGCATGTTATTACGATTCGTGTTATCTGACAAGATTTCAATCACAGCTTTCTCACCCTAGCACGGCACGGGTTATGCACTTTTACATATAAAATTATTAAATAGAGTTCGAAGATCAGGTCAAAAACCAGCGCTTCGGATTTTGACGGTATTCGCTGTGGGTAGTGTGCCAAATATTGGTACCGTATATGGAAACTCCGTAATACTGTAGCTGGGTGCTCCCAAATATATGGTAGGCGACAACTTTAAAAGACGAGTGTTTCCCTAATCAAATGTTAATTTTCAGCGAAGAAAATATTTATAACCATTTCTAAAACTGTGGAGCTTACCGCTGTACACTATTGTTGCATACCGAATTCGGCACCTGATAATGGTTTCACGTAAAAGCAGTTGCTGTATAGGAAACTATTTTTTAATGAAGTTGCTGTTCCTAATTGCACTGTTTGAAAATTTTCGATAGAAGGACCTACTTTTACCAACATTCCTACTGGGCATCTCTTTATGTAAACAGTTTCTTCAATCGAGAAATTAAGCACGTTGGTTTAGCCTTAATTTGTGATAATCCAATTGTGTTATGAGCACATATAAAATTCTGAACGAAATAAAATGATAGTAACTTCTTCATACAGTGTTATGTCTTTGTACATTCTGCATGTTGCAGATTCTCTTTGCTTAAAGGTATCGAATATGACACATATTTGAGTTTGACATAGTTCGGTTCTATTTTGTTTAACAAGAGGAACTACAGTTAGGCGGTTTTATAATTATAAAAATAGTTTAACATTTCTATACTGTTTTCTCAATCAATAAAGCAATACTGCAAATCGAGGAATTCTGCACAATAAAGTGTTTCACACCAGTAACGTTCCCACTTACCCATGCGAAATTTAAATAAATGAGTGCTTAAAATGCTTTCAAGTAGAACTGAGGTCCATAGCAAGAGAGAGAGCGAGAGTTTTCCAATTTTTCTTTTGATCATTTGGAAGTATCGTGTGAATCAACCAAGTCGGGGTCCCTTTCTTCGCAGGTACTTTTTTTCAAAGATGCGAGCTCTATAAGCACTGGTCGTTGTGAGATGTCTTAAGCTTTCGGTATGACTGAATGCTATCTCTGTTAATCCTGCTCAGCCCGTGATGTACCCGACAGACATCGTTGCGTTTACTTTTAGATTTCAGAGTTGCTTGAATTAGAACATTAACAGAAAAACTTTGTCTCTCAAATGTAATGCTCCTCGTATTTGGAAGCAAAACAAAGATCGTTTAACCTTGCACTTAGTAATTAACATGAGTGGATCTGAAGAACCGATTGCTATTATTTATAGATAAATTATTTGTACTATTAATAGACGTATTCGCAAATATTAATACACATATTTTCTAATATGGATTTACATATTTGATAATATTAATAGGCATATTTGCTATTATTAATAGACAAATTACCATAACAGAAATTTATTTTATCCTCTATTTTATCTATCTACTGACTATCGATCCAATAAAAAGTCTTAGGTACCCAACCAAATTTTTCAAATATGGCTGAAAATGTTTCATAATAAAGTAACTCTGCAGTGGCGCAAAGTTACTCTCTCCTTCGATAAACGTAACGTGCATGGATGTATTCCTGAAATGAAATACATAAAATTACAAGCTTTAGATTAAAGGCTCGTGCAAAACTTTGAGAACCATCATTGGATTCAAGTTGTGAGAAAGTGCTTTGCTTACAACGCAGAAGATCATGAGAAATCAGTCGAGTTGTTCAAACAGTGATGGGTCGCCAGAAGCGCTTGGATACAGGGACTTATTTGCCGTTTTTGTTACTCATGTAATACACAAGAATTTGGATGCCTTACTTGATAGACCACTAAAGCTTGATAATGTGCTTCTTCAGTTACCCTTTTGTGAGTAATCCTGATTGTTGTGTTACTCGTAATGTTCATGCCGTCATTTTCATTAGCGTACAAAGTTAATGTAATCTATTACCTAAATTGCATTTATCAATCCGTGCGTTCATTATTGAAATTCATTCATGACAAAAATTTTAAAGCTTTTTTCTATAATACTGAATACAAAAGTATTAAAATCGCGTGATCTGCCATACTTAGTATCTAGAGGTGGATATCTGCTGTTAAGAGTGACCGGCATCGGGTAAGTGAATGGTCTGAACACGAAAAACTGGGAGCATTGTGTCTTCATCGAAAACCTTAAAACGAAATAATCAGAGCAAAGCTGATTCCTTATTTTTCTCTTCCTCTAACCTGATAGCTATGAACAGGGAAACTACCTTTATTTATATTCATGTGATGTCAGAAAGACAGCTATTTGGTGCTTCGAGAGCTCATACCGCATGTGTACGTGAAACTAATAAATACATCCCTCTTATCGTGTACAAGTATGTATATTAACATGTCCACCATAATGCGGCGTGGTAAATTCAGGAATAATGTACATCCAACGTCGAGTTGTCTGACATTACGACATTGAGCGTTGGGCAACCGCATCGTGATTTTAGATACTTCAATAACGACAACAGCCATGAATAATCGTAAGTTTGTCAACACATCTACGAACTGTGATGGTCTCCTTTACACGCTCCTAAATCAAATAAAGCTATGTAAAGAATATCTAGGTAAGAAAAGTTCTGTTTTTAAACACATCTTGAAGTAGTATTCTGAAAGGTGTTTAATTTGTTCGGAACAATTACAATAATGTATTGCGTGATTTAAAGGTAATATATTCATGAAGTTTCTAAAAGTCATTATTCAGATTTTTCACACCATTTAGCTTTCCGCTTTCAGATTACTTTTTCCTGAGTCGTTAAATCGCATTTTGGAACAAAATCTTAATGGTGCAATAGAAAATTGTGTTTCATTGGCTAGAAATAGGATCTGTCAAAACTGAATGAAATAGGTCGATTAAAAGATAATTTCCCTGTGTTTCACTTGGTTTTTAAGGAATTTCGGATAATAAACATTATGTTTCCGAATTTAATATGATAATATCTAGAAAGACAAAGGAGGAGTTTTTGGTAATCTTTAGAAATATGTGTTAGATGTTTGTTCTCTTGGAGATACAATATCTACAATTGCATTGTGTCGAAAACAATATAAGAAGAAAATTTTTCGAAATGCAGTTTCATGTTTTCCGTATTCCCAGCAAACACAATATTCACGTTGTTAAAATTGTGTTTGATGATGAGGGAAAGTACACGAAAATGTTTTTTTCCTGAACAGAATCGGACAAAAAGGTTCCTTTTTAGACCGTTCATTGGAATAGCAGATATCGCAGATAGCAGAAATGTATTGTTAAACTCCGTTCCGCGGTTCAGTCACAATGTAGTTTTACCGCCACGTAAGTGTGTAGGTCAGATACGAGAAAATTGTTCCATAACGTTAAATCCCTTGTCATTGTGAGCTTTATTAACAAAAATATATCCCAAAAACAGCAGCAGCATTCACAACCGTAAAATATTTATTATGCATCGACATTTTCCAAAACATTGAAACTTCCTTATGCTTTGCAGTACTTCCAAGATACTAGGAATTCTCGAAGTGTTATCAATGTGAGCAAAGGCATAATTTTCAAGACGGATAAATTTGGAAAACCTTATTTAGCAGGAATAATCTTTTTCACCAGAGGTCAAACGAATATAAATCTTGTACAATTCTATATTATTTCTTATATCTTTCCGACCTCAACTTGTAGTGAATTGTGATTTAACGCAGAAAACAGACTGAAAAATTACTTACCACTTCTTTTCCTAAAAATAAAAGAGTACGACTATAGAAGTTGTAGTCTCATTTCATACACACTGAAAAGTAAATCAGAGTGTGAAGAAAGCGAATTAAATTTCATCATCAATATGATCAACCAATCTAAAATTTCAATTACTGTTAAGTTCTCTGGACAATTTAAAAAGATTCCTCCTCTTTTATGTTTACGGAAATGCGTAACTAAAGAAGCAGGGTGCCAAATTGTATATGATAATAACTGGAGTAATAATTGAAATGACAACATTTTTGTAATGTTCACGTCGAGATACTAGATTGTCAATTGTTTGTTCAACATGTTTGTATTTTTTTCTTTCTTGTGATACTCACGTCGTGATGAGGATGGGATATTTGAATGACAATTTTGTTTTAAACTTGTTTGTGATAAGGGATTTTTCTCCTCTTGACGTAATGATCTGACATAGTGAAAAAACAAGCAAATTTATTACTAATTTTTTTGGGAAAAATTTGACTTATTATTCGTTTAACTGAATATCGCCTGCATACCTAATTTCAAATGCTATTGGCAGAATAAGTATAAATCATTTTAAAATTTGATGGTACAAAATTATAAACATAATACGTCGAAGTGTAAATAACAGAAAAACAAAAATATCTTGCTTTGGATCGCCTGGAATTCAACTTGGAGGAACAAAATGTTTAGCATGGGAAAGGCAAAATGTAACGCAAGTAAAGATTCGAAGCTCGAAGTTGGGCCTCAAAACTTCCATCCTGACACTAAGTGAAATTACTACCATGAAATAAAACTTAGTATTATATACACTATCTACCAACAAGTAATTGGACACCTGTGATAGCAAAGGAAAACAAAGTTTATTCACCTTCAATAGTTGGTGGAGCCTCCACGAGTGACGATTACAGCTGCAACTCTCCAGGGCATACTCTTAACCAGGTGTTGTACGACGGCCAGCGGTATTTTCTTCCACTCGGCTTGGGGAAAATAGGTCAGTTCCTTCACCGATTTCCGACGGTGGGGGCACCCATTAAGTCGAAGCTCCAACTCGTCCCAGAGGTGCTCGATAGGGTTAAGGTCCAAGCTCTGCGCAAGCCAGTCCATTCCATTAACCCCATTGTCATCATACTAAGCCATGGTGGACCTCGCAACTTGACAGTTGGCATTGTCATCCTGAAAGTCACATGGGTCCAACCCGTAAAACTTCCACAACGTAGGAAGTGCATAGTCATGCAAAATGTTGCTGTAGGTCTCTGCGTTGAGTCTACCAGGAATTGCGACCAAGAGTCCCGTGCCATACCAGGAGAAACAACCCATAGCATAATTCCACCACCGCCGAACTTCACAGTTGGCAAAATACATTCCGGCAGGAGGCGTTCTCCAGACAGACACCAAACCCAGACCCTGCCATCCGAACGGTAGATGGTGAACCTTCATTCGCCGCTTTAGAGAACTTGTTTCCACTGTACAACGGTCCACTGTGGACGTTTTTGCTCCACGTTAGCCGAGCAGCGCTATTGGACTTGGTGATCAAAGGCATTTGGGCGGCAGCACGTCCATGATAACCAAGCAGATGGGCTTCTTTACGGATGGTATTCATCAAAAGAACACTCCCGGATGCCTGTTGAAACTCCACCCGGATGTGGCCCATTGATATGGTGCGATTCTTCAGAATTTCTCTGTCCAGCACTCGTCGGTCTTTCTACAAGATAAGTCGAAATATGTATTTTCTACAAGATAAGTCGAAATACGTTTGGCAGATTTTTCTCACCTTTCGAATACACTCGTTAGATCCAGGCACAATAGAATCACTATACAGATTTCGGGAGTTTATTTTTTGTTCGAATAACAACATATCGAAAAAATTTTTCGTAGTCGAATGATTCAGGATTTTCGCATAATCGACTATCACAAGAGTTTTCTGTAATCAAACGAATCGAATGTTTCTACCAAATTATGCCCATCACTTGTTAAGATATCCCGTTGGGAAACCAATGTTTTCCCTTACTGTTTGTGTTCAGTATTTATTTCGGAAAAAAAGGTTATATACATGAATCAGAATAAATGCGTTTTCACATATTGGCAAAGAAATGTTTCAAAACGCTTGAGAAGCGCTGTGGTCACAAAAGATTGGGCTTTTTCTAGTGTTATGTTTTTTGTGATTCTTGTGTTTGATGAAAGGTGTGGAGGTTAGCCTCCGACCCTTTCATCGGCGGTTTTATCTGTTTTCTCTCCGGTCGATGTCGGCGGTGCTGGCCGCTGACCGAGGCGGCAGGAGCCTGTGTGAGTCGGGGGTAGTGAGTGTTTTGGTTCTGTCTCTGCTCTTTCTCTTATGATGTGGTATGAATAGATGGTATCTGAAGGGAGGGTGTTGTGTATTTGCTGTTTGTGGTGTACCGGTTCCGTGTGGAAGTAGGCCGGGGAGGCACCTGTCATGGGTCGTGTGAGTGCCTAGGTGCACCCGTCGGCCCGGTGTCCTCTCTGACAGTCTCCCGTCCGGGTCGCTGTCACTTGGTCACCTCTGAAGGGGACATTTGTCCGCCTACATGGACGTTACGGGTGCACCTTCGGGCTGCACCCGCCGTTCTAGGTGACCTCGCCGAATCTTTGTGTGCGGGTCCTTTCGAGTTCTTTGGAGGATCTGTATGACTCGGTGTTTGTCTGGTGTTGCTTGTTGGGCCGTTGTGGGAATGTGTGTAAACATCAGTGAACCATGTCCAGGTGTTTATTTTGGGCGTGGTGTACAGTGTGAAGATGTGTTGCAACAAAGTTCGTGTATGGGGAGGGGACGTCGTGCGAGAGCACATTAGGGCGATCCCTTCTCCCAGCCCCCATGATTTGGAGGTCTTATACGTAGACAAAAGATTGGGATTCGTGTTTGAGTTGTTAAGGCGTAATGCACTCTTGTGGTTCCAAGTACAAAACTATGTACAGAGGGAAATCAGAGTGCGCCATTTCAACGTGCAGTTGCAGTCTCTGTTTTCTCGGATTCGCGCATGACGTGTCACTGGGAGCAAACGCCGCCAAACACGACACCAGGTAACTAAGCCGATAACGACGCCGCACAGAATATTTGGTTTGGGAGTGCAAACTCAAACTCCTTAACGTTCTTAGAAAAATCCAAGGTTATTAGATTGGTGAATAGACCATTGTGGATGTTTCGCAATTGCTGTGTCTTCATAATTTGTAAATATATATTATAATTACTAAATAATCTTGGCGTGTTTAAACTCTTTTTCATGCTTCGAAAAGCATTTCGCTTCGATGAATAAGATTGTTGATATTTTGCAATTCAATACTTTTCCTAATAATTGGTAAATCTACTTGATAACTAACTATTTCTCAACATCAGTTGTGCATATTATTGTCTTATATCAGCGTAGCACAATATGCCTGGTTGTGCAATAGCAGGATGTTTATCCTACAGTAGGAAGACTCAACGTTCGGATATTATTTATCATTCTTTTCTTGCAAATCTTAATTTGGAAAAACTCTGGGTACTCAAATGTAAACGAAAAGATAATTTTAAAGTTAAAAATGCAAGAATTTTCTCGAAATATTTTATTGTTGACAGTTATGTTCGTGACTTAAAATCAGAATTACTTGGATTATTTGGCTGAAAGAAATTGAAAGTAGATGCTGTACCTATAGCCAATCTTCTAGGTCAAATTAACTATAAGCATATTACAACTGCTAATCCTCATGAATCGTCGTCCTCCTTTCCTAGCTTTCTGAACGTTAGTCCTGCACAAATGGATTACATGGACGTGAAGTAAGAAAACGAGCATTGGAAAGCTTTCGCAATGTGTCTCCAAAGAAAAGAAAATGACAAATCCCTGTCAAGTGATAATACGTCATCATCTTCATCTGATGTTCAACTTCTGATGACGAAGATAAAGTCATTGCAAGTGAGAAATAGAATATTAAGTGTTGAATGCACCAAGTTAAGAGTGCAAAATAAGTGCCTCAATAACCAACTTGCATTACTCAACGGGATTTGCGTGAATGTTTGAAAAACTGAGCTTCACAATTGGCAGCTGAAGTTAGTAAAGTCTTACGTAAAATATTTACAGAAAATCAGATTCGTTGTGAATTTGGAAATTCACTGAGATGATTTCAATGGAAGCCATACGCCGGCGTTTCGGAAACCGCATAATATCCCGGAATGGTGACATTTCATGCTCCCCCCTTCGGGTCACCAGACTTATCAGTTGGCGATTGCCTCCGGTGGGGGTGCCTTAAAAGTAAAATGTATGCAAGGCGCCCACACCATTTATGAGCTGAAACACGATATCCGTACAGAAGTCGTAAACATTTCTGTTGCGATGTTGGAACCTGATATGGAGGATTTCCGCCGCAGAATGTCCTAGTGTAGACGTCGAAATGGTTGTCATCTGCTGGACATAATATTCCAAACATGAGCGTGACTGTGCGTTTTTCACAAACGGCAATGTGTCAGGGTGCAGTGGATGTGTTTGTCATTCTTTTCTCATTAAACGAAGTATGAGTTTTGTTGCATACAAACACGCCCGGTTGTCTGCCACACTCTGTATTTGTTGCACTTGTCACGTTACTGGGATAGCATAAGCTAAGGAATAATTACATCAGAGGGTTGCCTTCCCGATGCGTAAGATGAGTAGATCTGACATTCGAAGCTGAGATAAAAAGGCACGTTGCTGAGATCTTGTCGCTTTTTGGCTGTGTTCTTTCACATCGCTTTTCCTTGGGTCGTGCACTTG
The DNA here is from genome assembly GCA_039090855.1 of Macrothele yani. Taxonomy (NCBI): domain Eukaryota; kingdom Metazoa; phylum Arthropoda; class Arachnida; order Araneae; family Macrothelidae; genus Macrothele; species Macrothele yani. Next base: position 149,532,644 of record CM077034.1, read on the forward strand.
GTGGGACAGCTTCTTCCGGTGGACGTGTCTTCAGTGTTCGCTGCCTTTGCTTGCTCTGTTGACAGAAGTTGCCTGAACTGTGTTATGTTTTGCCAATAATGAAGTTACTACGTGTTCCGCCGGTATTATTGCTGTCCGAGGAGTGGAGTATGTGTACTTTGCTGTGTGTCTTGTGATTTCTGGTGGATATTGCTGGCCTGAAGTCAGTGGTTGACTGGACTAGGTTATGCTTTGCCGATGTTCCTGCTGTCCAAGAAGAGAAACATATGCTCGACCTGTTTGGACTATGGAAGTGGATGCCTGTTGCGTGATGATAATGTAAGCTGACTAGTTGTACCGATGTTAGCATTGCCGTTCTGCTGACTGGAATCTGATATCAAGGTAAACGCTATCCTCTGTATTAAATTTGCTATACTAAATCTAAGTTAAACAATTGAGTTCAAATTATTATGTTGTTAAGCTTTTTGTGTGCTATCAGTAACTTAATATCATGTCAACTTAACTTAAGGCAGTCTCTTTCTGTGGATTCGAGCCAGCCTGGTTTGGAAGAAAGGTTTAGGCAAGGATGGACCGTGGCACACTATGATATGTTTTATTTTTTGTCTTCATTTAGATTCGGCCTGTCATTGCAATAGTATTATATAATTATGGATAGATTTTTGTGCTTTAGTACCACCTAGCTATTAAAATAAATTGAAAAACGAACATGTCGTGCTAATATTTGTTTTTATTTGAAGTCTACTAAGTGGAATTCTGTAAACAGCAATAAGATTTATTTTGCAAAAATGAAATGCTGAATGATGAATACCATATTTACTTCTGTTTGTTTAGCCCGTTAACGGGACTACTTGATGCGCTGATAATCGATCGAAATACAAGAACACGAACCGAAGGTTCAAACACTGGGGCCACCCCAATCGTTCAGAACCTATCGTACGGTTAACGTGTCTTGCTTCTAACCATAGACAAGTACACTGCATCGGGGCTGGGAAACAGGTTTTTCAGTCGGTAAGGGACTTGACGCCGTAGGTCCAACCGCCTTTAGAAAGGAGGAAGGAGCAGGTGCTCCACAGGAAAGATCAGAAAGAAAATTAAGTGAAGAGAGGAGTGAGATTTTATACGTTGCTAAAGCGGAACGCTAAGTGATGAAGCAAGCTGAACAAATTCAGACATGGAGCAATCACTCTGCATTACTTAAGTTAATATTACTGGTCTGGTTATTGAATTGTGTGAATAAATAGGGGAAAAGGCAGTTAGAAATTTATTAATTGGTTGGTCCAGGGAATGAGTTAGCCGTTTTGCAAGAAAAACTGATTTGTGCTGTAATGTTATCAAATGTGTAATGCTATTGTTTTGCTGCAGTGAGGCTGGGCGTTGAACTTGTATTAATCGGTTGTAAATAATTTTCACAATAATTAGATGGTCTTGTTTAAACTTAGTTTAGTCGGAGGTAAATCATAAAATATAAAATTCGCCAATTGTTTTAAAAACCATGATCCACAAAGTGAGTCCGTAGTTGATGTCATTGTTAGGTAGTGTAATGTCATCACACTAAATATAATGTTGAATTGACTTTAGTGATTATCGCGAAATGTTTGATTAATTAAATTTAATAGGATGTTTCAGGACAAAAGTAGTTTCGATAAAATACTTTCTTACTGTGTTTCATGCGTCAAAGAGCAAATTTCAAACTCTTAAGAGTAAAATGCCATCTGCTGTTCGACGTCTGCTTCCTGGTTATCAGTCCAATCACGCAGCGTCAGCTAACAACTATTTAGAGTGCCATTATTGCAAATTTAGTTAATTGAGACTGCTAAATATGTGCTGTTAACATGAAACAATCAATTTGAACTTTTTGCTTTTTTAATTTAAGGTCTGAGATCAATTTTTTCAAAATTATTTCCATGAAATATGTTGCTATGCCGTAAGAACAGGTGATCACCCAAACGGAGTGTGTTTTTTCACAATTGGCCATGTTTTTTGTACTTGATGCGCTGACAAAATTTTCGAAAGGCTACACTTTAAATTGTTGGATTTTTAAGAATTTACTGTCGCACGGATAATAGCGTTTTGCAAATGTAACTTCCTGGGTACTACGTAACTAATAAGTTCTGCCATATATTTGTTTACAGCAATGTCCTTATATTTCTTTACAAAAAAGCTGTTAATTTACTTTCTTTTCAACATTATTTAATTCGGGAAGGAAGAAAGACCAGATCACTGATAAATATGTTAAACTTTGATGTTTGAAATTATTAGTATTTGAAAACATATTCCATTGCGTTTTTTATTTACATTCCTTGCTAATTTGTAACCCGTAGTAGCAATGTCTCATCCCTCTCGCTGCTTTGCTCCCAATGAAACATCATTTCACCCGCCAAGAGCAGCTCGTATACGAAATGGCTCAATCCGAAGAGATATTGAATAACCTCGATATCACCACTGTTTTATTATAATCAAAAATTCTGTTCCGCTCTCATTCTTTTTAGAGGTTTCAAACCTCTTTCGTTTTTCTTTCCAACATACATTTCTATTTCTGTGAAACGATTGAATAAAAATATATAAAATATTTTTTAGAATATATACTGAAGAAATTTGAAAATATATGTTTGATAATACTCTAAATTCACGAAGTGAACGAGCAAGTTATTTAAAACAATTACTATCCTTTTATTATCAATATATATTTATTTTCAGACGAAAGCGTTTTAAAAGTTTATATAAAATATTAATTTGGGATATATAGAATTCAAATTTGGAAGTTATGAACCCGTTTATTTGTGTAAATATGACATGAACGGTAAGTCAAATAATATTTCGAAAACTTGAACATTTAGTCGTCCTGAAGAGGAAATGGTGTAATCTTGTATTTTTTCGGTGAGATATATAAATCTGAAAAGAAAAATAAAGAAAAGAAGTTGAACGTTCCACTGTTGAAAGGAAGGGACCATCACATTTTTCGTTAAACGAGAACACACCCTGTGAGGGTTGCGTTATTAATTAGATAATTCAAAGACAAAACTTTCAAATGCTTTTATTATAATTATATGTTACTTTTTTTTATTATAAATATTTCACATTAGGATAGTAAAAATTGTATGCGTTGAATGATCTCTGATTTTCTTATTTCGAAATTTAGCAGCGTCATTATATTAGTTTATTTTAGCATACCAACATGTCTGTGCATTCATTGGGTCCACTGAATCTAAATATAATCAACCACAAATTTATATGGACATGATCGACAAAATGTTTCACCTTTGGATGTACGACTTAGTTTTACAACATAATTAGCATTTTTTTTCCTTGTCGACTTTCATTTTGATTTCCCGAATTATTTCGCATTTCTATTTGTATTCAATACGAAGCAATTTCTTTCGGATTTACTTGTTTTTCATGTTTATTTAAAAGTGTATGTTTGGACAAAGTATACTGCTGGCCACCCAAAATGCAACACAAAGAAGGACACGAGATAGCAAAGCCAGATTTACTGGACACATAACAACAGATACAAAGATGAAACGATTGAGCTTACAGGCCCGTGCGACTTGCGGAACACACTGACATCAATAGATCGTGTGGCTCCCATGGCTGGAAATAACAGCTGCTACACGCCGCGGCATCGAACGAAAGAGGCTTTGGATGTGGGCTTGGGGTAGGTCGGTCCAGGCTGCTTCCACACGTTGCCACAGTTCATGAGGCTTAGACACGGGTGGTGCTTGCTAAGCCACTCGGTTGCCGATCAGCAACCAGATGTGTCCGAGGGGTGACATATCGGGAGAACAGGCGGGCCACGGCAGCAGTGAAACCTGGTGGGCAGTGCAGAATTCTTGCACGATGCGTGTCATGTACGGGCACGCATTGTCCTGTTGAAACGTGACCGCTGGCAGGTCCTGCAGGTAAGAGAGGACTACAGGCTCTAAAACGTCGGAGATGAAGTGGTGGCTGTTGAGTGTACCGGCGATGCGTACCAGAGGGGTGCGGGAGTCATGTCCAATTGTGCCCCGAACCATAACGCCAGGAGACTGACCGGTATGGTAATGCATACTGAAGGCATCATACAGTCTCTCACCGTGGGGCCCCTATACGCGGATTTGACCATCGTGGTGATGCAGGCAGAAGAGGGATTCGTCGGAGAAGACAATGTCGTGCCATTCCGTAATACAGGTGCGGCGTTCAAAGGCCCACTGCCGCCGCACTCGCCGGTTGTCTAACGTCAATGGTAATCGGAGCGATGGGCGTCGTGCGACAAGTCCCCGCTCCTGCAGACGACGTCGAATGGTTCGTGCTGACACAGGTGGTTACGCAACACACCCTAATTCCTGCGCTAACGTTCGTTATGTGGCGGTGCGAGCAGTCAATGCCCGCCGCACAACATGCCGGTCCTCGTGTTTGGTGGTGTGTCGCGGAAGCGGCAATCACTCACGTCGGTCCGTCCGTCCCTCCTGCATCCACCGAACCCATATTCGCCTCACTGTGGCTGGATGTCGTCCCACACGCGCGCCGTTGCCTCGGTACCATAAACTGCTGTCGCGATAAGCCAATATTCGTCCTCTGTTGAACTCCGAAACATGCTGGAATGACTGCCTTATTCTGCGACGAAGCAATAGGAAGTTTCCCACGCACAGGTCCGGCAGCGCAACACACTTTCACTACTTTTACCCCGCCTTATATGCACCTCTCTTATAGTGCTTCTCGGTGGTGTGTTCGGCGCACCTGATTTGCATATGCCCTGCAGTGCTAAACGTTTGCATGTCCTCTTGCGGGCGACGCATTCTGCGAATTTCAGTCCAATCGGATGATTCCTTCTTGATGTTGCATATTGGGCCGCCAGCAGTATATTTTTTCGGTTATTCTGATTTTTTCCGTTCCGTTTTATTTGTATGTGTAGAAAACGCTGCTAAGGTTTTATAATCCAACAGTGATGTATTATTTACTATGTGGTGAGAAACATACAATTATATAACTGAGAGCTATTGAAATTTTTATTTTGCGTTTATTTTGGACAGTTGTCAGTTTTTAGACGCTTGTCTGCTACGTACTGATCGACCTACCGTGATTGGGGATTGAAATTTGCATTGCAATATAAACACGTTCCTATTAAAAACCTAGCGGGACTTTTGGATCAAAATTGCTGTAGTCCGCAAGGAAAAGCTTCACCCTCATAAACACCTGACTCACATTACGGCTAACACATATTAATTCTCGCCATGCCTTTTGTTATTAGAAATTCGTATCCGAACTCATGGAATTGAATGTATTTGAACGTGCTTCAGTCTGGGTCGCAATAATGGCGGATTGAATAATACCATTCCGATTGATGAGAGTGAATCATTCTCCATTGGATATAAACCGTCATATGTCACCTACAAATCGTTCGCTAAGTGCCAATCAGTGCATTACAAAGACGTCATAGATTCATTAGCCTGAATATTTCAACATAATATACACATGGCTTGGGCTTCAAACTTCGAGAGTCATCGCTGTACTTACGTATTTTTGCATTTTTCTGTGTTTGTGATTTAAAGCAAGTAGACGTACTGGCCTTATGTACACTGCCAGACAATTGCTAAGGACAGATGACAATAGCAACGATAGCAACCATAAAATGGAAGCAGGAAAATGTGGAAATTAGCATAAGTGCGGGATATAGTAAGACGCGTTGTGCGTATGCAAATTTTTGATTGCCGAACTTGTTCGTGACGTCCATAGCGGTAATAAGAGATATAAAGGATTTGACGCGTATTGACCGTTGTTGTTCAAACGCAAAGTTGAAAGGGAAAGAATCAATTGACGAACTTGCAATTTTCAGTATGTCTTCCCGATATCACCTAGATGATTTGACGCGTGGCCATATTATTGGCAAGATTGAAGAAAGGCGAGAAATAACAGATGTTGCCAGGGAGTTGGACGTCAGCCACAGTGTTGTTTCAAAGCTTTGGAAATCATTTTAAACAAATGGAGAGTGTAGCAAACGTCACGGGGGGAGGTCGTGTTTGCACTACGACACCTACAAAAGATCGGTACATAGTGTTATCAACAAAAAGACACCGGCGCAGCACAGCTAGTGAGGCAACAAATCAGTTTATGGAAAACTGTCGCCAGATGTTTGCATGAAGGAGGACTATACGCCCGCCGTCCTGTTGTGTGCATCCCATTGTCCAGACGTCACTGTACCGCCCGTTTGCAATGGTGCCATCAACATCTCAATTGGAATGATAACGACTGGTCTGCTGTCCTCTTCTCAGATGAGAGTAGATACAGTCTATCGTCTGATTGTCGACAACAACTGATCTGGCGTGATAGTGGTACTGCATATTGTCCAGCAAAACATACAGGAAATGGACCAATATCCGACATGTAGTGTCCTGGTATGGGCTGGCATCATGATCAATGGCCGTACGTCCCTCTATGTGCTTCCAACTGGGACTGTGACTGGCCAACGATACATTAATGATGTTCTGCTACCTCATGTTCGCATATTCCGTGGTGCTGTCGGTGATAGATTCAGTTTCATGGACTACAACGCAACATGTCATCGAACAGTCGCTGTCCAGGAGCGTCTTGAGAGCGAGGATATTCAACGCCTCGTACGACCAGCACGTTCTACAGATCTGAATGCCATTAAAAATGTGTGGGATGCTTTTGGGAGGAGTCTTGCTGGTCGCCAATGCCCTACAGTAAACAAGGATACCATCATCTGTTCGCTGACAGAGGAATGGGATAAATTACCCTAACAGCTGCTTGATAATGTTGTGCAAAGCATGACACGACGTGTGGAATTTTGCGTCGCCCTCCATGGTGGCCATATCCCGTATTGACATCTTACGCCGGAACGCCTGCGGACGGTAATTGCATTTTGTTCACGTTTACGTATTCTGCACAAAATGGCCTGTTTGTCCCTTGAACACGTTCCAAAGCCTTCTGGATTTCAGAGCACAATAAATTGTCTTTCTTGTAATGTCCTGGGATTCTGACATTATTTTATTTTACTTGGCATCCAACCACACTTACTTTTTATGCGCTATACAGCCGTTTATGATCCGTCCTTAGCAATTGTCCAGCAGTGTATAACATACGTACCATGGATAAATTACATGCATGCAACACACATATTTAAAGGTGTGAAACAAATATATTTCCATTGTTATACTACAATGTTACCAGAACACTCAGTCAACGTGGCTTATTAATTTACCATTCAAAAGAATAAAAAAACATAAAACATTCTGTGTCACTTTCGATATGTCTCTTTGAGAAAGAACTTCCTAATCAACAACGAAATAAGAATAAATCCGTCGGTTGAAGTCAAAAATACTTATGTCCAGAGATTTGAAAGATCGGGCAAGTTTTGGAAATTTCCGTCCCCTTCTACGCATTTGGAAGCGAATTTTATTAAAAAAAGACAATGCATCTCAAAATGAAGAACAAATAAATCTAAGAGGTGTGACGTTTGCTTAGAAGTAAAATATCTGTTTTCCGAAAGAAATAATCCTTGCACTTAATAGCCAACATTTCCTTTTTTAGTAACAAGTGCTGAGAAGGTGCACTTAGTTACTAAGAAGCCGTGGTTATCCAATTAAATATTAAAGCGTATTTTGTTTGTTGGTAAGTTATTTCAAGTGTTCTGCAGGTTTAAATATTGTACTGTTCAGTAATTCTACGTTAAATGTTTTATACACTGATTTCAAAAATTCCACTAATTTTTGCTTTTTATGACTAGACGATGTGCTTTTGCATGTAACTTCAGTTCGATACTGGTAATAACATTCTGTTAAAATAGTTGAATTCAGCATAAAATGTCCTTTAAAATGGTGTAAAATATGTATTCCTGACTTTGCCATTACGCTGTATAAGTTGACTTTAAACATCAAAAAATGATTTTCTGTCTACTGGTGCAGGACTTTAGGCCACGATTGTATAAGCGACTGTTAATTACAACTTTAAGTAACTTATTAGGAATTTTTTCTATATCATCATCATCATCATTGTCAACCATTATCAATCCACTGCTGGACGAAGGTCTCCCCAAGTTTCCTCCACAACGGTCTGTCTTGTGCCAGTCTCCTCCATGTCACCCCTGCATACTTTCGAATTTCATCCACCCATCTCCCATGTGGTCTTCTTCTGGGTCTTTTCCTGTCCCTTGGAATCCAATCTAAAATTTCGGCTGTCCATCGATGATCTGTCCTTCTGGCAGTATGTCCAGTCCATTGCCATTTCAGGGATTTAACTCTGATCATGATGTCTTCCACTCTTGTCATTTTTCGGATCCACGAGTTCCTCTTCTTATCTCTCCTGGTTACCCCAAGCATGCACCTCTCCATGCTTCTTTGAGTTGTCTGCAGCCTTTGTATGTCTCTTTTAGTTAAGGTCCACGTCTCTGCACCATACGTAAGCACTGGAAGGATGCATTGATCAAACACTTTAATTTTAAGACATAATGGCATATTGCTCTTGAAAATTATGCTGTTTCTTCCAAAAGCTCTCCAGGCAAGTTTTGTACGCCGATTAATTTCTTCACCAATGTGACCCTCACTTGATATCTGCTGTCCAAGATAAACGTACGTGTCTGTTATCTCCAGCTTTTCTCCATCAATCGATAAATCTTTATTTCTTGTAAAAGCATTGAACATCACTTTTGTCTTCTGAAAGTTCATTTTTAATCCCACTTCTTTGCTCTTGTCAGCAAGTTCCTGGATCATACTCTGCAGCTCTGATGGGGTAGTTGCAAAAATGACTACGTCATCAGCAAAACGAAGGTGGGTTAGATAATCTCCATTAATCTTTATCCCCTTGTTTTCCCAGCTCAGCGAGTGAAAAACACCCTCCAATGTGGCATTAAAGAGCTTCGGAGATATGGTGTCACCTTGTCTCACTCCGTTTCCAATTTTTATGTGTGTTGTATTTTCAAACAGCCTAATCTTTGCACTTGCATTTTCATAGATGTTATTAATAATATTAATGTATGCATCTTCAATATCGCAGGTTTTCAGAGCCATTGTAACTGCTGATGGTTTCACCGAATCAAAGGCTTTTTCATAATCGATAAAAGCCATGCACAATGGAAGTTCATATTCCCTCGCTCTTTCAATTAGTTCTCTCAGCACGTGGATATGATCTATTGTGCTGTAGCCACTCCTGAATCCAGCTTGTTCTCTCGGTTGAGCCATGTCCAGTGTTACCTTCAAGCGGTGTGAAAGAACTTTAGTGAAGATTTTATAAACTACTGATAGGAGGCTGATAGGTCTGTAGTTTCCGAGATCCTCAATGTCACCTTTCTTATGTAGCAGGATCATTGTAGCGGTGTTCCAATCCTCAGGAATCTTTCCTTCATTAAGGCATCGAGTGAAAATTTGGGCGAGTACTGTTTCGATTTCTCCACTTGCTTCTTGTATGATGTCTACAGTAATTCCATCTTCTCCTGGAGCTTTTCCCCGCTTCATGTTCTTGATTGCATGTGCAACTTCTGCTGGAAGGACTGGAGGAACTCTGGTACTGGTATCTTTCATGATGTCTGGAGTGCATATATCATCCCTTTCATATATATATATATAACTAAAATTAAAAGTTGTAATGTTTTTCGCGAGATTTGTACATATATGTAAGACACTGTCCTTACATCTGCTTCATTTTACATTGTACATTTTTCTCGAATTTAAAAAATTTCAGTTTCTTTTTTTTTCGAAGCGTGAAGTTTGTATATATATTCGAATTGATGATGTTACTCATACATACTGATATCTTTTTACGGTTAAGAGGTTTTACTCCCACCAAGGTTAAGAATGTATATCGTACTATAACGGCTTTTTTAAAGCATGAATGATCATGGATATTTATTATTTTTTTTTATTTCGCTTCAAGTTCAAAGTTTCATGTATTTAGTGAAATGCGTTTACATATACCTCAGATTTAGTGTATACTTGTACCCGCCTCCTGTTAAAATCTTGTATTTTCCCAAACTTTAAAATTTCAGTTTTTCTTAAAGTGTGGAGTCCTCATACATTTTTAGTTGACTCATTCAGCCATACATACTAATATCTTCTTGCTGTTAAATTCTGTTATTTCTTTAAAAGGTGAAAATTTCAATACCCTACTGCAATAGAGAGAGAGAGAATGACTGATTCTTGATTTTTCATTTTTCTTGACTTACGATACATTTTTGGTTTACCGACTATTCAAGTTTAAAATTGCTTGTGTTTTGTAAAATGCATTAATATATAGTTTAAAAATTTCGGCTTTTTTTCAACTGTGTAGTTCGTATATGTGTTTACGTTGACGAATTCATTGATACATAGTAATATCTTTTTACTATTAAATTGGTTTATTATTTAAAAAATTAAAATTTTACTGCAGTGGTTTCTTGATGCATGAATTTTCCTTGTTTCTATTCTCTTTAATGCAGCATTTTCCATTTGTCTCACACATCTTTTTCTTGACGAATAATGTTTAAATTCACGCATGTGTTTTATGAAATGGTATATGTGTACTTAAGATTTGTAGTGTAATTTTTTCCGCTTTTTGTTTGACAAAAAAAATAAAAATAAAAAAAAATAAAACACATTTTGGGGGATGGAGAGTCAACCTCCACGTGGTATCCCTGGGTAACGCTAATAGACTCTGTCGATTTTATCAAGTAGAAATCAAAGCTCATATATTCCAATAACAAAATCTTCAGCCTTCGAAAAATTTCTTTTCATCCAGCACTTGCCAAAACCTTTCAGCACCTCCCAGTATGAAATTCCTGGGATCCGCCCAATACCCAGCCATGCAAAGTCCAAGTCGTGAGCCCAAAAGGACCGTCTCAAGCAAGATCAAGGCAAAAAACCTACAATTTTTATCATAATGTCAAGCATATTTAAATCGTCCTCAAAGGCAAAGAAAATCAAGCCTGAATTTATAAGGTCACAGGATATATTCCAAAAGCAATCGTTACATAAAAGAAGGTAACGTATACAGTAAGAGCACATTTAAGGAGACAAGGTGACCGGGGGCTGGACAGTATTTTGGGACCCCAGTATAAGTGGAACCTCTGGGATTTCCCTAAGTGTGAATGAATAAGAAACCCAGGAGAACAAGTCCCCAAAATATGATGAGGAACCAATAAAAATATCTCCACAGTATTGAAGCTTGTATTCCATGTTTCATGGACGAATCAGTGTTAGCAAGAAAAATGTAAAAATGCATGGTTGAAAAATGGATGCAAGTTCAGTTCTGCTTTAATATCCCCAATCACAGGTTTCAGCTTGTAGAAATTATATCGACGTAGCGGGCAAAATAATATGATCCAAATGTCATGATTCAAACGAATTCTTTAATTATGAAAATGTCCCCCAATTTCAGATGTGTACACAAAAAAAACTGCTGTTATGCTTTCGAAAGATTTGAGAATGGTCTACGGGAGTGTATATTTTTTTTTTGCGGACTCCTTCTAAAGAAGTGGAAAGAAATATTTTTTTTTTTCACAATGAAGTTTCTTATAGTTTTTGGAGTGCTATCTGCAAAAAGAAAAACAATTCTTTAAGCATCCTTCATAATTCTGGGACTCTTGAAACTGTGAGTCCCGGGGCTGCAGCCCCCTAGGCCCCTATTAAATGCACTCTGTATACAATATATATAAAAAAATGAGTTGTCTGTTATCTAGAAGACTTCCAACAAAAAAAGACGAGGCCAGTTAAATGCTCGTTCTCCTAAATTTTGTTAAAGCATTTAAACTACATGTTTAGCTGTAGTTCAAACTTCTGATAGTTGTAGATAAAAGTGCTTAAGGGCCGGTTCAAGAAATCTTGGCGCCCTAGGCGAGCCATCGGTCTTTCGCCCAACCCAAAATATTTATTTTTGTCACGGCGCCCTAGGCGTGCCATCGGCCTTTCGCCCAACCCAAAATATTTATTTTAGTCACTCTTGATGCTAAACATATTGCATTTATCCAACAATATCACGATACCGAAGCAGTAAAACCTAAGTACACTGCTGGCCACACAAAATGCAACACCAAAAAGGACACGGAATAGCAGGGAGAAGAGGCGGGCCATGTCAGCAGTGACACCCGGTGGGCCGTGAAGAATTGTTGCACGATGCGTGCCACGCGCGGGCGCGCATTGTCCTATTGAAACGTGACCGCTGGCAGGTCCTACAGGTAAAGGAAGGACTTCAGGGTCTAAAACGTCAGAGATGTAGGGGTGGCTTTTAAGTGTATCGGCGATGCGTACCAGAGGGGTGCGGGTGTCATATCCAATTACGCCCCTAACCATAACGCCAGGCGACGGACAGGTATTGCGATGTATAATGCAGACGTCATACAGTCTTTCACCGCGGTGCTGCCACACGCGGATTCGACCATCGTGGTGGTGCAGGCAGAAGCGGATTCGTCAGAGAAGACAAGGTCGTGCCATTCCGTAGTCTAGGTGCAGCGTTCAACGGCCCACTGCTTCCGCACTCACCGGTGGTAAATCGTCAGTGGCAATCAGATCTATGGGCGCCATGCGACAAGTCCCCGCTCCTGGAGACGACGTCGAACGGTACGTGCTGACACCGATTGTTGCGCAACACACCATAATTTCTGCGCTAACGTTCGTGATGTGGCGGTGGGAGCCGTCAATGCCCGCCGCATAATATGGCGGTCCTCTCTTTCGGTGTGCCGCGGCTATGGAAATCGCTCACGTCGATACGTCTGTCCCTCCTGCACCCACCGAATCCATACTCGCATCATTGTGGCTGGATGTCGTCTCACACGGGCGCCGATGTCTCGGTACTATAAACCGCTGTCACGATAAGGCATTATTCGTCCTCTGTCGAACTCCGAAACGTGCTGGAATGACTGACGTATTCTGCGACATGGCATCAGGAAGCTTACCACGCACAGGTCCGGCAGCTCAACACACTTTCACTACTTACATCCCTCCTTCTGATAGTGCTTCTCAGTGGCGTGTCGGGTGCACAGGATTTGCATGTGCACTGCAATGCTAATCGCTTGCATGTCCTCTTGCGGGCTACACATGTTGCGTATTTCAGGCCAATCGGATGCTTCCTTCTTATGGAAAACACAACTTCTTACTTGCCTGGTGAATATAGATTTATATTTTGATTTTTTTTTAGGTTTAATGACCATCGTTAAGGACACAGTGGATATGGAGATTCGAAAGAGAAGAAGAACTTCGCAACCTGCATGGTATACTTAAAACCCTCTATGTTATTCTATCCAACCATTGGTCTTTGTGTAACATTTGTTTTTCAATTGAACAGGAATTAGGACGTACCGCAAAGGGCACCCGTTATCAGACGGTCGGTAAGCAAATTTGTTTCTTCAAATAGCTGAAGCTATTGCCAAAACAGTTCCATCTCCTGGATCAGTGTAGCAGAGATAAAAAAAGCATTAACAGTAAGGATATGCAAAAAGCATTGATGTCTTTCACTAACACTGGATGTCTTACTCACCGAGGTCTCGGTGAAAAATCGATGTTATACTGTATAATATATATTTTCTAAAATCCTCTTTCTCATCAACGTGTTTCTTAATTCATTTCTTTCTGAGGAACAAATACAGGTTGAAGTGTCCTTTTCGTAACAAGTTTACGTTGAAGTGTTTTTTAGTAAAACGTTTTGGTTGAACTTTCTTTTCTGTAACAAGTTTAGGTTGAAGTGATTTTATTTTTCGTATTTCCTTTACAGATGCATATTTTCAAAGCATCGGACATTCAAATTACAAAAGAAAAAAGTTAAACATCGGTCTTTGATAGCCATTGTCTTCTGTAACCTCTGTAATTTTCACATTTCTGAGAAAACAATTTAGGTAGACGTGAATCTTTTTTTTTTGTTCTTTTATTTACCTTCTCGGTGCAAATTTTGAACATTTCGGAAGTTCAGCGAGAAAAAAAAATCATACATTATCGTCTTTTGTATCAATATTGTCCTATTCGATAAATTTAGCGTATAATTGAACATCTCACGAAGCCACGAATTTTAAATCCTCTTTGTATGTTCAAAAACATAAATCCGTATGGTAGTTTTCAGATGTCGATATCTAACTTTAAAAAAAGAACCGTACTTACCACGTTTTAATGTTATTTAAAATTTAAAGTGTATACTGTGTTCATATGAGATTGCTTGGCGACCACAGCATTCGGCCATTTTGATTTCGCTGCGTGGTCATGGCGCTGAATTTCACCTAATGGGTTGGATCCGAAAAAAATACTTCAGCGAAGATAGGCAGTTTAGTCTTGCCCGCCGAAAAACGGCAGTGGCACTTATCTCAGTTTATACTGTAATAGATAAGATTGCCATCGCCACTTACCTTACATTTTTAATAAAAACAATGTTTTCATAAATCGAATATTTGGATAAATGGAATATTCGATGTATTTGAGTGATCACCGATTTTTTTCACCGATGAGCTCAACTCGACTCGTGGTGCCCATACCACAAAATTGATTGAATTTTATAAAAGAAAAGGAATAGCAGAAATGGACAATTCAGTCCTGCCTAGTTAATAATAGCGGTAAGGGCTCACTTTTACACTGTAATGTGTAAGTTCACTGCCACCATACTTTGCATTTTTACTGACAAACAGTCAATAATTCAAACGATACATCGAAATTTTGAGCCAATAATATTCAGTGCTCGCTGCATTTGCAAAGCGACTGACAGATGTTTGATATCTGTTTTTTACCAACGTAAATCCCTAATTATCAGTGAGGGCTAACCAGGAGATCAGAGGGGGATGACGACCTTGGGAGATATTGCTCATCCCAAAATTCCGTCTGATAAGGAAGTTTTGATGACCTTGACTAAGGCTTTATGGAAATCCGGATGTTAATATCCCGACCGCGCCCGTCCTTAATCCAGGCTAAGAAGATTATGAAAGGATTATTGAGGAATGCCCAATGGAGAGAATAGGATCGTTTTATTGGCTGGTATAACCCCTGTTTCTGAGATTACTTTTCATGAGACAGTTCTGATAAATTTTACACTTGTCACTTGGCATTGAAAAGTTACGCAGTGTTTCTTGAAGGCTCGTGTATTTTTAGATTTTTCATTTAGTCAGTTATTTTTATTGGGTGCTCCAGTGTGTTTGCATTGTGTCAACTGAACATTGTGCGATCACGACAGTGTTTTGAGAATGAATCCCAGTGTGCGTATATTCAAAAAGGCTTTGGCTTCTAATGGAGAAGAGCCAACTAATTCTGCATCGCGAATGAACCATGGCCACGATCTGGTAACAGATTATGTTGGTTTCGCCACGGCAAACGAAACAGCAGTTGCACCGAAAGAGACTGTATTTCAGAAGCCTGTGGGTTTTATTGACACGCACTGTCATATTGACTTCCTGTTCAACAAACTGAACTTTCAGAAACCTTTCATCAAATTTCGAAAGATAAACTCTGAAACATTTCCTTCTCAGTACGAAGGATGCATAACTGTGTTTTGTAAACCTGAAAGTTTTGCACAGCAGTCCATGTGGGACTCCGTGCTCCGAGAAAGAGCTGTTTGGGCAGCATTTGGTTCCCATCCCCACATGGCATATAACTACAATGAAGAAACGGAATATGCATTAGTGAAAGCCTTGGAACACCCAAAAGTGGTGGCATTGGGTGAAATCGGCCTTGATTACTCGAAGAAAAATTTTTGCAGTGTGGGCAAGCAAAAAATGGCTTTCAGGCGTCAGATCCGCTTAGCACTTGAAAGGCAACTGCTTTAGTAATTCACTGCAGGGAAGCGCACGATGACTGCATAGAAATCATGAAGAAATTTGTTCCGAGGGACCATAAAATTCACCTCCACTGCTTCACAAAAAAGTGGAATTGTGCTAATCAGTGGCTACAAGAATTTTCCAATTTGTGCATTGGAATCACTAATGTAGTGTCATACCCGTCGGCCAGAGATATCCGAGAAACCGTGAGGCGGTTACCGCTGCATAAAATTCTGTTAGAGACTGATGCTCCTTATTTTGTGCCTAAAATTATGAAGGAACGTTTTACCCATTCTCACCCAGGAATGACAATACACGTTGCCGAGGAACTCTCAAAGCTCAAGAACATTCCATTAAGGGAAGTTTTGTCAACCTGTAGAGAAAATACAAAAATGTTGTACGGTGTATAGAGGATTGCGTGCTTTACCTACAAACTGGTGTTTACCTAATCAAAGCAATTCTTTATAATTCTGGAAAGCTGTTTTATTTTGTAGTGCTTCGAATTGCATTCTTTTCGGGTGTAATCTTTCTGTATACATCTACGTTGACGGTGCGCTCATGGGTTCAAGTGATGTTCGCTTAATGGTAAGTTGTAATTTTTTTCAAAGTTTGAAATTGCAATATCTCTCTTAAAGTGTAAAACTTTGTAAACTTTGGGGTTGAAACATACACTTGTATATATGTATTGATATAAGCTTCAGGTAAAATTTGTTGTGTTTCTTAAAGTTCAAAATTGCTCGGTTCTCCGTAAAGTGCTAAATGTGTGCATATCTTAAAGTTGACTCATGTATTCGTATACACACTGATATCGGCTTCTTGCATTGTTTAGCCTAGAGTTAAAATTTTTATATCATTCTTGTGGTGTCAAATTTGTAAGTATTTCTACGTTGACGAAGGTTCTAATATTTTCCTCAAGATAAGTTTTTCCGTTTCCTCGAAACATAAAATCTTAAATATCCTGAGTGAGATTTATGCATCTTTTAAATTTGCATCTGTCATGTGAAAATTCAAACTGCAGTGAATTACTTAAAATGTGAATTTATATTTGTTATTGCTCTTATTAATATTGTTTTTGGCGTATTTTTCGCTTAAAGGCTGTATGTTATATACATTTATATATATATATATAACTAAAGTTAAAAGTTGGAATGTTTTTCGCGAGATTTGTACATATATTTAAGACACTGTGCTTACATCTGCTTCATTTTACATTGCTCTTTTTTCTCGAAGTTAAAAAATTTCAGTTTCTTTTTTTTTCGTAGCGTGAAGTTTGTATATATGTTCGAATTGATGATGTTACTCATACATACTGATATCTTTTTACGGTTAAGAGGTTTTACTCCCACCAAGGTTAAGAATGTATATCGTACTATAACGGCTTTTTTAAAGCATGAATGATCATGGATCTTTATTATTTTTTTTATTTCACTTCAAGTTCAAAGTTTCATGTATTTAGTGAAATGCGTTTACATATACCTCAGATTTAGTGTATACTTTTACCCGCCTCCTGTTAAAATCTTGTATTTTCCCAAACTTTAGAATTTCAGTTTTTCTTAAAGTGTGGAGTCCTCATACATTTTTAGTTGACTCATTCAGCCATACATACTAATATCTTCTCGCTGTTAAATTCTGTTATTTCTCTAAAAGGTGAAAATTTCAATACCCTACTGCAATAGAGAGAGAGAGAGAATGACTGATTCTTGATTTTTCATTTTTCTTGACTTACGCCACATTTTTGGTTTACCGACTATTCAAGTTTAAAATTGCTTGTGTTTTGTAAAATTCATTAATATATAGTTTAAAAATTTCAGCTTTTTTCAACTGTGTAGTTCGTATATGTGTTTACGTTGACGAATTCATTGATACATAGTAATATCTTTTTACTATTCAATTGGTTTATTTTTTAAAAAATTAAAATTTTACTGCAGTGGTTTCTTGAAGCATGAATTTTCCTTGTTTCTATTCTCTTTAATGCAGCATTTTCCATTTGTCTCACACATCTTTTTCTTGACGAATAAAGTTTAAAGTCGCATGTGTTTTATGAAATGGTATATGTGTATTTAAGATTTGTAGTGTACTTTCTTCCGCTTTTTGTTTGACAAAAAAAATAAAAAAATAAAAAAATAAAACACATTTTGGGGGATGGAGAGTCAACCTCCACGTGGTATCCCCTGGGTAACGCTAATAGACTCTGTCGATTTTATCAAGTAGAAATCAAAGCTCATATATTCCAATAACAAAATCTTCAGCCTTCGAAAAATTTCTTTTCATCCAGCACTTGCCAAAACCTTTCAGCACCTCCCAGTATGGAATTCCTGGGATCTGCCCAATACCCAGCCATGCAAAGTAAAAGTCGTGAGCCCAAAAGGACCGTCTCAAGCAAGATCAAGGCAAAAAACCTACAATTTTATCATAATGTCAAACATATTTAAATCGTCCTCAAAGGCAAAGAAATCAAGCCTGAATTTATAAGGTCACAGGATATATTCCAAAAGCAATCGTTACATAAAAGAAGGTAACGTATACAGTAAGAGCACATTTAAGGAGACAAGGTGCCCGGGGGCTGGACAGTATTTTGGGACCCCATTATAAGTGGAACCTCTGGGATTTCCCTAAGGGTGAATGAATAAGAAACCCAGGAGAACAAGTCCCCAAAATATGATGAAGAACCAATAAAAATATCTCCACAGTATTGAAGTTTGTATTAAGTGTTTCATGGACGAATCAGTGTTAGCAAAGAAAATGTAAAAATGCATGGTTGAAAAATGGATGCAAGTTCAGTTCTGCTTTAATATCAACAATCACAGGTTTCAGCTTGTAGAAATTTTATCGACGTAGCGGGCAAAATAATATGATCCAAATGTCATGATTCAAACGAATTCTTTAATTATGAAAATGTCCCCCAATTTCAGATGTGTACACAAAAAAAACTGCTGTTATGCTTTCGAAAGATTTGAGAATGGTCTCCGGGAGTGTATATGTTTTTAGCGGACTCCTTCTAAAGAAGTGGAAAGAAATATAATTTTTTTTCACAATGACGTTTCTTATAGTTTTTGCTGTGCTATCTGCAAAAAGAAAAACAATTCTAGGACTCCGTCAATTCTTTAAGCATCCTTCATAATTCTGGGACTCTTGAAACTGTGAGTCCCGGGGCTGCAGCTCCCTAGGCGCCTATTAAATGCACTCTGTATACAGTATATATAAAAAAATGAGTTGTCTGTTATCTAGAAGACTTCCAACAAAAAAGACGAGTCCAGTTAAATGCTCGTTCTCCTAAATTTTGTTAAAGCATTTAAACTACATGTTTAGCTGTAGTTCAAACTTCTGATAGTTGTAGATACAAGTGCTTAAGGGCCGGTACAAGAAATCTTGGCGCCCTAGGCGAGCCATCGGTATTTCGCCCAACCCAAAATATTTATTTTTGTCACGGCGCCCTAGGCGAGCCATCGGCCTTTCGGCCAACCCAAAATATTTATTTTAGTCACTCTTGATGCTAAACATATTGCATTTATCCAACAATATCACGATACCGAAGCAGGAAAACCTAAGTACACTGCTGGCCACCCAAAATGCAACACCAAAAAGGACACGGGATTGCAAAGCCAGATTTACTAGACACATAATAACAGATACAAAGATAAAACGATTGAGCTTACAGGTCCGTGCGACTTGCGGAACACGTACACATCAACAGTTCGTGATGCCCCCATGGCCGGCAATAACTGGCACTACACGCCGCGGCATCGAACGAATGAGGCTTTGGATGTGGGCTTGGGGTATGTCGGTTCAGGCTGCTTCCCCACTTTTCCACAGTTCATCAGGCGTAGTCACGGGTGGTGCTTGCCGGGCCACTCGGTAGCCGATCAGCGACCAGAAGTGTTCGATGTGCGACATATCGGGAGAACAGGCGGGCCACGTCAGCAGTGACACCTGGTGGGCCGTGAAGAATTGTTGCACGATGCGTGCCACGCGCGGGCGCGCATTGTCCTATTGAAACGTGACCGCTGGCAGGTCCTACAGGTAAAGGAAGGACATCAGGGTCTAAAACGTCAGAGATGTAGGGGTGGCTTTTAAGTGTATCGGCGATGCGTACCAGAGGGGTGCGGGTGTCATATCCAATTACGCCCCGAACCATAACGCCAGGCGACGGACAGGTATTGCGATGTATAATGCAGACGTCTTACAGTCTTTCACCGCGGTGCTGCCACACGCGGATTCGACCATCGTGGTGCTGCAGGCAGAAGCGGGATTCGTCAGAGAAGACAATGTCGTGCCATTCCGTAGTCTAGGTGCAGCGTTCAACGGCCCACTGCCTCCGCACTCACCGGTGGTAAATCGTCAGTGGCAATCAGATCTATGGGCGCCATGCGACAAGTCCCCGCTCCTGGAGACGACGTCGAACGGTACGTGCTGACACCGGTTGTTGCGCAACACACCCTAATTTCTGCGCTAACGTTCGTGATGTGGCGGTGGGAGCCGTCAATGCCCGCCGCACAATATGGCGGTACTCTCTTTCGGTGTGCCGCGGCTATGGAAATCGCTCACGTCGATACGTCTGTCCCTCCTGCACCCACCGAATCCATACTCGCATCATTGTGGCTGGATGTCGTCTCACACGGGCGCCGATGTCTCGGTACTATAAACCGCTGTCGCGATGAGGCATTTTTCGTCCTCTGTCGAACTCCGAAACGTGCTGGAATGACTGACGTATTCTGCGACGATTCCTCAGGAAGCTTCCCACGCACAGGTCCGGCAGCACAACACACTTTCACTACTTACATCCCTCCTTCTGATAGTGCTTCGCAGTGGCGTGTCGGGTGCGTAAGATTTGCATGTGCCCTGCAATGCTAATCGCTTGCATGTCCTCTTGCGGGCTACGCATGTTGCGAATTTCAGGCCAATCGGATGCTTCCTTCTTATGGAAAACACAACTTCTTACTTGCCTGGTGAATATAAATTTATATTTTGATTTTTTTTTTTAAGTTTAATGACCATCGTTAAGGACACAGTGGATATGGAGATTCGAAAGAGAAGAAGAACTTCGCAACCTGCATGGTATACTTAAAACCCTCTATGTTATTCTATCCAACCATTGGTCTTTGTGTAACATTTGTTTTTCAATTGAACAGGAATCAGGACGTACCGCAAAGGGCACCCGTTATCAGACGGTCGGTAAGCAAATTTGTTTCTTCAAATAGCTGAAGCTATAGCCAAAACAGTTCCATCTCCTGGATCAGTGTAGCAGAGATAAAAAAAGCATTAACAGTAAGGATATGCAAAAAGCATTGATGTCTTTCACTAACACTGGATGTCTTACTCACCGAGGTCTCGGTGAAAAATCGATGTTATACTGTATAATATATATTTTCTAAAATCCTCTTCTCATCAACGTGTTTCTTAATTCATTTCTTTCTGAGGAACAAATACAGGTTGAAGTGCCCTTTTCGTAACAAGTTTACGTTGAAGTGTTTTTTTAGTAAAACGTTTTGGTTGAACTTTCTTTTCTGTAACAAGTTTAGGTTGAAGTGATTTTATTTTTCGTATTTCCTTTACAGATGCATATTTTCAAAGCATCGGACATTCCAATTACAAAAGAAAAAGTTAAACATCGGTGTTTGATAGCCATCGTCTTCTGTAACCTCTGTTATTTTCACATTTCTGAGAAAACAAATTAGGTAGACGTGAATCTTTTTTTTTGTTCTTTTATTTACCTTCTCGGTGCAAATTTTGAACATTTCGGAAGTTCAGCGAGAAAAAAAATTCATACATTATCGTCTTTTGTATCAATATTGTCCTATTCGATAAATTTAGCGTATAATTGAACATCTCATGAAGCCACGAATTTTAAATCCTCTTTGTATGTTCAAAAACATAAATCCGTATGGTAGTTTTCTGATGTCGATATCTAACTTTAAAAAAAGAACCGTACTTACCACGTTTTAATGTTATTTAAAATTTAAAGTGTATACTGTGTTCATATGAGATGGCTTGGCGACCACAGCATTCGGCCATTTTGATTTCGCTGCGTGCTCATGGCGCTGAATTTCACCTAATGGGTTGGATCCGAAAAAAAAAATACTTAAGCGAAGATAGGCAGTTTAGTCTTGCCCGCCGAAAAACGGCAGTGGCACTTATCTCAGTTTATACTGTAATAGGTAAGATTGCCATCGCCACTTACCTTACATTTTTAATAAAAACAATGTTTTCATAAATCGAATATTTCGATAAATGGAATATTCGATGAATTTGAGTGATCACCGATTTTTTCACCGATGAGCTCAACTCGACTCGTGGTGCCCATACCACAAAATTGATTGAATTTTATAAAAGAAAAGGAATAGCAGAAATGGACAATTCAGTCCTGCCTAGTTCATAATATGGGTAAGGGCTCACTTTACACTGTAATGTGTAAGTTCACTGCCACCATACTTTGCATTTTTACTGACAAACAGTCAATAATTTAAACGATACATCGAAATTTTGAGCCAATAATTTTCAGTGCTCGCTGCATTTGCAAAGCGACTGACAGATGTTTGATATCTGTTTTTCACCGACGTGAATCCCTAATTATCAGTGAGGGCTAAACAGGAGATCAGAGGGGGATGACGACCTTGGAAGATATTGCACATCCCAAAATTCCGTCTGATAAGGAAGTTTTGATGACCTTGACTAAGGCTTTATGGAAATCCGGATGTTAATATCCCGACCGCGCCCGTCCTTAATCCAGGCTTAGAAGATTATGAAAGGATTATTGAGGAATGCCCAATGGAGAGAATAGGATCGTTTTATTGGCTGGTATAACCCCTGTTTCTGAGATTACTTTTCATGAGACAGTTCTGATAAATTTTACACTTGTCACTTGGCATTGAAAAGTTACGCAGTGTTTCTTGAAGGCTCGTGTATTTGGAGATTTTTTCATTTAGTCAGTTATTTTTATTGAAGTGCTCCAGTGTGTTTGCATTGTGTCAACTGAACATTGTGCGATCACGACAGTGTTTTGAGAATGAATCCCAGTGTGCGTATATTCAAAAAGGCTTTGGCTTCTGTTGGAGAAGAGCCAACTAATTCTGCATCGCGAATGAACCATGGCCACGATCTGGTAACAGATTATGTTGGTTTCGCCACGGCAAACGAAACAGCAGTTGCACCGAAAGAGATTGTATTTCAGTGGTGTTCAGGGACGATTCGCGGTTTTCTCTAACCACGGATGATCGCCGCGTGAGCGTCTTCAGGTGACATGGATAACTGGAATATTCTTCCGCCATCCAGATTTATATTATCGTTAACAGTATAAAAGTATGCAACTTTCACTGAGGTAATGTTACAAGAAATCCTTTGGAAGAAAACACTGTGAAATCAGTTTACATCATAACCTAAAATTTACGTTAATATTTATGTTTGCAGTTTTTACTGAATTCACATCATATTTTGAGATAACAGTGCTGAAATTCGGGAATATTGAATTTTTAATTACGGGAATATTCGTCTCTTCTTTACATAAACTCACACGCTCATATCATATCTGAGTGGATAGCATAATTTATTTGTTATTTGTAATTAGTCAGTAGCTTAAACACACTTACTTTCCTAATCACTAAGAAATTATATTGTAACAAACTTACCGACTTACATTTTCGTCTGTGACATCGCTCAAAATATAGCCCAAACAACTCTCATCTATCACATTCATCGGATTTTTACTGCGTGTACGCAATGAAAACTATCTGTAGGATTCATTACAACAGATCGTTTAATTATTTTAGATACGATGTACTTAGCCTCCAAAATTCAGTTCGATACCGCAGAAATAAAGCAGCAATAAAAGTGCAACATCTACTAAAAATATGCTATCGCGATTTAGAAAGGGCTGTTTTAAAATTATATTATGTGTGATAAAAACATGCAGAAATTCTGCTAACAAAAAAATGTTTTCTACTTACTTGAAAGTTCCAGTTAGCACGTGCTCTGTGAACGAACAATGGTTGACCTACAGACTGTTGAACAAGAGTCGTCCACATGTTGCTTCAGGCAAAACCTCCCTCCGTGCTTATGATTCACAGAAAGACTGGTTAGAGCTTAGATGCGCTTGACTGTAATTGGATTACCCAAACCTTCTCCTCAGTAGCTCATCAGTTGGGAAATCGTTGGCATTACGTGAACATTCAACGATAACGTTTTTCCTAACAGATTGGGAATAGAATACGGGGGCACAGCGTCGCCCCAACGTTAATTTGCAAGGATGTGCTGCCTGGGTTATCATGTAGAGTACAATTCAGAAATAATAAATAGTTTATTGTCGTACCCCATGGCTTTTTTTAGCATCCGAAGAGAACGAAAGCTAACTGGGAGGGCCAAGGTGTTCCTTAAGGATGACCAAAATTCCAAAAGAATAATGCAGAGTTAAGTATCCTTGTGCCTAAGTGTAAATTACAAGCAAGACACGGCTTCCAACTAAAACGTTAGTCTCACGCATAAATCAAAGAAATCACTACAGCTTTGCCCTTCAGGTAAAATCGTTTCTGAGATCACTTAGTAGTATGTTTCGCGACACAAACGAGCGGTCGGGGAAAAATCCAAACAGGCAAAGCTTTATATCTGTCTGATTGCTTCTGAATAAAAAGAAAGATAAAAAAAATAATTATCTGATTTATTATCTGGGACACTGATATACTTTTTGATATAAAAAACATTTGAGATTGTAATTGCAGGAATTAATAACCTTAGCGTGCAAAATTATATTTTGGGAATAGCGATTCTTCTTTTGTGAGGTGAGATACCAGTCCTGAAAATCTTTCGAAAACACAAATTCTAGTACCAATTAAGGTCTCAGAAAATTTAGAAACTTCCACAAAAAACAAAAATTAACAATGCAAAATTTATCTAAAATAAATCTTTCAAAATAAATACTGCAACCTGCAAAAAGTGTTATGAATTATAAAATTATTTAAATCTGCCAAGCAAAATTGAGTTAGTATTGTAGATTTTTTAATTACGGATCATTTCATGTGTCTAATTAATGGGAAATCGTAACTGCTTTCTAAACGTCGTGATTAAAATAAGGGAAATTTAGTGATCACGAACAATTCATCAATTGGTTACCATATTCAGTATATTTTTGTTTTAACAAGAGGTTTTTAAGTTTCTAATTCAGCTTTCAGCTTCGCAAACGTATCCACTGTCCCAGAAAAGCGACTGTATGATGAGGTACCGACATGTGCTGTATTTCCCAAGTATGAAACGGGCTACCATTTTCAAGGGCCACATATTAAGTAATCTTTGCTGCGCTAAACGGAGAATCCGATTTGGAAATAGCGCTGTGTAATATAAATTTGCAGACCAAAATTAAAGTTGTACTAAAATTTTAATCTAGTAAAGAAAATGCACAACTGGAATTTATTATGATTTTAAGTAATAACTTTTGTGTGTAATAAACTGAAAAAATTTATTCTTTTATCTAGACGTCCTTATTAAGTGTTGAATATAAGTTGGATAAAATATCACGAACAAAGTATGTCTGACAAAATATCGGCTCATAAAAACTTTCATCCCACAATTAATGAACTTTTTTTTCAAAATTGGAAATGTTTTAAAGAAAGGAAATTTCTAATATTTAACCCCAACTCATGGAGCACATTAAATATATGCAAACGTTTACTCTGAGCAAATGCACCTATCTTAAAAAGTGTCTGATTCGACAACAGCATCTAAATTGCTGGTATCATATGGTATCATATTAAATTATCGAATAGCCAACTGAAATTAAATCTGTCACTGACGACACTAGAATTCGCAATAACCGTTTCTTACCTTCATTTGATGCCGTGACCTGAAACACAACGTTTATTATTTTCTTCTAGAGTTCTTTTTAAAATCGCATTTACACAGACATTGAAGTATACTTTGAAATATCTTTGCTTCTGCGTTTCTGTTTTCATATGCAAGTTTACTTTCTAGTTGATTACTAAATTTACTCCTGACTAAAAATGCGTCACTTCCCTAAAGAGCATTTCCTATTTAGAAATGCTGACAGTGAGTCAAACACCACAAAATCAGACCACTGAATGTAGAAGGTGTGCATATTGCACATGCTATCGAAAAATTAATTATATTACGTGCAGATTGAAAAGATGGGATATTTTCGAATAGTAGATTAATATTGGGATTGTGAAAGATTAAAAACAAACCAATTAAGATGTTACCGATTATTGCTGCATTTGGATCAGATTATGTGTGAATGCCAGTATTTAACATGGATTCAGTGAATTTGACTTTCTCAAGAGCGAAGGAATCAATTAGTGGGGGAAACATAAGTATTTCCTCTCATTCATATTCTTATGTCAAAGAGAAATGTATGAGTAACGAAGCCGCTGAGAAACTTTGGACAATATGTTAGCTATTCAAGTAAATTTAAAACTACAGCTGAAAGAGAATAAAACCTTCATGGCAAATGTTATTTGTTGCAGGATATGGTTTTTAGGAAACACCAAAAAACGGTATCTGTTGTAGTGCAGGTACAGACCTAAAGACGAGTTCCCAGATAATGAATCAGAAATATCACGGCCTAAGTGATCTGAATGCTCTTGGATTTCGAAGCATGTGTAAAGGGTATAAATATGAAATTGAGAAATGGCGAAAGGGGCTTTGGGGACGATTGACATGCTAAGAGATATCAAATGAAGTAGTTGAGTCTGGGATTTTTTGATAGACGATTCAATGCATCAAGGTAGTTACCGGAGATGACATAATGTAGTAATCGTAAGGCAGAAATGGCTGTTCTTCAAAAATAAATATTTTCCTTTTCCTTAAGGACACAAAGTAAATGTCATTTCACCGGTTATTTCGAAAATGATTACAAGCTAAACTTTAGATTAAAGTGAAATTGGGTTTTTCTGGTGACAATAATTGGTGTCCGGGACCTTATTCTTCATCTCGAAATTGCTCTTAAGATGTTTGTGGCTCGCAATAGTTTCCTGCTATTCTGTCAGTTGGCTCACGTAACAATACACTACAATGACTACCTAAGAAAATTTCATTGTGAAAACTGCAAAAGGAACAGTACGCATTTCAAAAAGTTAAAATTGTGATTTCTCCAAAACATTATTGTTCAACAGATGTAAAAAAAAATGCATATTGGAGTTTTAACATGTGAATGGTACCACGTACGCCTGAATAGTTTAGTTGGACACTCGGAGGTCCGTGAACCACCAAATGGGAATCACTGTATTATTGTTAAATTCAACGTTGTAGTTCACATTAGAAAACGTTGTGAAATAACCGCATATAAGAAAACTACTGTTCAGAGTTAGAGACATCAGATGCAATGTAATTTTCGCCCAATTTGATGTGGAAGGATAATAAGTACTCTAAGCGCTTACTATTGCGGTACATCCTCGATAAAGTTGTTCTCAGGAACTCAAGGGTTCTTCCCACTTGGGCGATATAATGATCCGTCCTCCACTGGAAATGCGCCTCGAACAGTCGTTCAGATTACCACATTTACTCATGCTCATCGATTTCGTTTCCCAGTCGAGAAGCGTTGTGGTTATTCCTATTTATCGTCTCCATTTGGTTTGGTTTTGTTGCACTAAGCTCGAGAGATGCCAGTATTAATTATCCTTCACCCGAATCTAATTATATGTTAAGTGTATAAGCAATATATGAAATTACATGGCTGAGACCAAATGATGGCACAACCAAGCATCAGCATATCCGTAAATTAAGCCTTGCTTTTTAAGATATAAGTACTGCATGAAATCCACTAGAGAGTGCATTCTTCTGATGATCTCAGATGTCCCCGTATCCCACTCTCCTGGACGCGATGGAGAAAGTTTTAACTCTGAAGAAATACACACTACTTTGCACAAAACTTTTAGCACGGCATTTAAACCACTTTCTTACCGCATAGGAGACTTTCTCACGCTTTCATGCAAAGCTGTGGCTTCTTACGCTGAGACCGTGATGAAGGCCGGTAGGCACAGACATCGAGAGACTTGGGAGTCTGCAAATACTGACACATTGCACATCGCACTCATTCTGAAACAGTCCGTCAAGAAAAGAGGTTTCCACGGAACACCTGAAAATACACAAGCTCCAAAGTGTGTCAGAAAAACCTAAATAAGGCAAAAAGGTTTAGCCCCTTTCCTAAACAATAGGAAAAAAGATAAAAAAAAATAATCTCATGCACACTATCCTAAAATAACGTAAATCCATCAAATGTCGTCTGGAAAAACTGCAATTTGGACATCAAATCAATTAAAATAAAACTAGAGTTTACAGCATAATAATTAGCTCGTTCCTCACACTCTATAAAGTTTATCATTCTTCCATAATATCCGAACAGCTACATGTTTAAATTACACCACTATTGCCAGTAAGTTTTGCCGGAAATCAATACTCTGCAGCTAAAAAAATCAGTAGATCTGGTTTTCTGCTTGACATGTACACCACCTGACAAATTTTATTTAGCATTGTATCTACTCTGAGTGGGGTGTGAACAAGGTATTACTAATAATGAGCTTCACAAGACACTGCACACAATTAAAACTAATATATTTTGGAATGATTATATTTTCTCCCTATCGTAGTTGTATGGATTTAATTTATTTCCTTCAAAAAAGAAGAAAAATATGATCTTACATTTGTTACTGAACAATGCTGAGATGTTCTCAAAATAGTTTAAACATGTGCCATATTTAGAAACCTACCATTAATGCAAATCTCAAACTGCAGAAACTTTGATAATGCTTAGGGTTTCAGTAAAATACAGGACAGGATCCTTGACAATCGACTAGTTAGTAATTTTTATTGAAATGGTTTCATTATGGCAGGTATGTCATTCATCATCATCATCATTGTCAACCATTATCAATCCACTGCTGGACGAAGGTCTCCCCAAGTTTCCTCCACAACGGTCTGTCTTGTGCCAGTCTCCTCCATGTCACTCCCGCATATTTACGAATTTCATCCACCCATCTCCCATGTGGTCTTCTTCTGGGTCTTTTCCTGTCCCTTGGAATCCAATCTAAAATTTCGGCTGTCCATCTATGGTCTGTCCTTCTGGCAGTATGTCCAGCCCATTGCCATTTCAGGGATTTAACTCTGATCATGATGTCTTCCACTCTCGTCATTTTTCGGATCCACGAGTTCCTCTTCTTATCTCTCCTGGTTATACCAAGCATGCACCTCTCCATGCTTCTTTGAGTTGTCTGCAGCTTTTGTATGTCTCTTTTAGTTAAGGTCCACGTCTCTGCACCATACGTAAGCACTGGAAGGATGCATTGATCAAACACTTTTCTTTTAAGACATAATGGCATATTGCTCTTAAAAATTATGCTGTTTCTTCCAAAAGCTCTCCAGGCAAGTTTTGTACGCCGATTAATTTCTTCATCAATGTGACCCTCACTTGATATCTGCTGTCCAAGATAAACATACGTATCTGTTATCTCCAGTTTTTCTCCATCAATCGATAAATCTTCATTTCTTGTAAAAGCATTGAACATCACTTTTGTCTTCTGAAAGTTCATTTTTAATCCCACTTCTTTACTCTTGTCAGCAAGTTCCTGGATCATACTCTGCAGCTCTGATGGGGTAGTTGCAAAAATGACTACGTCATCAGCAAAACGAAGGTGGGTTAGATAATCTCCATTAATCTTTATCCCTTTGTTTTCCCAGTTCAGTGATTGAAAGACATTTTCCAATGTGGCATTAAAGAGCTTCGGAGATATGGTGTCACCTTGTCTCACTCCCTTTCCAATTTTTATGTGTGTTGTATTTTCAAACAGCCGAATCTTTGCACTTGCATTTTCATAGATGTTATTAATAATATTAATGTATGCATCTTCAATACCGCAGGATTTCAGAGCCGTGGTAACTGCTGATGGTTTCACCGAATCAAAGGCTTTTTCATAATCGATAAAAGCCATGCACAATGGAAGTTCATATTCCCTCGCTCTTTCAATCAGTTCTCTCAGTACGTGGATATGATCTATTGTGCTGTAGCCACTCCTGAATCCAGCTTGTTCTCTCGGTTGAGCCATGTCCAGTGTTACCTTCAAGCGGTGTGAAAGACCTTTAGTGAAGATTTTATAAACCACTGATAGGAGGCTGATAGGTCTGTAGTTCCTGAGATCCTCAATGTCACCTTTTTTATGTAGCAAGATCATTGTAGCATTGTTCCAATCCTCAGGAATCTTCCCTTCATTAAGGCATCGAGTGAAAATTTGGGCGAGTACTGTTTCAATTTCTCCACTTGCTTCTTGTATGATGTCTATAGTAATTCCATCTTCTCCTGGAGCTTTCCCTCGCTTCATGTTCTTGATTGCATGAGCAACTTCTGCTGGGAGGACTGGAAGAACTCTGGTACCTTTCATGATGTCTGGAGTACATGTATCATCCCTTTCATATAATTTGGAGTAGAAATCATTCACTCTTGTCAAAATTTCGCCTCTATTTCTTGTTATAGAACCATCTTCTTTTCTCAGAGCCATAATCTGTTTTCTTCCCTTACTGAGATGTCCCTTTGCTATCTTAAGGCTTTGGTTGTTTTCAATTGCTTTCCTCACTAGCTCACAGTTGAATTTCCTTACGTCTTCAGTGATACTTTTTCGTGTTGTCTTGCATAGCTCTATATATTCCACTTTGGAAGTCGCATCTACTTTAGTTGTCCTCATCTCTCTTCTTTTTTGCATCAACATTTTGGTTTTTCCTGATAATTTGTTCACATGCAACTTGTTCTTAGACCCAGCTAATTTTGTTGCTGTTTCCATTAGAGCTTTGGTTACTTTTCTGTTAACTTCCGAAATATCCACTTCTTCCGATGTTAGGCCTTCTAAAGCAGAGAATCTGTTCTTCAGTTCCAACTTGAAAGTATTATGGTGTTTTTTAAGGTTGGTTATGTCAATACATTTTGTTTGTCTTATGAGCTTGCCACGTTCCAGTTTAGTGTTGAGGTGCATCTTACATCTCACCAATCTATGGTCACTACCTGTGTTGAACTTGTTCAGCACACTGCAGTCTTCGATGACGAATTTTTTGTTACACATAATAAAATCAATTTCACTTGTCGTCCCAATTGGATGTCTCCATGTCCATTTCCTGTGTGGCTTTTTCTTGAAAAAGGAGTTCAAGATGAAAAATCCTTCTGCCTCTGCAAACTCAACGAGAGTATTTCCACGCTGGTTTCTGTTGCCGTGACCGAATTTACCTACTGAAGTTTCATTCTGTTGCCGTTGCCCTATTTTTGCATTGAAATCTCCCATAATTATCTTCAAGTGCTGCTTACCTTTATTATTTAGATGACGAATTTCCTCATAAAATTCTTCAATTTCTTCTTCAGGATGACTTGTGGTGGGTGCATAAGTTTGAATAATCTGAGCCTGGTATCTTCTCGATAGTTGGATAACGAGTCGTGCAGCTCTGTCAGAGGAACTTTCAACTTCTACCACTTTATCCTTCAGTTTCTTGTTTATTATAAATCCAACACCACTAGTTCTGCCAGTATCTGTCCCACGATAATAGAAGAGATGTCCACTTTTCAGTTCAGGTATGTATTTGGAAATAAATTAACTTAGGTAAGAAAATTTTCAGGAACAGTTAGCCTGTTCTCCTCGGAAAGTGCTGGTTTGAATATTTTTACCTGGATCAGTAGAAGAGAGTAAGTAGTGAATACAGAAAGGACGCTAATTTTTCGAGATAGCATGTCCTTTATTGGTGGTAGAGAAACTACAGACGTGACTGGCGCAAACTTACAGCTTTCCCTATCTTACTTCCATCTGTATTTCCGATAGAAAACTCTAGCCCAAATTTCCTAGAATCTTATGCTTAAAGTCTCTTCAATACCTGAAGTAAGATACTCCCTTCCTAAAATCCTCTCCAACAGTATTCATTCATCATTCATTTTTAATCAATTTAAAAAAAAATAGGACTTCATTGAACTAACGGAACTAACTCTGGAATGCTCTAGACCTCTCTGAAATATTCGACAAAAGTAAGAGAAATAAAGAACTTGAAAAAATTAAATACATTATGATAAAGGTGCGTGGAAAATATTGTTTTAGAGTTTATAAGAAAAATCAGCTCTCAAATAATTGCAGCACAAGCCCAACACTAAAGCGTAACATATGAAAATTCGGGAAGCTGCTTTAAAACCAAGAAAAATCTGTAGATTCCAGTGATATACAAAACATTATCAGCAAAGGAGTAGACAGGAATCAAAATCAGTAAAATGGCAACACTGGTTCCTGATATTTCTACACAATCTATAATTCATTCGTTCAAATTCTTTCTTTGAGATAAGATGTATTCCGTTATGTAAAGATGTAAATATCCTTTTGATGGTTATTAGTAAAGGGATTAAGAAAGATATAAATCTATATTCCAGAACGGTATATATATATATATATATATATATATATATATATATATATATATATATATATATATATATATGGGATGTAAGGTCAGGTGATGCGTAACATCACAGCCTCTCCTTGACAAATGTCAACCCCGCCTTCTCGTGGTACATCCTGTTCCCACTAAAGGGGCTCTGACGACCGCCAATAGCGGTATAACTATACCATCGGGATTAGAGGAAATGCTATCCCACACTCACCAACCCGCTTGGCCAGCGTGGTGAGTTATGGCCAAACCCCTCCAAAATGAATCCACATCTTAAATCTTGGCCCTCAGTCTCCGGCAGCTGGAATGTACCTGGCCAAGGCAGCGGCCAGTGCGACATGAAGGCAGAGGGTGCTAAGAATCCCCGGAGGACCGGACTAGGCTGCCATCTGATGCTGACCTTGGCTACGTACAACGGACGCTCCCTATCTTCTGATTCAAGGCTTCTTGAATTGGAAGAGGAACTACAAAGGATCAAGTGGGACATCGTCGGGCTAAGTGAGGTAAGGAGAAAAGGAGAAGATCTCATTGAACTGAAAAAGTGGACATCTCTTCTACTATCGTGGGACAGATACTGGCAGAACTAGTGGTGTTGGATTTATAATAAACAAGAAACTGAAGGATAAAGTTGTAGAAGTTGAAAGTTCCTCTGACAGAGCTGCACGACTCGTTATCCAACTCTCGAGAAGATACCAGGCTCAGATTATTCAAACTTATGCACCCACCAGAAGTCATGCTGAAGAAGAAATTGAAGAATTTTATGAGGAAATTCGTGATCTAAATAATAAAGGTAAGCAGCACTTGAAGATAATTATGGGAGATTTCAATGCAAAAATAGGGCAACGGCAACAGGATGAAAAATCATTAGGTAAATTCGGTCACGGCAACAGAAACCAGCGTGGAAATACTATCGTTGAGTTTGCAGAGGCAGAAGGGTTTTTCATCTTGAACTCCTTTTTCAAGAAAAAGCCACACAGGAAATGGACATGGAGACATCCAAATGGGACGACAAGTGAAATTGATTTTATTATGTGTAACAAAAAATTCGTCATAGAAGACTGCAGTGTGCTAAACAAGTTCAACACAATTAGTGACCATAGATTGGTGAGATGTAAGATGCACCTCAACACTAAACTCGAACGTAGCAAGCTCATAAGACAAACAAAAGGTATTGACATAACCAACCTTAAAAAACACCATAATACCTTCAAATTGGAACTGAAGAACAGATTCTCTGCTTTAGAAGGCCTAACATCGGAAGAAGTGGATATTTCTGAAGTTAACAGAAAAGTAACCAAAGCTCTTATGGAAACAGCAACAAAATTAGCTGGGTCTAAGAACAAATTGCATGTGAACAAATTATCAGGAAAAACCAAAATGTTGATGCAAAAAAGAAGAGTGATGAGGACAACTAAAGAAGATGTGACTTCCAAAGTGGAATATATAGAGCTATGCAAGACAGTACGAAAAAGTATCACTGAAGACGTAAGGAAATTCAACTGTGAACTAGTAAGGAAAGCAATTGAAAACAACCAAAGCCTAAAGATAGCAAAGGGACATCTCAGTAAGGGGAAAAAACAGATTATGGCACTGAGAAAAGAAGATGGTTCTGTAACAAGAAATAGAGGCGAAATTTTGACAAGAGTGAAAGATTTCTACTCCAAATTATATGAAAGGGATGATACATGTACTCCATACATCATGAAAGGTACCAGTACCAGAGTTCTTCCAGTCCTTCCAGCAGACGTTGCACATGCAATCAAGAACATGAAGCGGGGAAAAGCTCCAGGAGAAGATGGAATTACTGTAGACATCATACAAGAAGCAAGTGGAAAAATTGAAACAGTACTCGCCCAAATTTTCACTCGATGCCTTAATGAAGGGAAAATTCCTGAGGATTGGAACAACGCTACAATGATCTTGCTACATAAAAAAGGTGACATTGAGGATCTCGGGAACTACAGACCTATCAGCCTCCTATCAGTGGTTTATAAAATCTTCACTAAAGTTCTTTCACACCGCTTGAAGGTGACACTGGACATGGCTCAACCGAGAGAACAAGCTGGATTCAGGAGTGGCTACAGCACAATAGATCATATCCACGTACTGAGAGAACTAATTGAAAGAGCGAGGGAATATGAGCTTCCATTGTGCATGGCTTTTATCGATTATGAAAAAGCCTTTGATTCGGTGAAACCATCAGCAGTTGCAATGGCTCTGAAATCCTGCGGTATTGAAGATGCATACATTAATATTATTAATAACATCTATGAAAATGCAAGTGCAAAGATTCGGCTGTTTGAAAATACAACACACATAAAAATTGGAAAAGGAGTGAGACAAGGTGACACCATATCTCCGAAGCTCTTTAATGCCACATTGGAAAATGTCTTTCAATCACTGAACTGGGAAAACAAAGGCATAAAGATTAATGGAGATTATCTAACCCACCTTCGTTTTGCTGATGACATAGTCTTTTTGCAACTACCCCATCAGAGCTACAGAGTATGATCCAGGAACTTGCTGACAAGAGTAAAGAAGTGGGATTAAAAATGAACTTTCAGAAGACAAAAGTGATGTACAATGCTTTTACAAGAAATGAAGATTTATCGATTGATGGAGAAAAGCTGGAGATAACAGACACGTACGTTTATCTTGGACAGCAGATATCAAGTGAGAGTCACATTGGTGAAGAAATTAATCGGCGTACAAAACTTGCCTGGAGAGCTTTTGGAAGAAACAGCATAATTTTCAAGAGCAATATGCCATTATGTCTTAAAAGAAAAGTGTTTGATCAATGCATCCTTCCAGTGCTTACGTATGGTGCAGAGACGTGGACCTTAGCTAAAAGAGACATACAAAGGCTGCAGACAACTCAAAGAACCATGGATAGGTGCATGCTTGGTGTAACCAGGAGAGATAAGAAGAGGAACACGTGGATCTGAAAAATGACAAGAGTGGAAGACATCATGATCAGAGTTAAATCCCTGAAATGGCAATGGGCTGGGCATACTGCCAGAAGAACAGACCATCGATGGACAGCCGAAATTTTAGATTGGATTCCAAGGGACAGGAAAAGACCCAGAAGAAGACCACATGGAAGATGGGTGGATGAAATTCGAAAGTATGCGGGAGTGACATGGAGGAGACTGGCACAAGACAGACCGTTGTGGAGGAAACTTGGGGAGACCTTCGTCCAGCAGTGGATTGATAATGGTTGACAATGATGATGATGATGATATATATATATTACGGAACGGTATATATCCTGCTTGGTGCTACTTAGTTTAAGTCTGAGTGAATGGATGTCGTTAACGTGAAATAGTGTTTAATGGATTATGCTTGCGTTATTTCTAAAAGTTATGTAAATCGGTGACACTCTACTATTATACACCAAAATGGTGAAGTTCGCGGAACATACGCAAGATTATGTTCATGCTACCCATAAATTGACGAAGGTCATCAACGGTGGTTGGTTCAGGGTAAGCTAACAGAGTGTTCACTCGATCCTGAAAAGGCATGGTACCTTCAGGTGAGATGGTATGAGCAAAGAATACGACAGTAGACTGACCCAGCACACATTTGGAGAGGTTTAGTTGAATACAGTAGTTCCTAAGTCGTTGGAAAACTAAGGTTAAGTGACGCTGGTGTTGTTTTGCAGTAGTTGAAGCCATAAGAATATCGTCGAGGTACGCTGTGCAAAAATTCCGATCCTGTAGATCAGTGTTGATGAAACGTTGAAAAGTCTGAAAAGAATTTGTGAGTCCGAATGACATGTAAAGGAACTCGAACAAGCCGAATGCGTAGTGACAGCCGTTTTTGGGACATCCTCTGTGTTTACTGATCTCTGGTGTAATCATGTTCAGAGAGCATTGACTTAGATACTAGAAATTGGATAACGTTTTGTATATGTGGCACGATGGACCTCTCTAGTACGGTAAGCGCATTCAGATGCCTGCATTTTCCGCAGGGTCTCTAGTCTCCAGAACCTTTAGGAACCATGTCAAAGAGACTGGCACAACAGCTTGTAGAGGGGCTACAAACACCTTGCAAAGGCAAGAATTGAAAGTCCTTCATGCCACATGTTAGTTTTCCGGGAGGTAATCGCCTACGCTTAGAAAAGACTGGGTTCCTCTGGTCTCAATGTGGTGAAAAAAAAACACCATGATCTTTATTTCTAGTCAAACCATCAGTACGTAAGAGATGTGGAAATATTTTTAGTAACTCGTGAACATCTGAAGTAACGGAGACACCGGTAATTCCCGTAGAGAGATGCGAACTAACTTGAACTGAGGATCTGAGCTTTGTTAAATTATCGATCAGACAATGATGTTTGATGTCCACCAGCAAAGCAAAGTGCTAAAGAAAATCAACTCCGCAGATCCGAAGAGAAACTGACGCATTAACGAATGACCAGGAAAATTTTCAACTTAGATTAAGATCTAAGGAGAGTTGACGTATGCCGTACGTATAGATTACCGAACAATTTGCAGAAAATAATTTAAACTTCTCATGCTGTTTCGGTTTGGGCGTTGAGACTATTAAGAAACATCCGCTCCAGAGTCAATTAAGAATTTTAGACCAGTATGCCCACCAGCCAAAACGAGTCTGTGCTGTTTAAGGCCTTCACTCCTTGCGACCAGAAGGGACAGCCCTTCTGGTTTCCCAAATGGAAAAAAACAAGGTTCTTTACACTTAAAGGTGCCATGATTAAAGTTCAGACTTTTGCTTCTTATGGATCTGCCGTAGAACTGAAGGAGAATGTGCGATGTTGGACATATTCGTGTGGAAGAGGCAAACTGGAACGTACGTCTTGCTGCGTATGAGGTGAGGCGTTTTATTTGTTTCTGAAATATAGGAGCTTGACACACGCGCTGTGAGGAATCAACAACTTTCCACAAGGTTTAACAGAAAACGAAATTCATTTGACCTGTTGACCGTATTTCGATAATTAGAGGTTTTTTATGCTCGCGTAACATTTGCAAGCGCCAAATACGGTGAATCGATTTTAATATCAACACTTGGAGTGTCCTGCAGCTACGGAACACCATTTACAGCAGAAGTCGATGTAGTTTGTGTTGTAACATATTAGACCTCGTCACCAGTATCAAGTTATTGACGAGTTCCGCCACAGTTTACTTTGTGTTGGCTCGTACCATTTGGGATGGCCTTCGCTTACCTCTAACATCGAAGAGACTTAACGGCCTACAGCTAGACGGATGATTGTAGGTTTTCGCTCCTCGTACACCTCTTTGAAGGCACTAAACATGGCTGACCGCAATCTCGCCAACAGCATTGGAGTAAAAGAATTTCTCGGAACCAATCGTCTGGCCAATCCAATTTTGCTCCGGTTAAAAATCACTTGAGTTCGTTGTCTTTGCCATCTGCGGAAGAAGAATTTGACAGCTTAATAGGCTTAGTATCAGGGTTTATTTTTACAGATTTATGACCTTCACAGACGCCGTCGTCTACTTGTAATTGCTTCGATTTGTGCAAAGATGGGGTTGTCATTATATTTTGGCTCTTCGTTGTAGGTTGTTCATCTCTATGAAAATTACCAGGAATTGCACTACGGGTTTAACAATCAGATTTAGAACTGGAATTAGTTGTACAGCTCATGGTAGTTTCTCATATGCTGATGCTAAGGTGAGACCAACGTTAGTCCGGTTTGCAGCAAAAAATTATAAAGACGTAAAGAAGCCTTGTACGCTGACATCTCTCTGAAATGTGTTTATGGGTGTTTTCTACAGTCCTCTGTGAATGTTCTAACAATTACTCGATCACAAGCCGGAAGACCTCGCAGGGTTGAATCACAGAAATCATCTGATGTCAATTTGCATATGCACCACTGAAATGAAGAGACGTCCTTTTTAAAAAATTCGCTGTGAAAGATGGATGGGAAGTTTTTCGAACTTTGCGGAGAATGGGGTAGAATTGCTACCGCTTTCCAGTTTTGTTGTGGCCATTCCTTCCTTGTGAACGGAACATTATTTACTTGCAGAAAAACGCACATTTTGTTGACTACCACTGGGTATATTTGCAGGAGAGCATCAAATAATTGCTGCAGTTGTTCAGAATACAGGTACCTGGAGGCTTCCTGATCATCAAGTACGAAATTCAACCGCATAGGATCCATATATTTCTACAAAATGCACAGCAGGACTTTCTTTTGGAACTGCCCACTTTGCACCACTACCTGTGCTTCCTAAAACGGTGGTAACTCTTCAGCGATTGGTTCTCAGTTGTAGGATAACGCAGCAATATCGTCTCTTCATCACCTTTCATGATCCGACGCCAAATCTTATTGTCTTGTGGAGAGGACAGCAGTCTTCGAGACAGGACAACATGATGTTTCTAGAACTTGCATTTCAATTCAAATGTAAGCATTAGACGGCTCCTGGAGGAGAAAGCAAGCTGATGCACGTGAGGAAATAAGGTGGAATGAAAGGGTCGCATCTCAGCGGTCAATTATCTTGCGTTGGTACCAGGGTCAATCTGATCGCTTCAAGCTGGGTGTCAGTGTTTGTGGTAATTGATCGTTTTGCATCGGCTTGAGATCGGAAATGGTGTCTCAAGAACTAATAGGTATGAACAGTTTTCGAGCTTCCCTGCTCTCCATTGTTTCCCTTTCTCCAAATGTAAAGAGTTTTGTCCCTGTTGCTGTCGCGTTTAGCACAACTTTTTGCAATAATTCCGAGGGATTACCGGTAGAGTACGATTATTGACCTCTATCACCAAATCTCCTGACAATACAATGTAGATCCGTACCAGTTGCACGTCCCCAACTTCGTGTGTTCCACGTCATCGCGGTACTCAATAGACATGAGTTCCATATCATCGCGGAAATACATAGACATGTGTTTCATATCATCACGGAACTCAATAGACATGTTTCATGTCATCACGTAACTCAATAGACATGTTTCATATAATCGGGAACTCAATAGACATATGTCTGTTGTCATCGCGGTGCCCATAAAGGTGCGTCTAGCATAGGTATAAAGGGCCATGTATTGCTCAAAACTAGGTGAACTTGTGATTAAAAATGGTGCAGTTCACCATTCAAAGATACTTTAGAATTCTGAGAGGGAAACCTCACCCGCATCCGTGCAACGAAAGTTCATTCTCGGAACTGTGAGATTCCTGGAGAAATCTCGTTAACAAGCATCGACGAAACAACCGATAATAACCCTCCATATTACTAGAGCACGGTTCCAATACTGACTTCCACATGACGGGAATGACAGGTTGTTTCAAAATGTGAAAATTTCTTGAATTGTTTCATCGCTATCTTTTATTATTCTCACGCTCTGATAATCTAGCCCACATGAAACCTCCAACCGGGGCGCCAAACGTCGTCGATTATTGTGTGTTTTTATTTCCTCAATTAATGGAGATTTTAGAATCATATCACTTTCTCTTTGTTCACTAAAGTACAAAAGCCTGAATCAGAATGATTCTAAAGAATTTGTTCATTCAAGTTCATCTTTTGTAAAACATTAAACAGAATTAGAGTGACATAAATGCTTAATTGGTTCATTGCCAATATGATGGATCTTGGTATCTTTTATTGTTGAATATTATCAATTTGAAAGTAAGGAACTATTATGAAACTGCAAAACGCAGTAATTAGATCGAAATCTGAAGTTCTTATACTTTATTATAGCTCTTAGGAATTGAATATCTTCATCGATTAAATTGATCGTATCGTTTTGTGAGCTTTATCTCGCATCTTACGCAAAGCAACTAATGAGACAATTATCAACCGAATGATATTTCTAAAACAACGCTGTCTTCGGTCTTCAGAGTAATAAAGAGAATACAAATCGTTTTTAAAAAGTTGCTCAATTACTCTAGAATTTCCTATATCCGCACTTGGGTTTAACCTGATTCTGGTTTTAGTCGTACTTTTCGATAAAACCTTCAAATTCGATAACGAGCTCGTTGGAGAAATCCCCGAATTGCGATGACGAAAACTCGTCTGACAACTGTTGATGTTTTTGAATGGGCTAGATCCAAAAAAAAAAAAAAACACTTTTGTGTCACGCGATCTGAGGGGACAAAAGGTTCACCTACCTGGAGTTCTTGATAGGATTTTTACTACACGTGTCTACAGTAGGTTCAATAGTTGCGATGCGTTCTGAGGGCATTTCCAAGTGACCTGACCGCCTGCTGACGGACAACACTTCAGTTTTTATTTCTTGCATGTGGAATTGAAACCTGCGTTTGCTTTAGCTTCGTCTGTTCCAGCAAATTTTTTGTGTGATCTTTACTACATTAAATTGTATATGGAAAAATATGCAATTCGTTGTATTAAAGATCACACAAAACTATGGAAAAAATGACTAAGTAGATTGCCCGCCAGTGATGATCGGGTATCTAAAAAATCAAGGATCCAGAAGAAGAATCGAGAAAAATAAATATTTCTCAGTTCTGAATAGTATAGTGGGAAAAATATTGTCAGTGTTTAGAGGGTAGCAAAGTGTGAAAACTATTGAGTTTTTACTAACAAATGGTGCAAAAATGCTGGAAACAAAAATGTTTTTACTGAAGGTCAGCAGTTTCTTCGTTGTATGTATTAAAAACAGTAATGTTTAGTATTTTTATATTTAACTCTGTTGCATAAATTTCGTTTAAAAAATCCGATGTTAAATCTGAATTTGAAAGAACTTAAAAATGGAAAATCGTTGTGTGATTAGGCGCAGCTGGGCCGGTTTCTTGATTGTAATTTGTCAGATTTCACTTTCGTTGTGATCCTTCTTTTCTGATTTTTTATGATTGCCATAGTTTCAAATTTGTAACACTTTGGTTTCTGGGGTGCCAAAGATACACGAGCCGATGGTCTACAGATATTTTCTGATTTGATAGTACGAAGGCAGAGCTTCAAGCACATGTTGGCTCAATGAGACGTGGCTGTGCCGCTTTTTCAAACAATAAGTGCTACCTTACTAAACACTGATAGTACATAGCAACCATAAATATCTGATATTTTATCCGATTGTAGTGTAGATTTATCATCTTTGCAATATTCGCAGCGCAATATTTTGTATTGTAGGTATTGGAATCTGTTCTTTGTACTAAATTCATCATTGAAATTATCTTTCAATTCATATAATATTGTAAACATCTGTATCTAGGGAAACATGACCTTTCCTACAAGCCCAGAAAAATGCAAAACATGAAAATTTCAGTGTCTGCAGTTTTGGCCAACACTGTGTATATATCTATTAAGATAATACAACGTAGTTTGTCGCAAATATTTATTTTTTAAAGCCGACCTAGGTTTCGCTGAGTATTGACCTAGCTTTATCAGGACGAATGGCTCGTAAATATTCAAATTGTATATGGTATCATAAATAGTGTTTACAGTCACGTGGCCGCCGGGTGGCGCAGTGGACTAAGCGATGGCCTCTGATCATTCGTCCGAAAGGCGGACCGGGTTCAAATCCCAGTGAGGCATGGATGTTGTGTTTGGCTCTCTCCCTTCCCTGGAACCAGTGGCCCTAAATTAGGGACGGGTGACTGCTTATTGCCCATAGAGTTGTTCAAGGTGGTCGTTAAACCTTCAATAAAAAAAAACGGTCACGTGTTTTGTTTAGATACTTCCACGCGCTTGATAGAAATGGGGTGGATGCCATGTCATTAACAAGCTGAGAAGAAATTTGATATATATGGAAAGATTCCAAAATATCAGGTTTGGTGGTTGAATCTGGCTTGTCAATTAGTTTTGCTTCTTCAAAGGGAAATGTATGATACTTTTCGTAACAGTGTTTAGTCATCGATGTCTTCTTTAGGTCACAGTTCCGAATGCAGGTCTTGTGCTCCTTCAAACAAAAACGCAAGGCTCTACGGGTCTATCCTATATACGAAGCGCCACATTCACAAGGAATTTGATAAATTCCACAAAAGTTTTTGTTTTCAACAAAGTCGTTGGATCCTAATAGTTCAGTTTGTTTTTTGGTTTAAAAATCACTTTAAAATTACAGGTTTTCAGAGTTTTTGAAATTTTGAAGGAAATGTCACGGGAAAATGGAATATTGGTAAAATTCTCGCGCAATGGGGCGTCACAGGAGTTAACATGGAAACAGGCTTCGGTTTCAGGAATTTTGTTAGAGCCTTGTCTACAATGGAAGGGTTGTATCCTCGCTGTACTGCAACACGCTTAAGGAAATAAAGTTATTTTTCCAAACTGTCTTTATCTGAACATATATGTATCGCGCGATATACGTAGCTGTAAGAGGAGCTGAGTTTTTCTTTCCAAGGGTGATTGACTTGGCATGTGGAGGTTAGAAAACAGCAAAATGCTTCCGATAAATTGTGGTTGGGAGCGATCCATTTGAGCGAGTAACCAGGACGTCAAGGAATGGTAGGCATCCGTTAGTTTCATTTTCTTAGCCAAATTGAATGTGACGATCAATGGAATTTATAATTTTGACTAATTTCGGAATTTCTGAATTTTTTTCATTTCCATAAAATGAAAGTATCGCCTACATATCGTACCCATTAGTGAAATTTCACGAATTTGAAAAGTTTTTCTTCAAATCGTCGCATATTGATTTCACGTAATATAGGTGACAGTGGGCTGCTGCCCATGTCTAGACCTTGGGTATGTTTATGGCTAGACCTTCCGTTTAATGATTAAAAAAATACTGTGTATATATATTCTTCAGAGAGAATAGTGAATAAACAGTAGAATTTCCAAAAGCATTTTGCTGTTATTGGTTAAAAAAATAAAATCTGAATCAATGCGTCCTCCTAGTTGTTACTTGCGAATCACAGACATGGATTTTCACTAACAGGGCATCCAAGGGTGAAAACGTCTTAAAGAGGAACGTAGAGATGCATGCGTTGCTTAACCAAAAAATACAGGACGAGAAACTCGTGATTCAGGAAAATGACGTGAGTTGATTAAATGGAGATCAAAGCAAAATTACCGAAACAGAAATATGTTGGAATAGTTGGAACATCTGACCATCACTCTACAACTGAAATATTAGACTAGATACGAAAGGAAAGGAAATCTCTGCAATAACACCGTGTGGTATGTGTTTCGATCAAATTCGGAGGCATGTCCCAGAGACATGGGGAAGGCATGCACGAGGAAGCGAGATTTGTGATAGAAACTTGGGGAGAAAAACATCCTGAAAATGAAGAGCAAATTTATTTCGACTAATTGAAATTCAAGTTTTAAGAAAGATAGCTCTCAAACTTGCCCCTCCTGCTGGCCATAAGCAGGAGCGACAAGTTTGAGGGTTTGTGGAGTGCTATTACTTTCTGGAGTGTGATGGGGACAGAACAGTATAATAAATATATGATCTTCGCCGTAAAATTGATAAAGCTACACCTACTCTTGCGCTTATCATGCGGACAGCAACGTTTAACTGTTGTGTTCATCTACTCTACTTCATATCGATGCGGTTCATTATATCGGTAGGTAACTGTTACAAGT
The DNA here is from genome assembly GCA_039090855.1 of Macrothele yani. Classification (NCBI taxonomy): domain Eukaryota; kingdom Metazoa; phylum Arthropoda; class Arachnida; order Araneae; family Macrothelidae; genus Macrothele; species Macrothele yani. Next base: position 149,576,176 of record CM077034.1, read on the forward strand.
GCCTCACACTTATCATTGCAGCAATGTTGAAGTTATATGGAGTGTCCGTTAAAAACGAACAATTTGTGTGTGTTCAATGGATACATCGTTCTTGAAGTTAATAATATATGGAAATTTTATTTTCAAATTTATTTGTGAAACGCAAAAGCATTGAAACGGTAGGAGGAATCATAAATGAAGGAAAGAAAGCTGGTGGGATTTCATAAATACGTTCACACATGATAAGCTCAAGGAAGCCCTATTAACAGGAAAAAGACAAATAAAAACTTTTTGTGGCAAAAGGTTATGTGCTGCTGACCGACGTATTCATGAAAAGGTTCGGAAATTTGGAGTATAGGTGGAAATTTCAAATATTTGGTAAAGCAATCGATGATTAAATATTAAAATCGCGACAATGTCTCTCTCAGAGAATGAAGTATGGCGACATTGCTGAAGTTTCTGGGAATAGAGTAGAAGAAGCGAAAAGAAAATTAGACATTTGTGGCAAAAAATTATGTGTTGAACCTTATACAACGTTGAATAAATTGGCTTATTTTCCACTACGGTGCCTGATAAGAAACATTTTTTTTTATTTTTCATTCTGTCGATACAACCTATTCATGACAGAATGTTCATCCGAAAAACAGTAAGAAAAAATATCAGTCATGGATCTCTGTTAACTCTTCACTCACTCGCCACAAATATTGAATACACATGCAGTAACTTTACCGAAATAATAATTTTATAAATAAAAAAAAACAAATTGATTGTTATTCACTCCCATTTTAAGTGTCATTCATTCGAATCTGAATAGATTCTGCAATTTTAAATTAAAAGTCATGTATTGTAATTTGGAATCATACACTGACGTGCAAAAATTAAGGACGAGACGGTGTTTCGAATTTAACGTCGTGCAGAAGTTAAATATGAAAAACCGACCCAAATCATACCATAAGATCCCCAAGATGTAAGAATATGTGACAAGTGAGCAAAACTGTCCAAACAAGGAATCCAAAGGATACAAAGCCACTTTATTGAAATGGTAGCTTCTAGCACAACTGGACAGAAGACAGAAACGTCCATGTGACAGGCGGCTGCCAAGAAAAATCCAGTCTTTAGTAGGAGATACGATCACCCCTGACTGCTTTGCAGGATTTTCAACGTCTGTACATGCTGAGGAGGAGTTTGTCGAGGAGCTGTTGAGGCATTGAGGCCCATTCCTCTTGCAGCGCCAATCGCAGCTGCGGAAACGTTGCTGGCGGCTGGTGACGTGCTGCCAAGCGTCTCCCGAACAGATCCCATGCGTGTTCGATTTAATTTAGGTGCGGAAAACTTGCGGGCCAATACATGCATTGAATTTATTCACTCTCCAACAGCTCTGCGACAGCCACTGTACGATGAGGTGTAGCGTTGTCATCAATGAAGAGGAACTCAGGACCCACAGCACCTATAAACAGACGCACGTGAGGCAGGAGAGCCCCGGTACAGTAGCAGACACCAGTGACTGAACCTCCTTGGAAGATGTGGAGGTCAGTACGGCTACCAAGCATGATACCGCCCAAAAGAGAATCCCGCCACCTCCAAAGCGGTCCCTTTCGATGATGTTGGAGGTGTGATTGCTTTTTCCCTGCTAACTCTAGATGTGTGTACGTCCAGAATCGCTCGTCAGACTAAATCAGCCCTCATCCGTAAAGAGACCTCGACCGCATTGCTGATGTGTGCAGTTCTTGTGTTCCTGACAATAGAGAAACTGCCGTTTCCGATGAGCAGGCGTTAATGGCACACACCGTACTGGTCGTCGTACAAACAGACCACCGCTGTGCAGCCTCCTGGCCACGGTAAAACGAGATAACGGACGTCCAGTTGTCTGTTGCATGTGCCTGGCGATTTTTCCCGCTGTCTGCAGTCTGTCTCTTCTCGTTTGTAGGACAATATACCGGGCGTCCGCCGCCGTGGTTGCTCGTGGACAACGACTGCTAAACTTTCGGACAGCTGTTCCTGTCGTTTGAAATGCTCTCCAAGCTCGTGAAACGATGCTGTGAGCGATCCCGATCTGCTCGGCCACATTAGTCACACTTCGACCTTCTCCCAACTTCCCAATAACGCGACCTCAGGCAAAGTCATCCAGATGTCGTCTACTGGATTGTTTGTTGGCCATATCACACGGTGGCAGCATCTCGACGTCGTTCGAACCGATGTATACCGTGCAATAGCTTTCATCGAATTGCTGAGCGTACACCGCCCGTGTGCTTTATACCCTTCCGACACTCCCCTTCCTCTACGTTATGTGGCATATATGCGCATGCCCTACCATACCGGGCCCAAGTCTAACTCTTGAGTGGTGTTTTTGTCTGTTCTTTCTGCTCGTTACGCTGTTATACCAATTTCTCCCCTTCGTCTTTAATTTTTGCACACCAGTGTACTTTACCGCACCTATCGTTGAGAATGATTCATTAGTACCCATTTTACTACGAACGAGCTTCATAACTTTTCACAAAGCTACTCATTACAAATGAATAGTCCAAGACATCACTACTTTTCAGAGTAGGCATGGATTCAGTATTTCCGTGAGGAAAGGAGGCATAAATTTTGGAAACATCCTGGTTCTTTCTGTTATTTTCCCGCAAAATGAAAAAAAATGTTTTTGGTATGTCGATAAAATCTTCCAATTAATAAAAGAAAGAATGTACTTTTAAGTAATACTTCCATTCACGAAATAATATTCAATTTGTTATTATAACCTAACAATTCGAAGCTTTTCCTTGGTTCCTGAGGGGAGTGCTGAATCCACCCCTGGTTCAAAGGAAGATATTTATCTATTTATTACGTTCTTGTAGGGAGCTGGAATTTTCTTTAATCTCGTTAATCCTTTAACCGGCTAGAACGATATAACTCCGGGGTTGAAATCAGCTCTAACGAATACCTTCGCTGTCTAAGTACTGTGCCGCACGCGGCTGGAACGAATAAACCTGCACATCAAAAAGGAACACATAGAAATCTTACCTTTTCCCATATTAATATGTTGTCCTCTTTACAACACATTATGTCCTTACTTAAGGTTAATTGGGTCACCTTTTGCTATTCTTCTCTTGCAGTGCTTTGGGCTCGTGTCCTGTTATGGTGCCCAACACTATATACAAGACACTTGCCTACCTCTTACATACACTCGTCTACCCCTTACTCTGGATTCCTAAGCGGCAGACTCAAATAATTTTTACCCTAAATTTTACAGATCTATTTATTTAAGCAATTCCGAAATTTTGATGTTATGCAAATTGCTAAAATGGACCATGGTACTTCTAACTAAAACTTGCCCGTCTGATACGTGTTCCGAGCTTCAATCTAAGTGCTGTTACTACACCATAAAAACTTTAAGTTGAGAAGAAGCTTTATTTTTATTAGTTTCCACACTGTCTTCGCTGCTGTCAGGATAAAAATATTTAAAATTATTTTGCTCTTAGCCGACGGTCCATTTCGACAAAATACAATAGATAGCACTTGTTCTGAGCTATAAAATAAGGGGCATCAGATTTCTATGTGTTCCTTAGTTCGAGATATAGCCTTCGTTGTCTACTCGCTTGCGCACTCTGACACTTTGATTCTCTTATTTGTACAATCATTCGTTTTCCAGCTGGAAAACTGCATGGGACAAGTTTCTTCAGTCAGTAGTGCAAATTTGCGGACGAAAGACGTCATCACATTATAATAGAGTGCATATGCTTTCCTATCAATATCAGATTGAAATTTGCATGCCTCCCTTGAACAATCCTGGCTGTTTATTATAGGTTACTGCTACAAACGCAATTTGCGAACAATACTCCTAAGAATATCACAGTGGACGGTTGTCACAAAAGAAAGTTCTAGGCTCTGCCTGCGATCTAAGCCGCGAGACTTGGCGGTATACTACGGTGCATTCTAAGGTATTACCACAATCTTCAGAAATGGTCAGAAAACTGAAAACAAATATGTTCGCGTTATAATCAGTTCCTCCGGTCCAACTAATAATGCTTATACAATTTTTGAAAAAACTAGATTTCTAACAAGCTTAAAGAATGTGTGGCTTTAAATAATAAATATAAAAGAAAATTCCCTGTTGTAGACTTTATGAATTGTGGTGTGGAAATTACATCAGTAATCTGCCACTTGAATTACTTAGATAAACAAAACGAAGTTTCAGCTAACAAACATTACATTGTCTCGCTGGGAATGGTTTCGTGATGGCAGTGGATTTGCATCATTCAAAGGGATAAAAGTTTTATGAACCACATGATCTGATACTGCGTAAATGTGGAAAACTAAATCGTTGATTTGAAAGCCGTCATAGGCAAATACTTTTTAGTTACTAAAAATGGCATTTAAGAATATTGTTCGAAAATGGGATATATTATATATGTTTCTCTTCCATATTTTTTTCGGAACACTTCGTTTGCGAAGCTAGTCATTTATCAGGTATAGAGTCAAAATACTTTGCATTTTTAAATCATTCATGACGTGAACAGACTGGCGTGAAACTATTACTTATTGTAAATGTAGACGAAAGGATTTTTAATATTGGTGTAACATATAATTGAACATACTGAACTTTAAAACTAATTGCAATTTGTGCAATTCATTTTACCGTTGTTATTAATTATTTCATATATATAACACAGATATGGTTGCTCTAACATTCCTCGAATTTCAAAGCATAGCTACTGAAGTATATGTTTTCATTGCAATCTTTAAATCACGGAAAAGGCATAAAAATTCTAAAACCTGCCAGTATTATCTCTGTGAACAAGCTTTCTTTTACAAAAAAAATTATGGAAAAATATATCACGTCCCCCATAACGTTTACTGATACGTACGCCTTTTAATAAGCTTTAATGTTAAAGAAACCACTAGTTATTTCATTCCAAAGCAAAATTATGTAAAACACCTAGGCTTTTTGATGAAAAAAGACCTACGTACTAGGCATTTTCTCCCTTTTTAAATAGTTTTATCTCAGACATACTTAAAATGGATGCTCCATCATTGTGCAATGAGGATCACAACTGTCAGAGTTCGACATAAGTCGGCCAAAGAGAGGAAGGTCACAAAATTAAAGAAATAACGCTCATAAAATGATAAAAAATAAATAGTTTTGAATCAATAAAGATAGCTTGTCGCTATTTGCTTTGACTAACTCTTAGAAGTTTTAAAGTTATCCATATGTGATTTTATGTTAGTAGAAGCAAAATATTTCAGAACCATAGTTCCACAAAAATTCTATAGTTAAGTGTTGAGAGCTTTAAATATTTGTGGCGTATCTGAACAACGTCAGTATTTCACCGTTGCATGATGGAATTCCAAGAAAATGCATTGACGTGCAAAAGTTGAGAATGAATTTCTCTCTAATTTTTTTTAAATACATAAAATCTTTGTGGAAATAGTTTTCCACGTTACGTTTAGAGAGTTTATCATTCATTTCAACAGTAAGAACATATCGCCAATAATCCACTGAACAACAATGGTTCTGTTAGAAAGAAAACTTTAAAGGTTTTGTATGTATTTAGGGGTGCTGAAACCAAAGATGAAGTCACAATATCTGCACTGCGATCAAATTTTTGTAATGGAACTCTCTATTAGGGTGAATATTGTGTTACTTAAGACAATTTCCCTGTGTTTTCCAACGGAGATATCTGTCTGCAGTCAGGATAGTAGCGTCTCTGAGAGCAGACATACTGGCGCCATTCATTCCTTTTCCCTCTGACTTTAGAAGATATTTTCCCAAAATGTATGAACATATTACGATAGTAAAACATCATACAACTGCTAGATGTTCAATTCACTTCACGCTGTCTTAAGGAAATTCTTTCATTCTCTCATAACACATAGACATGTTATTTTTATTCCCATTCACTTCAAAGACTTGAGATCAACTTAATTGAGTCCTTTGAGAAAAACTTTCATAGAAAAGCATAAATGTACTGAACATGTCAGTTTTCTTAAAGAAATCATAAAAATAAGAATGTTTTTACTGAAACAAGTTTCCCCTGTTCAGAGCATTAAGTGGCTCTTTTCGCATCAAATTCTGTATTTCCTCATGTAAACTTTATTCTTTTTCTACTTCATATCGTCTTTCGTTTCTTGTTTTTCCCTATATAACTTAAAACTTCTTTTTCTTAATCTGTTTTTCATAAAGTATCATTCTTTTGAGTTGATTTTTTCTCTCTCTCTCTCTCTTTTTTTTTTTTTTATTGGAGGTTTAACGACCACCGTGAGCAACTCAATGGGCTATAAGCATTCGCCCGTCCCTAATTTAGGGTCACTGGTTCCAGGGAAGGGAGAGAACCAGTGCCGTAAGACAAACACAACATCCATGCCTGACCGGGATTCGAACCCGGACCCCTTACGGACGAATGATCAGAGGCCAGTGCCTTAGACCACTGCGCCACCGGGGCGGCCTTTTTTTTTTTTTTAAATGCATTCCTAAGTTCATGTTGAGAAGAGTTTAAATTTTGATTGAAAGATGTTTGCAAAGATCGTTTTAGGAAAAGTTGAAAACAGATAAGGTTCGTTTCGGGAAAGTTTAAAACAGATAATGTTCGTTTCGGAAAAGTACATTCTCTTGTAGGGTTAAAAATGGAACACTTCATATTTTCTTAGGGGCGGTTTTGATGAAACACGTTTCAGTAAAAACAGTGAAATTCCCATTGAATAACATGGGGAACTATGAAATTTAAGAAGCACGTTTTCGTTCAAGGAAAATATTTTAAAAGGTCTATTTTCGATTCAGTTGAAAACGAATCAGGTAGAAAACACAATGCAGTAGAAACAGTCGCAGCAAGTTCATGAAAGTTGAAAATAGATGAGGTTGAAAATGGATGTACTAAAAATGTCTTAATAAAGAAATTTTTATGAAACCCAGACTGTTTAGTTTTGCCAGGCTAGGGGGTCTTCAGTGAGAGCGCTTCATCTTTTCAACTCAAAGAATAAAGCGAGTCAGTTTGAAACATTTCACACTCCCCGAAAATAAGCCGTGTACTCTAGTTTCGGCTCAATACTGTAAAGCATTGCTCTCAGACCAGTCAGAAATCCCCCCCGATTGGTCACCTAATTAAAAACATCAGGCCCAATAACAATACCCAAATTTATGTAAGAAAAGACTAGCAAAAAAGCACTATTTCCTTATTAAAACAATTGCATTCATCCTGCTACTGTTTTAAACATTTCGAAAAAGAAATTTCTTTTACTTTTTAAAATTCTTGAAAGCTTAAATTTTTGTCTCATTTCAATAAATATAAAAAAATAATTTCACCTAAAATTTAATTTAAAAAAAAATTACTCTTTAAATGTATGCCTCAAAACTAAAAAATATTTACGCTTAATATTTCAACAAATAATAAATATTCCCAAACTCACCTTCTCACTTGCCAATTAAAAAAAAAAAACTACATTAACAATTCTCCAGTCCACTTGAATTCCCTAACATGAATTTGATTACAGAAGAAAATACGGAAACAATCATAAAAAGATTTCCTTTTAAATGAAAATAATGTTCAGGAATTGATTCCAGCCTGAATCCAAAAGGACAGCTTTTCTCAGGTTGAACCTCCAGAACACAAGTGGAGACGAATGAAAACTCATCACAATTTTCAGATGGAATCAAAGCATTTGAACAGCTGGGGAACCGACACACTGCTTCTTAGCGAAAGAAACAGAAACGTCTGGAAGATTCATACTGCTTCTTTCAAAATGAATAAATGTGGAAAAAATAAAATGACGTTAGCCAGCTGATGGAAACAAAATTTGAAAGACTTGATGACGTCTTACTTTATTCAAACTTAGAGCAGAACTAAAATTCACTCAGCGTTTCCTTTGCATACTGTGACCAATGCATGACCCTTATCACAACACGTGTTTGTGTGACACCATGCGTCAGCGCTTCACGGTGACTATACCCTTATCTTGTCATTTCGTGACGAAACGCCATCGACTCTAATCAGACAAAGTGGACTACAGCTCAAAGCTTATTTTCAGGTAAATTCTTAGAGAAAAACGGAAGGATTTCATTATAATTAATTTTCATATCTTGAAAGAATAAAACTAAAATATATTCGGTAAGAAATCCTTCCGTTTTTCTGTAAAATGAGAGAGGAATACGGAAAGCGGAATAATTTAATCAGACACCTTGAAAGACTTCATCTCAGATTTAAAGCCGCTTTTGAAAAAAAAAAAACCAAGTAAACTATGAAATACTTTGTTCTTCACATAAAGAAAACACAGTGTACGATTTCAATATTCCCTTTTTTCTTAAAATTTCTCTAACGTAATGACTTAGGTCAACTGAGTCCAGAAATGATTCCTCTACTTTAGTGTTTTTAATTCCGAGGAGTTCTTTCCGATACTGTTAAGCCATTTTCTCAAAATCCAGTTGTAAAATAATATCGGTCATGTTTATTTGATTGTCGTCGTAGGAGAATTCCAATCCGTTCATGTCCACCATGCCATACATTGTGTCCCCGAGAGTTTCTTCAAGCAGAAAAGAGCCATCATTCCGCAGAAATTCTTCTTTTGGTGTTTGTAATGTTTCCAAAGTCAAAGAATTTTTTTTTCAAGGCTTTCTAAATTAAAACTGAAAACGAAATGGAACGAAGAAACGTCTGTTGTATGGCTCTTAACATAGTAGATTTCTTATCAGCCACTTTAGTTCAATGTTCTCCGCACAAAGAAATTTCAGATTTCAAAATTTCACCATCCTGACCCACTTTTTCCTAAGTGAAATCCAATACATGTTGAAAATCTCGACTTATGCATTCCTTTGAGTGGGGAATCGCTCTCATGAAAGGGGGCAACGGTTAAAATCGACATTGATTAAGATTGGAGAGAGGAAAAATATATGAATTAAATAAATAATGCATAGGCAGGATTCCCGAAAACATAAAAAATATAAGTTTTATATAAAAAAAATTCCATGAAAAATATTGGAGGGGCGAAAGATTTCTCACATCGTCATCCACTCCACCCAAAATTAAACAAATACGTGTACTGACAACTGAGATTTAATGGACTTCTATCTTTTCATCTTTCAAGAAAGTTTTTTTTGGTTTATCTACTTTTTTATCGTTTTTTTTCCTTGGAAAGGCCTTGGGCGAGGACCTCTTGTAGAGTGTTCTTCAGAGGTATTTCAAGATAAAATGTATACTTCCTGTTACGAGCAGAAACTCTCGTGCAGGCTCCCACCCGCTCAGTTGGTTGCCTGCTCTTGTATGGAAGTATGTAATTATTCAAATCATAAAGGGATCCACCTATTAAAAAAAAAAAAAAAAAAACCTTAATTTCTCTTCTACGTTTAACTGATTTTCCCTCTCTGTTATTAAAAGAATATATTAAAGCTTATGTGAATGAAAATGTTAGGTAAAAGATTAATAATACCCTATACAATTCTTTGATAGTCCCTCATGCGTCGACCTTTTTTAAGTGTCGGACATGAGGTATAAATTAAAGAAACAGAAGCCACTTTTCGGGAGTTATGTGTTAAAAACCAATCACTCGGCTAGATATCGAGATATCTGTTTTAAGATTCCAGAAGGAACTGGATAACAAGTTTTCGGTTGCTATGTGTTGAAAACGTGGACCGAGCGATGTCTTTGTTTATTTACTGACGCTACGTATTTAGAGGGTTTTCACTAACACGTGACAACTGATTCCTCACTCACGTAACGGTTAATATTTGTTAAATTTCGGCATTTCTTTTCACATTGAGAATTCATTGCCGTGCGAAGGCGAAAAGTTAAAATAGCGTAGATTCCAGTGTGTGTCGCTGTACCTGCCTACTGAATAATCAATCAGAACAGTGAGAGCTAACAGTCAATCAGTCACCATAAAAAGTCATTCATAATGAAGAAATCGTGCACGGAAGGTCCATCCGTACATATTAATGTTGGGCATAAATGAATGAATTTAAAATTCGAACGATTGTAATTAACAAATCAGTCAGATTGTGACACTCATTCCAATGATTTCAAATTTATATAATTTTAATTGTAAATTCCCTCGCCTTACTCGAAGTAAGGAATCCAAGCTGTAAAAGAAAGACGAACAGGCATTTTTTTAATTAGCTTAACCAAGGTAAGTAATCCAAGGATGATAGATCCTCAAGAAAAAGATGATTTCATTGATCTTGCACGCGAGAAATCATTCGAGTTGTCCTACAACCGATCATCTGAAAAATATTTCTAGAACCTCTAGCATCTCGAAACCTCTCGAGCAGCTCTCGAGAAGAAATCAGCGATTTCGCACGAGAGAATTTGACTAATAATTGCCTGATAAGTTATGACCTTTAGAACGAACTTGATGGATACAGACAGCGTAGGGGCAATCGAAAGTTTTCCCGAGAGATCTTTTCCATTCGAATGCTTTTGACGTTATGGAATGTTTTGAGAGATTTTCATAATCAAATGAATGTTAGTTTTGAATTTATATTATTTCTTTTTATTATGCCGATCACAACTCCAAACCATCAAACGTTTATTGCTCCATACCCATTTGGACTCCACCGAATCACCATGTGCCTTATTAGCTTATATATATTTTTTTAATTTTCGGTTTAACGAACACTGGGAGGAACTGAGTGGGTTGTTAGCAGTTGTCAGTCCATAATTGAGGGTCATTGGATCCAGGTAAGGGAATAAGAATAACACACTTTCCATGCCTCACCCAATATTAGAACCCATCTCATACCAAAGGTAACTGCGCCACCGATGATGCCTTCAAGCTTTCATTTTAATCATTATGATTAATTTTTGAAGTATATTTTCCTGAATTCTCTTAACGCAGCTGCTTGTAGGCCGCAGATTCGTTAGTGATGGTTGTAAAACTCCGAAATAAATAAATGAATAAATAATAATTTAAAATAGCGAATTCCAGGAATTGAATTAGATTACATTAGGATAGGGCAGAGGTTCCCAATCTGTGCGTCCGACACCCTAAGGCGTCGCCGTTATTGGTCCGGGGCGTCACGAGTATACGGAAAAACTAAAACTTATAATTTATAGTCAAACGCAACATGCAAATTTTTAATACGCCTACACATTTTAAAGAATGAATTGTAAGGAAGTATATTAAAATCTCGTTGCCTTTCTCGTGGCAATGTGGTGTCGCGTGTACATGAACTACGGAATGAAATTTTCTTGTACATCAGAGAAGAAAGACATAGTAGTGCGGAACACTTCATTAAAATTGGCTTCATTCTCAAGTTGGCGTATTTGTGCCACATGTTTAAGAGGCTGAATTCTCTGAATGTGAGACTCCAGGACAGAGAATCTCACATAATACAGTTGTCCGACAAGATCCTGGATTTCAAAAGAAAGCTAATTCTGTGGAGGAACAATAAGAAATCAGCTAATTTTGATTGTTTTCTTACGTTACACAAGTGTATACAAGAACACGAGATGCTATTAAGTGCGAAATGGAGATCTGTGATTTTGGAGCATGTATCTCAACTCAACGTTTAATTTGACAAATATTTCTCTCCACAAACAGACGAACACAAGTGCGTTACAGACCTGTTTACTGCAGATACACCATCGACCTTCACTACTGCTGAGGAGGAACAGTTAATAGACATTTTTTCAGACGGCACATTGAAAATGACATTCTCTCCCGAAACTCTGCCATAGTTTTGGAACAGTGTGGCAAAAGAGTGCTCAGAATCGAGTAAGAAAGCTGTGAAAGTAATTTCCTCATTGCCACATCCTACCTTTGCGAAGCAGGATTCTCAGCTCTGGTGGTAATAAAATCCAGATATAGAAGCAAAGTTCACGTTCAGAAGGAGATCCGCATAGCTGTATCAAACATTGTCACCAGATTCGATGCTTTGTGTGACGAGAAACAAGCTTCCCATCCCATTAAGAGCAAATACCTCTGTTAGGTAGTTTCTAAAATTAGTGTTGAAATGTGAAACCCAAATGAAGTGTGTTAGCATTGTAAAAATATGCCTACGCAATCAATTTCTTCTTATTCAGTTCGGTAAGCTAGTAATGTAAATTACTATTTTGTTTTTAAAAAATACCACAAACTCGAATTTTGATAGTCTTTTTTTTTTTTTTTTTTTTTTCAGGGGCGTCGCACGGAAAATATGACTTTTAAAGGGCGGCGCGGTGTCAAAAAGTTTGGGAACTTCTGGGATAGGGGGTTGCGTTTTGGGAATTTTGTTTTACTAACTTATTTTAATATTATTATATATTTTTAGTCACAATAAACAGAATTTTAACAAAATGTTGGTGTTTTTTTTGTGCTGCAAGAACAAGAATTTTGCTGTTGTCTATCGTGGGGCCTATGGGTGACATACAGTCATCCGCATTCTTAAAATCGCATAACATGACAGGAAAGGATACCTCAAATTAAGACAAATTTCTTCTTCGAAGAAAAGATATTTGTTAATCATATTTCATATGATTTAATCACGAAAACTAAACAATTGGCTGAAATAGGGCATATCATGTTTACCTGCAAAGAAAAAGGCAGAGTCGCCTTGAGTATCTCTGAGTTATTTAATCAAACGCTTCGGTCACGAGCATTTAAACCCTCTACTTACAGAGGTAAAAAAGGTTATCTTGGAAGGAGTTATTCTTCTGTCTCTTAATCTGCAGAAGGCTCTCTCTGCGAAGAAAGGAGCTTTTCATATCAAAAGGTTTAAGGAAACTTCGCTTTTGGCAATACGTGAGACTCTAAGTCTACTAATATTTACATTTTTGTTGGATGTGGCCATTCTCACGAGACGAGTAATACGTTTACTAAATAAACTGACATCAACTATTTTGGAAATCTATAGGGTTAGAAAGAGATACCTAAAGTGCACTCGTTCTCAAATGTAGTCTCATTTCACGTATACGCTAAGGGAGCTGGCCCGAACTTCTGACAGGTTAGGTTGCGAGTTTCACTAAGCATTTCCTTCTGGGCCAATATCTGAATTTCGAGGAAGATACTCTGTTCCGCTGACTGGCCAAGGTGTTCTTCATCAGTAGAACCTATAACCACAAATTTCGATGCTCACTAAAGTTTTATATCATTATTAAAAACTGGCTCAAGGAAATAACAGCAATTTTCACTAGGTCAGTACCCCCAAATTATAATTTGTGTTACTTAATAAATGCATATATAATAAGGTACTGAACAAAAACATAATTTACAAAACTGAAGTATTTGCGGCGAAAAGTGATATTTGTAACTTTTAAATCGCTACACTCCCAATCCTTCTGCTAGTTTTCAAACATTGTGCTTTCTGAAAAAAATCACTCAACTCGCTTCAACCAACATTGCTCTAGCTGCCACCAAGAAACGTGAAAAAAAGCGGCATAACATAAAACTCTAAATACTCATTTCCTCTTTCCAACCGTAAGTTGTAGAAGCGTATATGCTCCAGCTTTGTCTGTCTGTCTGTGTCTTTGTCAGCACGATAACTAGCATAAAACGGCTCGATTTCGATGTAATTTTAGTACGTGGTAGGGTACAACCTGGGAACGAAACCTTTTGAAACTGGACAAAATGGGGTCAAAGGTCAGGCATAGGAGCGGGATGCATTTCATCGCCCTTATGTGTCACAACGTACGTAAACATGCTTCTATTGCAACAAAACTTTAGTAGGTTGTTTCAGAGGTATACTGAACTGCTTCTGTTGAATGTCATCGAAATGGGGTTAAAGGTCCGGGCACAGGAGCGAGATATTTCCCACAGCCATTATCCTCAAAACTTGAGTAATAACTTCAGTAATGTTTTCTGGTATGTTGGAAAGCGTATCATAATCAATGCAAAGCAACACTTACTAAGTAGTTTTGTTGTAAATGAGGCTGAGGCATTCCAGGTAAGACAAATTACATTTAATTTATTGTCTTTGATTTTGTGTTGATTGGAGATTTAACGACCACCGTGAGCAACTCAATGGGCTATAAGCAGTCGCCCGTCCCTAATTTACGGCCACTTGTTACACGGAAGGGACAGAACCAGTGCCGTAAGACAAACACAATATCCTTGCCTCACCGGGATTCGAATCCCGACCCATTTGGGACGAATGATCAGAGGCCATCGCTTAGATCACTGCGCCTCCCCTTAGACCACGGCTTATTGTCTTTGTATTGGTTAAGAATGAATATATCTTCATCTATTTGTAATTCATCTTACCAAAAAGAAAAATGAATTAACCTTGTAAGACAGAGTAAGCGATCCCTTCAGGATGGAGATGTACAAATATATACGATTTACCAAGATTGAGGATCCTATCCACGGAATACCAGACATGTAGACCCATTGTATATCTTTATCGCACTTGGAATGTGATATCGCCTCTTGTACAAAAACTTGCCATTCCAGTGTTGCCAAATATGTAGCCGATCTCAAGAAAGACTTAAGGGGGTGTAGTGGGGGTATTGCCTAGGAGCTTTACCTTTGGCTTGCATCTTATCACAAACGAAGGCTGTAAAAAGACAAACTTTCAGGACAGTGTTAAGGTGAACTAATGGTTTCCTATTTCTCACTACGAAACAATTTTTTCATATTTCTCAGTGTGTGGCTTGAATTTTTTCTGCCCAGCTCCAGCTTGTTAAGCTATGGAGGAGTGATGGCAAATTAGTTTGCCGTCACTCCTCCATAGCTATTACTTGTCCGATTACGATTAAACTATGTCTAATGAATAGCTTGAGACTGTAACGTTTGTCTGCCATAAATTGTGTTCAAAATTCGGCAATGTAATAGGGTGTCAAATGGTTAGGTGGATATCAAGAAAGAGCTGGGCATGCAATGAAAATATTGTTAAAAGTGATTGGTCATATGACTTTGCAAGGTCGTTGGTTAGAATAATCTTTTAACGTGACTTATTCGGATAAATGGATTTCTGTGACTCAATATGCTATTTCGCCGAAAAGAAAATAATTCGAAAAGCCCTTTTGAAATTGATAGATTGAGTATGGTATTAATAATATGTAAACGAAATTTATTTGCTACCACATACTCAGTTAATTTTGAATTTGTACAAATCGTGAATGCGACTTAAGTGATCATCATAGGCACTGAGGCTTGTTCGTATGCCAAAAAGTACGTAAATTAATAGATTTCGTACTTCACATGGTTTTAATTATTATAATTTCAGCGTACAGTACAATAGTTTGGAGTTTATTGGACTACAAAATGTTTGTACTTCACGAGGTATTTGGTGATTACCCAGACGTCTTAGACTAGAGGCCTATAATAACTTAATCTGTGCCCTTATGAGCTTATAAATTTCCATATAACTGACTCATGAAGGTTTTGTGTTTTATGCACCTACTCTCTGGAAAGAATTGAACATGTTTCACTGCATTTTTTATTTCAGCAGATCAGAAATAATTGGATCTAACAAATTTTTAATTATTTTTTATGTAAAACAATGTTATGTTAAAATCAGACTCCAGATATGTAGACAGCCTTCAAAGAATGCTACATTTTAAAGACATCACCCAAATGTATTCGTAAAGGGGTGTGTTTCCCACTGAGTGGCAAAGTGTAATAGAGCTCGCCATTCTTGTGTGATCTTTTTAACACATACACACCTGCTTCCAAACTGCTTCTCAGAAATAAAACGTCATAAATTTCTTCAGTGATTTTTAATGAATTGCAATAATTATCGTATGATACATGTATGCATGTAGTGACACACGGAAAAGATAGCAAAAAATTCAAATACCATTATATTAAGGGGAGCATTAAGAGGCAATGTTTAGTGTTCCAACGGAAAATCAAAAGAAACTGCATATGACAGCAAAATCAATTTCTAGTATTTCCTTTTGCGGAATAAAAAACACTTTCACTTCTTTGTCCGAAACATTATTTACATACATAAATGCAACTTTACTTAAAAGTTTATACTTTAGTCTTCTCATAAAAATCCCTGAAGTGCTTATTTGCACTTAATCGAAATGTTCAGGGACAGTTTGTGGGAGCAAATCATTTTTGTACAAGGGCTACATTTCATTTCTTGTCCTCATTCTGGGAACCGTTTGAAATCACTTAATTTCATTACAGGACAATGTACAGGGAAAATCGGGTAATTCTCTTAACTCCGTTACAATGTACATGTATTTATAATACTTTGCATCACATTGCTTTATTAAGACAAACCTCCTGTACATAAAAGTAGAATTTTATGGCTCAGTCACTGGTGAATTTCAGGTGCGTTGCCACCACTTTGTAGGCAGAGAACTAACCACATAATACAATTCCTAATCGATATCGCTGCACAACTGAATGACCTACATTTACGAAAGCAGGTACAAAGACAAATTGTTCATGGTTTTCATGAATACTGTAAGAGAGGTACTATCATTTAGCAGAGAAGGATTATGGAACTAAGCACGTGCACTCGTCAATGAGTTTACGTTTCGATGTCAAGATTCTGAAATAAATGAAGCAACGTTTTCTTTACAAATTTGCTCAAACTTTATTTTTGTGGCACTTCATTTGACTTAACACTTTCTTTTGGAATTTCAGCATCCATTGAAATTAGGCCTATTGAATTTATGCCATTAATAACGAATTTCGGAGAAGTGCGGAAATAACTTAGGAGAAATGGCCGAGATAGAATCAGCTGCTACCCTACATTGCTGAAGACTACCGAAAAAATCAGTTTGCCGAAAAGACGTTGTGCTTGCGTTGTTTGTAGCATTTAGATGCACATACAGCTGTGAGAAAATGTTTACACGAATAACATCTTCTAATCCACATCGAAGCTGTTTTACTAATGCACATTCCCAAATCTGAGTAGAATTTAAGTTCACGTTATACAGTACAGACATAAAGTAATTACTGAAAAGAAAGCAGGAGACAACAATTTCACTACTTTCTTTCTGGAAAAAAGGACATTTTGTTTTCAAATTATTTGAACTGTTATGTGAAGAGAAAGGGGCCACAGTGCCGTACGAAGGAATGAAAAAGACAAAATTTATTCTTCCCCACTCGTCTCCCTGTCATCGGCGACCAAGTAGATCGATGAAATATCTTATATATTTTGGTACGTGTGATGTAATAAATATCTCCTTAGAAAATTGGATTATACTTCCAAGTCTGGCCAGCTCCGTGCCATATAGTTATTAGAGATTGGCCGATAAGCGGTAGAACATCAGTTCTCACTTATTTCGTGTTACCGCCGCACGTTAGTTCCGCGTTCGTTTTCTAGCGGGATCCCTTAAGTTGTTCTGACTCATTTTGTTTACCTAGTTGGTGGCATTCTTTTGCTGTTGGGTGCCATGAGACCTACTGAATGTGCTCACAGAATCCTGAAAGTCCAGTGAACGAGTGCTCTCGATTCGTTCAACACACGTATGTACTCAGAAAGCAATATTCATGCTTCTGCAATTTTCTTGAGATCAGATCAGATATAGGCAGAGAATTTTAGGAAGGGATTGTTTGACCTCGGGTCTTAAACAACCCTTAGATGTAGGAAGCTAGGAGACTTGGGCTAGAGTGCCCAATAGCAAAGTGACAGGGAAGCGAGGTAGAAAGTCGCCATTATTTATTAACGGAGGACGAATACCAGAGGTCCGTCGGCTTAACGTGCACATTCGACACACGGCGGATATTTAGTGGTTCGAGCTTTCGTTCCTTCCTGGGATCGAACCTGAGATTCCTCCTTGGCAGTCACGTAAGTTGAACACTAGGCCACCAGCGGTTTCTATTTTTAACGCTTTCCAACCGTAGGTTGAAGAAGTGTATATGCTCCAGTTTTGTCCGTCCGTCTGTCCGCACGATAACTCACGGGAAAATGGTTCGATTTCGATGTAATTTTAGTATGTGGTAGGTGACGAACCCTATTTAAAATGGGGGAAACAAGGTCAAAGGTCAAGACCTAGGAGCGGGTTCCATTCCATTGCTCTTATGCGTTATAACGTGCTTAAAAATGGTTCGAATTCGATGATATTTAAGTATGTGGAAGGGAAGCACCTGGGGATGAACCCTATTGAAAATGGGTGAACTAGGGCAAATGGTTAGGACATAGGAGCTGGATGCATTCCATTGCCTTTATGCGTCATAACTTGCGTAAAATTCGGTCGATTTTGATGAAATTTTAGTATGTGGTAAGGAACCACATGGGCACGAGCCCTATTGCAAATGTGCGAAATGGAGTCAAAGGTCAGGCAGGACATAAGAGCGGGATTTATTCCATTGCCCTTATGGGGCATAACTTGCGTAAAAATGGTTCGATTTCGATGAAAGTTTAGTATGTGTTAGGGAACCACCTGGGAACGTTTGCTATTGAAATTAAATGAAATGGGGTCAAATGTCAAGACATCGGAGCGGAATGCATTCCATTGTTTTAAGGCATCATTTATTGCGTAAACATGGTTCAATTTCTCAAAAAATTTAGTATATGGTAGGGAACCACCTGGGGACGTACCCTATTGAAAATAGGCGAAATGGGGTCAAAGGTCAGGGCATAAAAGCAGGATCCATTACCTTCATGCGTCATAACGTGCGTAAATATGGTTCGATTTCGATGAAAGTTTAGTATGTGGTAGGAAACCACCTGGGCACGTACCCTTTTAAAAATGAACGAAATGGGATTAAAGGTCAGGCAGGGCATAAGAGCAGGATTTATTCCATTGCCCTTATGCATCATAACTTGCGTAAAAATGGTTCGATTTCGATGAAATTTTAGTATGTGGTAGGGAGCCACCTGGGGACGAACTCTATTGAAAATGGGCGAAACGGGATCAAATGTCAGGACACTGGACTGGGATCCATTCCATTGCCCTTGTGCATCATAACTTACCTAAAATGTTTCGATTGCGACAAAACGTTATCATGTTGTTCCAGAGGTATAGTGAACCGGTTCTGTTGAATATCAACGAAATGGGGTCAAAGGTCATTGCGCAGAAGCAAGATTTATTCCACAGCCATTATTCTCATAACTTGCGTAAAACTACATCTATTGCATCAAAACCTTAGTATGTTATTCCTGAGGTATACTGAGCCGGTTATGTTGAATATCATCGAATTTGGGTCAAAGGTCAAGACACAGGAGCAAAATTTATTCCACAGCCATTATCCACATAATTTGAGTAATGATTTCTAGTATGTTGGAAACGTATCATAATCAATGCATTGCATGGCTTTACTAACTTTTTTTAAATAAAACATATTTATGCAAACGACTAGAGCCTCGATCGAGCCTTAGGATCCCTTAAGTCGCCCTCTCATTGGACCGCACTGAGCTGGCGGTGACCAATTAGATAACAGAGAAAAATACAGAAATCTAGCAGGATCTCATGGGAACCGGTTGAGTACCGTCCCATTCGGCTGAATGTTTTTATTGCTGTTTTACTGAGAAAGATTTTTTCAACTGATCTTATGTAGTTTGGAGGAAAAGTAAATAGCTAACATTCCAGTTGCTTCAATTTTTTTCGTACTAGTCATGGTTGAAGATAGGAAAAATGAAAAACATTGGGCTGTAGCAAAACATTTTGATTTAAGATCATTCAGATTTACTTTCGAGCATAATTTTAAGGTTTTTTATTTCTCCTCTAAGGACATCTTGAAAAAGCGAATAATCCCTAAATGGTTTTAAGTACTCCCTCATGAATATGATTAAGTTTCAGAAGTCCATAGCCATGGAGCGTGCTCTTTGACTGCATGTGGACCCACCCCGCTACGAGAGAAAAGAGCGGCTTTTTACTAATTGCAAGAGAATCGTTTCCACAAAGGGTATCGAGTGTTTCAAATAAGGTTTCGCAATGGCATTTTAACAGCATATTTTAAATCCGAAAACAGGCACTTTTTTATTATATTTTGCACAGCTTGCTGTCCGAACATATTGTATATATCGCAGGGAATAAGTGTAAGCAAAGAGATGAAAAATATTAAAATAATTATTCTTCAGAGCACCCTCCTTCTAATTAGAGTATAATCTAATTGCATGAACAAATTTTCTGATTTGATTGTATATGTATTTTTGTAATAAGAAACATAAAATGATGCGTGTAAAAATCATTAAACAAAACTTAAACTAATCCAAGAACTAAACTCACGCACATTTTCAACAAATAATATTAGAATATGTTCTACTTTTGTAATGGTTAATAAATCAGAAAAATGCAATTATGATTCTGTGCACATTAAAAAAATCCACTGTCACACTTTAAAGCACTGTGATGTTTTTAAGAAATGTGGAATCGCAAGGTGCCTTAAGGCAACAATGTTCATTAATTTTTTTCGTCTGGATTGCCCAGGATATCGAAAAGTGCAGACCTAAATTTTAGTACTATTCCAAGGAAACACTGATGTACCAAATCATTAGGAACACCAAAATAACGACTTGTTCGGCATACATTTACCAACAATATTCCCTCGATTCTATGTGTCGTGAATTCAATGATACGCTTATTTTGTTCTATAGGTATGTTAAGCCAATCCGATATGGTTCTGTTCGTCAATTGCCGAAATTACGCTGCGGGAGAAACTCTTTTTACGAATGGTTCTCCCAGTTTCATTTCGCTGATGTTCAGTTTTTTGGAATTTCGCGAACTGTCAGTATATTTCAGCAATACAACTTTGAATATTTCAGCAATCTGAAATTCTTGTCGAGCTTGTAGATCACTATACGACGATTTGAGATTTGTGGAGTAGTACACTATTCGGCCGAAAGTAGCATCCACCAACACGAAACACCGTGCACACGTAATGGTTTATCTAGTTTACACTGATGTAAAGATAAATCGTACCATCCAATATTGCTCTAGCGGTATGAAGAACCACCCGATACTGAAACATTTGTACCCCGCTTAACGAGTAAATGGAGTCGACCCAGTGCTCCTCTGAAATAAATCGAATTTATCATGCTTGTAATGCACTTGAGAGATGTTTGCAGCTCGGCCGGCTCTTCCGCTGACTCATCTTTAACTAAAGGCTATCCTCATTGACGAATTGCGAAGATACCACAAATACCACAATTTGATAAAAAAAAAATTTTCTTCAACAACTGACACAAACAAAAAGAAGAATTGATCCAAAGAGTTCTATCAATAACAATTGGAATTATCTTCTGTTTGTTGGTTTGCCTGTTCTTTTATTCACATTTACTTAGAAGAAATGATACAGCGTTCCACCAAAGTGATCGTCGTTATTGGCTGCATCAACCTCATGAAATATGCAGACCATACTCTACTAAGGACAGACACCAAGATCAAAGTGGAAAACATTAGTCCCATACTTTTTTTCAATCTATTTTTATTTCGATTCGTTATTAGAGAAAGGTACATACCTCATTTCACGAATTCATCAAATAGCATTTTAACATTTTCCTTCAAGAAGCCCATGATTTACTAAACATAAAATAAGGAGGAAATTAAATGGGAAACATTTTTAGTACAAATTTATGTTGCTAATCTTTGAAATAAATGCAAGAAAAAGAGATATAATTGATATGCAGTTAAAAGATTAAAGATACCTTAGATCGGTAATGACATTCTTTTTTCACCGCAGCTAGTATAGCATGCAGAGCTGTTTATTAGAAGGCGTTTCATGATTAGAAATTTTCGTCATCCTCTTTTGCTGAATATTTTTCACATAGTAGAATTAAGCCAATCCGGTTTCTCTGAAAACCTTTCGAACTATTCGTGGTACAAGGCACCTTAATGTAAAATCCCCCTCTTTTCTCTCACGTTTTAAAGTTTATTTTACATATTTTTCATCTATTGACGGAGTTCAACTTTTATTTTCAGTTTGCTTTCAGAAAGAATCACAAATTTGTAGGAGTATAGTAAAATTCAGTCTGGTTAAGTGAAATGTCGTGCAGGATTGTTAAACTTTTAGACCGTAGTATAGTAGAATATCATAAATAAGTACGGATTGAAAACTAAAGGTGATTCTGGAATGTGTGCCAGTCTTCCAGTGTGAATAAGTCATTCAAAGTTACGCTAATAATTTTGTACCATAGCCATTCTTGTTGTTGTAATCCAACAGGCCAAATCCACGAATCGGAGGTCACTGAAGGTAGTAAAAGAGCAAGATGATGAAATAAGAAATAAAAGCAACATAATCTGCAACCAGACATCGCCAATCTATCTAATTTATCAGCACGGCTGGACGAAAACTCACACACGTAAGCTTTGCTCTCCCACCTGCAGACATCTTACGACACACACATGGACCGTTTCTTATTTTGTGCAGAATGTGTGCATAATAAAACCACGTATTTCTCAGAGATGCGAAACAAGATTCAAGTTATTTTCCATTTTTTTCTTCGGAAAAAGTATTCAATGCAAAAAGACATGCTTTTAATGCTGATCGTTAAAACGGCGATTCTGAATTTGACGTCTCTTGAATTATGTTTTTGTTTAGAATTTGGAAGTCATGAAAAACATTTTCCCCTGGTATATAGGTCTACCTAACTCGTGTTTTACGACCGCATGTTGCTGGTTACACATCCGTTTTATTTTTCGATTTCATTTATTTATTTACTTTTTATATGAGAAAAGTAATTGGCTTAAGGTTAGTTATGGTCTTTCCATTTTACTAATTTTTTTCGGCAGAACATTTTTTTCACAATAAAATTATGTTTAAGTTAGCTTTATATTATTTATGCATTTGCGTGTTTAGAAATTATCGCTGAAGATAGCGTGATCGTTAATATTTGAAAATAAATATCTCCCAGAAACATTTTGCTTTCGTTATATTTCCTTCAACGGCGATTTATTTCATTAATATTACTTAAAATTTGAGCACTCAAGTTCCATATCAGAGTTTACAGGGCTTACGGTCTAGAAAACACAATGTTAAGAATAATCTGATTATATAACTTTTGGGAAGTCCTACTGAAAATGAAGCACAGTTTGAAGACAGCTTTTCGCAAGACTGTTGCGGGCATGGAATATTTAGAATGGCAGTAATAGTTCACAGTAATAACTTGATGAAAAGTGTAATATCTAGGAAAAAGGTTACTGCTTTAAGCAGAACTCTCTTCTTTCCTGTAATTTTTTATGAATATTAATTCTCTGCCATCTTAATAAGAGAAATTAAATTTTTGAATTTGGGTTTAAAAGTGTCATGAATGTATTTATTATAAAATATTTTACGAGTTCTTACTGTAAATAACACATATTTGATGTGATAACTTTATGAAATCCAGTTGTTGGCATCTCTGTTGCCATTCGCCGCACGTGTCGAAGTGGCTATTAAAGTGTGGCGAACTTCGGTTTACCAGCTCTCAACTTTTCGTGTACGAATGTGCTAGTTGTAGCGTGATACCTTCTGAATACCATTAGAAACATTTTGCTTTATAAATAATCCTTTGACGTCACTTTTCTGTTAAATTCTTCCTTTCACTCCTTTTCAAACACTTAGTTTCTCATCTAACTTCAATTTATGTCTAGACCGCGAGTAGTATATAGGGCGTCTAAAGCACACCCCAAAATCACATAAAAATCTCAAAATCAGGCGTTTTTTGATTTTTCAGACCTCAATAATCTCGAACATTTTAAGGCTTTTTATGATCAAAAACACCATATTTTCATTAAAAATCATTGATTTTTGAGCATAAAATAGTCAAAAACATCAGATTTTTGAAAATTGAAGTTTTTACTCTGTTTTTTCATAAAAACAGACATCATAAAAACACGCATTTTTGATGATATTTGAAGACTTTTTTGAACATTTGCAATCATTTTGAGCTTTGAATAGCTTTGATTTTAAAAGTGATGAAATGATGGATTTAGTGATCAATAGAATAGTTGTAAAACAAACTACTTTGAATTGGTACTTTGCAAAGCCTTTTTTAAAAATGCATTAAAAAAAGGGGTACCCTAAATGGATACCCCTTATAGAAAGATTAAAAATTGTTGAAGATTAAAAATTATAAATTTATAGAAAAATTAAAAATATTACAAAGATTTAAACGAATTCAATAATATAAAGTTTTTTTATGTAACACTTCATCTCTATGTTTCTCTTTAAAGATATGTCCTATTTTCTCTTCTGTTTCAGTAATTCTTCTTTTGAACCTCTTTCGATCAACTGCATATGTTTCCCATATACCTTTTCGATTTTCATTTCCTACATATATGACAACAGCATTAGGATCGAAGTGAACTTTCATTTTAATAGAATTCGTTTTTTTTAGTTTTTACTAATTCATAATCATAATATAGATCATCAATTTTACCTCTGAATCTGAATATATAATTACCTTTATTAATTTTTTTTAATTGCACTGTCAGATAGTTTTCCGTGACGTTTTCTAAGATAATATTCTCTTTCTTCATCATTGACTTCTCTTTTTGCAATAGTTGCATCTCCGAATTTCGTTTGGATTTTTTTCAGTGACATCAATTTATAATCTCCAGGATTTAAATCTTTTAATTTCTGTGTTTCTGTAAATAATCTGGTGCTATTGAACTCATCTATTTATAAGATTTTATTTTTTTAAAGGCTTTTGAATACATGTGATGAGAACTGTAAATTACAATAACTTACAAACTCATTTAAAATTTCTAATCCTTTGTTTTTAATTTCCTCGTTTTTTTCTTTTTTATCAATTATTCTTTTTATTTTTTTAAATATTTATAAACTATAGTTAGAATATCTGAAAACTTGTAATTATCTCTATACATATGAATCAAGTCATCACAAAAATGAGCGATTTGAGATATTTCGTTACTATATTTTTTATCTGAAGAACAGTATAGAGCTCTAAGGTCACCCATTAAATCCATTTATAAGTTTTCATTTTTTGAAATATAATTATTATAATGCATAAATCTATACATAGAGCATTCGGGAAATAAAACTCTTGGGCATTTATATATATCTAAATCAACAGATGGAATATCTTCAAGCATCACTTTTTCCATTACTCCTCCTTTATATGCAAATGTACCAACATAAATATGGTACTGGTTTTTAATATAGTTCTTTACCTCACAATTATTAATCCATAGTTCTTTGCTATTTGGATATCTTTTAAATCTCAGTCCATGCACATCTAAAACACACTTACGTACGATATTCAATTCTTGTTGATCTAATTTGCAGTCAGGTGTGAACACTGATATTGTTTCACCAATATTCAGTTTTGAGTGTACCCAACTTATCTCTCTTGCTATCTTACGATTTGGGAGGACAAATCCTTGAATATTTATAATCACAATTATATCATTCATTGTTTATGTTTAATCACTTTTTTTAAATACATATCCAAAAGGTACAGTATTCAAATCATCGAGAATTCTTCTTTTATCAAATCCAAACATGTATTTCTTGTTCAGTGTATCTACAGCTGTATTTCTATCTTTTTGTATCTTAAACTGATTATTTGATATTTCTAAGTAATCTGTTTCACCTGTTATTACTTTCATTCTATCATTGAAATTCAAAATATTTTCGTTCTCATAGCTCATTTTAAATCCTTTAACTTTTCTTTTACAGTTCCATCATTTAGTATGTATCCATAATCTTTTGGTGCACCAGATATAAAGGATTTCATATATTTATCCTCTCCCAATTCATCTGTCCATTCTCCTAACATGTATCCTGTTTTGATTTTATTAGTTCCATCATCTATATACACAACACTATCTGTGTCTTTAAAAATCACTTATTCTGTATACATACATTTTCTTTTCTAAATATTCTTCCATTTATATGGGATCAAAGTTATGTCTGAATCTCATATGAGGATTTTTTTAAATCTAACATGAAGAAATCATAAGGTTTTTTAATACTTTTTTGATAAGGATCTATATTAAAATCACCATCCAGAAACCTTTTTTTTTTAAATCACGGCAGAAAGATACACTGAAGTCTGGTAAGAGAGCATGCTGCACCGCATTGAACCCGTCAATAACGCTAAAATAGATTGTAGGCAAACAAACGATCAAAGCAAATGTTTTCGCTCCTTAACTTCGACCCCAATACTGCGTTACCTTGTACACTTCTCAAAACTGCCCACGCAGCAAAATAACCTTGATTCCCGCTGACGTTAAAGCGGAAAATGTTTTTAATAGAATTTCCAATTTTACACCAAACCAATAGAAGTAATTTTTTGTATTTATATATATTATATTTTAAGTTTCTTGTTGCAAAGTAGTGTTTTCAAATTATCATTGAAAGGTTACATGAATCTAAAGCTTTGTTTCCATTTCACAACAGAGAAAATTAAGCTCAGCTTTAAAGTATTATAATAACGCTATTTCCAAGTATCCAGCTATATATTAAAGCTTCCTTCAATATTTAGCATATGTTTGAAAAAATAAGAATACGCTTATCTTATAACTACGCCATCAGTCATTCTGTCAACCTGACTTTGAAAAGCATATATATGCTGTAAATCATTTTATTCTGTTTTGATTGGTAGAGTGGTTCCAGTCATAAGATTGACACTAAAAGTTAGTGCTCATCGTCTATGTTCCAAACAGAAAGATTCGTGAACAAAAGCACATCAACATATTGGGAAAAACATTTTCAAATATATTCTCTCCTTTGCGCAGTTGGTGGAGTCATATTGAGGGTTCCTTGTTCGTGTGCTTTCTGCCGAGATGATAGGAATAGGACAGAAACCGAAGCTTAATATACGTTTATGTCATTCTGATTTTTCTTGGGCGAGGTCATACGTAGTTTTCACAGTTTCGGCTTAAATATGACTGGAAATGGCAGTGAAGGCGTCCTTGGAGGAGCAGAACTGGCCAGCCTTGCTACCAGTGGGTTTATATTTATTCATTGAAGGGATAATCATAATCTCACCTGCAAAACGCACACATATCCAGAAGACTCATTTTTTGTACCTCGGTGCAGGCAGCCGTTTGACCAAACTTATGATATTTTGCTGAAAAAGTTGTCAATTATATCTGTCTGGGTAATATATATATTGTGAGGGGTCTATCGACCACCGTGGACAACTCGATGGGCTATAAGCAGTCACCCATCCATAATTTAGTGCTACCCGTGATAATTTAATTGCTAAATTTGAAAATGCTTTCACCTTCAGACATTTTCCTGTATGAACAACGTCAGGGCAAAAATTGTGGTGTTTCGAAAGATATAAATTCTGCATATAATGGTTATTTTTAATTATTCTCTATTTGTGAATGTAATATCTATTTTAGTGGTATGATCGTTTCTATTTTTCAATTTGAACCATTTCTTTATTATATATCTGTGTTTAATTTCACTCAATACTTCAAATAATGATAACTTTGCTAACTACAAGCCGAAGGGACCCTTTTTTGTTTTCTTTTTCTAGAGAATGCTGCATCTGAAATAAATTCGTGTCTAAAAATACTTAGCAGATACTGCCATTATTACAAAGAGAAGTCAAATTCCAGCATTGGAGAATTTGCTTTTTCAAGCATTTTAAAAACAGCAAAAGTTTACAAACCAGTCTAAGAAATTAGTATTTTCGTATTTATTTAACTATTTATTATGAGAAAATACTGAAAGCGATTTGTAAAACGTATGACAGCTGTGTAAAGTCTACATATCAAGACAACATAAAACGAAATTGTATAATGATTTTTAGCAGAAAGCGTGTGATGCATTGCGAAAAATGAGGTTGTGTCCATACAGAGAGCTTCTAGTAAAAAACTTGCTTATTTGCGAAAAATTACCTTATGTTCGCTACTTCAAAAACTGAAAATACATTTTAGTTAGTAAGGGAATTCTATTTGTATGATTAAATATTTTGGTTTTGTAATGTATTCATGGCGGATACTATTTGTGGCAATTTTAATCCGTTTGGAAAAAGAACAGGTTTTTGGACTAAACGTATGACGACCATCGGTATAACAGATATCAATGAAGATCTGACAAATGTATTTTAAAAGGTAATTTCGTACTGGGAAGCTTGCGCTCCGCCCGATGGAGCAGTGGTCTAAGCGATGGCCTCTGATCATTCGTCCGTAAGCATCCGGCTTTGAATCGCGTCAGGCATGGATGTTGTGTTTGATTACGGCACTGGCTCTCTCCCTTCCCTTGAACCAGTGACCCTTAAATCCTAAATTAGGGACGGGTGACTGCTTATAGCCCATTGAGTTGCTCACGGTAGTCGTTAAAATTCCAATCCAAAAAACTTTCGCGGACGTCTCTAAAATCGGCAGAAGTTGTTGTTTGTATTCTGATGCACCGTCATGGAAGCCTTAAATAGAAATTCAATATTCTTGAGCTGGAATTTATTGGTGCCACACATGGGGGTTTTTAAACTCCAAGTAGAAAAGCATTTTCTTGCCGAAATGGTGATAAGAATGCTATTGGCATGTTCCTATAGTCAGCGGTGTTATTTTTTTCATCCCAGTGAAATGGAACATTTGCAAATTAGTTGTGGCTTATTCATTTTTTGTACTTAAATAAGCCCACATTTTAATAAAATTTTCCTAAATAACTACGACAGAATTAATGCCGGTGGATGCAAAACGTATCATTTTATTATTAGTAGTAGTATAGAGAGAATTCCACCCTTTCTTCAGGAAATATGTTTCTGTTCTGTCCGGGAGAGTTACGACGTAGCAAACCTGGGTAGTGATATTTTTCTTAGTTATCCAGGAACTTTCTAACTATCGTACAATTGTTCAAAATGAATTATAAAACGCTACTCTCTCCGTTTAATCTGAAAATATTCTTACATATAAAGTTTCTGCATCGCCTTTTGTTAGGCACTGCTGTTTCAACGAAACAGTTTCAGATTGATAAAGACTGAATATATAAAATTTGGTATTTTGGGGAAATGTGAATTTTTACTCATTGTTTCGCTTGAGCTTTCTAAAGGCAGGTAAAATGCACATGTACCTCTCGAAAGGAATTCGAGCGGATGCTATTTTATTTATTTTCCTCCTTTAAGTAAAAATAGTTTTCCCGATTCTTTGGGATCTGAATTTTTGTGTGGTATAGATTATTCGTCTACGTCAGTGTTTCCCAAAGGGGGTGCAGCGTGTTTCCATTTGGTGTTCGCGAGTCCCCACAAGGGGTTTTACACTCCTAACAATATTGAACTATCTAATTTTGATAGTGAATATAACAAATGCCGAAATTTGTCATTGCCCCCCTCTTCCCGAATCACCAAGAAATGTTCGCCAAGCTACAAGAAAAAAAAATAGCATCACAGAGTAACCATCTGTGCTGGGAAAATGAAGTAAGAAAATTAACGCCTACGCTTACTTCTACGAAGTGTATTTTTCAATTTCTGGAGAGCAACATCCATTTCGTTTTCCTCTGAAGACGATGACGAAGAGGATCATCTTTTCCTTTTGGATAATTTTTTGTAAATTAGAGATTTGATATGCAAGAAGGTATGTTTACTTCATTTCTTTTTTATGTCATCCAATTAATTTTAACATATTTTTGGATGAACACCTTTAAACCTCCACCTTTGCTTCGCACCATTCGAGCACGATGAACAAAACATGGCTGTTTAATGAGGTTCAACTGATTATCTTATATCATCTCATTTGACCACAGTCTTGCTTAGAAGCAAAAGCATCTGCCAACGACTAAGCAGGGATTATTGCATTTAATCCTAATACAAATGACGATTTGTGTTTGTTAGAGACAAATAGGGGAATGCAACTGAAAGAAGAATTGAAACTGTGATCCATTTTTTCTTACAGGAATTCATTTTTCTTTATTGAAAACCAAATAATTTCTACATATTACATAGTACCGTTAACTATCGCTGATACCCAACAGCATTTGCTGCAAATATAACATTTACACAAAATAAATCAGGCAGCTTATACAACTCGGCGACTGTACCCTTAACTATCGCCGCGTTGTGTAAAAGATTAGCTAAAAATAAATGATTAAGCTTCGGCTACACAGAAATATATGTGCTAATAATATTTGTCAGGTTGGTAATGGAATTTGTTCAATATCGACCGTGCTGTAAAGCATCTGTTGAAATTTAATAAAAAAACCAACATTTTAATATGGAATATAAAATATACAAATAATTCAGATGCATTTTATAATAAATGTTGGATATCACTTCGTTCCATGTTCATTACTTTTTATTTGGGATTGGACTTTCCTGATTTTCACTTGGACCATCATCTCATGTAATACAGTTCGCATTAGATAAACATATAATTAACAGAAAATAATTATCTCAGCCGCAAGTACTGGAATCCCACTTATATCAGCCACAAGTTCTGGAAAGTTTTTTAAAAATTTTGCAATTAATATTATTCGTGTTTTTTCTTTCTTTGGTGAAGAAAAACCAGCATTCTTCTCATTTGAATCTAGCAGATCTGCTAAAAGGATTATGGTGTCTTTACGACATCTTGTAAGGTTATTATGCTAAAGGGGCAACAATATTAGGTTATTCAACGCCAAGATTTCCCCTAAATGTGAACTTTTCGCCAAAGGTCGGGCTTGAATTATATCAAGCATATTACAGGAAGTACAAAAACGTTCTTGGTCCATTGAAATAAAAATGCAGATGAAGCGTGCAATTGACATTTTATGTGCATACCCTGGTGATTTAACTATCTATTCGTTTAAAGCGAACAATTTTAATCTACAATTAGGTAAAATGAACATCTGGTCGTACAGCAGTTTCTTGTTCTAAACTACACTACTTTACGCTATGAATAATGAACAGAAACAATGTCTTAAAATTTCTGTTTTACAATGTGAAGGGTCGCTATGGTGATCGCTTTGCAAAAACCTGTACAGAACGTCTCGTTGACACAAACAGAGCTTGTTACAATGCTAATATTATGCAAAACGAAATCTGTTTTAACTTTCTGGAATCAAATTACAAGTTATTAGTTTTCCTAATTTTCTAAAACGAAACGACTTGTGCCACCTCTCCATGCAGCCAATTTTGTACCTTGGTGTTTCTTTTTTCTGTTTTGTTTGAAGGTTTAACAATTGTCGTGATCAACTCGATGGGCTGTAAGCAATCGTTCGTTTTTAATTTAGGGCCAATATTTGCCGAGAAAGGAGACAGCCTGTGCGCTAAGAGGAATACGACATCCGTGCCTCACATCGATTGGAATCTGGGTCCATCTAGGAATGAATTGTCAGTAGCCTGCACCTAAGCGACTGGATCATCCTCGTGGCCATCACAGGTTCATATGATTCTGATTTGTTTTTCTGTTGCAGTTATACACTGAGAGCCTTAGCTTAAAAATGCGCTTGCTCACTTTGTCTGCTTAAAATTCTTGGAAGCAGCGAAATCACATGACGAAGCAGATGAAGTGAAATGGAAGGTGATAAAATTAACTCAAAATTCAAGACAAAAACAATGATAAATGTAGGTATAATATTAGATTTAATCCGAGTTGAGTTTGAATGGAATGCTTATAAGTACGCTGATGTAGCAATGCTAGAGAAGTTAGATCTAATGACGGCATAATCGAGTAGAATTAATCTATTCCTTCGATTATGGAAAAATCTCGAAAGATCAAAACCTTTAGAATAAAGCAAATATCTCCGGAAAGTTATTGATTGCTCATACGCTGTCTCGATCCTATAATTATATTCGAAATGCGAGAAAACATCAGCCAATCATAAGTGTAATTCTAGTAGGCAAAATCGCTCCCCTGTTCTCGAGAAATATTCGAGAAGTTACGCGATGTTCTCGAAATATTTTGCGTTGGATCGAGTGATCTCTCAATTGCATAATCACCCGAATGATCTCATTGTTGGAAGATACAATCAAACGAATGATCGTATTATCCAATCACTGCAGCACCTACTAACCTTGGTCAAGCTCATTAAAAATATGGCGTGTTCGTCTTTTATTTACAGTTTGGAATCCGTACTTCGGGTAAGGAGAAGAAATATACGGGTATACTGAACATTTTGAAATTTTTCGAACGACTATTTCGAATAAATTTGTCGTATGTTAAAAGCAGGAAGCCACTCGCGCCATATTCCGGTGAATACTAAAACAAGAATGCAAACCAAAGTTATTTTGAATGAGTATATCGATTTGTGAGGTCTCTCGATTACAACCTTTCGATTTTTGTCTTCAATCGATCATGCTGAACAGGATTTAGAACACCAATATGCACCACTTTGCCTTCTAAATCTAGGGGCCTCATAAAATCCACTATAGAGTGAATTCCGATGAGGATCTCAGACGTCTTGGTATACCTCTCCGCCGGAGGCAATGGGCCAGAGGAATTAATGCTGTGAACTCATATAAAGCTATCTCAGCCATTCAACACAAGAAGCAGCCTCGAAGGCCTTAGCTATTTTCAAGGGGGTATTTTTATTGATTTCGAAATAAAAATTCCCGCTCGAAAATATTGAAAACAATTATTGAAAATATTGAAATAAATTTCCCCTTTTTAGCGCGTTTTTTATTTAACGTCCACCTGCAAAGGGTGATCTCTGTTTGTTACAGCATACCAGCAGAGGGCACCCTTTAATGTGGACGTCAAGTGAAAACGTGCCGCTGTACTTGCAACTGTGAAAATCAAGTTGCATAAATTTACATACAAGAAGTGCTTCTGACTCTCTAAAATTGCAAAAGGGACGAAGAAAACACTGAAATATATAGTCATTGGCTTACAGATTTGAGAAAAACATTATAGGGAATATCTTAAAATTAAATTTTTGCGTATTGGAGCAGGGTTGCATACCATTAATACGTTCGCTGAACGTACGGCAAGTACTGCAAAAGTGGCAATTCCTTACATTCTTTCTAGATTATTATAAGTTTTCTTACAAGCAACAATAACTAAGCGGTTATAAACTTTTGTTTAGGATATCAGCAATTATTTAAATCACATATATTACAATCTATTTGCTTTTCTTCCTGCAAACTTACATAAATCGAATTCAAATCTGGCAATCTAAGATGCTGACAGATTTTTGATAAATCACCATCTGATAAGGGAAAGACAACGAAATTTACTCATAAAACTAAGAACCCCGCAAGAAGAGGTAAGAATTGCACGATTTTCAGCTTCACATAGTAGCAGAAGGCTGTTTTCGATATGCCATCATTCCTCCTTATATTGGCTCCACCTAAAATCTCTGCCTTCTGTTTCCAGTGGTAAAATCTCTTTACATATTTTCTTTTCAATTAATGTATTCCCAATGATGAAAATTTGCACATCGATAAAATTAGCTTTACGTTATAGAATGAGATACTTAATACTAGCTAAAACATAACCATAATTATATTAAATAACAATAATTTTCTCTTTTAGTAATGTTCAGACCTGTTGCAAATACCTTGAATTATTTAGCAGATTTTTTCTCAAAGATTAACAACTAACCGGGCACATTCAGTTTTTTCGAATTTTCAAATCTGTTAGGCCATTAAACAGGATGACATTTTAAAGTTATATGAAATTTATGTTTTCTGTAACTTACTGAACTATACCTTAAAATGATCTCCGTTTGCTCATACTGTAAAAAGTGAATGCCATTTAAAGAACTAACGTTTTACTAAAAATACTATTTATGCGCATTAGAAGAAAAATGTACGAAATTCTAAAACTGAAAGACGCTGTTTATTTTCTTTTTCATTTATGCAACGTATCAAGCTTAACTTTTTTTTCGTTTATTGAGTTGGAGGGCAAACATTCGGAAATTTGTTTTGCTGAAAATTCTTGATACAGAACAGCGTATTTACCAAAAGTTACACATTCCGCAGAAAGTTGGGTTTTTTCCTCCCACTAATTCCAAATATGCGTACTGATGAATCTCTGAAGTTGTCTACCATACTGTGATTTAGAATCTTCTTTCTTCAAGGCATCTGTTTATCCAAGTTCTGCTGATTAATCTTGTGACGCCTTTAAATATTAGGAATTTAGAATATCAAACGGTAGTGGGCCACATTTTAGCTTTTTTTATTAACACTTATTCATGTCACATCGTAACAAACTTTATATACTGCTGGCCACACAAAATGCAACACCAAGAAGGAAGCATCCGATTGGCCTGAAATTCGCAGCATGCGTCGCCCGCGAGAGGACATGCAAATGATTAGCATTGAAGGGCATATGCAAATCATGTGCGTCAGGCACGCCAACGAGAAGCACTATAAGAAGGGTGCATAGAAGGTGAGGTGTAAGTAGTGGAAGTGTGTTGTGCTGCCGGACCTGTACGTGGGAAGCTTCTTGATGCCTCGTCGCAGAACACGGCAGTCATTCCAGCATGTTTCGGAGTTCAACAGAGGACGAATAGTGGCTTATCGCAACAGCGGTCTATCGTACTGAGACATCGCCGCCCGTGTGGGACGACATAGAGCCACAGTGAGCGAATATGGATTCGGTGTGTGCAGGAAGGACGGACGGACCGACTTGAGCAATTACTGCAGCCGCGGCACACCACCAAACGTGAGAACCGGCATGTTGTGCGGCGGGCATTGACGGCTCGCACCGGCACATCACGAACGTTAGCGCAGGAATTAGGGTGTGTTGCGCAACAACCTGCCAGCACGCACCGTTCGACGTCGTCTACAGGAGCGGTGACTTGTCGCACGACGTCCATTGCTCTGATTACCATTGACGTTTCACCACCGGCGAGTGCGGCGGCAGTGAGCCGTTGAACGCCGCAACTGCACTACGGAATGGCACGACATTCTCTTCACCGACGAATCCCGCTTTTGCTTGCAATACCACGATGGTCGGATCCGCGTCTGGCGGCACCGCGGCGAGAGACTTATTACGCCTGCATTATGCATCACCACACAGGTCCGTTGCCTGGTGTTTTGGTTTATAAGCGCAATTGCATATGTCACCCGCACACCTCTGGTACGCATCGGCGGTACACTCAACAGTCACCGCTACATCTCCGACGTTTTGGAGCCTGTAGTCCTCCCTTACCTGCCGGATCTGCCAGCGGCCACGTTTCAACAGGACAACCCGCACGTGGCATGCATGGTGCAACAATTATTCACGGCCCACCAGGCGTCATCGCTGCCGAGGGCCGCCTGTTCTCCCGATATTTCGCCCATCGAACACGTCTGGTTGCTGATCGGCCACCGAGTGTCCCTGCAAGCACCCCACCCGCTGCTACGACTGATGAACTGTGGCAACGTGTGGAAGCAGCTTGGACCGACATACCCCAAGCCCACATCCAAAGCCTGTTTCGTTCGATGCCGCGGCGTAGTAGCGGCCGTTATTGCCACCCATGGGGGCCACACGAACTATTGATGTCTGCGTGTTCCGCAAGTCGCACGGGCCTGTAAGCTCAATCGTTTGATCTGTGTATCTGTTCTTATGAGTCCAGTAAATCTGGCTTTGCTATTTCGTGTTCTTTTTGGTGTAGCATTTTGGGTGGCCAGCAGTGTATTTTATATCTCTTTTTTATAATACCAAAGTGAAAACAAGGATACTAGTTTTCGAATAAAATTCATATTGACCACATGAAGCTCAGAAATGCATGCAAATGCAATGGAGGTAAAGAAAAATCCATATTAAGGGCATATCACTAAAAGGCAAGCAATGTGTTTTGGGAAAAGAATCAAAAAGGTTTTAAACAATTTCATATGATTTTATATACATAAATATGAAATTGCAGGCATTTCCTTTGTGGGTATTAAAATCTGTAACACGCACCTTACCTCTGTGTTCGTTCATAAACAATAATTCCCGAAGACCATCTGAATAACTCTTTTCAGAAACGTTTCAAATAAAGAATATACATAGGGACCCAACTTTTGCCGATGAAAATTAAAATAGGTTTTGTTCAAATTATAGGTTTTGTTAAATAGCGGACGTTTCATTTTGCTTGAATGTGACGCATGAAGGAAATTTGGAGTTTCACTGAATAGGGTTTTTAACTTTAACGCCTAATGTTTGCCAGTTGAAAGTGGATTCGTGCTTTATTTATGCTCTCCTATTAGCAATTATGTATCTCTAGTGTTTCAGCAACGGTCTTCCCGAGGAATTGGTTTTCATAGCAGGAAATATACGAGTCACTTGTCGAAGAAAAGAAAATATACACATTCATAGCAGAAGAGATAAAATAAAATGGCAAAATCTAATGAAGACACGAATAACTGCGTGTTAACCACACAGAGAAATTATGGATATGCAAAGGTATTCTCAGTAGCAAGAAGAAAGGAGGATATATTATCTGCTTTTGATGCATAAATGGAAGAGAGAAACATATTTCATTTCGAAGCGCAGGCTTTTACCACTCACTCATAATCACCAATTTAATATTTCTGTTTTATTTTTAGGCATACTTTTTTTCAAACCTGTTGGACTTTCAGAATCGTTCTCTTAATTTCTGTCTAACTGAACTCAGCTGCAAAGTCACTTTCATTGAAAATTAATAAAGAAATGAAAAAACATGCAGTAATTTCGTTAAAATAGCCGCTGAAACTTGCAAAGTTCAAAAACAGAACGGCACCAAGTTATTTCCTATTCCTAGTAATTTGCACGGCACAGTATGTAAAAACCTCGCCTGTCCAGTACCGGTCCGTTTAAAATTTTCAATCCACGTTCTTGGCTATTAATTGCAAAGTGCGTGATAATTCCTCTGCATACGCAAACCTGATCTACTGAAAAGAGCTTATTCAGTAATAAAGGGAAATTACGCAGAGAGATGCGTCATTCCTCGTAGGAATATTTGCAACAATTTAGGTTATTACCAACTACGCAGTTGAGTTACCAATGTAAAAGCATTTCCACTTTGACATTTAGGTACAAATAAGAGTCTCGATCCTCAAATATGGAAGAAATATTTCGAAATTCCGCAGCTTCGTTGAAGAAACGAATCTGGTAAGTAGCTCGCTCAGTAGTTCCGCATTGCTGAAATATTTGTTTATGTAAACAGTTCTCGGGAAGGATATTTTACGGATTAAAACCACGTGTTTCTATCCCTAATTAAACGTGCATAGATATTTCTAGGAAGCTACAAAGACACGGGGTACTGTAAAATCCCCGGTAATTAATTGCAGTTTACATGACATCTTCGCAGTTCTTATTGTATTGTATAAATGGTCATAAATACACTTTACTTTCCAAGTATGAATTTCGAAATAAATTCCAAAAGAGCGTGAAAAACCAGCATCGTGTGAAAGAATTGTTTGTCGGGAAGGTACTGAAATCCGACCTGTGCTCTCGGTCATATCTTAAAGGAAATTAATGCTTACGAATTAGAAAATGCAAGTTATTTAAACTTTATAGAAATATGCCTGACAATTTCAGAGTCTCCTTTTTTTATTTGTGGGTTTAACGACTACCATTCGCAAATTGATGGGCTACAAGCAGTTGCACAATTTCAGACACTCTCTCGGCTTGTCGATTTTAGATAATTAATCAACGTAATCGGTGTGGATGCACTTCCTTTTCTTTCATTTCACTGAGTGATATTCGTCCTCTGATTAATTGAGCAATAATACTTCGTTTTAGGAGACGAAATGTTTTTTCTAATCCAGGAGTAAAATGCCCTGCACATTGAAACTGACACTACATAAAGCACTGCACAAAATGAAATGAAACTTATTACACTTGTAGAAGACCTGAGATAGAAGTAATTTAATTTCTCAGAGATTACATAAATACTATGTGGGAGAAATCTGTGCGAAGTGGACGTGGGCAGTAGTCCGAATGGTCGCCATGGTGGGCTATACCTCCAATAGTAACACGGCGAGTGATCGAGTCCCCGAATGATGTCATGAGATATAGATAAATATGCAATGTTGACCTTTTCCATCAGTTCATGACACTAACGGAAAAGAGAGTCGTTTGTTAATGATGTGCTACACGTTATCTCTGCTGAAGGATCTGGTGATCACGCCGCTCAAAGCAACACCGGTACACCTTGTATGCACAACCTACGGAAGTTGGCAATATGACGGTGTGCGTTTTTTGATGAAATGGGGCTTAAATGATATAACGATATTTCGTGAACAATACGAGTTGCAGAACCTCTTCCATGTATCGTCACATTTTCATTGTATCCAATATTTCCAGTTGAAAATAACAGATCCCGAAGCCATGGTGGTAGCTAATGAGCCAGTTTGATGTTTACCGATGGTAGCAAGATAAGCTGGTTAAAACGACATGTTCAGAATCTCTATAGGAGATCATCTTTGCTGAGATAGAGTTCAGATCAGTAGCTAAATATTACGTGAACAAACAGGGCTCTAGAACCTCTTCAATGTATCGTAACCTTTTCATTGTTTCCGATCTATCCAGTTGAGAATGGCCGCGCCCAAAGCCATGATGATAGGAAATGAACCAGTCTAATGCTCTCCGATGTTTTTACGGGCCTTATCATGTGGCATCATAAGGCCCGTTAAAACGACATGTCCAGACTCTCTCCAGGAGATCGTCTATGCTGAGATATAATTCAGATCCATAACTGCATATATTACATGGTTCCGGTTGCCCCACCATTAATGTTTAGTTCAATACCAGTGCAAACCAGGTGACAATGTCCTTTGGTGTGTCAGTATATTCGCCACCAAGATTCGAGCCATGACCCATTTCAATCAAATTGTCACAAGCCAGCGCTTTGACTATTTTGCCACCGGGGTGATTATGGTGATGTTCGAACATCCCTATAAAATAATTCTTTGTGTTGCACTCTGTCACAATTTTACAAACACTGATAATGTCCAATCGGAATAAATTCAATAAACATAAACACATTTTTTTCATTGTTTACGTCTGCAACGCAGAGTCAGTTTCTGTAGATCTAGTTAGAGAACATGACAGGACTCTGGCTTAGCTGTTATTTTTCATTACAAAAAGTTACATAACAATGGCAAAATTTCGCTGAATATGTTTCTATTTAAACCGTGTTTTTCACAGCAAGCTCTTTGCTTCAAGACACAGCCTTCCCTTACGTGAATACGATTCTAAAAGGCACAGAGGTGTACAAATATTGGTTACTTGTTCTACAATTTATGAAATTCACTTATCAGCAGAAACGTTTGAAATCAAGGAACTTGTCATCTGGGGAAGGAGAACATGAGACTTGAAACAACTTCTGAAATTCAGTGACAGCAACGACTGTAACTCTAAATATCAATACTGTAAATGTATCTGGCCAATTGGTCAAGCCAGATTAGTTAAATTGGCTCAGTGATAATAGGAAGGTCGTTTCTCTCAGAAGGTTGACATCTGGTAAACTGTTACATCTGCTAAATAAATCATATCTGAAAACTGAAATTGCGTAGTTGTGCAATAGGTCAATTTTAAAGTGGTAAAAGCGAGGCACAGGAGTTTATGAGATTTTAAGCAATTAATCATGCTTTGGTGTGAAGGGAGTTTTTTCTAGGGCCAACCGTCATAACGTGGATTAGGACTGACTACGAATGATTAGAATGAATGGTTCATTTCAAAAGACAAATAATGGGAGTCACCTGAAGCACAAATCGCCAATACTTAAAGGCTCGTGCATTTCGCACTTTTTTTAATCAGATCACAGTCTGAACTCTCCGGAAAAAAAATTTAATTTTTGATTTATTTAACCGATTTCTCCAATTAGATTGACATAACATCTCCGTTAATTACAAATCGCGGACACATTCTTCGGAATTGTACAACCCATTATTCATCATGGAAAAACATTTTTGTGTTCAACTACGAGAGTGATTATTTTTTGTGATAACTTAAAAAAGATCTGCTCTGATAAATTTTTATGCACTTTATTATGACAAAATTCTATTATATTACGGTGCACTTAAGGAATGATTAGCTGGCTTCGAAAAGAAGCTTGCACCTGTTTGCGGCCTTGAATTAGCTTTCAATATTTGCTGAAAGTACAAGCTGACGAGTAAAAGCGCAACCTGAATTTTCAGTATAGGATTTAATTCATATAATTTAAAAAATGAATTTTAGATACGGAATATTGTTCACTTTCACAAAGTAACACCAGCGGCACGATATTTGATTTACTCTATGAGGCCCATATCGCTGGAAGTGTTTTTCTGATTGTCTTCTAAGGAAATTTTGATTCCAAATAAAAATTTAGCATTGCAAAGAGCTGGGGTCTTTTTGTCCCACTGTAAAACACTGGACCTATCTGGGAACTGAAAATATGTGATTAACTAACTTTCCTTGTATTAAATACTACAGATCATCTTCCTCAATATAATTTCACTCAAAGGAAATTTCTTAAAAATCGAATATATTTAAATTCGTTAGAGCTGATCAGGTCTTTAAGATCCTGAAAAAGTGTTAGGAAAGTTAAACATAGGAAAGCATTATTATATATAATTTTACTATTTCCAAGAAAGTTCTGATAACTAGATAGGTCTTTGTACTTATGGACAGCTTCACTTGCGACCCATAAATTTTCTAAATAATGCCTATGAAATATTAATCGTTGAGACATTGGACTAAAGAAAATACAGTGTCTGGAAAAAACTAAAATATCGCAAAGGGCTGTATTCTTACATACAGTTAAAGATTTTTGCCATTCTGTGAAGGGAGGCAATAGGAAGAGAGTTACTTCCGTTCTGTTTGTGAAAATGCGGTTTAATATATCTGCACTTTGATCAGAACTCTATAATTCTGAGGATTACTGGGCATAGCATTGGCTGTTGATACTGTAGTCGTACTGAAACTAAATAAGAACTATATTAAACATTTAGTGGAGTCAAACCCAACACCAACGGGATTTGGTGACCTAATGTGTTTGTGCTAAACTCTTAGGCATAACGCCAATAATATTTTATATATTATGAAGACAATTATAGTTAAGTCAGTAAAACAACTAATCAATTTTTACCAAATGTCTTATAAAATAATTCTTTGTGATACAAAACATTCGGAATGTGAGAGGGACATGCGTTAAATTATCCTTGCTACTCCACAAGAAATATTGACATCCAAACTCTCAACGCTCGAACACACCGCCCATGTGTCATCGACGATTCGAAGGGAAATGCCTAACAAAATAATTCTTTGTGTTACAAAACATTTGGAATGTAAGTGTGGCCTGCGTTAAATTCACCTTGCAACTTCACAATAAATATTGACATCCAAACACTAAACACTTGAACACACCGCTCATGCGTGGTCTAGAATTCTGACTCGAACTATTCCAAAAAATTGCCGGAAAGGCATTAACATTATTTTGTGTACCTCTCATGACTATGAACATTCCATAGTATTTTCTCTTCGTCTTCGTTTGTACATTAAGCAGACAGATGTATTTGGAAACCCAGGTCAAAAGGAAATAAAGGTCGTTAATCAGCCTAATTTCAGTGCATGTTTTGATGCTTTTATAACTGCAGCGAGCCTATAAAACAGTTTCCTACGAGCCGGCGGTAGGTCTGTAGTCGAATTTTCTGCCATTCCTCCCGCAGAAAAGGCAACGATAAAACAGAACGCATACGCCAAAACTTCAAATTATGTAAAATATCCAAATATACATACCCATTTGATCACATAAAATGTCCAATGTGAGAAGTGCTATCTATAATTATAGGAACTGGTTTGAAACACAGTTACAAATCAGTTAATTACGGCAATCCGTGAAATCCATTGAAATCTAAACTGAACATAATCAGCAGGTTTCGTTTCTACGGCAGAAAAACCAATGTTAACAGATGTGTCCGCATTTCAACTAAAGCAGCTGTTCTTCACCTGGAGACCGCGACAAAACCCCAGGGGTTTGGCTTAAGTTCTGAAGAAGTACTTAAAAAGGAATATTAAAGATTTAAAAAAAAGTCACATATATCCCTGTTTACAGATATGAGAATATAGAAAGAAACAGTTAATGAACTGAAGTGTAATCTGTATCTCAATCTTATAGTTACTGTTTTAATGATGTATGGAATTAATTTCAAATAGAGCATCCGCCTCTAGCTACTACACTCTGTTGAAGAAGTAGGCTGTTTCTGCCTTTATATGGCAGAGCTGAATCGATATTGTTAATGTCGCACTAATCATACTACAAAAAGCTAATTTTATCGTTTCCCTCCTGACGTGATCCGAACGTAAATTAATTTCAAGCGTAAAACGCCGTCTTGGGGCCATTCAAACTGAAGTGAATAACAGATATGGATTACCTTAGATCCTCTTGATAGATTCTGACCAAGGATGAAATTACACTAATTTAGTTTGGGTACTGTGTATTTTACTTATAAACGATTCGTTATATCAAATTCAATAAACGAGGAAAGCCTATCAAAATATGTAAATCCAATAAATATCTTAAAGGTTTAATTCATTATGTGGCAAAAAAAAAATGAGAAAATTAGGTAATTTTTGCACCTCGAAAATCGAAATATAAATCGAAATGAAAGTCTTTTGCAACGCAATAATTATAATCGGCATTTTTAGCATATGTTTAAATACATCTTATCTGATAAATTTGGACACAGTTTAATACTAGAAAATTTAGGTATATTTAAAATTATATTTTTGAGTGCGTCGTTCCGTGCAGGTATACCATCGAGTAGCTTTTAGCTATTCATTTGGCTCTTATTTTCTACTGATGAGAAAACATTTTTCATGTATCATCCATTTCACAACATTTAAACATTGAAATTTGGGTACAGCAAATTGTTCCCTTTAAAAGCCAAATTGCTTCCAAACAAATATTTTTTATTGTAATCAGCAGGTTTCTTTTTGCTCCAGTGGCAAACAATGGGCAATTTTAGGAGCAGGAAATATGAAAATGTTCACTTGCAAATTTTGCAAATGTTTTCAGTACTCAAACGCAACACAAAACTGCAAAATTCAATAATGTCGTAACGGTTTCAATCTTAATTATTTGCTCTTAAAAATTACAGATATTTGAAAATATTTTTTCTCAGAAGATTTCGTGAATCACGTAAAAGCTGTGTATTTATATGCAAAATTTGTTAACGTCCGTACCTTTTCTTACCGTGCCTAAAGTTTTAGGAAGGAATAAATTAAAAGAAAACCGGTATCTAACACTTAATCTTAAGATTTCTGCCTACGTCTAACGAGAAAATATGGATTCTGTTATGCAAATGTTTTATCAATTTTTCCAAGGCTTTCAAGCTGACAGAGTTTCAGGCAATATTCGAATATACATTTCCTATAAAATATGAAAAAGTAAC
Organism: Macrothele yani; assembly: GCA_039090855.1. Lineage (NCBI taxonomy): Eukaryota > Metazoa > Arthropoda > Arachnida > Araneae > Macrothelidae > Macrothele > Macrothele yani. Next base: position 149,619,086 of record CM077034.1, read on the forward strand.
TGCCCTGCACAAATTCCCATTGATGTGCGCTGAACGATAAGGAATTTCATTGAAAAGATAAAGCTAAAGATCTTCTATTACCTTTGAAATGCATAAAATGTGAATGTTTTCATTTCTGATTCCGCGGGATTATATATTTAATACTCTATTTTCTTCCACAATTAAAATCAAGGCGAAATTGAAGAATAATATGTCAGCATGTGTTACGTGTAAAACCAATTTTGAAAACTGCCTAATGTAATAACATATATCACTAATTGCTTTCTTCAGTATTGAACATATTTGCATACGAATTGATCTATCTAAGCTTTGACAAATTTTCCATGAAGTACTCGAACCCAAAACACCCATTTCACCCTCATGTGATAATTAATTGAGCAACGGGTCTGATACTCTTTTGGATTCCGTCTCACAAATACGGCGCGTACAATGTTATATATCACTCCGATATTAATATCTCGCGTCTTTTATAGAATTTGCACAGCTATGTAACATACAATTCCCATATATCTGTCGGGTGAAATTTCTCTAACACACAAAGAATATCAGACTTCGCCGTGAACCGTTGAAAATCGATTTTACAAACGGCTGCTCATCCTACATTACAATTCACATCACCGGATGTGAGCTGTTTTTCTCATAGTACAAATGTAAGATTATGAAGAAACCACTGTCATGGACATAATAAACGCTTGAATGGAACAATTCACCTAAGCGCATGTTGTTTATCCACTTTCAAAATTACCTTGTGTACCCAGATGAATGCGTGCTTGATAATTTCGTTAACATTTATAATTGCTTTTAAGAATTCCGTTTCGTCTTTTCCGTTAAGTTTTAAACAAAACTCCCTCAGAAGCAAATACACTATCACATTTATTGAACTGAGGGCCTAACCTGCTCAATATTTTACTTATACCTCTTGATTGCTCAATGAAAGCTGTGTAAAATCGTTCGTGCTTTCCACCTTATAAAACACCATGATTGGAAGTATCCGCCACATTGGACAGCCTTGAACGCAAACTGCCAATGAGAATGCTACGACAGCTTGTGTGCCTCCTCTACGCCCTACATATTATAATCAACAGTCTCTCGTGAATTATTTATATATACATCGACGACAGGAAAAGACCCAGAAGAAGACCCCATGGGAGATAGATAGATAAAATTCGAAAGTTTGCTGGAGTGACATGGAGGAAACAGGCTGAAGACAGACAATTGTGGAAAAGATTTGGGAAGACTTTCATCTAGCAGTGGATTGATAATGGTTGAAGGTGATATATAACAAAGCAGCATGACATGTGCCGTACTGTCAGAAGTCTAATAATTGCTGGTATCCTAATCTTGCCTGTTCTTTAAATTTGCACGACCTATGAGGAATCAACAACAGTTACCGCCAGTCACCATTGTTGTTTCTAAACAAATAAATGAAACAAAGACAGTTTCGGGCGTCATGGTATTTAGAGTGATACCAAATTTTAGGGTGATGGTCGTTAAAGGGTTAAATAGGAGATGGTGTTCCTTATATGGCAACATCCTCCGATCGTTAAAGAGGTGTCTCACGAAAGACGATGCGATTCTAACTGATAGATATTTTAACAAATCTCAGGAATTATAGTAATTAGGTTGGCACTGTAGGAAAACCAAATATTTTTAGATTAGAAATGTTATTTGCTGTGGAATGTTCGACTGTCCAATTAAAAGTATTCAGACGAGGAATTAGAAATTCTCGGTCCCGGCGGCCCAGTGGGTTCAAATTCCTGTGGACTTTGGACGTAGTTTTGTCTTTCGGCACTAGATTTCTCCTGATCCTGGAATCACTGAATCACTGGCACCAGATTCGGTGCGGATGTCTGTTTATAGCCCCTCAAGTTGTTTGCAGAGGTCGTTAAACCCCAAACCAACAAAAGTTACGGAGGCGGCATAAATTAAAGACCTCAAAGAGAGTTTACGATAACCAATTCAAAAGAACATCAATAAATTCATGTATTGTTATTTCAAACTGAATTCTACACAGAAAAATAATGGTTTCAAAAGAATATTGACAAGTACCAAGAACAATGTTTTCCCAAAAACATTATATTTAAAACTTTCTTACTTTTGGAGTTAACTTACCATGCTACCCATGCAAGAGGACATAACCAATTCAAAAGAACATCAATAAATTCATGTATTGTTATTTCAAACTGAATTCTACACAGAAAAATAATGGTTTCAAAAGAATATTGACAAGTACCAAGTACAATTTTTTTCCCAAAAACATTATATTTAAAACTTTCTTACTTTTGGAGTTAACTTACCATGCTACCCATGCAAGAGGACATAAAAGTAAAAATAAACATGATATGGAGCGGGCAAAAATAAATTTCTATCTTAAATAACCAAAATAACGCACACATTTATTTGTACAAATACAAACCCTTTTATTTCTACGGATAACTATGTGGGTGTTTCACATGATTACATAAAACGATTACTACTCTAACCCATTTTTCTATGAATTCCTAAGCTTAGATATTGCAGCGAAGCCCAAAAGAAAAACATAATGCCATTTTAGGTACGATTGGCTGCTTTTATCCCATTTAGTTGCTGATTTCTTAGGAGAAAGAGTTGCAGAACATTCAACTATTTTTATTTTTGGAATTACCTAATTCTCCACAAGCGAACTTAGTGTGGCTTCCATTTTGAATCTGCCATTATCATCAGAAAACATAACAGATCTCCACTCCGTCCTCCAATGAGCTCTAGCTTGACACCACTGACGTCGCAAACGGCAGTGGTTTGGAGTGAGTGGAATGCACGCTACAGGGCCTCTGGCTCGGAGCTGTCCTTTAACTAACCGATTTGTAACAGTTCGTTGTGTCACTGTGGTGGCAACTGCACCTCGAATTGCTGCCGCAGACGCAGTACGATGCGCCACGGTAATACGCCGTACACGGTGGTCTTCCCTCTCAGTAGTGCCACGTGGCCGGCCGGAACCCGGACTTCTTGAGGCAGTACCTTCCCTTGACCACCGCTGCCAACAATCATGCACAGTGGCTACATTCCTAACAAGTCGTTCTGCAATATTGCGGAAAGAAAATCCACCTTCTCGTAGCCCTATTACACGACTTCGTTCAAACTCCGTGAGCTGTTTATAATGGCTTCTTCGTCTTCTTAAAGGCATTCTTGCCTAACATCAACACACTACGTCGAATCTCAACGACAACTAACGCTAACGAAAGTTACTGCGCGTATTTACAGCAAACCTGCTTTGCACGTTCCGATTGGTGCTACTAGCGCCACACGTATGCCTCGAGCGCGAAATTTGCATACACGTCATCTTACCGATGTACTCTCACCGCCTACTAACTGTCGTTTATCTAACACAACCCCTTCTTGGTGTTGGGATTTTTTCCGTAAGTGTAGTTCCGAAGAATGACGATTCAATTTATCACTACTTCGGCACAAAGTTGACTTTGCCTCTTATGCAAAGTGTGGCGAATCAAGCAGTTGGGTTATATTGAAAAGCTACAAATTCACATATTTAAATACTAGGATTTGCGATTAAAGATTCGGTCTCATTTTTCTTTAAATATATAAGTAGTCACTAAATTAAACTTTCAAGTGAACGTTTTACACATTAAAAGAAATCGAATTATATTTCCATATGTTTTCGTATGTCCATTTGTTCTCATTTTAACGGCCATAACTTTGGAGCTGTCAAATGTTGCCAGAATGTGGTAGTGTTACCATTCGGAAAAGTATTTCAACTAAATTCCACAAAAGTTTTCACTCAAATGTTGCAGAAAATAATTATAAATAAAAAAATTAAAATAACAATGTGTTTCTGTGTACTCAAGCATGAATATTCCCATTTCATTACTGTCGTTGGCATTTTTCCATAAACCACGAGAAATACTATATGAAAATCTTTATGTCACATGTCTAAATAAAAAAAACTCGGAGTACAATTAAATCGTCGAGACAATGGTCTCTACAGTATGGAGCTCGTTCGATATTGCAAAAAAACGTTAAAGCGAGAAACAGCATTTAACATGCTTCGACTAGAACTGTATCAACATTAACTATTCGCTAAAATATTTAATCACGTACCGTTGTCGACTTGTGACACCTCGCACGTAGAAAAAAGTGTATTAGATTACATACACCACAGAAAAGTCTTCGTATTTACACTAAAATTTATATAAGAATTGCCATTCTGAATTTAATGGAAATTCCTGAGTAATTTGCGCAGTCAGTGTTATGCTGTTTTGCTATCGACTCTGGTTTCAAAATGACATTAAGACTCCTGTCAGTAGCTTTCTAACAAGTTAGTAAAATCATGCAATGCATTGATTATGATACGCTTTCCAACATACCAGAAATTATTACTCAAGTTATGAGGATAATGGCTGTGGAATAAATCTCGCTCCAGTGTCCTGACCTTTGACCCCATTTCGATTATATTCAACAGAACCGGTTTAGTACACATCAAGAATAACATACTAAAGTTTTTTTTCGCAATAGAAGCAGTTTTACACAAGTTATGAGAATAATGGCTGTGGAATAAATCTTGTTTTTGTGCAATGACCTTTGACCCCATTTCGATGATATTCAACAGAACCGGTTCACTATACCTCCGGAACAACATGATAAAGTTTTGTTGCTATCGAAACATTTTTTGGTAAGTTAGGATGCACAAGAGCAATGGAATGGATCCCACTCCAGTGTCCTGACCTTTGACCCCATTCCCACATTATCAATAGGGTTCGTCCCCAGTGACTTCTTACCACTTAATAAAATTTCATCGAAATCGAACCATTTTTACGCAAGTTATGACGCATAAGGGCAATGGAGCAAATCCCACTCTTATGACCTGCCTGACCTTTGACCCCATTTCGCCCATTTTCAATAGGGTTCGTGCCCAGATGGTTCCCTACCACATACTAAAATTTCATCGAAATCAAACCATATTTACGCATGATATGACTCATAAAAGCAATGGAATGGATTCCAATTTTATGCCCTGACCTTTGACCCCATTTCTCCCATTTTCAAAAGAGTTCGTCCCCAGGTGGTTCCTTACCAAATACTAAAATTTCATCGAAGTTGAACCATTTTTACGCAAGTTATGACGCATAAGTGCAATGGAATAAATACCGCTTTTATGCCCTGCCTGACCTTTATTTCCTTTCGCACATTTTCAATAGGGTTCGTGCCCAGGTGGTTCCCTACCACATACTAAAATTTCATCGAAATCGAACCATATTTACCCATGTTATGACTCATAAAGGATATGAAATGGGTCCCGCTTTTATGTCCTGACCTTTGACCCCATTCCACCCATTTTCAACCGGTTTTGTTCCCAGGTGGTTCCTTACCACATACCAAAATTTCATTGAAATTTAACCATTTTTACGCAAGTTATAATGCATAAGGGCAATGGAATAAATCCCGATCTTATGACCTGCCTGACCTTTGACCCCAATTTGCCAATTTTCAATAGGGTTCGTCCCCGGCTGGTCCCCTACCGCATACTAAAATTTCATCGAAATCGAACCGTATTAACGCATGTTATGACGCATAAAGGCAATAAAATGGATCCCGCTCTTATGGCGTGACCTTTGACCCCACTTCATCCATTTTCAACAAAGTTCGTCCCCTGGAGGACCCTACCACATACTAGAATTTCATCGAAATCGAACCTTTTTTACATTATTTATGGCGCATAAATGCAGTGGAATGGATCCCTCTCCTATGAACTGACCTTTGACCCCATTTCGTTCACTTTAAATAGGGTTCCTTCCCAAGTGATCCCCTACCAGATACTAAAATTTCATCGAAATCCAGCGGGTTTTACACGAGTTATCGTGCTGACGGACATACGCACACAACGCGTGAAGTAATGAGACAGATGGGAATCGCCACCATCTGCTAGCAAGGTGTGACGTCATAAATCTTTAATAGGATCCACAAACAACGCGTGACCAAATGAGATAGATGGCATGACCGCGCGCCAACATTCTCAAACGCGAGTTGTGACGTCATAAGATTTCTAAGCATTGGTAACATTAATGGAACAACGCCATCACTAAAAACGTTATAATTCGGGGTGGTTATTTACCCACTAAACAAATTCTTCTAAAGTCGAGATCAAGCTAAATCGATTTCCAGTACCAGAAAACGGTAGGTTAACGAATTTCATCAAAATTCTTAGAGCCGTTTTCAAAATAAAATGTACATATATACGTACAAGAATTGCTACTTTAATGTGGACGTCAAGTAACTTTGCTTCCTATATTTCCAATAGAAACACTTTTGTACACATTTTCTTCACAATTAATGCGTTCCCAAGGATGAAATTTCGAACATCGATTAATATATCTTCATTTTATAACTTGCAATACTTAATATTTTCTAAAACATAACCATAATTATGCAATTCTACATTTGTTTGTGTACTGACGTCATGAAAATACAGGTCGCGCCATATTTTTTCTGGACAATTAATGCGTTCACAAGGATGAAAATTAGATCATCGATTAAAATAGCTTCATTTTATAACTTGGAATACTTAATATTTTCTAAACCATAACCGTATTTATGCAATCCAACATTTTTATGTCCACTGACGTCGTCAAAGTACAGGTTGCGCCATCTTTTCTCTTGTTTTAACACCACCGAAGGAAAAGTTATTGATTTTTAATATAATTATGGTTATGTTTCAGAGAATAATAAGTTTTCCAAGTTATAATATGAGTATCAAATGTAAAAGTATAGGAAGCAAAGTTACTTGATGCGTTCACAAGGATGAAAATGTTGGATTGAATCCAGCGGTTTTTACACGAGTTATCGTGCTGACGGACATACGCACACAACGCGTGACGTAATGAGACAGATGGGAATCGCGACTATCTGCTAGCAAGGTGTGACGTCATAAATCTTTAATAGGATCCACAAACAACGCGTGACCAAATGAGATAGATGGCATGACCGCGCGCCAACATTCTTAAACGCGAGTTGTGACGTCATAAGATTTCTAAGCATTGGTAACATTAATGGAACAACGCCATCACTAAAAACGTTATAATTCGGGGTGGTTATTTACCCACTAAACAAATTCTTCTAAAGTCGAGATCAAGCTAAATCGATTTCTAGTACCAGAAAACGGTAGGTTAACGAATTTCATCAAAATTCTTAGAGCCGTTTTCAAAATAAAATGTACATACATACGTACAAGAATGGCTACTTTAAGGTAGACGTCAAGTAACTTTGCTTCCTATACTTCCAATAGAAACACTTTTGTACACATTTTCTTCACAATTAATGCGTTCCCAAGGATGAAATTTCGAACATCGATTAAAATATCTTCATTTTATAACTTGCAATACTTAATATTTTCTAAAACATAACCATAATTATGCAATTCAACATTTGTTTGTGTACTGACGTCATGAAAATACAGGTCGCACCATATTTTTTCTGGACAATTAATGCGTTCACAAGGATGAAAATTAGATCATCGATTAAAATAGCTTCATTTTATAACTTGGAATACTTAATATTTTCTAAACCATAACCGTATTTATGCAATCCAACATTTTTTGTCCACTGACGTCGTCAAAGTACAGGTTGCGCCATCTTTTCTCTTGTTTTAACACCACCGAAGGAAAAGTTATTGATTTTTAATATAATTATGGTTATGTTTCAGAAAATAATAAGTTTTCCAAGTTATAATATGAAGTTATTTTAATCGATGTTTAAATTCTCATCCTTGGGAACACATTAATTGTGAAGGAAATGTGTACAAAAGTTTTTCAATTAGAAGTATAGGAAGCAAACTTACTTGACGTCCACCTTAATAATATGGGGTAAGGGCAATGGAATGGATCGTAATCCTATGTCCTGACCTTTGACCACATTTCGTCCATTTTCAAATAGGGTTCGTCCCCAGTGGTCCCCTACTACATACTGAAATTTCATCGAAATCGAAGCATTTTTACGCAGGTTCAGACGCTAAAGGGCAATGGAATTCATGCCGATTTTATGTCCTGATTTTTAACCCCTTTTCACCCATTTTGAATAGGGTTTGTCCCCAGGTAGTCTCCTACCACATAGTAAACTTTCATTGAAATCGAACCTTATTTACGCAAGGTATGACGCATAAGGGTAATGGAATGATCTTGCTCCTACGTCGTGACCTTTGACCCCATTTATCCCATTTTCAATAGGGTTCGTCCTTAGGTGGTCTCCTACCGCATAGTAAACTTTCTTTGAAATCGAACCTTATTTACGCAAGTTATGAAGCATAAGGGTAATGGAAAGATCCCGCTCCTACGTCGTGACCTTTGATCCCATTTCCTCCACATTCAATAGGGTTCGTCCCCTGGTGGTCCCCTACCACATACTAAAATTTCATCGAAATCGACCCATTTTTTTGCCAGTTATTGTGCGGACGGACGGACAAAGCTGGAGTATATACGCTTCTTCAACCTACGGTTGGAAAGCGTAAAAATGACATTAGCAAAATTTTAAGAGATTAATAAGATTTTGAACGAAATTTTGGTGTGTAACAGCGGGCACTTATATTTATAGAAAAATACGCTTTTGAGTCTATCACTGACTAATGGGCTTTGTTTTCTAGTAATTCCACTTCATTTTACGAATCTTCATGTCACTTCACAACTTCTGATCACACAGACCCTGTGTGCTTTTTATACAAGTTCGACATCTCCAACACGGTTACGTTCAAAATGGAATTCCATGAGAGAAAATAAATTTTCAGGTTTCAGAGAATACAATGATCAACATTTATCACGTGACTGGACGCCACATGAAAAATCACCATTAAAAACATATACATTTATATGTTTTATTTTTCCATATGGGTGTAAGGTGTAAAAGTTTGCTTTACGTGAAAAACACCATACTCATTTTTTCTTTTTTAAAATACTAATGGAATGCTGATTTGCTTTTTAAGTAAAATCGTTAAGAAAAAGAAGACCGACTTTGTTTTCCAGATCATTAGTTTTGTGCTTTTAATGGCATACTGCACGCAAAAAAATATCGTTTAGCTTAACCCTTATACTGGCTGAGAACAAACAGAAGTTCCATGCGTCGCAGCTGAAAAAATGGTTTCTGAATTCATTAGATATTAAAAATTGGTTTACATTTGATACTCTCTAGACCAAAGATTGAGATGACTGAATCATGAATCACTCGTTTCTCATCGAATTTTGTCTGAATCACATTTTGGCAAAGTATACTTGTTATATCCCCCATAGATGTTTCAAGTGAAATTAAATCTGTAGCTGCAATGTATCGCTCAATCTGCCTTGACAATTTTACGAATTACACCAATGGATCTGACTATTAATTTTAAGGAAATATGAACTTCCATTGTGCATGGCTTTTGTAGATTATGAAAAAGCCTTTGATTCGGTGAAACCATCAGCAGTTACAATGGCTCTGCAATCCTGCGGTATTGAAGATGCATACATTAATATTATTAATAGCATCTATGAAAATACAAGTGAAAAGATTCTGCTGTTTGAAAATACAACACACATAAAAATTGGAAAGGGAGTGAGAAAAGGTTACACCACATTGGAAAATGTCTTTCAATCACTGAACTTTGAAAACAAAGGAATAAAGATTAATGGAGATTATCTAACCCACCTTCGTTTTGCTGATGACATAGTCATTTTTGCAACTACCCCATCAGAGCTGCAGAGTATGATCCAAGAACTTGCTGACAAGAGTAAAGAAGTGGGATTAAAAATGAACTTTCAGAAGACAAAAGTGATGTTCAATGCTTTTACACGACATGAAGGTTTATCGATTGATGGAGAAAAAGCTAGAGATAACAGGCACGTACGTTTATCTTGGACAGCAGATATCAAGTGAGGGTCACATTGATGAAGAAATTAATAGGCCTACAAAACTTGCTTGGAAAGCTTTTGGAAGAAACAGCATAATTTTCTAGATCAATATGCCATTATGTCTTAAAAGAAAAGTGTTTGATCAATGCATCCTTCCAGTGCTTACGTATGGTGCAGAGAAGTAGACTTTAACTAAAAGAGACATACAAAGGCTGCAGACAATTCAAAGCATCATGGAGAGGAGTATGCTTGGTATAACCAGGAGAGATAAGAAGAGGAACTTGTGGATCCGAAAAATGACAAGAGTGGAAGACATCATGATCAGAGTTAAATCCCTGAAATGGCAATGTGCTGGGCATACTGCCAGAAGGATAGACCATCAATGGACAGCCGAAATTTTAGATTGGATTCCAAGGGACAGGAAAAGACCCTGAAGAACACCACATGGGAGATGGGTGGATGAAATTCGAAAGTATGCGTTAGTGACATGGAGGAGAATGGCACAAGACAGACCGTTGTGGAGGAAACTTGGGGAGACCTTTGTCCAGCAATGGATTGATAATGGTTGACAATGGTGATGATGATGATATGACAAATCTTCGCAGCGGAACCGCTGTCTAAATAAGAAATAATTTTTCAAATCGGACTCTTAGAAGCATAGGTATCGGCAATAGTGTGTATGCTTCTACGTCCCCTGAAGGAAAAAACATGCATTATTTTCACAAGATATTGTTCTCAAAATTCTTGGGATGTAAGCGGTATCGCTCCACAAAAGAATTTAGTTTCTTCAATGGAGTTTTAGCAGCTCAAATGTTTTGCTGCAAATATATCAGAAGCAGAAATTATATTTTACGCACCCCGATATCAAAACGATTTTTTACCATATATTAGAAATTTAATTCAACGAATTTCCCATCACAAGCAGTATGCGATACAGGAATAATTTTAAAAATCGGAGTTTACCTGTCGGGATATCGTTAAAATCGCAGTTTTACTGTACGCTTCTAACGCGGAATGTCTATGAACTGCTTGAAAATTTTGAGATTATATGAAAGACATTGTACCCCGGGAACGCTATCAAACAAAAAAGGAATTTTTCAAATGGGACTGGTAGAAGAAAAAATATGGAAAAAAAGATGATATACATCTACGCCCCGTGATGGTGAAAGTATCCATTATTTTTAAAAGGTATATTCCGAAAAGTTTAACCTCCTTTTTTATTGCAAATGCATCAGAAGCAGAAATTAACGTTTATGCACCCTGGTGAGCGACCCATTCTTTACCAGTAATTAGAAATTATATGTAAAAAAAATGCCACCAGGTGTTGTATCTACTTAAAAAATAATTTTTCAAGTCGGAGTTTTAGAAAGAGTGATATCGGGGAAAAGGCAATTTAATTTTACGACCTATTGAGGAAAATCGATGCGTCACTTAAAAAAAGTACCTATACCTAAAATAATCTTCGACATAAATGGAATGGAAAGGTGAAATAAGTTTTTCAAGCGGTTGTTTAACAGAAAATGCATGAAATAATATGTATTTTGAATTCTATATAATCTTCCTTTTCGTCGTCTAGTGGCGAAAATGTGCATCAAATAGAAACGAAATGATGGTTCATCACTTCAGGTTTCCCAATTCAAGAAGAATTTTTCAGATCGGAGTAATAATTTTAGAGATATCTCTTGCCAACTGAGGTAGGAAGGAAAGACCGGTAACATACATTACCGCGATCTTTTTTTTACAAAAGGCGTGTTAAAAAGCCGTGACATATCACACAATTCCCAGCAGAAAAAGCACCGAGAGTGAAAACATCTTACTGCAGTGTAACACTACGAAACATCGAATAATTCTAAGATCCTCGCTTATGTCACGATTCAGTTTTATTTTAGGATTAGTGAACATTAAATTCTAAGACTGTCGATATTGTCCTAGTTCTGTATTTAATTTTATTTTTGGTTTAGTGAACATTAAATGTTCTCCAGTCGTTACTAGTATCTCCTTTAAAATTTAACTTTTAGACATCAGCAGAAAAAATTGACAGCATAATCGAACATGGTCACTAATATGATAATACCACTTCCTTCACCGCAGGGAAGGATGCTCATTCAATATACTGTTAACATTAGTTGGAATGTTCAACTCCAAAAGATTTTCCAATTTAGTATTTCATAGTTTTGGTTAAAGAACTGCTTGTAATTAGGAATAATATGTTCTTAATGCACTAAGAAAAGTATCGCAAAATTCGAGAATATAAAATATATTTTATCCTTGCATTTAATTAGAAACGACAGAAAAAATAATGCTCTTTAAAAATTATCAGGTTATATCAGAAAAGGACGATTTGCAACGATCAATCTCTTGAAAGTATATAGATTCCAGAGCACGAGTGGAGTACGTCCAAACAGATTAAATTTCAATTTCCTAAGTCAATTTTATTCCTTTCACTACTACACTCTGGTAATATTCTATAATCAAATTTCTTGAATTCCCTACCAAGGAACTTTTATTCTTCCTACACAAATTTTGGTAATGCACGTTCAATTGCTGTTAATAAAAAAAATATCATTTTCTCAAGTATCCGAAAATGTTTACGATCCAAATGTAATTTCTGAACGCACAGAGCAAATGACATTAAAAATGCTTCGGCATAAAACTAAGAGTAAAATCCAACAACATGCAGAATTATAGGCACAGCAAAAGATATGTGATTCTTTCTCAAAGTATCTCCCCTCTGATGATGTGCAACGGTCCCATCGTTCAGTCCGCTTTCCAGAGCATACTGCGAAGGCATTTTGTGTAAGCTGCTTTAGCGACCCTTGTTCAGCTTGAATAACGTCAGCATCTGTGTTGAATGTTGCGCCATGGAACTTCTCCTTCATTGTTGGAAGTAACCAGAAATCGCCCATGTCGAGATCAGCACTGTATGCAGGCTGTGGCATGATTTCAATACTGCATTTTGTAAGAAACTGATGAACACAATCAGCCACATGTCAGTGGGCGTTATCATGGTTTAGGGTCCACTTGCCCACTAGTATTAAAATGTGATACTCAGCATTGAAAGTTATTTGTGGTTAAAAGCCATGCTTGTAGACTACACTTTTATGATCAAGGAAATTATCATTATCACTTTTCTAGCTGATTTGCTTTGGCGGACTTTTTTCGGAGCCATGTTTCATCGGCAGGTATTAGTGTGTTTAGAATGTTTAGATCCTTTGCAATCATTTAATCCTATTCATGATAACACTGAAATCTGTCTAACAATTGTTCTTTCGTCCCGTGATGAGGTACCCATCTGTAACACGTACGATGCAGCAGTAATTTGTTGCGTAGAATGCGGAATGCGGACATTTTTGAATTATTTGTTGACGCTGCTACGTCTTCGCACATCATTCGTCGATCTTCTTGCAGAATTACCTAAACAGTATCTTCTTGCAGGATTAATGCTCCGTAATAACACAATACGGCTGTAACAGCACTTTCAGGTCAACCAGGCCTAGGAGTGAGTTCTGCCGAAAAACGCACTTTTTCAAATTTATGGTGCCACCTAAAAATCGTTCACGCACCCAAACATTTATATTTGTAAGAATTTTTCAATAAATCAACTGGTTTTGGAGCCGGTTTGTCAGAACAATAGCGAAATTTTATCGCACAACGCATTTCACTTCTTATGTCTTAATCACTCACTGCCATAGCTGTATGACGTAATTCAGACGTACAACTGCGCAATAACAAAACCAGAATCATCTGCCACTCTTTGTTTTTAGGGAATAGCCTCTGAATATAGTAAATATAATAAGTTTATAGTAGTTTGAATAATTCCTAAAAGTATGATGCGTTACTGTTGATACACTCTTTTTCCATGTAGCCCGTTCCACGTAGCAAACCATTTCGTCGAAACAGGTTGAAGAAAATGCTATGTTGCAAGGAAGCAGACGAATTAAAGCTTTGTAACTTCAACTTTTTTTTTTAAACGAACAATGGAAAAGCAGGGAGGAAGTATATTCTACAAACATGTAATCGTTTTTTTTTATTGTTGTTTTTTTATTCAAACTAGCTGTCATGCAGAAATTATTACCTATGTTCTGTATGAGAGAATGGCTGGGAATTTTGCCTTAATTCTTTATAACTGCTTTTATGTTTTCTAAATTACTCATTACATATTTTACAAGAATCCGAGAGGGAAAAGCTGCCATAATCAGAGTTACCACTTATGAATTATGTTTTAGCAATAGCAGCAATAAACAAGGGCGTTTATCTAAATGGGCGGAATTGTACCCTATAAACACATAAGTCAAGTCCATTTTGTCTGTCTGAAGGGTGGGGGGGGGGAGGTAACGAAAACCGTAAGCAATGCGAAGGGCTAAAGACAGTCACCCGTCCGTAATTTAAGGCCACTGGTTCCAGGGAAGTGAATGAGCCATCGACGTTAGACAAAAAAAATGTCCATGTCTGGCTGGATTGAATACAGACAGATCTCAGACCAATGGTCAGAAGCCAACTCTTACAACACTACGCTTAGAAAGGGAGTCAGCTGACAGCAACTCGAGCATACGCAATGTGCAGAGTGTAACTCGAGAGACGACGTCAACCACAATGTGAGGTATGTAAAATTGTGTCGTACGATCTCCGCTATCACGTAGAAGTGCCGAAGGCCGACCCGGTGTCGCAACAGTCTAAGCGCTGGCTAATAATCGTTCTTCCGTGATGGGTCCGGGCTCGTGTCCCTGTGAGGCATGGATATTAAGTTTCTCTTACGGTAGTTGATCTTTCCCTTCCCTGGAATTAGTGGCCCTAAATTAGTGACGGGCGACTGCTTATAGCACACGGAGTTGCTCACTGTAGTCGTTAAACCCTCAATAAAAAAGTATCCGTAGTTGCAGGCGAAACAGCCCTTTTAGAGTAATAGTCATATATGAAGAACCTCAGTGATCTCAAAAAAAGCATGGTTACTAGTGCCCGTCTTTCAGGAGCTTCAATAACTACATCGGCTGAAACAGTGGATGTAACACGAGGAAGTGTACAGAAGATTATGAAAGCGAATCAAGATATAAACGGCGTTGCCTGTAAACATGCAAGTTGTGGATGACATGCGATGTCAGGCAGGGATAGCCGAAAAATCGCGCGGATTGTACTATGCAACCCTAAGACTACGGCACCACAAATTGCAGCTGAGTTGAATACTAGACGTAAGGATCCCGATTCCATCATGACATTTTACCAGGAGCTATAACCGTGTTGCAATCAACAAACCTGTGATTGGAAACATTATTGAAAACAGCACTAGCAACGCGGGGCAAAGTACAAGAGAAAAAAATCTGGAAGGCTAAAGAAATAAAATGCCATCTGTTCTGATGAATCGTACTACAGATTTTTCCCACCATGGGTAGAATGCACGTTTGGCTAAAATCTGCATAAAAATACCAACCCGATTGTTTGATTTCGACTGTGTAGAATATGATGCTTTGCAGTGCCATATCGTGGCATTCCTTCAGGCTATTAGTTAATCTGAAAGGTCATGTGACATCTGAAGGATGCGAAACTGTTCTTGAGGACAACCAGGTAACAAGTTGGCGGGATATTTGACTAATGAGCGTTCCTGGTTCCTTACAACCCACAATTGCATTTAGCGAACGTGTCAATTTGTGATTTGCAATGCAGAATGATGAGGTACATCAGCTGCCATGCTAACCTTAATCTCCAGACATGTTAATGAACATTCCTTGAAATAAATAGAGCGACAGGTGAGATCACATTTCCGTTTAAAACGGCACTAGTGCAGTTGGAAATATGTAAAAGGAAGTATGGCCACAGATTCCGTTATCCTACATGCATGGCTTTAATAAGCCTATTTTAAGTTGAGTTGTTTCAGTTATGGAATTGCGAAGTCAACTTACAGCTTATTTACAAAATGTTGCCCTTAAATGGTAAATATTCCCATTAGTTTGACGAACATCTGTATCTCAGGAAAATGAGAGGTTTCGAATAGGTTACACTTTTTACTCTCCTTATTTCTGGGATTTTATCGTTTAAACGGAGCTCAAGTTTCGTCTGAAGAATTTTCTCATGGGTGTTATATTTCCTTCTAAGTGTTTTCTTGGTTTCCTGAGAGTTAACTTACATTTCTCCTATGAAATACTTTAAATAATTTTCAGCTCAGTATTTTTTTAAAATGTTTAGGTAAATATAATATTGTCCGTACATGCGATGCCACTCACCAACGCAAGTAACAATGTCTCAAAGATAGAGAGTATGCACCAGGTAACAATTAGTTTCATAAAAAAAACACAAGATGTAATTGCTTTTTAATAATTCGTAATGCCTGTTGTGTTGAAACCTTTCTCCCATTTTTTTGGAGCCACAAGCACAGCTCAAAATTCTCGTAAATCAGCCATGTAGTGTTGTTCTCCTTGTGATTCCAGATATTCTGTTAGTCTTCCGTAGTAGTCTTTTAAAGATAGAACCATGTATTTCTAAATTATATGCAATTTCATGCAAAAGATGCATGTAGAAGTGGCAATGAAAATTTTAGAACTACTTACCCGTGTCATCATTGCTTCTTTTGATGTTTTCCTTTACCTGGTCGGCAAAATATTGACCCAAGCATTTTGAAGTTACGTTGGCAGCCTTTAAAATATAATTTTATTCCAGATTTAATATCACCTCATTTGTCTAATTCTCAGTGATCAGTAATTCTCCTGAATGTTCACGAAACACAAGCTCTGTTTCAAAAGGTAAGAAAGAGCAGCTTCTGTAAACATAACATTGGTAAAAGCTTTGCAAACGAACTTCAACCTTATCATATCGTTTCAGCAGAAGCCTGCGGTCCCTGTTGCGAATTTTACATTCGGTGCAAAGCTTTTTCCGCGTGCCACGCTGCGGAAAATCTGGACAAAATCTGGTATGTGGTAGGAGTATCTCCATTATTCTGACAACACACAGTTTCCACTGGTCCACGTTATACTCGCTCCATCATAAGATGTCGTCATATACAAGTAGAAAACAAATTTCCCCGAAGAAATAATTGTTCATAAATACATGGTAAGCGATGAATAAATCGTGTGTAGTCAGCACCATAGCAAAAACAAATAAATATATAACTCCGTGTTTATTGGTGTAGGAAAAACAATATAATATTCCGCAAGCTTTCCTTGCAACGGACGGCTTCATCAGGTGGTTACGAAGGAAACAGAATAATTTTAGTTTGATTCTGTTTCCTTTGTAACCGCCTGATGAAGCCGTCCTTTCACGGGGAAAGCTTGCGGAATATTATATTGTTTTTCCTACACCAATAAATACGGAGTTATATATTTATTTGTTACATGGTAATCATGATGATACTATTATTGGACTATTTTCACTGTATTCCATGTAACCACTTCCTTCAGAAAACTTGAAAATTTTCATCGTCCAGGACGATAAAATTTCGAGCTAAAGGACGACAAAATTTTCAAGTTTTCTGAATCAAGTGGTTATATGGAATACAGTGAAATTATTCCAATAATAGCATTACATGATGTTGTTTCACAAAATCCATAACCATAATTCATGGAGTTTGAGATTCTCTGACTAGAATATTTGGAAAATGCAATTCAATAGCCCTTTACAAAGCTACACCTTTTCGGCTTCATACCACACTATGTCTTCAGAGGGAGCAAGATATATTCGCATATCATACCAACTCCACATAACATAATCAATCAAAGCAGAATACCTGTGCATAGTGAGGTAAGAAGGTTTTCAGATAGTGGTAATAATTGGTTTGAATAATTCTAATGCAGTTCTGTCCTATTGTTTTTCTTCTTTCTATTATTATTTCCGCGATCAGTTATAATGCTCCCAAACTACATATATCCAGAAGAACGAATTTGACACTGCTAATAGGCTTTCTCACCAGCGTTTTCTTTTTAGGTGAAGAGAAGCTTCGAGGAACACATAATAACTTCACATACTAACAAAACTTATCAGGAAGAATAATTTTAATTATCTCTACCCTGTTTGAAAAGAATCTCAGGAAGTTATAAAACGAATTTGAGCTCATGACGGAAATACATTTGTCTCATGTTAAGCAATACCAGCGAAGATGTTTGTTGTTATTAAAGCTCCTCTTGGTTTTCATTTTCTTTCCCTTTTGTTCGAAAATTATTTATTTCGCTTTCTATCGGTTCGGTTTTTTTATGCATAATAATTACATTTCTTTTTAAATTTAAACAATTCTTTATTTCTAAAAGAAATTTGAAAATCACGTTTTGTACTCGGTATTTATTTCAGCTTTCGTTTAAAATTAAACCAGGATAAAAAGAAACAGTGTTCCGTATTTCTTTGGAAACGATTACATATGTTTATGTAATAGGGTTAACTAGTGTCCGAGAAGCAGATGACCAAAACATTTTTAAAATTCTGATACATGTTTTCTTACGTAATTTGATACCATGAATAAAAATGGAACTAAAATCTGGTTCAATCTAATGGAAACTATTTCGCTATATAGAGCGCTATTGGTTTGAATTTTGTTAATGCTTTGGACGAAGTAATTATGCATTATTTGGAAGAATTTATCAGTACATCCTCCCTTATGAGAGTACTTGGATCATGAACTTCCCATCCTAACCGGGCGTTTTCTTCCAAAAGTAGCTTTTGGTGATTTCTAACGAAGGGTGATTCATTGAACAAAAATGCGTAATTGTCATATTCCTTGATTTGTGTTTTACTGTACTGTGGAACTTTGCAGTTCGGTTAAAATAATTGAATGAGGTCCGTAAAACAAACGCTAAATTCATTTTTTATTTTAAATATATTTATGCCAATTTAAGAATAAATTACTGCAAATTATGTACTTGGAAGCATGTAGGTACTTTGTTTCTGTGGTGCATCTCCGTTCGAACTTAACACGTTAAATTCTTTATAAAGCTTGAAATACAGATCAGAGAAGTGTATACATAACATGTATGTTTTGTTTTTGATATCAGATATTGTTTAAATATATTGTAATTTTCAATATAGGAAAATATTTACTGACATCCTTTTGGTAATTTAGTATGTGATTGAGAGGTTTCATATTAGATTTGTTTGCAAATGCGAAGAAGTAAAATAACTGAGCAAAGAAAATTATTTGAGCTGATGATAATATCTTTTATTTTCGTTAGAATGTGGCAGATGTCAGCACTTTTGCTCAATACCTTTCTGTAACACGTAACATCCTTCCATTTTTCTGCAGGCTCGATAAAAGTCTCTTCGCTGATATGATGTTTACGATTTCACACATTACTCCATATAAGTTATGCCAACTGAAGGATTTAAATACTGTAATATTTTTGGTTAAGCTTTAGATGATAACCGTATGGCATAGATTGTGTATAGTGAGAAGAATCCCGGAGGATCGCCAGACGTAACCCAGGAGGCGAAAATTAGCGCTACTATCTAAGAACAAAGGTTTTATGAACACGGATACATGACATTTCATCCTTCTTCTCAGGCACACGTATTCAAATGGTTGATAGAAGGAATGGCATTTACGTGCGATGTCTTGTGCTGGGAAAATCTATGTCATCTGAAGAAAATACTGCAAAGAGAAGAACATCTTCCCAGTAAGAAAACCCATCATATATCTTATCACCGATATCAAATATGATCCATAAGCATACCCCTCCCTTTTAAAAATCCCACCGGAAGACAAGCCCAACAGTTGAATAGAAATCTGTCAAAAGAATGCAAAAGAAAATTTCAACTCACTGATAGCATTAGAGCAGGTTCAGGAAACGCTTTTTAGTGGGAGTTTAACGAATACTGTGAGCAACTCAACGGACCACGAGCAGTCGCCCGTCCCTAATTAGATACATTGGTCCCAGTGAAGGGAGGGACCCAGTGCCTTTCGACAAACACAGCATCCATGCCTCACCAAGATTCCAATGGTCTAAACGCTGTTTCCTGACTTATCTCGGACGAATGGTCATAAGCCAGCGGTTGGACCATTACGTTATCGAGGCAGCCTGGATACGCTTCTAAGGCATCCGATGGCTATAAATGTCCGTAAAAAATGTGAGATATATTTCGGCCTTTTTTTTGTAGTTTATGTGTTTTCACTAGTAATACGGACGATGTTATTTTTTCTATTTGCCAATTTCCTGCGCGTAAACTCGTGGTGTAAAGTGTATCTTAGGTACGTTTGCACTTCGCATGGAAATTGTTGTAACTTTATGGTCTAGGAAGCGTCACATATTTTCTCAAATTTGTATTACATGTAATCCAAATTTATTTAATGGCCTTAGTAATCCGCCAATATTCTTTTCTGTAGTTCCAAATAATTTCGTGTAAATAAATGCATGCCAGGGAAGCTATCTTTGTAACCCTTTATTAACACTCTATTTATGTATGTTTATTTGTTAGCAAAATTAGTTATTGTGGTTCTGTGGATTATTCCACCTAACGGAATTGCTCATCGCCACATCGTTCGGAATACCAGCTTATTGAAGCCAGTGTTCTCCCCAGAAAATATTGCCAGCCGGGTGGCATTGCAATGTATTCGGGTGGGTGGCACTGTAATTTTTCGCTTGTGAATTATAAAATGTTCTCTTACTTATAAGTGTGACTTAAGCGATCCAAAGAAAAAATTAATTGCATAATTTTACATATATTGATTTAATGATAATTTGTGCAACCAAACATTTCAAAATTTTAATACTGGCTAATTATATATTTTCTAAATGAAAAATCCAACACATATACATGAACACACTAAATGTAACAATTAAGGTACCTATTATTTAAAAAGTAGAATGTTTTAATAATTTAATAAAATTAAAAATGTTGGAGAATTCCATTAAAAGATAATTATGCAAAATGTTGAAATCCTTTTATGTAGTGATTTTAACTCAATACTGACATTTTATATATTGATTCTTCTCTTCTTTAAAGCCCATCACCCTGCAGCTTTCAAACAATCAAAGCCTGTTGGGTCTGCTCGCTCTAGTGAATTTAGCATCAGATTATTTAGTGTGCTCTGTTTCATGCAATTTCTTAAACAGACTGGTATTCGTTTTAGAGTAGAAAATTATTTTTTACATTCAGCTGTGCTTAAAGGTATAGCCAGTCCAATGGCAGCTGGTTTTGCTGAATTTGGAAAAGATTTTCTAAGCTCAGGTGTTGGAAATTTAAGCATTATTTATTTAGAATATAACTACTTGTAAGTCAGTCCTTTAAAGAATTTTGATGCAACTGTCCATTCAAGTTCACTATGTTCGTAGTTTAAGGATGCAGGACTTCCAATTTTAGAATAATGTTTAAAAAAAGAAATAAACAAATTCAGAAGCCTCATTTTGATTATGTTTCTCGGGATGGAAAACTCTTGAAAAACAGGAAATGATTTGCATATGCGGAGATCTTGCTTCTAGGTGGTAAATACGTGTATGTGTGTATTTATCGTAAGCCATTGTCTTAAGAGCAATAGCATTAACATATGAACAAACAAAACGAAGATGTGACCATTCACCTGGAAGATGTAGATTAAGATTTTTTTTAAATGATTACAAACTTTCAATTCTATAATGCATAGTTTTCTTGCTTGAAAATCTTCCAAATACGTGCAGACAGTGTGACAAAACAAAGTCTTCGCTCTTTCCACGTTTGTTTTATTAACACGCAGCAACCAAAAAATTGTTAACCGAACAACGCTGGGAAGGATCACAGATCATCGGTAACTAGCCTAGTGCGTTGGCCCTACGCTACCGTGGCGAAAAATCCATGGTGCTACGTGTGTTTATCTGTCAGCACCTGCCTTCACAAATCCGTAGAGACGGGATCAGCAACTGAGACGTCTGCATCTGGTAGAGCTTAAGGCACAAGCTATTAAATTATAGCTAATAAATCTAAAGGGTGATAGTTGTAGTGAAAATGTAAATAGAAAATCATCACTCTTTCCAGATGGAGACGTCTCATTTGTTGAGCCTATTTCTACGGATTTGTGAACTCAGATGTTGACAGATAAACACACATGGCCCCTTGGATTGTTGGGCCCCGTAAGGTAAGGCGAACACACTCAGCTAATTATCGAGTGATCTGGAGTACGACACCACCGGTGTCAGGATTACAATGTTTCAGTTGCTGTGTGCTCATTGAAAAACGTGGAAAAAGCGATGACTTTGTTTATTCGTTTTGTGGCTTGTAACATCAGGTCCATTTCTGCTAAATTTAAATCTTGCCTTTTCCAAATTGTACACAAAAGAAGCAGCACATCTGAAAGCATCGTAACTGAAGTTATGGAATTGTATGTTCCCATATATTTGCTTTAACCTTCAGCTGCGATGTCATTTCTTTAAGAGGCTCATCCTTCAGGAGCAGCTGTGACATTCAACTAGATTCTCTTACGGACTGAACAGCAAAGTCATCAGATAGGTACCCAGTGTCACTAGCCATTTAAGTTTAATCTGAGGACTGTTCAGTATATTTTGAATTTCAGTTAAAACAGCCATCCTAACGGAGCTATTTTGGAAAATAAACTGTCGTTTTAAGATATCATTAAATTGGACCTAAAAAAGTACCTCAATGGCTTCTTGGGCACTAGCAAAAGCCAGACAGTGGTTTATGTAAAGGAAGTTTACTTGAGTCCATCTGTTTCATTTTTGAGTAGTTCTGCTACTCCTTTGTGCTTCCCAATTATGACAGCTGCACCATCAGATACTAGGCCTACCAAGTTAGAAGTGTTTAAGAGAGTGTTACCAAGTGTTTCAATAATTATGTTAGTTATAGTTTCAGCTTTGTCATCAATTATATTACAAGTTGTTAAAAAACTAACACTAATATCTTTCTTAAGCTGACCAACATATTTATTGCTCACGTTATTTTGTGTATTCAATGACATACGCTTAGTTATTAGTAATTTGTGAAGATATTAACCCTTATTAATTTCCTTTCGAAGTTTTAAAATAATACGAAAGTCGTTTTGACAAATGCGAGCAATATCGGACTTCAACAAAGCTGGCAGATATCGCATGAAACGGTGCACCTGGCATAAGGACTTCATATCATGTACGCATGAGAGTTATACCACTCTCACAGCTCAGGTGTTTGTCTGTGCCTTCTTTCAAAATTTTATACCACGCACGTTTCTGCACAGTGCGTATAAACCCTTCTGGTGCTACCATACCCAGTTCCGTGGAACCGGTTGCCAACTCCGCACGTCTAGTACGTCATGCTGAACTGTCTCTTAGAATAGACTTGGCGACAGCACGCAACCATTGATACTTTGATCTTAGTGGATCATATCAGTTTAACCTTTTTAACAGAACATATTGGAAAAAATAATGTATACACTGCCATTTCCCTTTCCGGAACATACATTCAAATCTGAGTAGTAATTGGTCTAAACATTAAATAATTCGTATCTTGGACAATATTAAGATATGAATCGTTGAACTTCGTCTAGCAAAATGCATAAACTAACATTCCTAATGTTCTTATACATCATGAGCAATTTAAATGAATATATCATATTTGTATATTTGGTTACTGCAGTCAGTTTACCAGGAGCTTTAGATGAATTTTAAATTATTTTAAATCTTACTAGTACGTGCCGCAGTTTCTGCTTTGTTCAGTTCTTGGGATACTGGAAAATGTATCTGATAATTGACAAGAAACTCTTAACTTATAAGAAATAAAGGAGATTGAAAAATCATTTGACGTACTTGCTATTTTAATAAATGATCAAGCACGAATTATACTACAATTTCTGTTCTATCCTGTGAGCGGTAGTCAAATAATCTACAATAAGTATTCTAGAAGACTTCAACTTTCGGATCTTGGAATCATCTAGCATGATGGAATTTTTCATGATTCACATCTTACTGCTTTTACAAATTAACACGGACTAAAGGAAGAGTAAATGGTGATTGTCATTATCTTGAGAACAACAGTTTTCAATGATTAATCTAATTTGAAGGGAAGATAATATGGAAGGTGTTCACATATCATATTATGATCGTTGAATACAGTTTCTGGTAAATCCACCGTTACCTGAAATTCAAACCTGACGTAGTTAAACACAGTTTTTTGTTTGCATGGAGTTTCATCGGACGGTAGCACATACTAGAAACCGCAATGATTTGTTTTGCTATACACCGAAACGCTTGACATCAGCGCTGCAGAGCCTCTCTTAATATTCTTTTAGTGAAAGATTACCCATGAGGAGGTAATAATTTTTATTCCTGAATATGATTCTAAATTGAGTGTATTTCTGTTGGACAATTAAGGAATGAATATTGGCTATGAGTTTCTACATGAAAATTACCGTCAGAATTTCAATATTATTTCAGTTTCCCAATTTGTGTCACATTGCCTTTAACTTTTAGCATTTAAGGCAGGGAAAAACTCCTGTCAATAGCGTTTGCACATTTAGGTCATCAATGTCATCTTTGCTAACCTTTATCAATCCTCTGTTGGATGAAGTTGTCTTCAAGTTTCCACCACAACTCTCTGTCTTGAGCCACACTTCTCCGTATTACTCCGGCATGTTTTCGAATTTCATCCATCCATATCAAATGTGGTAATGTTATGGGTCTTTTGCCATCCTTTGGCATAAAGTCTACAATTTCGGTTGTCCATCAGTGGTCCGTTCTTCTGGCAACATGTGCAGCTTATTTCGATATACGCGGAAGGGGGAAAAGCAATGCGCACTGGGTTATGCGCGAAATTATAGATCTAGTGTTAGAAACCACTCATATAAGGTGGTGTTTCAGTCCTGTTACCTGTACAGCTCGAACCACAGATATCATGAGATTGGAACTTTTACTTTAGTATATTCGATGTGCAATGTAGTCCGGAGATATTCATCTTATCAGTTAGATTTTTTATGTCATTAAAATGAATTTGACGAGAAGGAAATAATTTTATATACCTAAAATCTGGTAAGTAGTTCAAACGAAATGCGACGCAACTGCCGAAAGGAAACGAAATGACGAAGACCGGGAGAAGTTCAGGGCCCTTCTTGCTGGAACTTTGAAGAGCTGAAAAATGGAATGTGAAAACAGGGTGTCCTGAGAGGATAGAATCTAAAGAAGAATAATGCAGAAAAGAGTAGTGTTTCAGTAGTGTATGGTTTCCTGTTAAGAATGTGAAGTGTCATAAGCTGCCCTACATAATATACCTTAAGTCTCTCAGCGAAGACCCAGCCGTCAGAAAGCTGAAAAAGAGACAAGGGCAGTGGAAGGGTGGAGCCTTAGAAAGAAAAATGAAGAACCTAAAAGAATTTCTAAAAGGATATTAGCTTTTTCACTCAAAATTCGCTTAAAAGTGCTTTTAGCACATCCTGGAAACGATTAATATTTCCCTGAAATATTAGGTTTATGAGTCCTAGTTGGCAGCTGGGTTTCTAGGCCTAGTCCTGAAGGAACTTTTTCTGGAATGCTTTCCAGAATAAATTTTGGCATTTTACAGGAACCATAATGTCATAATTATGGGCTAACGGATTCGAATAATGCATAGCTTTAGTATAGTACCTCTTTATTAGTTCAAACATTAATTTAATTAACTGAATTTACTCTTAAAATGTTTCGAGTTTCGTGATTAGATGTACGTCCCTGTTATCATTCTTAGAGCTTTATTCTGAAAAGTAGTGATTTCTTTTTTGCCTTTTGCTCCAAACACCGTATATGGTACTGCCAAAAGGAATTGCAGGACTGAAAGCAGGCTTTCCACAGCAAATCATTATTTTTAAGACTCAATTATTATTCCAAGCCTTTCGATTTAAAAAGCACTGCGTTTTGATATCAAAACAAAAATTGCAACAATTCAGAAAACTCTTGGATTAGCCTGTTCTCTTCGCAGTTTTTACACCTGCGTAATTCCTAAAGTTGATGTCACGTCGGCTCTCCTGTAAAAGCGAAGTTAGCTTTCCGCAGCGAATAGTGTTTTTTCCTACTTTATTTAAAACAGCAACTGGCTCTCACACAAGTACAGAGACACAAGTCAGTGCATCATAAATTGACTTTTTTCTGATATTTTTTTCATATGTGTAAAACAGTCTGATTAATTACATTGCCTGGAGCTAAGGTTTACTAATTGCTATTGATCTTATCTATATCAGTTGCAGTTTTTTTTAGTCCCTAGTGTTCGTGTGAACTGATATCCTTCCAAAATTTTATTCACATTTCTCAAGTATTTCTGTAGAGTGGCCAGTAAATTTTTGTCGTATGATGAAAAGAGAGTTCATATTTTTATATTGCTATTAAATCTAATTTAGTCACATTTGGTAGAAATGGATAAGGTATTATTTACTTATTTCTACACTTTACTTCGAGAAATACATAAAATAATATTTTCCGTATTTCCTCAACTAGCTCCCACAAATCAATGGCAGAGATTATGTTTATTCCTTTTTATTAACTATACCAGCTTTAACTAAGAATCATTTTTTTATCAGTGAAAAAACTAATGATGGTGTCATTAGCTGTTTTCTGAAAAACAGATTTTCGGATCATTCCCATATGACGGGAAAGCAGATTTTCTAAAATGAGAACTTTTACTTCTCACATACTGGCAAATCGTATCGAAGAAGCATTTCCATTTTACATTCAATTTGTTTGACCTTCAATAAAATGCCTTCCTCACGCAGTCACTCTGAAATTAGAAATATTGGCAATGAGGATATATTTAGGAAGAAAATTATTAATTTGATTGTAAAAACAATTGTTCAAAGAAAAAAACAACAACAAAAAAAAACCCGTACAACACCTCGTACTGTAACGTTTGACTTATACACATAAAAATATTGCAAATCACATGATTGAACGGAATTTAAGGGTCGTAGTTTTTTCTTCATGAAATCCTAAATCTTCATAGAACAGAGCTGTTGTTTAAGAAAATGCCAAGCAATATAATTTTAAATATTTATAAAACAGAGCTGTTGTAGTACAAAATGCCAAGTAATATAATATTCACGGCGCAAAAGAACAGCGTTAGAATTTTTTTTGGAAATAACGGTCTTGTGATGAATGAAGTTGACAAAAAATACTTCATGTTGGTAGGTTTCAGACTATAGCTGATTGCTATACAATATTTCGTAATGTCAGTTCTCCTATGACCCTAAAAGTATTTTCAGAATAAATTTATTAGAATGTGATTATACCGTGGAAAAACAGAAAAATATAATAAACTATGAAACGATGTTTTAGATGCCTCGTAGTTATGGTAAGGCAATATCTATTTCTTGTTCGAATTTGTATGAATGTACAACTGTATTTGTAATACGGATACGCATCCTTTTTAAATGAAGCACAGCGAATTTTTATAGAAAACACGTTTTTTTGCCGCTACCTTTCGTCTTTCAACCATTACTGAAGCGGTTCCACCATTTCTGTGGAGGGGCAGCTATAAACGACAGATGTTACCTAAGATGAATAGTATAATCTTCTTTCATACCAGGGAATTGTTCTGACATTAGCATAATTAGGATAATAGCATACATCACGGGACAAGCACTTGTTCGGAACCGGTAATAAAGGCATCGTACAGAAGCACCACTGATTCCATCACTCAGTGGAATACGTGTGTAGCCGAAAGAGTGATTGAAGACAATTCTTCGTGAAGACAATGACAATCTTAATTTTTCCAGATGATCGTACTCGTCGTATTACTGACATTCTATTGTCTACAAAAAAAACAAGCTACGGAGGTACCGTCTACAACTTTACTGAAACTATATAAGAATCTGTCTGCTATACAGTGAAAAATTAATAAATAGTAAGGTAATAGTATTCAGTTTTGCTATAGAAAATATGTCCTTACCTGCATTAATTTCCTAAAATGATGTTTGAGTTGTCTCGAAAGAAAAAAAAAGTTATAAACAAAATTATCTGCGGGAGTTTTTGTTTAATTGTAGTTATCCTTTCTAATCAGTCTCAAAATTTATGAACCATTTACGGAAAGAAAATCACCATACCGTGTAAATGTTTACAGTATATTTTTAAAAAATTATATTGTATTTATTTAGGATTTTAAATTTAATTTCACCAAAATCTGTTTGGAGTATTCTGGAGATATCGAGTAAAAGGGTCTTTATAAAAAGTTCTGATATTCCAAAATTTGAGTTTTAGTACTTCTTTTTAATTTTATTCGATAAAGGGAAGTTTACTTGAATGAAATATGATCCGTGTTGCTATTTCTGGCATATTAACTTTATGATAAACAAATTTCAACACTGGCTGCTGACTGGTCCCAGCATTATTTCCTGTCTTGATAGAGTAGTGTCAGGTTTCAATCTGCACGTGAGGCTTCCTTGGTGAATTGTTTTTCGTCACTAGTTCTGATCTTTTTTTTTTTTGGAGTATGGAAAGGACAGAGCCAGCTCCAAATGAAGCAGGGCGACTGCTTATTGTCCTTATTTTCAGTAATTGTGTAAAAAACCCTACAAAAAGTACGTGAAAACAGCACGCTGAAAAAACAAAAATAGTGTTTCATTTAGGTTGCAGTTACTTGAAGAAAAAGAAGAGATGATCACAGCAAATAAAAATAAATTAATAAACTGCATTTTACATGTGAAATTAAAATAATTTATTTAAAGTCGTATTGATGGCGAAAGAACAAAAAAGCATTGAAAACTATAATATATTTGATCGCATTGCAAAAAACCTAAAACTATGAAAATCAATCTTCTCTTTCGATTGCTCTTTATCTGTCTGTAAGAATCCTGTTTCAAATTTGATGAAATCCTCAGGTCTAAGAATTTGTGGCCAGGGCTTGGATATGAAACACCTAAAATAACACCTTTTGTGTTCCCTACTGCCCTGGGTGTACATATTTGATACAAAAATTGTGAATATTGGTATCGCATTTAGTGATCTACTACTCTGTACCACGAAATTGTTAAACAACGAAATTATGTTCTAGTGATTTCTAAATTTTTAAATAGCTCATACATGTGCAAGTCATGAAATGCGAAACCAAATTTGTATCATCCAAACTGAAATTAAACAATACACTTTTCTCTTATGTGAGCAAGGTTCAGCTTTGCTGTACCGAGAAGAAAAACAGCAACTCTCTCTCAATTCTTTCAAAATTGTAACATACCAGGTTGCATATAAGAGAATCAAAGTACGGTGTATTTTTGATAGTCTAAAATTCAAGAAATACAGTATAATCGCGAAAAAATTTTTAATGTATTAAACATAACCGAATTAAATAAGCAATAGAGACAGCACTAAACTATCCGGCTACAGCAGAACCGCATATAACTGCAAAAAGTACAACAAATCTTCTTCTGTAATGTCTTGTTTCTATAATTTATGTTTTTAGCCCCACCATGTCAATATACTGATCCCCAGCACACGCCGCGTGAATGAACAATTGTAAACAGAATGCAAAACTGGGTGGACAGGTGCAGGCGACATTTGATATCAAGTTATGGAGATATCTCAAATGCATGACTAGGTTCCATTAGTCGAAATTCACAACCCAATCGTCAAAGCATACCTCGGTATCACTTCGGATGAATGGTATTTCCTCTCTCAGGTATTTAATATGTAAAGGTTGTTACAGTTCATTGATTCGTTGTACTAAATCTGAGTTCGAATTTCAAAGACAACGTTCAAAGCTTGAGTGATATCTTATTTTTAACATAAAAATAAGCTGCACCATTATGTGTCATGCTGAAAAAATTCTTACATGATCTCAAAACTCAATTATTTACTAGATTCTTCTCATAAAACGTGCATCGAAGTCCTGTTTTGTAAATTTATCAGTGTAATATTTAATCCTAGGCACTTAAAATGTGACACATGGTAATTCGTAATGCACAACGCTAAAAACTATTTACTATATAACCACAAAGATGTTAAACTCATAGTCCTTGAGAATTACATTTAATTGTATTTTGTTCACTATATTAGTTTTACTTTTATCTGTTGAATAGTGCTTTGTGCTCCGAAAATAGTCACTCCTGAGAACTACCGAAGATTCTTCGTTTTCCAATAAGTCACTCTTTCGTTTCGTACAAAGTAAACACTGCATTATTTTTAAGAAATATTTTTCCAACCAAGTTTCTTCTGACCCTCTCTTAAGTGATGTAAATAATCGCAATATCATTTATAAAGAAAGGGCACAGAAACACTCTTTTAAAAATCTATTTCGTGAATCGAAGGTTCAAAATTTTGAGGCACACACACACTTCAATAACATTGAAAAAATCCTTCTGGTTGCTGTTCCCTCAAAAGATTTAGTCTCCAGCATACAAACCCAACTGGGTCCTGGAAGAAGGAAAGAATACATGATGCCGTAAGTCAAACCGACTTGAAAGGAAAAATTTGGTCAGTTGTTCCGATAGAAAAGTAATAATGCAAAGCAATGAGAAATTAGTTAGAGTATATGCGTTGTCAATTGGAGGAATGTTAAGCCCGAGAAAAGCTGTATCTCATACTGTCAATTTGTTTTAATGCAGTTTTGTTTCGTTTGATGAGTCAGATGCAGCGTTTAATACTAATACAAGTGTGTATCCTTACTGGGTAGAATCATTGTTAACAAAACACTTTTTGTGCCGAATCCTCATTTGTAAAGAGTCGGGGTTTTAGCAAATATCACACACATCAATAAATGTTGGCCACAGGAAATTTTAATATTTAATATTTTGTCAATGAACATAATTTAATGTAAACCACCGTGAAAACGGACTTTTAAACAAACGTTGCCCTCTCAGTATTACTAAACTTACTTGGAATGCGAATATTTTTTTTAATTACGAAGATGTACCAATGGTGTTTTATTGTTTTTTCTGGATAGGTCGCACTCACCGACTGTTGCAGTTACAGAATGTATAATCTTGATGACAGAATATCAGAAGTTGCGAACTTTTCCTTGATTACTTTCTTAATAAATCGAGTATCGCATGGATTGGTGAGCTGTTTCATTCACACCTCGACACGTTGTTCAGATTGAGCTGAGTGAGCTCATGAGCCACCTCCTGTACACTTTCCCGACATTCTGCAGGTGCTCAGCGAGGTAGATTTAGAAAGATCAAGCTCTTCTGACAATTTACTATTGTTGGTTTGTGGATTGTTTTCCACATTTTCCTGCAGGACTTCCCAGTCAAAAAGAGAGTGCCTTCTCGAAATTTTTTTTTGCTTTTCCAGTTAAATTCACCAGCCGTAACCTTATTGAACCAGGTATTCCCAGTCCGTGTAACCACCAGCTCTTGACTTTCAAGTTCGTTATTTTTCCGATCGCTTCATCACCCCTGTTTTCAGTAATGTCGCAACGAAAACATTTTTTAGAACTTTTTAGCCATTGCGACATATGGCGGCACAAATGCAACGAATGGGTTATGACATATGTTTCACATCTCTTTCGATTCCACACAGTGAGCGCTTTCGATAATTTGCAACAGGAAAACCGCACCGCAGTAAATATGCATATTTACGTTCTGGAAGTGTCCTATGCAAACCACCGTGTTTTTCCGGACATCCCAAAAATATGTAGATCAACCATTATTTCGGACAAAATGCGGAAATTGAGCTTCATTTTCAAATTTTCAAATCTTTACTTTCTATTTATACGATAACACTACGTCCACCCTTGGAAAAATTAAAAGCACAACATTTGCTTGTCTTTTTACAAATTATACTAATTACATCAATTCCGGAGTATAATGTACTTCTCATTTCAAAATTGCATTCCTGTTAAGCAAGATATTATTTTGCTTAATCGCATTACTGCATTTTGGTAAATTTGAAAAACAATTATATAAATTTTAGCGCTTCTGGAGAATTACTTTTCCTTAATACCCAACAATATGCAGTACTTATTAGAGAGTATGTATTTTTTAAATGAAGCAAAATTCAAAAGTAATTAATTGCATTTGGAATTATATACGTGTAATGTACATGCGTTTATATTTTTCACTAATTAAATTGAAAACATTAACGGAAGAACTGGGTAGACATACACCAGTAATACAAATAAAACACTAAAATCAGTTTTATTGGTGAAATATTGGAAAAACAAGTACAAAAGGCTAGGTTTCACCACCACCACGGGTTGCTTCTTCAGGAAGAAGTATTATTCAAATGCAAATAACAAAAAATGGAGTTCCAGTTATGAATTCGAAAATAGAAGTTTGCTATAGATATTATAGAACGTGCGCGTCATATTCCAGATGTGTTATTAAGGGCGCGCGTATTAATGAGTGTGCGCCATACGTTTGGGAGGTCCATTGACGTTTCCTCGTCTCATAACCCGTGACTGCATAGGATTTCTATAGTTTCTCTGAGGAGGGTGGCTCTGGCGGTTGTGTATCTTGCGATTTTCTTTATTTGTCCCCACAGAGGTGTTGCGGAGTTGTTGGCGACTTCACGCGCAAGTGCCGTAGAGAAAAGTCCTCTTTTGAAATATATTTGATGTTCCTGGAGTCTTAACCTCAGATACCTCTTGGTCATGGCCACTTAGTTTTTGTTTGTTCCGTCCTGGTAAAAGGGTGGTATAGTGTATATTCCCGCATCCTGCAGATCCAGGCGGCGTATTTTGTTGATGTGAGACACGATGCTATTTTCCTAGGTGATGTAATCCCTATGCCGAAACCAAGTACGTACCAGGCTTTATATATTTCTAAAAAAAAATTCCCTGAGAAAAAAAACTTGGTTTCGGCATGGGGATTACAACACCTAGAGCAATAGCATCTTGTCTCGCATCAACAAAAAACGCCGCCGTGGATCTGTAGGATGCGGGAGTATACACCATACCCCTCTTGTACCCGGACGGAAAGAACAAAAACTACACAGACATGACCAAGAGGTATCTGAGACCGAGACTCCAGGAACATCAAAGATATGTCAAAGCAGGACTTTTCACTACGGCACTTGCGCGTGAAGTCGCGAACAACTGCGCAACACCTCTGTTGGGACAAAAAAAGAAAATCACACGATACAAAAGCTCCACAGCCACCCTCCTCAGAGAAACTATAGAAATCCTATGCAGTCACGGGTTATTCACCGAGGAAACGTCAATGGACCTCCCACATGTATGGCGCACACTCATTAATATGCGCGCCCTTAATCACACATCTGGAATATGACGCGCACGTTCTATAATATCTATAGCAAACATCTATTTTTGAATTTATAACTGGAACTCTGTTTTTTGTTTTTCGGATTTGAATAATACTTCTGCCTGAAGAAGCCACCCATGGTGGTGAATTTGTACTAGTTTTTTCTAATATTACAACAATAAAGCGGATTTCAGATATTTATTAGCGAAAAAAAAATTAAAATAACATAAAATATTGGTTTCTGGGCTCGAATGTTTTCTAACGAATTTATGAAAAACTCCATTGCCTTTGTCGTAAAGGTGAATGGCACATCTTCAAAAATATAAAGCAATTGTGATAATCTGGTTTCAGTAGCGCTCAACTTTATGAGGTTCCCTTAAATGTATATATTTACTGATTCCAATTGCAGTAAATTACTTTATTGCACTTCACAATACCATCAATATTTGAAAAGTTATCCCAATGCTGTCAGATAATCATATGTAAAATGGACTAAATTTTCAGCTTTCGTAAGTTTTATCACTGCCAAAATTAAAGATCTCTTTGGATAAGTAGCGGTACCTTCAGTGAAAAATCAATAAACCAAGAAGTAAAGAAATTTGCATAAAAAAAAACAAAAATCAAAGGAAGGTTATTTAGAGCTGTACATCACAATTGAATTCTGATATTTTTTTTGAGATAGTACGAAGTTCAAAGTCCAGTCAGTTATTCTGAGTAAGACTGATGGTTCTGTTCTGTTCGTCCCTGGAAACAGTGGTTCGAAATGTATGACACGCTGGTGTCTCTTGTGGTCATTATACTTCAAAATCTAAAAATCAGTGGAGCTTCGATTAATATTCTTGAAATGTACATCATCAGCCACTGAAACATCTGAAACCAGAATGATCCAGAAGTACATTTCTACCATCTGAAACCAAAATGATTAACCGTTAACCATAAGGAACATGCGAGCGCTGCTTGAAAAACATTATGTGCGTCACAGACTGCGAATTTAATCTACTGCTTCAAATATGGAAACTAAATACTTCTCTATTTCACATTCAATTGCTTCACAGGACGACCATTCGATTATTGACGTATTAACTTCAATGACTTTCAAATGATTTTCGCCCAATCGAGAGAGAAGAAGAAAGAGTGCTGCCTCCACCTAAAAAGAATATGAAATTTAATTATTCACGCAAGTATTTATGTACCTTCTCTATCTCGGCTCATTGTTGTTTGGCAGTTGTTCTATTTAACAGATACTTCCTTGAGAAATTGAAATATCAGGAAAACTACACCTTTTCTTACATAAATACTGAACAATGCACGAAGGTCTCGAAAGTGATGTGACACACCTCAGATACACACGAATTAGGATTTTTGAAATGACGTTATCATATGCATTCCTGTGTGAAAGTCATTTACAGATTGTGCTAAATTACGAACCAAAACTTTTGTTGCTGAAGAACTCAATTAATCTAGATTCAATGGCTTATACATAAGGAAAAACAGGTACTTCAAATTTTCTACTCCTAAAATTTGCAACAATTATAAAAGTTTCACTGAGGAACACCTACACTTAACTGTCGCTGGTTATATGTTATGAGCTCCATCTAAATATACTGGTCAAACATTTGGGGGTACCTATGGATATGGCACATAAAAAGCAAAATAAATTTCTACCTCGTACCCGAAATCAATAGTATTCTGCACATATTAGTAAAATGTGCAGAATGCTATTCAACAAGTTTTTTTATTAATATATTTTCTTCGTGGTTTAACTGAAAAGCAAGGAATGTTAAATATTATGCAAATGGTTTTTGGTAAATTACTTAAAAAAATATATTGTAATAGTTTGTCGCATCAGGTTTTTGTGTGTTGTTCTGAACGAAATATGGCATACCTTGAAGTGAATTCTTATTCACTACCTTAAAGAGCGAAATTATCACCAAATGACAAGCATGGAAGTAGGAATAAGAGGAGACGCCTTAACCGCAGATTTCTGAAGCCAATTTGTTGTGATATCCCTCAGTGTGCTTGGCTGCCTACAGAGCCTTGGTTACCCTCTTATTTGTGCCTGCCGTAGGAAAGCATTGAAAATTTGTGATTCTTAGGAGCTCATATTTTTTGTTTAGCTGGTTTTTGAGCGTAGATTTATTTCTGTGTGTGACAGCATATAGCAGCTTGTTCAGATTTAGTTTAGATGGAATCCTGCGTAACATTCAGCTGTGCAAATACATTTAAAAGGAAAATACCAGGTATATTATTCCCCAGTTTATTTTCCGTTTACTAGGTTTAAATTCTTTGGGATTCAATCCTCGATTGCAATTTACTGTGAATGGCTACTGTATATTTTACTGTGATTTGTTTGTATAACGAAGTAAATTTCTCCGTCATTTTTGGTCCACGCCGTGGATCGAACCCGAGTACACTTATTCCGGAACAAGCCGCTCTACCAACTGAGCTACGCAGACGTTTGTTCTTGCTGCTATCTGCCATTATGTCGTGTGCGTCCTGCGGGGTAGGCACGTCACACTTGCTTTTAGCTTATTATGTAATGTTCTAAATTTGAAGCACAATAAAAGAAGTCGGTAGGTTTACGTAGGTTATACAGAGCTGTTTACGAAAGTTGTAGCAAATTTTTCTGAAATAACGTAGGTTATGTAATCGGAGGGATATTCACAACTGAACCACGTTTAAAAGGATGTGCAATAAAACTATATTATTAAGATAATTGTCTTTGAATTATTTATAACCCACCTAATATTAAGACAGCGTTCATATCCAAAAACTTTGCACTTTAAACAACAACGATAGGGGTTAGAAGTTAGCTGCATTTACCAAAAGTTCATACTTTTTTATCCTGCTTCATGGCTTGACCAGTATACTAGATCGCAGATTGGGCTATAGCTAATAAGTAAAACGCATTACAAACTAACAGACAAGGTGCGTTTAATAGTGTGCTACAAGATCAGTTAATATAATTGAAGCTCCTTTATTTAAAACTGAACTTTACAGTACAAATAAATTTGCTCTGGATTAGTTGAGGACATTAAATCAAACTTTTGCATATGAGACACTGCACTCTCCGTTTCTCGGAATTATGAGACAGCGAAAAACATCGCTGTTAATATCTCTTGATTCACAACAAAACCTCTTCGTATGTGAAACATAAAATGATGTTGATACTAAACACAGTAGATGAGAAAAGTGAAAGCTGAAACACAAAGGGTGCACATATGTTTAAGAGATTAAAAACATAATGGAAATAAAAGACAAATGAACTAGAAAACATTGGAAAGTGACAGAACAGCAATACCTTACAATTACGTTTTGCGCTCGTGTCTCCTCTCAAGCTATGACCTTGTGAACATGTTTATGCACATTATGATTTTGGAAGAAATATTCTCATAATACATGGCAATGCATTTGAATTATTAACACAGCAATCATCCATCTCTGAATTGCCTGCATTTACTGTTCATTCCAAAAACATATTTTTATTCTCTTCTGCCACCCCATTTCTAGTCATTGCACACTTTTGGTATTCTAAAACTTCATGTTCTCTTATTCATTTTACAGAGCAGTAAACATTTTAGGATCATTAGTTACTTTGATATTCCATAAATAAGCTATCAGTCAAATATTATTCATTCACTTCTGGTACCAAATTGTTTCTTTACCTGATTTAGTTGCTATTCTGTAATGCATGTATATGTCCTGAGACTAAACATTTTTTTCATGTATTTTAACTCCTTCATGAATAATGTGTCTTTTCTGTCTAATATTATTTACAACAATAATGCTGTACAGCATATATGCTCTAAATAAACTTTCCCCTTTTGGTTCACTGTTTTCATTTAAAGTCCTTCTTGTTACCTTTCTTCTTTTACATCATATATCCCAGGTGCTTACTTTTTTTTGGTAAAATCAGTGAGATGTAGCTAAAAAGTCACTCCTTGCACAGTGTGTGGCATGTATGTTTTGTCTATCGAGCTTATGACCTGTCTCTGTTTTATCAACAGATTGTAATTTCTTCAAAGCTAACGTATTTGCGGTAGCTGAAACATTCAATTATTCCTTGTGGTTTATATGCTCACAGGTAATGTTCTGTTTAGCTTAGTGTAATTAGCCTGTACTGTTTTGCACATCAGTGTAAATCGCTTGTACCCAATACTTTTATAGTTGTTACATATTTCCTGTATTGTATATTTTTACTTTGTACTCTTTGGTAATCTTGTTGTGTATCCATGTGCACCCCTAAACTTCATTTTTTGTTTTCCCATTAGGATTGGAGGACTACGCCTTTTAGGAGAAAAGCACTCATACCTGCTGTGGCACCATTGTATGTGAAGGAAAGCATTTTGCTGCTGCTTGTGAAGTTTACTGAAGATGAGATTTACCTATTTGAGATAAGTGTTTTGTAGTGGAAATTTCATACATAAATTTCCAAATCTTTGATGGCCTGAATTGCTGCAGTAAGCTAAGTTCCAACTACAAATATTGTTGGGTAAGCTTTTCTTTTCTCTCATCTATAAAAATGACTTCAAGAAGTTTAATATGTATGTGATTATCAACTCATAACAATTTTTCTTCATGTTCTAACTAGCTCATTCTCTTTTGTCTTGTGTAACTAGAGGTATATTGAACACCCATTAGGAAATGATAGTACTGACATATTTTTTACAGCTTACAATGTACATAATTAGTGCGAAATGCAGCTCACGGCTAGGCTTTTTGATGGCAAAAATGGGGGGAAATCTTGAATTCAGCTGAAGTAAAAATATAACAGCATAAAATGAATTCATAAAGATATTAATTGCAATATATGAAAATGTATAGTTATGGTAAACAAATAAATCACTTCAGGGAAAACTTTATTACGTTACTAATCAGATGAAATAGGCTCCCGTAAGAAGTTCTTGCTTGAAAGGTCAGCATTATTTTCGGAAATCAGATTTTGGTACTGGAAATGTTATGTGAATAACAGTGAACTAAGGATGATTTAGTATCTGATGGCAGAAAATCTGCACTTCTATATTTCCCATGCACTTCTGATTAGCTCTTCATTAATTTTTGTTGCCATTAAATCTAGGTTAAATGTGCACTAGCATATGGGCTGCTGTTAGCAATGTTCTCAGTCATTGGAGCTAAAATTAATTACTTTGTTGTGTTGATAAACCACACCTTATGTGATCAGATTTTCCTATTCTTGAACATATGTTGTGCTATCAACAAACTGCAGGATTTATCCTCAATGAGTTCTTTATAAATAAATATAACCTTGGTCATAAATGGTATACATATATTTCAGAAACCAAATTAAATTTCAGAAACCAAATTAAAAATCCTTATTATATACACACGCCTGTTTCATTTACTATTTAAAAGTTATTAACTTATTACATTATGAATGTGTCTCTATTAATAGTGGTGTGTATTAGAAGTATAATATTTTGAATGTAGTTGGATTTATCTTTAAAGAGATCTTATAGTAGGAATTAGTTCTGCTTCTTTTGTAAATTGGTTTTTTCGAAGACGTTTTATCAACACAGATTTCCTTTACTGTCAGCAGGACTTGTAAATCCTATTTCCACAAACCGATAAATTCTATATTTCCATGCTGTATTTTGAAACTGCACCCTTTAAAAAGATAAAAAGATACCTCTACCTCCTGAAAGAAAGTTCCCTTCCTATTAAGGCCTGTAGTTTTAAAATTATTTACATTCATACCTTTGAAGCCCAACACAGTTTTAACCAAACCAGTAAGAATTTCCTACCTCCAATAGAAGAAACTAAAACCAGTCAAGTGCTTAAAGCAATTATAAAAAATAAAATGAAAGTACAGTAACCTCGTATTTTGTGCCTGATTTTTTAAAATTTCTTTCAACAACTCGTAGATTTCACATTTTTTCAATAAAGACTTGGAAATAAAATTTAGATATTTCATGAACTTTTTTTTAATAATAATGTTTAATGAGAATATTTTCTCCACCTCTTGTTTATTTGCTTAAGAACACTCATATTTGCTCTGCCAGTAAAACATACGTGGAATGTCGTTGTTTACTTTAATTTTCCTTCTGACAACAATGCAAAAGTGTTTCCTCCCTTTAAAGCGCAATCTTTTGAAAAATTCACTCATAATACAAATTAGCTGAAGTTCGACTGTTACTATTTCTATGATAAACAACATTTTACGATAATCCTCTAAGCCAGAGAAATATTTTAAATGGTTTATAAAATTACGTTTAATCAAAACGCATTTTAAATCGCCAGTTCATGTACGTCTCATTCGTTACGAAGACGCGTTTCTAGATTTCTTTTCCTCCATGAAAATCTAAGTTTTTGTACTAAAATTCCTTTCATGTAAGCCTAACAGTTTATTATACCTATTCCGCTGCTTTTCCATTTTGCTTAAACTTTAAGACAATGTGAAATCTTTCGAAAACGAACTGCGTCCCGCTAATGCTTTCCTACGGAAAATCATGTGCTTTTGCATCTCGAGGGTAACCACGCCAAAGCTGGCGGTACTACTTACACCGCGGAAGCGTATAAACTCTGTTACACTTTGCTAGCATGGGAAGTGTTAGCGACAGCGTCTCCTCTCATTCATAATTCCATGGTGGTAGCAGACAACCTGGGAACCGACCCTATTCCTAATGGGCGAAATCGGGTCAATGGTCAGGACATAGGAGCGGGATCCATTCCATCGTCCTTATGCGTCATAATTTACGAAACAATGTTTCGATTGCGACAAACCTTTATCATGTCGTTCCGGAGGTGTACTGCACCTGTTCTGCTGAATATCATTGAAATGGGGTCAAAGGTCAGGCACATTAGTAAAATTTCTTCCACAGCCATTATCCTCATAACTTGACTCAAAATGCTTCGATTGGGACGAAACTTTAGTTTGTTATTCAGGAGGTATACTGAACTAATTCTGTTTATTATAATCGAAATGGTATTTAAAATCAGGGTACAGGAGCGAGATTTATTCCACAGCCATTACTCTAATAACTTGATTAAACATGATTTTATTGCGACAAAACGTTTATTTGTTGTTCCGAAGATATACTGAACCAATTCTGTGTAGTTTCATGGCAACTGTGTCAAAGGTCAGGGCACAGGAGCGAGATTTATTCCACAACCATTATGCACAAAACTTGAGGAATGATTTCTGGTATGTTGTAAAGCGTATCATAATCAATGCATTGCATGATTTTAAAAATTTGTGTTTGTATAAAAAGATTGGTTCTGGATGATCGGTTTCACAAAATATACCAGAACACCGAGCGATGCCGGAATGCGTAATTACCTGCTGCCATCTATCAGAGAAAGTGTGAGATGAAAACTTATGTACTGTGTGTCGATCTCAAAAACTTTACAAATCTGGCTATACTTTAAAAGTATCTTCAATCATGATATCACCACGTGGATCGGAACTTGTCTATCTGGCTGAATAAATCAAGTATATTTATTAATTCCCAGTAGAGGTCGATTGGTAATCTGATTCGTCTGCGTCACCAGAGCGTCGACCAATGAGCTAACGAAATCAGAGGTTCTCCAGCCTTTCAGACGACGCTAGTCTGTTTAGTGCAATATAAAAGTTTTATACTTGCATTTTAATTGATCCCAACCATTTAAGAGATGATCACTAAATTGAACTTTATATTTTGTGGAGGAGGAAGGTCTCACTTATTGCTTTTACACACACCTAAAATATGTATTTTGTAACAAATGCATTGTCCATTATTTAATATTTAT
Organism: Macrothele yani; assembly: GCA_039090855.1. Classification (NCBI taxonomy): domain Eukaryota; kingdom Metazoa; phylum Arthropoda; class Arachnida; order Araneae; family Macrothelidae; genus Macrothele; species Macrothele yani. Next base: position 149,659,709 of record CM077034.1, read on the forward strand.
TTTTTCATTTTATTACTGCGTCTCACTCTGCATACTAACATAAATATGTGCACATTTCCTCAGGAATAGCCTTCATCACATTATTTCAAACTCATCTCATTGACAGAATTACACGCATGCCAGCCACTCAGTAAGAAAGTTTTATTTAATTCTGGTTTGGACCTCTTTTACCCCTAATTATAACCCGCGCGTGATTTGGAGTAGATTTCGTAAGGTGTTTAAGTGCATGTATCTCTATGGCAAACCAGGTTTTCACAAGACAGTCCATTAAGTGGCTCAGATTTGACAGAAGAGGAATTTGCACAGGGAAATGTCTTTCTAAAATGTTTCATACATATTCAGTAGAGTCCGGATACGGGCTTTGCGGTGATCAGAGATGATTGTGGAAATCGCTGTCATGCTCGCTGATCCACTGCTGAGGATATTGCGCGAAGAAGTATAGCACTATCGTCCACGATACACACCTCACCTGGTGGATTAGAAAGTCAACATTATAGAATGGATCTGAATGGCAACAATGTTCAGGTATACCTTGGAGGACAGCCAGTATTTTGAGGCGACCCGTTCCTAACCAACCTGACGTGCTGCCTACTACGACTGCACCTCGACAACCTAAATTCGTCTTTACAAGGAAACCCGTTTCCATTGTTTCCTGGAAATTCCCCAAACTCTCTGCAAAACGATGGTACAGAATATGATGTAGCCCTACGCTTTGGACCATGTGCCTTTCTCCAGTCCTCCAGTGTCCAGTCACGGTGTTCTTGATACCACAGTAAACGTAGTTCCCGGGTTCTTCAAACTTTTATTTTGCTTCAATCTATTGCTGCTCACAGAAAGTTCTGTTTCATGGTATAAGGCTCCTCAGACGACGGTAATCTCTTTTTTAACAGAGTGTCGTAGCCCTTCAGTTTCGCACCTTCGATGAGCAACGTCTATTATCTTTTATTGATTAAAGGCCGTGGAAATCTTGCTTTTGAGGAAGCAATCAGATATACTGTTTCCTAAATCGTCGCCCGAAGCAGATAGCACTTACAATTAGCGCCATATCTAACTCCGAAAGATGCTTTGTTACGGCAAAAAATTAATTTTCTTTCCTAATACCTTGTTTGAAAGTTTCTTGAAAAAACACTGCAGAGGTACTGAAAGCGGTTTATTTTGCGGCAATACACTTTTAGAATTTGGGCAACTGCAATATTTCCTAAAAGCCACGAAAGTTTTTTTATTGGAAACTAGCAGTCATTTGAAATACGAATATAAATTGATAAACTGTTTCCCACAAATACCTATAAAAGTCACTTCATGTATGCGGTTTCTTTATAGGCAGCTAAACCTGCGAGATAATCTGATGGAATTCATCTGTTAACAGTTATCATGATAAATTATTCCACAGTGTCCAGAAAAGATAAAAGTGAAATTAAAATTTGATATATCCATCCGCAGAACACATCGACTGCAACAAATATGCCCCTGAAATAAAATCTCTAAATTTTTTCAAAGGGGATCTCCATTACATCCCCAAATAATAAGATTAGGCAAGCCTATTGTACCTGGGAAGAGAATTAAGAGGTCCCAAGAAAGTTTCCCCATGGTGCCTCAGTAGGAGGTGAAGTATGATTGCTGCAACACCCATAATTCATATGTAAGCAAAATAAGAAGATACTGAAAAAATTCAGTAATTCTAAAAAGGTAAGTCAGAAGATAATGGCTTATAATGAACTCTTAAATTTAAAGAAAGCTGTGTAAAACACTGAAATTTGAAAAAAAAAATAAAAGAAAAAAGTATTTCCGATAGTTAGGAGGAGAAGTTCCATGTTTCGCAGAGAGAGTCAATAGCTCGAAGAAAATTTCTGATTGTCTGAAACCCAGACACGGTAAAGCTATAGGTTTAAATACCTTAGTTGACTCCATAACGGATTTTGGAGAAAGCACCATGTTTGTTTGGAATGCTTGTGGTATCTTCATTCCTGGCGTTTATGTTTTAAGTAGGAATACTGATTTTGGTGCAGATTTCCTTACATTATATTTTTGGAAATTCCCACCATTATTTTCCCAGTGTTGTTGGAAACAAAATTAAAGCAGTAACGTCTGAACATTCTATATTGCATGGTCGTCTGTGATTTACAAACTTGAACGTGACTTATATGTAGGAGACGACACTTTCCAACGAAAGGGCAGTTAACTCCGACTGTCAAGCTGTTTAAAAAAATACTTATCTAAGACTATGCAAATTAGCGTACATTACATAGTTTAAGGAAGCGATTAATTCTTTTGCCCCCACACCAGTGCTTTTCGCTATCCACTTGGGAGCAGGTTTCCTTACAGGACTCCCAGCGGATGGTGCCTGCCTGGTTTTAAAACAGCTCTTGAAGGACGTATTCCAGTGTGTGTAAAAGTGCGAAATTCCATAGTGAGAATACAATGTGTAGTGTGAAAGGGAATAAAAGGTGGTGTGAAAGGATACGAATAAATGAACTATTACAGATTTCGGACACTCAAGGTCGTTTCACGTGTTGAATGGCTAAAAGAGCTTGGCTGTTGTTTTCTGTGTATTAATTCGTCTGACCCCTAATTAAATAAAGGAATATATATATATATATATCATCATCATCATCATCATTGTCAACCATTATCAATCCACTGCTGGACGAAGGTCTCCCCAAGTTTCCTCCACAACGGTCTGTCTTGTGCCAGTCTCCTCCATGTCACTCCCGCATATTTACGAATTTCATCCACCCATCTCCCATGTGGTCTTTTTCTGGGTCTTTTCCTGTCCCTTGGAATCCAATCTAAAATTTCGGCTGTCCATCTATGGTCTGTCCTTCTGGCAGTATGTCCAGCCCATTGCCATTTCAGGGATTTAACTCTGATCATGATGTCTTCCACTCTCGTCATTTTTCGGATCCACGAGTTCCTCTTCTTATCTCTCCTGGTTATACCAAGCATGCACCTCTCCATGCTTCTTTGAGTTGTCTGCAGCCTTTGTATGTCTCTTTTAGTTAAGGTCCACGTCTCTGCACCATACGTAAGCACTGGAAGGATGCATTGATCAAACACTTTTCTTTTAAGACATAATGGCATATTGCTCTTGAAAATTATGCTGTTTCTTCCAAAAGCTCTCCAGGCAAGTTTTGTACGCCGATTAATTTCTTCATCAATGTGACCCTCACTTGATATCTGCTGTCCAAGATAAACATACGTATCTGTTATCTCCAGTTTTTCTCCATCAATCGATAAATCTTCATTTCTTGTAAAAGCATTAAACATCACTTTTGTCTTCTGAAAGTTCATTTTTAATCCCACTTCTTTACTCTTGTCAGCAAGTTCCTGGATCATACTCTGCAGCTCTGATGGGGTAGTTGCAAAAATGACTACGTCATCAGCAAAACGAAGGTGGGTTAGATAATCTCCATTAATCTTTATCCCTTTGTTTTCCCAGTTCAGTGATTGAAAGACATTTTCCAATGTGGCATTAAAGAGCTTCGGAGATATGGTGTCACCTTGTCTCACTCCCTTTCCAATTTTTATGTGTATTGTATTTTCAAACAGTCGAATCTTTGCACTTGCATTTTCATAGATGTTATTAATAATATTAATGTATGCATCTTCAATACCGCAGGATTTCAGAGCCGTGGTAACTGCTGATGGTTTCACCGAATCAAAGGCTTTTTCATAATCGATAAAAGCCATGCACAATGGAAGTTCATATTCCCTCGCTCTTTCAATTAGTTCTCTCAGTACATGGATATGATCTATTGTGCTGTAGCCACTCCTGAATCCAGCTTGTTCTCTCGGTTGAGCCATGTAGAGTGTTACCTTCAAACGGTGTGAAAGAACTTTAGTGAAGATTTTATAAACCACTGATAGGAGGCTGATAGGTCTGTAGTTCCTGAGATCCTCAATGTCACCTTTTTTATGTAGCAGGATCATTGTAGCATTGTTCCAATCCTCAGGAATCTTCACTTCATTAAGGCATCGAGTGAAAATTTGGGCGAGTACTGTTTCAATTTCTCCACTTGCTTCTTGTATGATGTCTATAGTAATTCCATCTTCTCCTGGAGCTTTCCCCCGCTTCATGTTCTTGATTGCATGAGCAACTTCTGCTGGGAGGACTGGAAGAACTCTTGTACTTTTCATGACGTCTGGAGTACATGTATCATCCCTTTCATATAATTTGGAGTAGAAATCTTTCACTCTTGTCAAAATTTCGCCTCTATTTCTTGTTATAGAACCATCTTCTTTTCTCAGAGCCATAATCTGTTTTCTTCCCTTACTGAGATGTCCCTTTGCTATCTTTAGGCTTTGGTTGTTTTCAATTGCTTTCCTCACTAGCTCACAGTTGAATTTCCTTACGTCTTCAGTGATACTTTTTCGTGCTGTCTTGCACAGCTCTATATATTCCACTTTGGAAGTCACATCTTCTTTAGTTGTCCTCATCTCTCTTCTTTTTTGCATCAACATTTTGGTTTTTCCTGATAATTTGTTTACATGCAACTTGTTCTTAGACCCAGCTAATTTTGTTGCTGTTTCCATAAGAGCTTTGGTTACTTTTCTGTTAACTTCCGAAATATCCATTTCTTCCGATGTTAGGCCTTCTAAAGCAGAGAATCTGTTCTTCAGTTCCAACTTGAAAGTATTATGGTGTTTTTTAAGGTTGGTTATGTCAATACATTTTGTTTGTCTTATGAGCTTGCCACGTTCCAGTTTAGTGTTGAGGTGCATCTTACATCTCACCAATCTATGGTCACTACCTGTGTTGAACTTGTTTAGCACACTGCAGTCTTCGATGACGAATTTTTTGTTACACATAATAAAATCAATTTCACTTGTCGTCCCAATCGGATGTCTCCATGTCCATTTCCTGTGTGGCTTTTTCTTGAAAAAGGAATTCAAGATGAAAAATCCTTCTGCCTCTGCAAACTCAACGAGAGTATTTCCACGCTGGTTTCTGTTGCCGTGACCGAATTTACCTACTGAAGTTTCATTCTGTTGGCGTTGCCCTATTTTTGCATTGAAATCTCCCATAATTATCTTCAAGTGCTGCTTACCTTTATTATTTAGATGACGAATTTCCTCATAAAATTCTTCAATTTCTTCTTCAGGATGACTTGTGGTGGGTGCATAAGTTTGAATAATCTGAGCCTGGTATCTTCTCGATAGTTGGATAACGAGTCGTGCAGCTCTGTCAGAGGAACTTTCAACTTCTACCACTTTATCCTTCAGTTTCTTGTTTATTATAAATCCAACACCACTAGTTCTGCCAGTATCGGACCCACGATAATAGAAGAGATGTCCACTTTTCAGTTCAATGAGATCTTCTCCTTTTCTCCTTACCTCACTTAGCCCGACGATGTCCCACTTGATCCTTTGTAGTTCCTCTTCCAATTCAAGAAGCCTTGAATCAGAAGATAGGGAGCGTCCGTTGTAGGTAGCCAAGGTCAGCATCAAATGGCAGCCTAGTCCGGTCCTCCGGGGATTCTTAGCACCCTCTGCCTTCATGTCGCACTGGCCGCTGCCTTGGCCAGGTACATTCCAGCTGCCGGAGACTGAGGGCCAAGATTTAAGTTGTAGAGTCATTTTGGAGGTGTTTGGCCATAACTCACCACGCTGGTCAAGCGGGTTGGTGAGTGTGGGATAGCATTTCCTCTGATCCCGATGGTATAGTTATACCGCTATTTGCGGTCGTCAGAGCCCCTTTAGTGGGAACAGGATGCACCACGAGAAGGCGGGGTTGACATTTGTCAAGGAGAGGCTGTGATGTTACGCATCACCTGACCTTACATCCCATATATATATATATATATATATATATATATATATATATATATATTATTTGTCATATTTTAAAAAATGCAAATCTATTTGAAAAGTGATGTCTAAGTTCGGAATGGAATAAGATAGTTCTAGTTCCTTCTTCATTTCTTCTCAGGAAAAGGTATTTTGACTATTACAACTTAAATACGTACTAATTGGCACTATTGGATCAATCGCAAATTGACTCATTTTTTAAAACTTTGCTTTGTCTCTGTGCAGAACGATAAATTTTATGGCATTATAAACATTTAGACATCCCTTTACCTTGCAGACAATTTTTAGGTTTCTCTTTCTGTGTTGCTCCTGGGCTCTTTGTAAGATATTTCACATACTCGGACATCGTTCTACATATTCTGGAATTGGCAGAGCGCGGCACATTGTTCGATATCCGTCTCTATTCATATTGGTCACGGCGTATTTCTATCTTTAAGATCATAACGTACTGATATGAGATGGTTACACTTTTGAAATTCACACGAGAATATGAAAAAAGATTGTATACCTCTAAAAATTGAAAACGTGTTTTTTAAACAGGAAAATAAATTTTGTTTTCCAGAAGATTTCATCTGAAGAGTTTTTTTGAGTTTTTCATTTTCTACTGCGGAATTCTAAATGCTGAGGAACATTTGATGTGTAGGAGTGGAATAAATTAAACTAGGAAAAGAAGTGCCTAGCATGTGTCGTATATATATTGTTGTATCCATAAGAGAAAGCTAAATACATGGAAAGAGTTACACATATGTGTGTCATAAAATTACTAGACGAAGTAATTTACAAAAAAACGATAGATATTTTCCTTTTACTGACTTTCCTTTCATTGGAAAGTATAAATATGCATTTGTGTAATTTTGCAAGATAGTAAGATCAGTATTAAATAGGAAAAAAAGTATGTTTTAATTAATAAGATTATGTTGTTTTCCCAAAAACAATTTTAGGATTTGATCTTGTTGAGCTTTGTTGCTCATGCATTAGCTGAGCAGTACTATATCTTCGAGTTTCTGAGGAATGTGTACATCTTTCTTGGATCCACGAAACCTAATGTAAGTGTGATACAATTCCATTTGCCAGCAATCTGAATTTTAACTACTTAATTTTTTCACCTTTTTCTAGTTTTCTTACTGGAAAATATGAGGTTACGAAAACGGTCTTATGTTTGCTATTTTTATAAATTAAATAATTTGGAATACATAATTTAAAATGACGAATTATTTCTGTTTTCCAATTGTTTCTTTTTTTTTAAATCAGAGGTCGAAAAAAAATCCCCTTCGGTTTCTTATAATGCCTTTGGCAGAAAAAAAAAATATATATTAAAGTGTCTCATAATACTTTATAATTCGAATGTATTAATACACACCAACAAAATACAACACATCCCCAAAATATTCATTCCTTTTTCTTTTGAAGAGAAAGGTCTTCAGACAGTGAAGATGTCACCCTGTTTCTTGCTTTTGTCGTCTGTAGTGCAATATATCTCACGTTTTCAGACTTTCTCTTGGGAAGAGAACGTTTGAACATTTTGGAGATCGCTCTTCAAGAATTCGGGCAAACACTGAAAGAGTTCATAGTAACAAATAAATATCCACTTATGGGTCTAAATACTATTACGTACCGCTTGATCCATAGTCGATACGAAGCACATTATTGGTGTGTCAATTCACTTTGTTTGTGTATTCACTGACGATACTCAAAACATTTCGCGATTATTCCAACTATAATTACATTGGGAGATGAAACACTTCGTTTTAATCTTTCTGATATGTACATTATTAGACATATTACATTATTGCACTTTGGTTCCAACACTTTAAATTTTATAATCACTATATGCATGTTGATAAAATATCCCATTTCATCGATGTTCACTTGTACTTGTTGCACCAGCAGTTACAACTTAAGTTTAAAAATATTTCATGATTAAGATCCAATAAAAAATTTAAAATCACGGCATGCATGAGATCACCACTATTCCACCATCAACTCCCACCACACTCTTGTTAAAGATTTTCAACTTTTATAGAGCCATCATCAGAACCTTCATCCGATACACGATGTTGCAGACTGACAGTGTGCACTAAATGATTCCTTGAGGGGTCACTCTACATGTGCGAAGGGACTAAAGGATTAAGTGCCTCTCCCTGCGTTCATGAGTTTCGTGCTTTTTCGATATTGTGCTGCCATTAATATTTTATTCGATTTTTAATACTCCAATGTTTCCTTCATTCGTTTTTGTGCCACTTTTCTTTTTTCATTGCTGATCTTTATATTGTCTTTCCCTTTTAATTAATGCTTTCCAAGGCTCTGTTATGATAATTGGTTCATTGATAGGACAGTCTCTGTGTTTATTTTTTTCTATGGTGAGAACCTCGGAGTACCTCAACTCCCATTCATTCCTATATCCGCTCTTGATCTAAATATCTTCAAATTTTTGTTTCGTACGTTCTTCAATACAGTACTGCACCATTGCTGTAACATTCTCTCCTTTTTCCCAATTTCTAATATGTTGATTTCTTCTTTTTATAAGTCTATTTTCGGTTGATCAATAATAATAAATACTCTTAACTACCTGATTGTTTCCATGTTCTAAAAGTATTCTATAAACTTCTTCTTTTTGTAAATCGGGGATTTCTTGCCTTGCATTATTTATCATTGTAGACATTATTGTTACAGATTGTCCAGTATTTGTCTTATATTTGTTACTTCATGATTCATTATTCCTGTTACTCCATCAAAATATGGAAACGATCCTATGTATTGATTTTCGTCTGGTTCATGTTTCTCTTCTTTTTGCCTGGAGGTCTTACTCCTATTGTTTATTGTAGCTACACATATTTTTATTAAGTCTTTTATGACATGTTAAGAATATCCGTATTTCTTTGCGACTGTTGTTATCCATATTAATTCTCCTTTCTGAAATTCAATATTGCTTGTATATGTATATGCTCTCTTTATCAAATTATAAAGAGCATTTCTTTTTTGTGCTATCGGATGGTTAGAGGTATTTAGAATCAATTTTGGTGCATAGGATGTTTATTAAAATTTGGAATCAATATTGGTACATATGATGGTATAAAAGAACAGCAGTGGAAAAAGAAAGTTGGGACACAAAGAAATGATAGAAACATAGGGGAGTTAAGCAGAGAATAAAATATAGATGGCAGCACAGTATCAAAAACCACGAAACTCAAGAATACAGAGAGAAGCCCGTGACCCTTTAGCCCTTTTACACACGCAAAGCGACCCCGTAGTGAAATCATCTAGCGCACATTGTTAGCCTCCAACATCGTGTATCGGATGAAGGTTCAGATGATGACTTTATAAAAGTTGAAAAGTTTTAACGAGAGTTTGGTGGGAGTTTGATGGTGGAATAGTGTTGATCGCCTGCATGCCGTGATTTTAAACTTTTTACGGGATGTTAATCGTGAAATATTTTTAAACTTCAAATTCAACTGATGGTACAACAAGTACTAGTGAACATTGATAGAATGGGATATTTAATTAGCACGTATGTAGTAATGTAGTAATTATTAGCACGTATGTAGTAATTATTAGCACGTATGTAGTAATTATTAAGTCTTTTATGACATGTTAAGAATATCCGTATTTCTTTGCGACTGTTGTTATCCATATTAATTCTCCTTTCTGAAATTCAATATTGCTTGTATATGTATATGCTCTCTTTATCAAATTATAAAGAGCATTTCTTTTTTGTGCTATCGGATGGTTAGAGGTATTTAGAATCAATTTTGGTGCATAGGATGTTTATTAAAATTTGGAATCAATATTGGTACATATGATGGTATAAAAGAACAGCAGTGGAAAAAGAAAGTTGGGACAAAAAGAAATGATAGAAACATAGGGGAGTTAAGCGGAGAATAAAATATAGATGGCAGCACAGTATCAAAAACCACGAAACGCAAGAATACAGAGAGAAGCCCGTGACCCTTTAGCCCTTTTACACACGCAAAGCGACCCCGTAGTGAAATCATCTAGCGCACATTGTTAGCCTCCAACATCGTGTATCGGATGAAGGTTCAGATGATGACTTTATAAAAGTTGAAAAGTTTTAACGAGAGTTTGGTGGGAGTTTGATGGTGGAATAGTGTTGATCGCCTGCATGCCGTGATTTTAAACTTTTTACGGGATGTTAATGGTGAAATATTTTTAAACTTCAAATTCAACTGATGGTACAACAAGTACTAGTGAACATTGATAGAATGGGCTATTTAATTAGCACGTATGTAGTGGTTTTAACATGTAAGGTGTTGGAACCAAAGTGCAATAATGTATGTGCTATAATGTACATAAAAGAAAGATTAAAAACCAGGTGTTTCATCTCCCAATGGAATTACAGGTGGAATAATCGCTACATGTGTTGGGAATCGTCAAAGAATCCCCAAATAAACTGAATTCACACCAATAAAGTGCTTCGTATCGACTATGGATTAAGAGGTACGTAATAGTATTTAGATCGATTAGTGGATATTTATTTGTTACTATGGAACTTTCAGTATGAATAATCAACGCGGACCCAAAAACAACAAAACAGTTTGGGTTCTAGTAAGATATTTACTAATAGGAGTAATATTCGCATTAAGTAATACTACACTGGGAATTCATGCGTTTAAATCAAAAATATATTGGAATAATAGAATATTATGTATGTAATCGTGCTATTGGTATCTGTATGTATAAAATACAGAAATAATAACAGTGTAGAAATGATAACATAACGTTGCAAGAATTTATACGCAGCAGTATTAGAAATGCAGAAAGTAATGAAAATAGGGATTAACAGATAACCCTGAGTGCATTTATATTGATAAGTATGGTAAATATCAATAATATAGTATAAAGAAAATTCCATAAATATATATATCTGCTTGGCTAAACGCGAAATACAATTTAAAACCATAAGGGCAATGGCTATGAAAGTTCCATTGAATTCATGATACCTGCCTAGTAATGGGTTGAGCTTCGTATCGTCTAATGACGGCGTCCGCGTGACGAGGCATGGACTCCACGAACTTACGAAAATGTTCTTCAGACATCGCCATCCATGACTCCTCATTGATTCCCTGAAGTTCGTAGCCGATTAGAAACGTGCCATACCAGCCTGCTCTGCATTATTCGAAGATCTTAAATGGGGTTTAAGTCCGTTCTCTAAGGTTGCCACTAAAATATTTCAAATTCACTACAATATGCTTGTAAATATGTAGCATTCTTGTGGTACCTGCGAGATGGGTAATTATTTTGTTAGAATACGCCATTACCACAGGTATGTATGCTGGACATTATGGGGAGTAAGTAATCGGCTAGTATATCCACGCATTTGGGGACTCTCATAATCTGTTTATGTACCAATGATCCCAACGGATTCTCCCTGGAGACTTCTCAGAATATCACTGAGCAATATGAGGTTGACGTCAAAACCGACTTTTTACATCGAATTCACCCTGGAGACTTCTCTTGATATCATTGGCTTCAGGAGGTTGACGGCAAAACCGACTTCTTTCATCGGATCGGTGCAGTTTAAATCTGGTTTCATGACTCCAGACTATCCAGTTCTCTCTCATCCAGTGTTGGTGCGCTTTATTTCACAGATAAAGCACTGAGCCTCATGCAATGCCGTTAACTAATGGAGTCTTGTGTGCCGGCGTCTCCCTACATCTAGACTTGTAAGTGTACGTTTCTCTCTCTGTGTACTGATACTGCGACTTGATTCACCGCTCAAATCGTTGGTGGTTTTTGTTATTGTCTTTAGCCTGTCAGGTAAGGCAATAAAGGCCAAACACCGCGCACTACGAGTTACCAAATCTTTTACACCTCTGCAGTTCATTCGGGAGTTGTTTTCTTAGCCAAACTTTTCGTATTCCCCAAATCCTATGGCCACTCACTGAAAAACAAGCACATTGAAAATGACTTCCGAGATGGAGTGACACATCCTGCGGACACCTGAAACCTTTCTAATGTCAAAAGCTTTCAAATCACCAGTCTTAACTATCACGGCTATTGTTCATCACAACAAGAGAAGCTGCGGGCGCAGGCTGTATTTCACCACAGCTTCAGTTGGACCTACCCCTAGTGATGTAAATAATCTGCTATTTTTCTATTTATTTATAAAGTCCAATCGCTTTCGTCCACATAGGATGTTTCGGACAAAATTTTGCTCCGAAAGTTTGAGAGGAGATTTTGACATATTGAAAAAGATATCAATATTACTTCAAACTTGGGCTAATAAATTTATGTGATTTATTATAACGGGAAATTACTGAAAGGTAAGTAATTAATGTTTTATTTTAATATAAAACTGACAATTCTATGAATTCAGATCTGTCTTAACTTTCAAAAAAAGTTATGTTTATATCGGAACTTGATTTTATATAAAATGTTCATCTACCTTGAAAAAAAGCTTAACAAATTAAAAAATGAAAAGAAATAGTATATCCACACTTATGATTTCAACATGCTGCCCAAAATGGAAAAATTATTTAGTAGAGTAAGCAACACTTAGCAGAATACTGGACGTGAGATCGAATGCAAATATTTTTCTTTTCGTATGAAGCTGGTATTATGAGCAGAACAGTCTGTGACGTACACTTCGAAATAACTTTCCTTTGGATTTCATGCTTTCTAATGTGAATATGGTTCATTCTGCTTAAACGTTTCTAACTGAACGACACATTTCTTCCTAGAGCGTTTTCGCAGTGTGCCAATCATAAAAAGGTAGTAAACGATTCAAATAATACTGCGATGAGGGGTTACAGAGTGACGGAATAATTTGGTTACACACTCGTGTATGAACGTATATAAGCATCATTATCATGAACCATCCCTGGCATATAATAGATGAAGTAATTTACTTCGTCATAATTCTTAATACAGCCGCCTTCCGATCTCAATTTTTACTTGTAATAATGATCAGATTTCTTATCTGTTTCACCATATAATAGCAAACATCAATGTAGCGTTTCTTATCTCAGGTATTGCTGGATTTCAGCTCCGTGGTATGAAACTAACCGATGAAGGAATTTTCTTCTGTAGTTTTTCGAATTCTTGTCATAAATAAAAAAAATACTACCAGTTATACTTATGATTGTTGTGATACTTGTATTCCAAAAATGTGTATCCAAATTTCCATTTCCAATTTTGAAAGAAAAAACAATTTACAGAGCTTCTGAACTAAAATCATTATCAAGTTAGTTTGTAAGCTTATGGTGCAGGAAATAAATATAGCATTTTTTCTTGTATGTCCGCCATCATCATTGGAGGAATTTTAAATTCTGAGACGGCTAAATGGATAAAGCAAAGTCGTAGCGCCCTAAATTTTCCCTGTACGACGTCTTGATATCGAGGCTCAGGGCACTATTGAACGGCTATCATTTTGATGTCATGAAGGAATTCAAAATACATTTGGAACCCCTTAATGTGATCACGTCGGTGCATTGGTAATTTGATAACAGTAAGCGTCATCGAAAAATTTTGCATATTTATAGGTATTGTAATATACACTGTATTGCAATTTACTTTTCTTTAAATATTTTTCGAATTGGTAATTATAGTATTGGAATTTTGTCATAAATTCTGTTTTCGCCCAAAATCAGGATCATTCGTAATAGGAATGATATCCTGTACATAAATGAATCATAAAAAAATTATCTTTACATACCTTTGTGCTATCTTACACTTTTCCAAAAAACCTGTTAATTGTTGTTTGCTTTACTGGCTCTAGTTTTTTTCCAGATAAAGTTTTGCAGACGGTAAAAATCTTCATAATTTTCAGTTGTTGCAACATTATGTTTTAAACATCGACGTATAACGCTAAGGGCCTCACGAGTTTCATTTGTAGTTGGAGGTGTTGTATCAGGATGCGTCTCAACATCTTCATTTTCTTTCTCATCTTCCAATAGATCATTCATGATATAATGGACAATAACATCATCAGTGAAGGGTGCAGACTTGGATAAATATTCATCAAAGTATATCCACTGATGAAATAGCTCGCTCACCTCTTCATCACCACTTTTTTAAGGATTTCATTTTCTCGTTTGTCTCGCAGTCCTGCTTAAGCAAAACCGTTGACTATAGTGAACGCTGTCACACATTTCCAGTGCTTGCCAACTTGTGCATCCCATCTTGTACGGATATATTTTTTTGGAATTTCCCCAGCCGTAACTGGATTACTGGAATTAACCACTTCGATGATTTTTCTTTTTCATTTCTCGCCTATATAGGGTTTTCCCTGTTTTAATTACGACTTGTTATAGAGGCTGAATGAGAGATGTCGTGTTTGAAGGCAAGAAAACTATTTTTATGTTCCTTGTCTGAAGATCGCTAGGATGCGCTGTGCAATTATCAAGAATCAACTCTACCTTTTTCTTTTTTATTTCTAATTCCACATCACACTCTCTAATGAATTTTATGAATATCGCCGAAGTCATTCATGCATTGGAATTCGCTTCATATTCTACTGGTATATGTTTAATTCCTCGAAAATATCTTGGGTTTTGCTCTTTCCAATAAAACGTAGTTTCCGCTTGTCCGTCCCTGCCATGTTGCAGGTTAACAGAAAAGTTCATCTTCCATCCTGCTTCTTTCCTGCCAACTTTAAAGAATTTTTAAAATCCAAGGTACGGTCTGGAAGTGCTCTATGATACAATTTAACTACCTAACAGCTTGCTCTGTGGCCTTTGGCCTCTAGAAGAGATAACTGATAGACCATGGACTCAATGGCGTGATGATCTCATTCTACAGGTATTTTCAGTTAATCTGCCATCTGTATATTACCAAAAGTTTGGTGAAGAAGTACCTCTATTACGAAGAGCTGGCTTATTACCCTCCACTTTAGGAAACTGATATAACTGTCGTGCCCCTGAAACCATTCTCTATCGATGCCCGTCTAGCGACATTGGCTATTGTCCTAGTAAATGCAGCCTTCTGCTTTAAGAAAAACCATGCAAATGTAGAGGTGTAGCTGGTCTTTAATGTTTAAAAAATACCACGTGGTGTCCAAATGCTATAACGTGTGTATTAAGATACCAAACCTCAGCCATTAAAATTCACTGGCGGAAAGTGAAAAGAGAACACCAAGAAGGAATTGGCGCACGATCATAACATTTACATATGTTAATGGGGTCGAGATTACGTAGCTGTGATGTTAATTTCTGGACCAACCGGTGAGCGCTTACGCCACAGCACGGCATAATATGCAAATTATCGTTGATGGTATTTAAGGAGTACGGTGAAGTGAATGTAAACAATCTTCGGCGTACGGACACGTGCGAAGACCCTGAAGAAGCTGCAATGCCTGGACATGGAAGACGTGTACGATTTCAGCAGTTATCGGACTTTGAGCGAGGCCGTCTTGTCTGACAACGCGAGGCCGGATGAGCGTATCGTCGTATTGCGGAGCGAATTCGACAGGAAGTCTCGGTGGTGGTACGATGGTGGCGTAGATGGTCCGAGGAACATTCCCACACGAGAAGACGTGGAACCGGGAGTCACAGACAGACTAATAAGCGGAAGAGCGGCGTTGTCAAGCAGAACATCCACTGCGACGAAAATCCGAGCTGCCGTTGCACCTGAGGTGACTGTGCGAACAATTCGCAACTGTCTACTGGATGCAAGACTACGTGCACGTGTGCCTCTGTCATGTGTACCTCTGACTCCAGCCCACCGTCAGAAAAGGCTGCAGTGGTGTTGCCAACGTCTGCACTGGAGAACGCAATGGCGATCTGTCGTTTTCAGCGATGAACGCAGATTATGCGTGGGAGCCTCCGATGGCTGTATCCGTGTGACGAACAGGGGAGCGTTTCCACCCTTCTTGCATCCGCCAGCGACACACAAGGCCTACACCTGGTCTCCTGGTGTGGAGAGCTATCACCTATCACTCCCGTACACAACTAGTGTTTGTACCGGGTACGTTAAACAGCAGCTCCTACATCAACAACATCATTCAGCCCGTTGTTTTGCCATTTGTAAGATCGGTCTATCGTGGTGTACTCCAGCAAGATAACACACGACCACAAACGGCACGTGCAACGCCACATGCAATTCGGGGTGTGAGACAATTTCCATGGCCTGCACGTTCACCGGATTTCTCCTCCATTGAGCACGTGTGGGATTTTATGGGACAACGACTTTTCCGGTCTTCACGGCCAGCCACGACCATCCCCGATTTACGCGTCCAGGTTGATGATTCTTGGAACTCAATACCCGAAACTTACATCCAATATCTGTACGACAGACTCCATGCCAGAATTGCACAGTGTGACGCAGTTTATGGCGGTTCAACCTCGTAATAACCATGTTACATGGAAATGTTATTTTTCAGTTTACCAGCACATACAGCTGTATTTTGCCATAATGTTTTGATCACGTTATCCTCTGTATTCCGTTATTATGCTGTATAAATTTCGTTGGTATCAGACGTCTCCTTCTTGGTGTTCTTTTTTCACTTTTAACCAGTGTAGATTCCATACTTTCACACTTCCTTTCTAGCCTGTACAGTTAAAGCCAGAGAGCTGGGCTCTATCGATTCCTGCACTTCATTCAAAAATCTGACCCGACTATCGGTGTTTATTAATTGGAATCGTGGTTTACTGGGACAGCCGACCGTTTGTCAAATGTAAAAGGTAAGGCTTTGGTTTTACCGTTACCACTGCGAAATAATTTGTCGATTTTTATCAACTGCGAGTTATACACGAAGCGTTGGTCTGCTGCTATGGTTGATTCACATCAACATGAAGCAGGCTGCGTATGCTGAAATTAAAATATAAATACCGACTTTTTTACTTTGTGGTTGTGTGGCACAAGGGATCACTTTGTTACCTCGTACAATTGTTTTCAAGGAAAATTTCCCTTGAATATTGAATAGTTGTTTCTTTTATGAGGAAATCTGCTGACTACTTGTTTTGTTATTTGTGCGTTATTAATTGTTCGCCCCTGATACAGAAATTCTTAAATAGCCCTGAAGTTTTTTTTCATCTCTGAATTGCATGCGCTTCCCCTACTACCAATTTTTTCAAGGCTCTTAAATCATGATTTGCTCCAATATTTCCGTCACTCACGCTTCGTACATGTCCGAATATTCTGCAGTTAGTTGTCTACAAAGCCAACTCAACGTCATAATGGAATCCCCAGGGAGGATGCAAAATGAGAGATCAATGGTCATCTTGTTGGCGAAAATAACTTGCCAATGTTCGGAAGCAGCAGTGGTTGGGGAGGATTTTACAAATAACGAGCCAGTTCAATTGCTTCTAGTAACTTCATATTAAAAGAGAGGTAGCACGA
Source organism: Macrothele yani (assembly GCA_039090855.1). Classification (NCBI taxonomy): domain Eukaryota; kingdom Metazoa; phylum Arthropoda; class Arachnida; order Araneae; family Macrothelidae; genus Macrothele; species Macrothele yani. The sequence continues at coordinate 149,676,809 of CM077034.1, forward strand.
CCATAACTTCAGTCTACGTAGCCTGCCGCACGTCAGAACGAAATTATTTTCACCGCTGACGTTCGCTTTGTATAACCCTGGTCTAAACTAATTATCCGTAAATTCATCTGCACACTGCACGATAACACGATAATAAAGATCTTAAGGACTGAGAAATGATCATATGGTTCAATGTGTCACGTTTTCAACTAATTCACATAGTTAAAGAGGCTACACTATTGAAATAACAGGAGGAACCGATGGATGCAAGCTGTCGTGAGTTAACTGTCCATCCAAACTGGACGAAGCAGTATTTGATGCTGAAGTTTTGTTTTAAACGGCGGTAAATAAATTATTCAGTGACGTTACCGGGAAAAATGAGAAACGGAAGTTTTGTGGCACATTTCTGAACTTTTTGAATTCTTTACTGATTACGATATACTCTCTTCTGACATATCAGTTCGACAACCAAGGACTACCAGCTAAAGGCCTTGAGATGAGTTCCAACTATGTGCGTGCACTGCAGAGTCTAGGAAAAGAGATCAATCGGTTACTACTTTATATGAAATAGAAGCTAATCGTCAATAATAATTATTTTCGCTAGCATTGTTTTAGTCTTAGTGAAATACCGACATTCCTGATTTTAAACAAAGGATTTCAAGCTTATTAGCTGTAATTTCATTACCACATGTATGGAATTTCCAATAACAAGTAAAGCGCGAATGCTTCAATAGCCCGGGAATTTCAAATTAAATTTTATGATCCATGAAGGAAGTTGTAGGCTGAAAAATGTATGGGTCTCCAAAGAAAAAAAAACGGTAGTTATGAAATTCCTTTGGGTTTTTTGTTTCCGTTGGATGTGTGATTACGAGATTTTCTCCTCATTTGTAAATAGAATGAGCTTCCGGTGTTTTGCTGAACACATATTTCACTTTTGGTTTTTCCATTTTTTTGCTGTATTTTTTTCCTTTTTCTGTACTCCGTCATGAGTATTGGGTGCCCAAACTCCGACTCAGAAATATTTTGAACAATTTTAATTACTTTATTTTATCTTAAAATTGTGAAATTAATTTTCCTTTCTCAGCGAACTCTGTGAATAGATAGCAAATTGCGGGAATTATAACTAATGTCTATTCTTCACGAAGTCTTCCCCCACCCACCCCCATTTGGGAGGAGACTTATGAGACTCTGTTTCCAGCTGTTAAAGCCCATTTTTAGGTTTTTTATACTGTTGGAAATTCCATAGCAAAATAAGGGGAACGTGTGTCACTTCTGATCCCTTCAGATTTTGGTGGAGTAGTTATTATAAGAGCTGCGCTTTAAGTATGATTCCAGGAATATTAAATTTCATTCACTCCGAATCTAGTTTCCATTCTATTCTGCAAAATGCATGAGGTTTTGTAGTTAGTTTACATAAAAAATGTATGGAATTTTTGCCAACCGGTACTCAAGAGAAAATGGAAAGCAAATAAATAAATAAAACAGATCGGTAAGCATAAGTGAAATTACGAATTGCCAAATAGTATAACACAATGCGTACGTGACTTTTCAAACTTCTAACTGCATTTCACTCACTGATATGCAAAATATTTATTGCTGTAACTTATCTTTGAAAGCCAAGCGCACCTTTGTTACGCAAAATATACTGTAGTGTAAATGGAGAAGTACATTTTACACCAGAACAGGGTAACTATTAAAAAAACGAACTTTTGTCTCTGCACGAACAGTATTTCACGTGGCCTTCACAGAGTACTCTTGCAGATATTCATTAGAACTTGAGGAAACCAATTTAACTAGAATAAGGTGCGCTTACGTAATGCTTACAAGTGGTAACCTATAAAATTTAAGATTAGATAAACCAAAATGTATTCAACAATTTTATGAAGTAATGAGAATTTATTGTTGCATTGCAATGAGACAGAGCACTAAGAAGTTAAACAATGATGCTGAAACTATCTGATGTAGCATCTCCATTCTTATCACTCATTACAAAGGTCATAGGACCTAATTCAGATTTTAGCAAGCAAAATGAAAGAATATTGGAAATTATTTCCATAATTGTGTTGTCTGTTTCTATATCAACACATGTTATACAAAGAACAAATACTTTGAACTTTTCTTTTAAAGATTATTAAACTACTGTTTCTTACTGCATAAAAATTTTGAAACTTGAAGACGCGGAAATTGCAATTATATGTGACACATTTTTTTTTCTATGAAAATTGTTCCTTATTTACAATGTGGGAAATTTTTACTGATATCTTTCTAAAACCATTTTCGAAATTCACGTGTATTATTTTAGCACAAACAATAGAAAACGTGTTTTTATGATATTCTGTGATATTTTCTGAGGCCTATTACGTTAAAATAGAAGACAGTGGAGCATTATACTAAATAAGGATAAATTAGAACCCTCACCATAACAAATCTTTACATAAAAGTTGACATCAGCCTAAAACTGTTGACTCGTGTCTATGCAATTCCGGCAACAAGGATATCAACTTGAGTGCAAGAAATGAGGGCTCAGAACAGTATTGGAACAGTATTATGAAATCGTCGAAATAAATATGTAACTCTTCATAATTTAAGATTTCCGTATTTTCTTTTTAAGAACCTGTTCAAAAACAAACTTTTTATATTTCTGGGCGTGCAATTAAAGTAAAGTTAAAATACGTCGTTTTGTTATTGTATTCTTCATTTCTCCATTTTTGGCGTTTTGAATACCTCATGAGAAAACAGTTAATTGTATAATCTCACAATAATAACAAACATCCTCAATTGATATAAATTAAATGTGAGAAAACCTCATCAACACACTCTTTGATGTTATTTTGTGTGAAAGATGTGCTTTAAGTTTTACAGGTTAATTTAAATTTTTCAAAATTTCTTTTTATCGCATATCTATGTTTAACGTGCAATATGGAAGAACAAATCCTGAAGACACAACTTTTCGTTTAGGTTTCAACTTAATTACTAGGTTTAAAAAACTACAATGAATAAATTCAAAAGGTACCTCGTTATATCTGAAGACAACACTCTATAAGCATATCCTATAATTTTTCTATGTTACGTGGTTGAACCAGAACTGATCGGATTCGCTGTTCCAACACAAAGCACGGATGCTCGACTGGATTGATGTCTGAAGAATTTGGGGGACAATGCAGCAACTGGATGTCTTCTTCATGTTTCCTGAACCTTTCTCGAACCATCATGTCATGCGTCATTGTGCATTATCGTGCTGCTAGAAGACTACGAGAGGGGATTGCCGTTGTCATGAAAGGATGTACCTGATCTGCAATGATGTTTAGATAGGTGTTAGATTTCTTAGTTTCTCCAAATCGATGACTAGGCAAAAGGGTTCTCAGCAGGACACTGCCCAAATTGTTACAGTTCCTCCATCGGCTGGTTTTCGTCCTACGTTGAACGCCAGTACCAACATTTCTCCAGGCAAACGACACATATGTACAAGGAAGGCCGGTGCTGCAATGGAAACCGGCCGCCACAGCTGCGTAGATGTCTAAACGCTGGCTTGTGATCATCCGTCCGTGAAGTGACCAGGTTAGAATCCTGGTGAAGCATAGATTTTGTGTTTGTATTACGGCACTGACTGTTTTCTTTCCCTGAAACGAGACCCTAAATTATGGATAGGCGACTGCTTATAGCCCATCAATTTGCTCACGGTTGTCGTTAAACTTTTAATCAAAAAATAAATAAATGGGAACCGATATTCATCAGAACAAACAGTCTTCTTCCAATAACACAAGGTCATGTTTTTATCCTAGCGTACCAGTTAATATATGAGCTTTCTACGCTGTACCGAAGTTAACATGGTCACCCTTGACAGCCAGCGGATGCGCAACCCCATTTTCAGCATATTTTAATGTACTATGTGTTTTGAAACATTACTTCCCTCACCATCATTCAAATTACAGGAGAGTTGTTCCATAAATTTGACAGCTGAAGTTTAATACCTTCTGATCGCTCGCACCATACTAGATAATCTGTGGTCGCATCCAGTTTCAACGCGCGGTGATGGGACCACAGTTCGCCGGAGGCTCGTGTTTTTCCCTCATAGAATTACTTTTTCCAATTAGTAACCACGACTGACTGTGAGCCCCTTCGCAAGCCTAGCTGTCTTGAAAATTATCGAACCCTGTCATCTGGCCATTACAATTTTGCCTCTGTGAAACTCCTTTAAATATGCTGCCTTTCTGATCTGAAGAACAAGAATAACTCTGAGTAACAGAACACAGAATTAGGTGTTATTTTTACCGTTTCATGACCTTTATACGCGCAGTTCTTTACCTGAAGTTGCTTCGATTTGCATAAACATCGTAGGTTTACGCTCGATGACAAATTTTAGGGGAAAATACACGTGAAATTGAGAATAGGAGAAATGAGAGTGCCAGGGAATGTATTTTGTAAAGTCATTGAAAAAGTACGAGGTTTTACATCAGAGAAAGTGTGGGATGTTCAGAGTGGCTTTATTACTGGTAAAGGCTGCACCAACCAAATTTTTCGATTGCGCATGATGATTTGAAAGTATCTCGATGTTGGTAAAAAAGTTGATGCTGCCCTCATAAGTTTAGAGAAACCTGATGATCGAGCAAACAGGACACATTTGTGAAAGATATGGAATAAATATTATGTTATTGGAAATCTACTTAATAGCGCAAAAGATATGTATGATGGCAGTATAGCTTGCGTACGGATGAATGGTGTTTTATCATAATAATTTTCATTGATGTGGGAGTCAGACAAGGTTGTGTAATGTCACCATGGCTGTTTAATATATTTAAACAGCCATGGTGACAATGTGAAAACACACGTTCATGCGCCAATGTGAAAACACACGTTTGTCCGTGACGGGGATCGAACCAGCGCCCTTTCACTCAGGAGTAAGTTGCTCTCCCAACTAAGCTACACGGACGGAATATATCGCTACAGATTTGTCGTCTTGACACGTGCTTACCTGAGTAGTACGTCGTATCATCACCCTCTTAATTATTTTTGTAAGCAAAGAACGAACTTTCATTGATTCCAGACGATGTGTGGAACAAACATCACACGTTTTTCGAAGCCAGTACATTAATTTTTACGTTCAGGCGCCAATGTGAAAACACAAGGTTGTCCGTGACGGGGATCGAAACAGCGCCCCTTCACTCTGGAGTAAGTTGCTCTCACAACTAAGCTACACGGACGGAATATATCGCTACAGATTAGTCGTCTTGACACGTGCTTTCCTGTGTAGTACGTCGTATCATCTCCCTCTTAATTATTTTTGTAAGCAAAGAACGAACTTTCATTGATTCCAGACGATGTGTGGAACAAACATCACACGTTCTTCGAAGCCAGTACATTCATTTTTACGTTCAGGCGCCAATGTGAAGACACAAGTTTGTCCGTGACGGGGATCGAACCAGCTCCCCTTCACTCTGGAGTAAGTTGGAAATATTGTGTGTTGCCGTATTCATGTGCGTTCCGGAACTCCTTCTCCGAGTACTTTCTCTCAGGTAGCCATATTCTCTCCAGGTTATTATCCTAGGGCGACCACACCGGGGTCAATCGGTAGTATCTGCATGAAGTAGAAACATTGTGTGTTGCCCAATTGCTACACTTTCCGAAACTCCTAAAGCAGAAGCAGCCTCGACCTGCCATACACTTGCCTGAAACATGCCAACAACCCTATTTCTCTTTTTAATACCCAAACGTCTTCTGGGCGTAATTTCATATTAATCCCACACTGAAAGCAATGCATTCAGCAAACTTATACACCAAGCGGTGCAACGACCCTTCTTAAACTTCTCGCAGTGTAGTTTTACCGGACCTCGCACGCCACGTGCTGCGTTTTTATGACGATATTTTACATATCACAGATTGAAATACGCGGATAACGGATCTCTAGTAGTCGCTAAATTTGTTTATCACCACGATTTCCGTTCGACACTGCAATGTATCTAACATTATGTGACGAGTCTGCACTTTCTACTAACCCCCACCTAATATTAACATAGTTTTCAAACTTATCGTTTACTTAGCGAAGACATGGATTATTTGGACTATTTAACAGTAATGTATATTAAGGTACACTCGAATAAGTCCGATGTCTGCGCTTTGAAAAACTGATGCGATGATTCAGTCATTTGGTCAAATAGACATCCATGTTGTATTGTCAAATGCCAAGATTACAGTTACTGGCACCAGTTCTAAAACGACAGATCTACAGATACAAAGAGAGAGGCTGCGTCGACATATTTGACATTTGCAGATATTTTGAAATACCAAAAGTTTGTTTTTGTATAAAGAGTGCTTGCGAATTCAATAAATCTGAAAGAAATAAAACACAGATAGTGTATAAATTAGGTCTGGATATTTTTAGCTATGCTCTATTTAGAGGATAATAATTTGGGTGTTTATTAGCAGTATTTTACGTGAAAATTATAGTATATATAAACTGACCAGGTACTTCATTTGCTGATATCTTTAACAGATTACCTCTTAAAAGGGTTATTCCTTTTTGCTTGGAAAAAAGAAACACGTAGTAGTTATTTTGACTGTCCTGCAATGTTGCAGAATTCCAAGTAATGAAACCATATCATGCTAGTTGACCTGCATAATGAAACCCACCACTAAATTTCTAAACACAGAGCGCGGAATATATGTTTGAATAAAATAACATGTTTATATTGCTCTGTTCATGCTTTGATTGTGTGTTAAATGAAGTTCAATGGTTAATTGCGAGTGTTGCGATATTTCGGAGTTTATTCCTTTAAAGAAAAGCCACAACGAAAGGTATTACTATATTACAAACACCAGCTTCAAGATTTTCCGTCTAACAATCGGAAAGCCTGTGAGAATTTATGCTTATATCGCAAATTAGACATTATGTGTACCTTTTTCCATAGATGAGAAAATGTGTACACATTTGTATTTGGTATTTTGTGCCAAGTTTTCGTAAATCAAGAGAAATTTACTACTTAAAAATTAATCCTTAACGAATGTAAATGATTTGAAACAATTTGCTGCGTAACAATGGATGCAGACGGACTGACAATTGTTCTCTTTGGGTTTAATACTTCAGTAAATTCATGATGAAAACACTTTGAAAAATAGAGCGAAACTCTATTTTTATTTATTGCCTGCAATCTAACTCTGAATCACTGAAACTGTAAATGGTAAATCAGTACTATGCATAAAAAATAAAATTATGTATATTTATATGCAAAACACTTATGAAGCACTATGGCAATTAATGTTCTTTTAAAAATTGCTCAAAATACTGCATGCATAGGGAATATATTCTAATATACATCAATTTGAGTAGATCATAGCAAGCGCACCTGGATTGAAATGATTCTTTCTTGAATTCGAGATGCCATCATAAAGCTGTTACACACCATGCTTTACGATTGCCCTTGGGTAAGGCTGTTTTCCGAAGAAAAAGTGAATTTCCTTTGATCTTATGATCTGTTAACGCAATAGCGACATGAAACTGGTACGTGGAATAAGATATGTGATTTGGGATATGTACCAAGTAAAATGTATTAGCCACTTTAATAGGGATATAAATGCCTCGCACTTTCCTAAAGATAAAATTCCTAGTAAGGCAAAAGTGTGAGCTTGCTTTCTTAAGGGAAAAAATGAAGGAAACTGTGTTTGCTGCTTCCTTATAACGTGCTTAGTTTAGCATTTAGTAGCTGGAAATAAAAGGCGCCGTGGCTTATTTCCAAGTCCTAGTCCATCTTAAACAATTTATGCAATTATCTCAATTTCACACATTCGTTTTACTGAGAACAGTGTTATGATTATTTGCGAAAAAAAAAGGCAAAAACTATCTGTTTTAGAATTAAGATCACGAATTTATGAATCTACCTTTTTACAAATGTTACTGACTGCAAAAATTTCAGCCTCATCTTACATTTACCAAATTTCAATATTTTGTATCTGTGTCAAGAACAGTCGCAGTTTGCATGTATCAGTTCAGTTCGATATCTAAGTTTAGTTCCTAAAACTGTATATTATTTTTTCAAATTCATGCAATACTTTCACGAATACTGGCATCATTTTTTATGAGATACATGATTCTCATCATACTTGGTACATTTTATTCTAGTTTGTATGGGGGTACATAGTTGGCAACGGTGTCCAAATATCAAGAGTACTCAAAATGTACTGAAGACATCCCAGCCCACAAATGAATTTCCACCAGCTAATTCTATTCCAATTTGACAAGAATTTTGCTTCATGTAAATATTTTACGCCAGATTCGAAATATCTCTTGGGTTCGATACAGGTTAAATCTGAAAAACATCACTCGGGGATATCCTCTTTAAGTACTCTGTGAGCTACTGTTGGTGTGTTTTTGAATAGGCAAGGCGTTGAGTCCGGTGTTGTGCTTTTAACCGCGGAACACTTGCGCCCAGACTTTTTCAAATCGGTGATGATTTGTGGTATCATCTTGCGCCTTTCAGGTCGAACACACCCAATGCTACACAAATGGCGTACAGTAGGAGATGTCGGTGGTTATTTCATCTCTGCAATTCACAAGGGAGCTTGTTATTTGCCTCACTTTTCTTATTATGGAGACACTAAGACCACAGTAACAAGCAAAATCCCCAGTGTGTTGACGACTTCCGTGGTGGAGCGACCTGATGTTTGAGCACCTACGATCTGTCGTCTGACAAAAACAACCAAATCACGCTTGTAACAGTCAATGAATGTAATCGGTCACTATTGGGGAAGCTGTGGGGATGGGTGTTTTTTAGCACATATTCGGCCTGGCATGTATGATAATGATCGATTAGCTAACAAGAATTTGTAATATCTCTGTCATCTCGATTTCAATATGGTATCCGGAAATATGTTTTTGTGTTAATTCACTACCCAAAAATACAGTGAAATCTGGTAAGCAAGCGTTCTGCACCACAGACAACCGATCAATAACACTATTGTAGATTGAAGGCTAACAAACGAGCAAACCAAATACTTCTCTACTTAACTAAGCCATCCTCGAAGCACCCATATACACCCCAAAAACTGCGTTACCTTATACACCCTTCAGTCCTGACCACACAGTAAAGTACGGATGGTTCCCGTCGTCAAAATGAAAAACGGTTTTTCTTTCCAATTTTTCAACTGTTTTTATGAATATATATTCTATTTTCTCCAACTTCTTGTTGCAAAGTAAACTTTTCTAAACATTCATTGAAATCTTGAGGCCTTCAAAGCTTTATTTCCATTTGACAACAGGAAAAGCTAAGACGAGCTTTCAAGTATTAAAAAAACGCAATTTTCAAGTAGGGAGCGATATTAGAACTTCCCTCCATATTTAGCTTCTGTTTGAAAAAATAAGAATGTACTTAGTTAGAACTATGGCATTAGTCATTCCGTCAATCTGACTTTGAATAGTACAGATCTGCTCTAAATTCTTCGATTTGATTATTATCGGTAGAGGTGTGCGAAGCATAAGATTGGTACTAAAAGTTAGTAACGACTGACCGCGTTGACAAAGGCACATCAACATAATGAAAAAAAAAAACGTTCTCAAATGCTATATCCCCTTTGCGCAACCGATGAATTAATAATTATGGTTTCTTATCAGAATGCTTGCAAGCAGAATTATATGAATAAGACAGAAAACGAAGTTTAGTCAACTTTTACGTCATTCAGATTTTTCTTGGGCAAGTTCAAAATTTGCACGATTCCGGCTTAAATATCATGACATTTGAAGGCAGTGACAGAGTCCTTTGGAGGGGCAGAACTAACTAGGCTTACTACTAGTGGGCTTACACTTATTTATTAAAAGGTAAACATAATCTCACGTGCCTACACATCCAAAAGACCGATTATTTTTACCTTGGTGCAGGCCGACGTTCAATCAAATGTATTACACTTTACTAAAAACGTTTGTCAATTATATTTGTCAGGGTAAAACCTTTTTTGCGTGGGGGTTTAACGGCCACCGTAGACAACTATATTGGCTATAAGCATTCGGCCACCGCTAATTTAGGACCACCGATTCCAGAGAAGGGAGAGAGCCAGTGCATCAGGAAAAAAACAAAATCTTTGAATCAATCGGGAACGGTCAAAATTCATAGCTTAGGCCATTGGGGCGGTTAGGTAATATTTCATTGTTGTTATTCCCACTTCACAAAATTAATTCAATCAACCCGCAAAGCATGGCATTTAACAAGTTTTGCAATACGTATATTTACGTTCATAAAAAAACAGAACAAATCAAGGTATTCGAGCAAAGACTTTAAATATTACATCATATGCTAATCAGGCTATATCGTAGAAATGATTAGCATTTCGACGTCACAGCTGTAGACATACAGCAACTATGCAAATCAGATAGCACAACGTCAAAGACTGGAAACTTGCCGTTTTCCTGTGATAAACGTCGCGTGGCTCGGTTCGGCATGCAGTGCCTTATCAGCAGTGAGTAATAAAGCCTCGTCGTCGAGTAAGACAGTCGTACAGTCTCACCAGCGAGTTCGACAGAAGTCGCATTGGCGGTATTAAAGAATCTAATGCTCCCCTTTGAGAAATCGCCGGTCTTGTGGGGGAGCATTGTGTCCGTCGCGGAAAGAGTTCGCAGAGAACGGAACGAAGAAAGGCGCAGGACCGAAAGAGAAGTTTATGGACGTCGTACACAGAAAACACCGAGGGACAAACGTCATCTCAGGAGGATGTATTCGAATAACTGTTTTGCATCATCAACGGCTTTGGTTCAGTAGCGGTGAACTGTGATGCATTCTTCGAAGTCAGTGGTAACAGTACGTTGCCGGTTATTACAATTGGGACTGCAAGCTCGTCGGTACCTCCTCAAAAAAATTTGATACCTCAGCAGCGGACTGCTAGGATGCAATGGTGCATCGAAGGAAGCGAATGGCGTGACGTATGGCACAATAACGTGTTCTCGGACAAAACCGATTTTTGTTTTGTTAAAACAGATGGCGGTATATGTATCCGCCGATGAGAGGGAGGCAGACTTCGATAATAGTGTACTCGGATCATACCTACCACACCAACACGGGGCATTGTGGCCTGGAGTGCTAAAGGGTACGAAAGTTGATCAACTTTCATGAGAGTTCTTAACCACCAGAGAGAGTGACCGTTACGTCAACAACACTGTACGGCGGGACGCCCTTCCTTACCTGCAGGACAATCCTGGGACTATATTTCACCATGACCATGCAACACCATATTTTAGAGAAACACGTACCTTCTTCAGAGTTAAAAACATTTCACTGTTACCGTGGCCGGCTAGATCCCTCGATTGATCATTTATACAAAATGTCTGCGACATGTGCAAACGACAGGTGCAGAAGTACGACTTTCCGCCAGCAACACTTGATGAGCTTCCGACACGGGTCAATGCAGACTGGCTCTTCCAAAGGGCATTTTTCGCACATTATTGAATTTGATGCCTCGGTGATACAAGTCACATGTGGTCACACCGATTATTAGCTACATCGATGCATCTAGTACGTATGACACCGAGCTATTAATAATTTTTATGTACTGCCAAGTGAACGTATCATGTAAATCTAAAAGTCCTACGTCGACTCCATTCAGGTGGGGTTTTTTTTATGATTGTGAGAATAATGGATACAATAATATACGTACACCATGCGCTTGGTAAATGTATTTATTTAATACGTATCATTTTTATGAAAAATATATCTTTAGCTGTAATGTATTTATTTAATACTTACCATTTTTATGAAAAATATATCTTTAGTTGTAAACTTCTTTAAAATATCTGTTGCGTGCTATTCGTTGAGACCGTCTATTTCCAAATAGTTGCATTCCAAATGGTGGTCATTGTGCACGTGCAAAAATGCGTCTGATCTTTAGTGATGAAACTGGCCGTGGTTTTTTCTCTATACTAGTACGCGCTTTTTCCCAGAGCATGCTGCCAAAAAATATTTGCAAGCAAAAGACGCTTTGAATTGTAGTCAACAGGCAGGATACATAGATGACAAACTTTTGAAATGTATCTGGTAAGGTGGTATAACGTACAAGTTTGTCCGCGTCGGGCATCGGACTCAGGTCCCCTCACCCCGGAGTACGTCTCTCTCCCAACAGAGCTACGCAGACATGTGCCCCTCACTACTATCTGCCTTTATCTCATGTGCGTCCTGCGGGGCAGGCACGTCACCTCCAGCACCCTCCCCCGAAAGAGGTACGGGGACATGGCCCACGTGTAAGACCTGACCATGTTTCCCTGTAGGTAGTCATCTCATGAAGAACGTGCATTTGAAAAATCCTGGACAATTTGGTGTGTGGAACGTAGTATCATAATGATTTACTTTTTGGAAGCACTGGAGGAGAGATTCTCCTTTTTCCTGTCTCGCCGTTTGGAAAGAACATCACATCATTGCGAGAAATTTAACAGCCTGGTCATCCTGGCAGTTTGGGCGCCAATTTAACGTGCAAGTCTGTCACCGCCAGGGATTCGAATCCGGGTCACCCTCACTCTGGAGTAAGTCGCTCTCCCAACTGAGCTACGCGGACATGTGCTCTGACTGCTTTTATCTCATGTGCATCCTGCGACGCAGGCACGTCCCATCCCCTTCATTGAAAGAGACCGGGGGTATGGCCCACGTGTCAGACCGGACCATATGTCGCTGTAGGCAGACATCCCATGAGGAACGTGTATTTGAGAAATCTTAGACAATTTAGTGTGTGGAACGTAACACCACACTAATTTATTTTTTCGAAGCACTGAAGAAGGTTTTCCCATTTTCCCTGTCTCGTTAACATCCGGGTCATCCTGGTTCGGGAGGCAATATAATGCACAAGCTTTTCCATGCTGGGTATCGAACCTGGGCCTCCTCACTCCGGAGTAATTCGCTTATCCAACTGAGCTTCTCGGGCATGTGCTCTATCTGCTATCTGCGTTTATGTCATGTGTATCCTTCGGGGCAGGCACGTCACAGTGGCTTTAATCTCTGTTGAACTTCAGTAATGAACCTATTCTATAGCGGAAGCCCTAAAGTGTATTTATTTAGAAAAACAAAGAGGAATGCATAAGCCGTCGGAAATATAAAAAAAATAAGTTCTTTCAGCGGTATGCTATTCGGATGAAGTTGCTGCTTGATATCATAAGTGACGCAAAGTAAAGGGAGGCAGGTATACGTTTTCTTTCACTTCTGGCGTGGGATGTATTGCTCTAAGTTCATTGAACGCGGGTGATATAAGTACCTTGAATAAATTTAAAAGGAAGGCCACCTCCTATATCTGTTTAATTTCTAAGTAAACGTAGAAATTCATGTGCACTAAATTTTCACTAAACTTAGCTAAATTATCTGTGAATGATTCCTATTTTCATTTGATAATTGCTTTCCTTTTTGTATTGATGTAATTGATGTTCAATTAGCCTCATATAATCTAAAAAAATATAAAAACTGTTTGTTTTCTGGAATACCGATTTGGTTTTCGTTATTTTTCTGGCATTTCACAAAGGATGAAATCAAATATTTTTCAATACTCTCTGCTTATTATGGGCATTGTTTCTGTCAGTGTCTACTATTCATCTTCCGACGAAATATCTCGGTGATTAGAATAATGCATGTATAAAGGATGCCCAAAGGGCTAAAACGCAATAATTACTCAACCTTTTAAAACTTACGTTCCATAGGAATGTAATTATTAATGCCAATTGCCTGTACTAAATGAAAATCATTATCTCGCTTCTTGTTTTACGCTACTGACATTTTTTATTAACTCTGTTTAACATAGACTTCTATTTCTGACTAATACACTAAATGTTTGTCGAGCTTTCTTCTGGTGGTAAATGTTGCATGTACACATTTTGATAAATCACTTGTTTCTCTATTTCTACAGAATATATGTTACTGTTAAGCTTAGACATTTTTGTCTTTTTCCTTATTTGGTAGCGGAAGTCGTCTGGTACAAAATTTTATATAATGGAGTAGACTTATTGTTCTCTTTTACGAACTACAGCTCACCTGCGTCCTCTTCGGTTGGTCTGACTTGTTTCCTTTGCTTTCCTACTAAAAAAAGAAAGGCTACAAAATGTTTTGAATTAAAAACTAAAACTAGCAGTATCAGTTAAACTGTACACGAAACTACACCATCAGATAAAGTTTTTTACAAATAATCACAAAGCAGGAAAAAAGCAAATCCCTTTCGGAAAGCATGTGCCACAACACCTCAAGGAAAAAGCCCTGGTGGATTGCAAGGTACTCTGAGTAATCCACTCCGTTCAACTGTTATCTCCTTCGAAGGTCACGTCACGATTTCAGCTACAGAGCCTCTGCGTCTAAAGCTAAAACACTTCAATCGCAAAGCAATTAGGGAAGGTGACTTCAGGGTTCGGCTCTTCACTTGCTCTGTTTGTGTATGTGGACTTCTTTTCCGTATTGAGCGGGCTATGGGAACTGATATCTAATAAAAATTTTGAGTATTTTGGAACATATCAATAAAGGCAAAAAATAATATTTTATACAAAATTACTGAATACAACTTTATTTTAATTGAAATAGGTGAAGAGGAACTTCACCTATAAAGCCGCCACTGTAGAATCATAGGTTGAGATAGCATTGCATGTACTATAATTCCAAAATTTTATTTTTAGTCATTGCCTCAGTTAAAGTAGTTTGATTATATCACCACAAAAATAGATTCACTTCTAACCTACGATTCACCCAGTCAAACAACGACGTTACTGCACAAGTGAACAATTTAAATTTTAATAACAAGCGGCCACCTACAAAACAGCCGCTGTTTCCATGTCGACAGGTAACAATTTTAAGGTTTTACATTCATATTTTTTAATATTTTAATTTACAAATAAAAACTGACGGCTAACCTTCTAAATTAAGACGAGCACAAAGAACATTCTGTTTAGCACGTTTGCTCAGAATTTTGTTGACCACGAGCAATAGCCATACACTACTGATGCCGGTCAGTGGTAAATTTTTCGGTCGTCCTGCTCAACAACCGAAATATTTACCACTGACCGGCCTCTTATTCATAAAAGCTCCGAGCTCTGGTGGTGAAACTTTTAAAATATCTTCAATAGGAGAAATGTTGAGATACACGAATCACACTTATTTTTAAAAAAAGTAGAAGTTACTGTGTTAAGTACAAGTACAATTGAGGTGTGGGGCGCAATAGCGGCGTAATGCACAAATCCGTGTTTTTCTTGTAAGCACCTCATTTTTTTTTGTTTTTGTCTTACTGATCGGGGTGTCTGTAAAATTGTGTTAGGTGCTAAGCAAACTTTGCTATTTGATCACTAGATGGAAGCACTGGTCAACAACTGCAATCATGAAAAACACCTGCCATCTGAAAGCAAGAGTGGCTCAACACACTCTGTATGACGTTCAATATCTTCATATAAACAAGAAACTTATTTATTTATTTGTTTGGGGTTTAATGACCACCATGAGCAACTCGATGGACTCTAATTAGTCGCCCGTCCCAACTTTTTGGTAACTGATACCAGGGAAGCGATATAACGAGTGCTGTAAAACATACGCAACGTCCATGCCCATTAACCGGGATTCCATTCGGTACCCATCAGGGGCAAATGGTCATAAGTAACCATCACGGGTGAAAGACGAATATTAATATTTGTGTAACCATAAAAATGCATTTGCTCTACACCTGAAGATATTAGTTTATATAGGTTGCAATATTTGTGCATCTAACGTTTGGGTTTAAGTTTCTTCTGAAAGACGAATAGGTCTTCAGAAGAAAACAATAAAAAATAGAAATTAATGCCAAAGTCATTATACAAGCAACTTTGAAATACAATCGATGTATATCACGGGCTTAGCCGCCGTCTTTCTTCCTCTTCCACGACGCTGACTCAGGAATACCTAAGGGGTACCTCTGGAAATTGCGGTCGTAACAGAAACCTAGGAGACATATATTCAGGATCAACTGGAAGCACATATATTCTGATCTGACTTACTACATTGATAGATATGCAATGCTCACTGTTACAGTGGAATCACTTATTTCGTCCATAGATTTGTACCAACCAGTCGCGCATCAGGAAAACGAGTGGGAGCCCATAAATGAAAAACAAATAGTCAGTGTATGCAAATGAGTTGATTCCAAGGGATAATTGAGGAACAGAAAGTTAATAACACTTGTTTTAAATCTTAGGACCACAGCTGTGCGTAACATATTATCGGAACAAACACGAGCTAATATACCAAAAAACATATTATTAAAGTTATTATCCTGACAGCGGTTAGAACAGTCAGGCGACGAGTGATAATAAAGCTACTTCTGGAATTAAAATGTTTGTAATGTAATACTTGCACGTAGAAGGAAGCCAATACTAGCACGTAAAAGGAAGCTCAAATTAAGTAGCACCAGGCAAAGCTTTCTGGAAGCACCAAGGAAAATTTTAATAATTTGCATAGTATAGATTTTCCTGATTTGCATAAATAAATAAATCCAAACATTTATACTAAGGATTACGGGAGCATAGGACTCCCGTGGAAGTGGTGACAAATAAATACAAGTTTATGCAATACATTATGTCTTGTAAATAGTTTAGTACGTAGTAACAGCGTACCAGCCCAAAGTAATGCCAAGGAAAAAAAGTAGGAAAGCAGTAAAAATGGCCTTCTGAATTATAAATTAAAGCACTATATCTTCTTAAAAAGGTTACGTATTTATATGAGAAAAGCAAAGAGTATTGGTAAGAATATAAGAAAATGAGACAATAAATACAAGATTAAAAGAATATTTAATGTGAGATACCGTTCACTGCTCTGGAATATATCTTTAAAATCGCCATTTGCAACGGGATCATTGTGTTACAAACGCATTTTCATACGGGCCCATTTGTATGCCAAAGTCGACAATTATCAGCACAAAAAGCTGCCGGCTCAGCCCATGACCTACGCCGGGAGACATCGCTGCATCTACCGATGGATTTAGAATTTGCTTGTATTAGGACATTTCAAGTTAATAATGAAATGAATAAAGAAGGTTCTTATTGCTGGATTCAACTGCAATAAGTCTTTTCTAAGATGATGAAGAAAAACTACTTTACGTAAACTCACAAGGGTGCGCGAAGCCTGTGCTTTTTATGATTCAGTTATGTTTGTCAACAACAGCGACCCTCTAGTTCCAATTATAATACCATTTTTTAAAAAATAACTTAAAAACAGTGACAGAAATATAAATCGTCAGAAATATCGTCAAAAAGAAGCGTCTGATATATCAGCACATTTGCTGCAGATATTTCTAAATTTCTATTTGAACATTTCTATTTATATATTTACAAATGTCCACACCAAAGGCTGAACTTCGTTGCAGACATTGTTGATGTCTACTTTCAAGGATTCATATGGTGCACTCCGTTGGAAATCACTTTCTTCGTTTAATTCTCTCTTGATGACGTTATATTTTCATAAATTCTACATCCTAGATTAAGACATTCATTGATTCTTGCCGTAATCCATTTCTGTTGAAATTTCAAAGCCTTTACTGGAAAGGTGTTCTTATAATAAAATGCTAAATTTTCGTTTACGTCTATAGCAAACTTCATGGATCATCATCGTAGACTTATATCAGAAATATTCAAAGTTAAGATAAATACAGCAAATACACAAATGTCCTGCAGTTTTGAAAATTTACTTTCCAATTATAATTCTGTATCATGCAAATTATAGCTGATCATTAAAATTCCTTACACGTTTTTCAGCATAATTTTTTTTCCAGTTCCGTATAATTTTCAGAAACGCAATTTTCATTTCTGTTAAGTAACATATATCGAAATTAAATAAACATATGAATAAGGAAAAGTCACATCCAATGAATACTGCGTATAATGCGGGGAATTTTGCATTCTCCATTTTGTAGAGGACGCAGTTTCATACCATGATGTAATTTCAGTGTTTTCTCGGCAGTAAACGACATACTGCTAATTAATTAATTGAATTAGGGAAAGTGATAATAAAACTGGAAGAGGGGAAATGTGAATCGGTATCTGTATAGAAAGAGTTTCTACATTCTTTTACCTGCAATTTCGTAACTTTTATGTTTTTAAAAAGAGTGTCGTTCACTGTCGAACATTAAGTATTTTTAATTTTTTAACATTAAAATCACCTTCCCCTCTGAGAAAGGGTACCGTTAATTTTACTTGTAATTTTTAAGGTATACTTTCATTTTTGAACAAATGGATTTTCATAGAGCGAAACACACGTTTTTGCTACAGCTTTTCAACGAAATCCAGATCCATGCATAACACTCATTTCTTCCTCTATAGATTCCGCACTATGAAAAAAACATATTTATGAGATTTAAATGCAACCCCTTATACGTACTAACACTGTAACACTGTAAGTTAGAGAAAAAGAATGAAAATAATGCAATCAATAATAGTGGGTCGGAAGCCACTGTTAAATGCTGAAATGTGCCAATCAAATTTATTCGTTATTTGAAAACTGCCATTTGGGGTGTATTCCAATTATCTAAAGGAGCTTTATTTTTTCGTTATTCTATCAAAAAAGAATAAACCTTCCACTTCATTTGCAGAAAATGTCACGAACATACCATCTTTAACTTCCTGGCAGAATAGTTCACCTTAGTATCAGAAATTCTGTGTAAAATTGCTCTTTGGAACACCAAGCTTAAGCGTTTAGTTATGTCTAATCAGCATCCGCTTGCGTATTTAAAGTAAACAAAAAAGACATAAATTTTTCAGTGATTTTTCGTTCTGCCATTGACCATATAAAGAAAGCAGAGCATATTCTAAAAATATTTAGTTACAGTTGTCGGCAGTGACGTCATTATTTCATCCAATGATATTCCAACTTGAATCACAGTTTCTGCTGCCTTTAACAGTTAACATGTTATAATACATGACGTTCCTAACGGCATTCCTTCTAGATCGTCTTTTTTCATTTTATAAGTATAGTTTTCTTTTATTATTATTGTATTAGAATATTTGAAATATCATCATCATCATCATCATTGTCAACCATTATCAATCCACTGCTGGACGAAGGTCTCCCCAAGTTTCCTCCACAACGGTCTGTCTTGTGCCAGTCTCCTCCATGTCACCCCTGCATACTTTCGAATTTCATCCACCCATCTCCCATGTGGTCTTCTTCTGGGTCTTTTCCTGTCCCTTGGAATCCAATCTAAACATTCGGCTATCCATCGATGGTCTGTTCTCCTGGCAGTATGTCCAGCCCATTGCCATTTCAGGGATTTAACTCTGATCATGATGTCTTCCACTCTTGTCATTTTTCGGATCCACGAGTTCCTCTTCTTATCTCTCCTGGTTACACCAAGTATGCACCTCTGCATGCTTCTTTGAGTTGTCTGCAGCCTTTGTATGTCTCTTTTAGTTAAGGCCCACGTCTCTGCACCATACGTAAACACTGGAAGGATGCATTGATCAAACACTTTTTCTTTTCAGACTTAATGGCATATTGCTCTTGAAAATTATGCTGTTTCTTCCAAAAGCTCTCCAGGCAAGTTTTGTACGCCGATTAATTTCTTCATCAATGTGACCCTCACTTGATATCTGCTGTCCAAGATAATCGTACGAGTCTGTTATCTCCAGCTTTTCTCCATCAATCGATAAATCTTCATTTCTTGTAAAAGCATTGAACATCACTTTTGTCTTCTGAAAGTTCATTTTTAATCCCACTTCTTTACTCTTGTCAGCAAGTTCCTGGATCATACTCTACAGCTCTGATGGGGTAGTTGCAAAAATGACTACGTCATCAGCAAAACGAAGGTGGGTTAGATAATCTCCATTAATCTTTATTCCCTTGTTTTCCCAGCTCAGCTACTGAAAAACACCCTCCAATGTGGCATTAAAGATCTTCGGAGATATGGTGTCACCTTGTCTCACTCCCTTTCCAATTTTTACGTGTGTTGTATTTTCAAACAGCCTAATCTTTGCACTTGCATTTTCATAGATGTTATTAATAATATTAATGTATGCATCTTCAATACCGCAGGTTTTCAGAGCCATTGTAACTGCTGATGGTTTCACCGAATCAAAGGCTTTTTCATAATCGATAAAAGCCATGCACAATGGAAGTTCATATTCCCTCGCTCTTTCAATTAGTTCTCTCAGCACGTGGATATGATCTATTGTGCTGTAGCCACTCCTGAATCCAGCTTTTTCTCTCGGTTGAGCCATGTCCAGTGTTACCTTCAAGCGGTGTGAAATAACTTTAGTGAAGATTTTATAAACTACTGATAGGAGGCTGATAGGTCTGTAGTTTCGGAGATCCTCAATGTCACCTTTCTTATGTAGCAGGATCATTGTAGCGGTGTTCCAAACCTCAGGAATCTTTCCTTCATTAAGGCATCGAGTGAAAATTTGGGCGAGTACTGTTTCAATTTCTCCACTTGCTTCTTGTATGATGTCTACAGTAATTCCATCTTCTCCTGGAGCTTTTCCCCGCTTCATGTTATTGATTGCATGTGCAACTTCTGCTGGAAGGACTGGAGGAACTCTTGTACTGGTATCTTTCATGATGTCTGGAGTGCATGTATCATCCCTTTCATATAATTTGGAGTAGAAATCTTTCACTCTTGTCAAAATTTCGCCTCTATTTCTTGTTACAGAACCATCTTCTTTTCTCAGTGCCATAATCTGTTTTCTTCCCTTACTGAGATGTCCCTTTGCTATCTTTAGGCTTTGGTTGTTTTCAATTGCTTTCCTCACTAGTTCACAGTTGAATTTTCTTACGTCTTCAGTGATACTTTTTCTTACTGTCTTGCATAGCTCTATATATTCCACTTTGGAAGTCACATCTTCTTTTGTTGTCCTCATCTCTCTTCTTTTTTGCATCAACATTTTCGTTTTTCCTGATAATTTATTTACATGCAACTTGTTCTTAGACCCAGCTAATTTTGTTGCTGTTTCCATAAGTGCTTTGGTTACTTTTTCTGTTAACTTCAGAGATGTCCACTTCTTCTGATGTTAGGCATTCTAAAGCAGAGAACCTGTTCTTCAGTTCCAACTTGAAGGTATTATGGTGTTTTTTAAGGATGGTTATGTCAATAGATTTTGTTTGTCTTATGAGCTTGCCACGTTCAAGTTTAGTGTTGAGGTGCATCTTACATCTCACCAATCTATGGTCACTACCTGTGTTGAACTTAATTAGCACACTGCAGTCTTCTATGACGAATTTTTTGTTACACATAATAAAATCAATTTCACTTGTCGTCCCATTTGGATGTCTCCATGTCCATTTCCTGTGTGGCTTTTTCTTGAAGAAGGAGTTCAAGATGAAAAATCCTTCTGCCTCTGCAAACTCAACGGGAGTATTTCCACGCTGGTTTCTGTTGCCGTGACCGAATTTACCTACTGAAGTTTCATTCTGTTGCCGTTGCCCTATTTTTGCATTGAAATCTCCCATAATTATTTTCAGGTGCTGCTTACCTTTATTATTTAGATGACAAATTTCCTCATAAAATTCTTCAATTTCTTCTTCAGGATGACTTGTGGTGGGTGCATAAATTTGAATAATCTGAGCCTATTATCTTTTCGAGAGTTGGATAACAAGTCGTGCAGCTCTGTCAGAGGAACTTTCAACTTCTACAACTTTATCCTTCAGTTTCTTGTTTATTATAAATCCAACACCACTAGTTCTGCCAGTATCTGTCCCACGATAGTAGAAGAGATGTCCACTTTTCAGTTCGATGAGATCTTCTCCTTTTCTCCTTACCTCACTTAGCCCCACGATGTCCCACTTGATCCTTTGTAGTTCCTCTTCCAATTCAAGAAGCCTTGAATCAGAAGATAGGAAGCGTCCATTGTACGTAGCCAAGGTCAGCATCAAATGGCAGCCTAGTCCGGCCCTCCGGGGATTCTTAGCACCCTCTGCCTTCATGTCGCACTGGCCGCTGCCTTGGCCAGGTACATTCCAGCTGCCGGAGACTGAGGGCCAAGATTTAAGTTGTGGAATCATTTTGGAGGGGTTTGGCCATAACTCACCACGCTGGCCAAACGGGTTGGTGAGTGTGGGATAGAATTTCCTCTAATACCGATGGTATAGTTATACCGCTATTGGCGGTCGTCAGAGCCCCTTTAGTGGGAACAGGATGCACCACGAGAAGGCGGAGTTGACATTTGTCAAGGAGAGGCTGTGATGTTACGCATCACCTGACCTTACATTCCATTTGAAATATATATATATATATATATATATATTAGGGTGGTCCGCTTTGCAATGGAAAAAAAAGGTATTCAAATCATGGCTCCACATAGCGTAATTTTATCCATTATGATGTATTAATGTGTGCACCAAATTTTAGCTCGATTCGTGGAAGTTTAGTGCTCGCACAGAAGTTTACTTTTTGGTAGCTAACTCAAATTTCCCTTCTTTTCAGGTATAAATAACCATGTCGACATCTAGCTTGAGATCTTCCCCCTCTAACTGGCTTCTTGGAAAGCCAAACTCTAACTTCTCTACAGCAAGACTTCCCCGTGAATTGGATGTGCTCCGGATGGTCCAGTTTTACCATTTAGAAGAGGGCAAGACCTTGTCAGTGAGTTACAAATTGACCTGTGAAGCAGTTGTGATTGTTTGGAAGCGTGCGAGGATTCCTACACAGCGGATTGATTCGTCAAGGAGAAAATGACCGTGTACGTGAGAATATGTTCAAAAGTGATCTAGAATAATTGTTTGATGTTGCCGTGAAAAATGCTATAATGCAAATAAAAAACGAAGAAGACCAGGTATTCCTCCAGAAATAAAGAAAAGATGTCTTTTCATGTAGTATGAGTGGTGCTGACTTAAAAACAACAGAAAAAGAAATTAGGAAAAGACAGCGGGAGGAAAAAGATAGAAAGGCGACAGGGAAATATAAAGAAAGAGAAAGCAAATGTCTTAATGGAAAAACTGCAGAGCTTTCTTCATCATCTTCACATTGCTCCGAAAGCGAAGGCGAATATCAACCTGTAGCGTCCATATCTGCCGCACCTTACGCGGTAAAAATATATTTACGTTACCAGAAGTCGTCGGAGCCCTGGATTGAGTCAATCTTCCGGACAGAGGAGCTGTATTCGTAGCTGGAGCCGTTGCAGGGGCGCTTGGACACGATATTTCCGAAATCACCTTTTAACGAAGCTCCATTAGGCGCTCTAGAAGATTTGAAAGACAGAAAGCCGCAGCAGCTGAACAAAAGAAATTGTCTTTGGAGGAGCCTTTTCTTTTACATTGGGATGGCAAACGTTTGCCTGATATTGATTGATCCAAGGTGACAGTTGATCTCATTGCTGTACTTCACACTGGAAATGACCAAGAACAACTTTTGGGAATTCCCAAGATAGACAGAGGAACAGGGAAAGCTCAGGCACAAGCTTACGTTGAAGCAATCGAGAAATGGAATGTTAAGTCTGAAATCAAAGGACTTGTGTTTGATACGACAGCGCGTAATACTGGGCTTCACATTGGAGCTTGCACAACAATTGAAAAAACCCTAGGCAGTGACCTCGTTTGGATTGCATGCCGCCATCATGTTATGGAGATTATGCTTTCAGCTGTTTTCTTATGTGTATTCGGTTCTACTGGAGGTCCAGAAACTGCACTCTTCAACCGCTTTCAGAAAGTGTGGCCAACGATTGATCAAAGTGCTTATAGTGCAGCAGACATTGACCTCTTTCAGGATCCTATATTAAACATATTACGACAAGAAATGCTGGAGTATTTACCAAGTGCATTGGAAAAACAGCAACCAAAAGTCGATTATGAAGAACTTCTGCGCTTGTCTCTTTTGTTTCTTGGTGGAGGAAGTGGCACGGAAACATTTCGAGCTCCTGGCCCTACACATCATGGTCGATGGCTGGCTAAAGGCATTTACGCTCTAAAAATATGCCTCTTTCAAAATCAGTTTCAGTTAACACCATGAGAGACAATAAATACAGTGAAGTTGGCTTTGTTTGTAAGCCTGGTTTATGTGAAGTATTGGAATGAAGCTCCACTTGAAATTAGAGCTCCATATAATGATATCCAGCTTCTAAGTCTCCTAAAACTTTACCCCAATAAAAAAATTGGCGAGAAATCCTACAATGCTTTTGCCAGGCACCTTCGGTTTCATTCTGAGCACTTGGTAGCCTTAGCTTTTTTTGACGATCGAGTGCCCACGAAAACTAAAGAAAAAATGGTCAAGAATCTGAAATGTCCTCAGCTGCCCGATTTTCCGCGACATGTAGCAATATCTGAGGAAAAAGATCTCAATCTAGAAAATTTTGTAACTGAAAGGACTGAATTCTTCTTCTTCGACGTCCTTCTTGTTGGATGAAAAATTAAATCTAAAGCGGTTCTGAAAATGCAACCCCAACAGTTAAGAAATGATCATGTTTTCATTGAGATTCGTGATCGTTGCTGTAAGATGAGAATTGTGAATGGCACTGCCGAGCGAGGCATCAGTTTGATTAAAAAATACAACCAGTCACTTACCAAGGACGAAGAACAAAAGCAGTTCATTCTTCGACTGGTGGCAAATCATAGAAAACAGTTTACTTTACCATCGAAGGCATCTCTTATGTCATAATTTTTCAATTTTCGAAATTTTTCATTTTCAGTTATGTAGTACCCAAAAGTTAAATATTGGGCGACACCTAAATATAGTTTTTTTGCAAAACCCTTTGGTGTACTTATCATTCACATATTATAACATAAAATAAAAGTAGTGGAGAAAGAATATTTAAAACTTTTTTGGACCACCCTAATAACTGCCGGACAATTGCTAAGGACGGATGACAATAGCAACGATAGCAACCATAAAGTGGAAGTCAGGAAAATGTGGAAATTAGCATAAGTGCGGGATACAGTAAGACGTGTTGTGCGTACGCAAATTTTGGATTGCCGAACTTGTTCGTGACGTCATAGCGCTGATAAGAGATATAAAGGATTTGACGCGTATTGACCGTTGTTGTTGAAACGGAAAGCTGAAAGGTAAAGAATCAATTGACGAACTTGCAATTTTCAGTATGTCTTCCCGACATCACCTAGATGATTTTACGCGTGGCCGTATTATTGGCAAGATTGAAGAAGGGCGAAAAATAACAGATGTTGCCATGGAGTTCGACGTCAGCCACAGTGATGTTTCAAGGCTTTGGAAATCATTTCAAACAAACGGAGAGTGTAGCAAACGTCACGGGGGAGGTCGTGTTCGCAGTACGACACCTGCAGAAGATCGGTACTTAGTGCTATCAACAAAACGACACCGGCGCAGCACAGCTAGTGATGTAGCAAATCAGTTTATGGCTGCTACTGGCAAGCGGATCTCCCGAAAAACTGTCGCCAGACGTTTGCATGAAGGAGGACTATACGCCCGCCGTCCTGTTGTGTGCATCCCATTGTCCAGACGTCACCGTACCGCTCGTTTGCAATGGTGCCATCAACATCGCAATTAGACTGATAACGACTGGTCTGCTGTCCTCTTCTCATATGAGAGTAGATACAGTCTAACGTCTGATTGTCGACGCCAACTGATCTGGCGTGATAGTGGTACTGCATATTGTCCAGCAAACATACAGGAAGGGGACCGATATCCGACATGTAGTGTCATGGTATGGGCTGGCATCATAATCAATGGCCGTACGTCCCTCTATGTGCTTCCAACTTGGACTATGACTAGCCAACGATACATTAATGATGTTCTGCTACCTCATGTTCGCATGTTCCGTGGTGCTTTCGGTGATAGTTTCATTTTCATGGACGACAACGCAACATGTCATCGAACAGTCGCTGTCCAGGAGTGTCTTGAGAGCGAGGATATTCAACGCCTCATATGGCCAGCACGTTATCCAGATCTGAATCCCATTGAAAATGTGTGAGATGCTTTGGGGAGGAGTCTTGCTGGTCGCCAATGCCCTCCAATAAACAAGGACACCCTCATCCGTGCACTGACAGAGGAACGGGATAAATTACCCCAACAGCTGCTTGATAATGTTGTGCAAAGCATGACACGACGTGTGGAATCTTGCATCGCCCTCCATGGTGGACATCTCCCGTATTTACATCTTACGCCGGAACGCCTGCGGACGGTAATTGCATTTTTTTCACGTTTACGTATTCTGCACAAAATGGCCTGTTTGTCCCTTGAACACGTTCCAAAGCCTTCTGGATCTTAGAGCACAATAAATTGTCTTTCTTGTAATGTCCTGGCATTCTGACATTATTTTATTTCACTTGGCATCCAACTACACTTAATTTTTTATGCGCTATATAGACGTTTAGGATCCGTCCTTAGCAATTGTCCAGCAGTGTATATATATATATATATATATATATTCTAGTACAATAATAATAAAAGAAAACTATAACTCAACTACCTACTAGACCTCAAGTTCTTGATCAACAGCTTTCACTAACGAATCTGAAAAATTTACTAATTATGTATTGAAGAACAGTAAGGATTACTTGTGGTTCTTCGGTCGCAATAATTGTTTTGAAAACCCCGATTGGGGTCATATTTAAGATCGGGAAATATTTAAGTATGATTTATTTACAAAATTAAGCAGAGCTATGTCACGTGGTAAGTGACCAGTGTATATACACTGACGGAAAAAAATCCCAACACCAAGAAAAAATAGTTGTAGAGGAATGAAACGGCGGCAATAGATTTGTATAGGTAACATAATATTAATCGATTAAGGTTTCAAGATCACAGCTTAATGTAAGCGCGAGAAGAGCCATTTTAAATGTGAAATGCTGGTACATTAATGACCGGTGTAACCGCCAGAATGTTGAATGCAAGCATGCAAACGTTCATGCATTGTGTCGTACAGGTGTTGGATATCAGTTTGTGGGATGGAGTTCCATGCCTGTTGCACTTGGTCGGTCAATACAGGGACGGTTAATGCTGGTTGGGGGTGACGCTGGAGGTGTCGTCCAATGATGTTCGATTGGAGAAAGATCTGGTGATCTAGCAGGCCACGGCAACATGTCGACACTCTGTAGAGCATGTTGGGTTACAACAGCGGTATGCGGGCGAGCGTTATCCTGTTGAAAAACACCCCATGGAATGCTGTTCATGAATGGCAGTACAACAGGTTGAATCACCAGACCGACACACAACTATGCCGTCAGGGTGCGTGGGATAACCACGAGAGTGCTCCTGCTGTCATAGCAAATTGCTCCCCAGACCATAACTCCAGGTGTAAGTCCAGTGTGTCTCGGCCGCAAACAGGTTGGTTGCAGGCGCTCACCTGGTCTCCTTCTAACCAACACACGGCCATCACTGGCACCCAGGCAGAACCGGCTTTCATCAGAAGACACAACAGATCTTCTCCCCGTCCTCCAATGAGCTCTAGCTTGACACCACTGGCGTCGCAAACGGCAGTGGTTTGGAATAAGTGGATTGCACGCCACAGGGCGTCTGGCTCGGAGCTGTCTTTCACGTAAACAATTTGTAACAGTTCGTTGTTTCACTGTGGTGGCAACTGCAGCTCGAATTGCTGCCGCAGACGCAATACGATGCGTCACGGTCATACGCCGTACATAGCGGTCTTCCCTCTCGGTAGTCCCACGTGGCCGGCCGGAACCCGGTCTTCTTGAGGCAGTACCTTCCCTTGACCACCGCTGCCAACAATCATGCACAGTGGCTTTCTTCCTGCCACGTCGTTCTGCAATATTGCGGAAAGAAAATCCACCTTCTCGTTGCCCTATTACACGACCTCTTTCAAACTCCGTGAGCTGTTGATAATGGCTTCTTCGTCTTCTTCAAGGCATTCTTGACTAACATCAACACACTACGTCGAATCTCAACGATAACTAACGCTCACGAACGTTACAGCGCGTATTTACAGCAAACCTGCTTTGCATGTTCCGAGGGGCGCTACTAACGCCACACGTATGTGCCGAGCACGAAATTTGCATAGACGTCATCTTACAGATGTACTCTCACCGCCTACCAACTGTCGTTTATCCAACACAACCCCATCTTGGTGTAGGGATTTTTTTCCGTCAGTGTATAAGTGTGTTGTAAACTCAGAAAAAAAAAGCGCAGACGGTAACGGTTCGCCATAATAGTTCCATGTCGCCCTCTGGATAGCTGTTCAATTGAGATCTTCGGGGCCAAATTGTTGTTATGAGTCACTGTGAATGATTTACCTCTGAGTCTCCTGCTCTGGGATGCAAAGTACTCCAGGGCGCACACAAAGGTTTAAGATAAATATGTCTTCATAGTAATTAATAATATTAACACCAGTAAGTTGAAGTAAATAAAATTGTATTTCTCTCTTATTTAAAACAAATATACCATTTCAATCAGTAGCAGAAACCAATTCGTTTGATAGAAAGGAAATATTTTTTAATGTGCAGTCAGCAAACATCGGAGGATGAATTAAAAATGAAGAAATTTGGGGTTCCAGGCCACTTACTTCGACGTGTGATAATTTAATTCTTCAAGTATACAACGCAGAAGAATCCAAATTGTATGATTTGCATTAAACAATCTTCTTGAGCCATTATATGTAAAACGTTTCGATAATAAAGATAAAATTTCTGTCTTCACTCGACTAGAAAAAATCACTGAATTGCGCACGGGAGAAGAATAAAGGTGCTGAAATTCAGTGCATAGATTTATACTTACTCATTCGCATTTTGTTTATTACCTTATTTAGCAGTGTTGGTAAATTGCGCGCAACACAGAGCGTTGCTCTAATTTTTCCGTGGCATAATCTATGGCATGGCTGCAAATAGAATTTAGCCGAAGTTTCGGTGTTTACATGTAGTAACTCTTCAGAAATCTTGAATATTGCATTGCCTTGGGGTCGAAATCAAAGCCGCATGTCCCACTTGAGCTTGCTATCCGTAGCACCACCCACGATAAGGAAGTTCTAAGTAACTGAAGTTAAGCAGATGTAGCTTAGAAGTCTGAGAACCGTTCAAATTTAGGCTAGTCGAAGATATCGGGTGCTTACTCGTAGTGGCAACACGACCTTTCCTCACATTCAGTGAGGGATGTTGGTAAATGTTCCAGAGTTTCAGAGAAAATCATACATATAATTTGGAAACGAATCTCCCAAGAGAAAAACGTTCTTCACAAATACATAGAAGGCAATACACATGAATTTGTTGGCACAAATGTGCCGAATATTCACTGTTTCCATGTAGCAAGTCTTAGAGAAAACTTAAAAATTAGATTGCAATGTAGCGGAAATTGAATCAAAATTTCGGGTTGTGTAACAAATAGAATGCTCTAACGAAAATCGTGAAATGTGGGTTCGATTAGAGTTCCAAGCCAATGTAATTTTCAAGTTCTCTGAAGGAGTTGCAACATAGAAACGGTGAAAATATGGCCCATGTGTACCAACAAATCCATGCTTCGTCAATAATAATTTTTCAGACGATTCGTTTCCAAATTATAACTACTTTATTGTATCTGTAGTACTCTACAGAAGAAAGTAGGTTGTAGGGAATATTACACTGCAGATTGTGCTACTTCAAAGTGGAAGAATCTTCGTAAAAAACAGGTGACATTTGCACACTCCCTGAAGCTTTCTTAGTTGGTACATGGTTAGGACGAGGAGTTCTCTGCCTTCAATTATGAGCATAAGCAGATTTGAATTGTGAAAGCTGGATAGAATGTAAAATTAAATATATTACAATCTGTTCAGCTTTCACAATTCAAATAGATCAAGTGCAGGAACACACTGAGAATTCCTAAATGAACTTCGACTAAAGAATACCCAAATGAACTTCGACTGAAGAAAGCATTAATTTACCCATGAGTTAGAAAAAATGCATATGTTAATTTCACAAAATATTTTCAATTATTGAGTTTTATTTCAAATATCATACACCACATTGTCCTTACCTACAGTTTACCTTTATGTCACTCTCGCGCTGAGTTCATTGTAAATTCATTTACAAAATCATTTTTGTACTAAATTTTTTTTTCGTAAAAGCCTACTGAAAGTCGAGCTTTAGACTTACTCTAATTCTTAATCAATTGCTGATGACCAGCATATTTCTTTTATGTATATAGTTTTACATACAATAAACTGATCTTTCTTGACGATTTTCTCTATTTACAGAAAAAATATTTTGATAAGCAAATTGTTTACCCTAAATCCCAGGTACATAAGGCCAGCGCACCAACATAGAGGATATCTACCGTTTACCTCAAACACTTGCACCATTCCATTAAAAATAAAGTAGTTCGGATTTACTTTTTGATAGGATTTCCGTTTCACAAGGGACACTCCCAGCAGTATGAATATATGTTTCTGACAGATTATTTTTTATGTTTTTGACAGATTCTTAATTTCGGAAAATTTATTTTGTGTAAAAACAGTCTCTTTCCCGCCTTAAAAGACAGATATAGAAAAAAATTCCCACAAATCTTGTATACTATTTCAATATTGATCAATCGCTACAAACGGGTAGTGTGTTCTCTCACACTTTCTGTGTTACATGTATAATGACCACTTAAAAATTTCAAATAACCACCTTTGTGCAGTCCTTCACATACAACGCTGTATTTTTTATAGCATATTGTCGAATTAAGAAATAAGAATTACAAACCTTAATAATTTTTCAGTGTAATGAGCAGTAAAATTTTGTGCGGGCCCAAAGACTGCATTAACACTGAAGTGCAGATGATTGAACATACTTTGCCGCAAATAAAATGGAAACACACTGAAACGTTTTGTCCTGTCAGGTTCTAGAGGTACCTGATTTCCCAGCACCCGATCATTTTGCATTGCGTGATACGTTCAACTAATCCTGTGTTTAGCGGCATTTTAGAAAACAAACTCGTGAAATACACAGATGAGTTATTACATTATGACCACTCACCTAATAAGCTGTTGGACCCCCGTTAGCCCGCAAAACAGCGACCACTCACTCGGCGAGGCATCGATTCGATGAGGTGGCGAAAGATATCCTCGGGTTTCCAGTATCATAATATTAACAGCATGCCCTTTAGCTCCAGTACATTTTGAGCTACTGGTGATTTAGCTCGAACCTGTTTTTCCAAGTCGAACCACAAACGTTCGATTCGGTTCATGTCATGTGAATTTGAAGAACAGGGCATTAACAGAAAGTCACCATCATATTCCTCGAACCTCACCTTGACGATTCTGGCTGTGGTGGGATGGCACTTTATCCTGTTGGTAATAGCCATCACCAACAGAAAACATGGTTGCCACGAATGGGTGAACTTGGCCCGCAACGATGTTCAGATACATGATACCAGTCAGGGTATTGGCTATTGCGATAATGTGGCCTAAAGTTTCACACAAAAAATTCCACTCATCATAACACCGCCCCCGCCGGCCTGTTTTCGCCCAACGGTTCATCTAGGGGGCCATAGCCTCCGTTAGTAATTGACGTATCCGCGCTGGGCCGTCTACGTGATACAACAGGAATCTTGATTCGTCAGAGCAGGCCACTTTCTTCCCATCATTCGCGGTCTATTCTCGATTATCTTAGGTCCATTTAATGCATTGTTGTTGACGACGTGCAGTGAGCATGGGGACCCGGCAGGTTTTCGCCTCAATAGTGCCATGCGCAGAAAGCTGCGATGAACTGTGTACTGTGACACATTGCCCTGATTACCATTGTTCTTGCTGCGGGTGATCTGTCGCACTGGGACCCTGCGGTCGCTGTGAACAATGTGCGACAGTCACCGCTCCACTCTGTTATCAATGAACTGCGGACGACACACAGCTGGACGACGTTTCGTCGTTTTGCTGTCTGTGCACCACTTTTGATACCTACTCACTACAGCGGCACGTGAACATGCCACAAGCGGCTCCGTTTCCGAGGCGCCATACCATCACAATTTATCCTCTATCAAACTGCGCTTAATCGGCAGCTTTTCCCAATCTGACTCCGAACGCTCTACTAACAGAAAACAGGTCCTCGTGTTGTATATATACTGGTCTGTGAACTTTACCTGCGCCACCGTTTGGTATCCAGGCGCGCTCATTTCTCTAGGCTGCGGAAGGCCAGAATATAATGGCTCATCGATGCACGTTTCAACATCATTGGCAATAACTCAGTTGAAAAAAATTTGGAAAACTGAGATATTTGGATTTCGCCCTGTAAGGAAACGAGAAATTGTAAAAATCCTGAGAATAATAAATTACCGAAAATGTGATTAATGTATAATGTCGAACTTGTGTTCACATTGACATGCATCAGATTGTGGAGTAGATGTCTGGCGAAATTTCAGTTTAAATGTAATGGGTATATATTTTTGGTAATTACGCTGCCTGCTCAGTTTTTTTGTTTCATTTTAAGGAATTCTGAACCTCTACAGTAAAAATGAAGTAATATTTCAGATTTAAAATATCTAAGTAGCCACGAATTCTATTACACTTTTGTTTCAATAATCAGCTATTTTTGAAGTAACAGGAATGCGATAGTGTCTTTAGTTTGAAATAGCTTCATAGAGGGTCTGCAGCTAATACGGCTCACCGTTTTAAAGAACTCTACGACACTCTGCTTAAAACTGTTAAACTCAAAAAAATGTGTATTTCCTAAAATCAAAGTATGAGCTCGAATTTCTAGTGGAAATGAACTCTAAACTAAATACGTATTAAAATGTTCAAATCAAAATCGCAAATATTAAACAAAACACCGCCATTAAAAATGATTTTAGAAAATGCAAACGCCACAATTTAGAATATACAAAACTAAAACTATTGAAATCAATATTATTTTTAAATACGAAAATCCAAACTCTCACGTAAACCGAAGTAACTTAATACAAAACGATAAGTATATTCAAAGTAGTGACACTTATTGTACATAAATACCATAGGTATATTTACATGATTTATGTACAACACATTTAGGGTATACATATACGTATTATTTTACTGTTTCCTCTAAGAAATATGTTATTTTTTGATTGTAGTTGTACGAATTTGCCTATAATATATGTTTATAAACTTTAAAAATGTGGCGCTTTCTTGTGGGCACAGAAAATTTCATTTTTTCTTAAACGACAATAAAGACGTTTTATGTTTTATGAATTTGTGAAAAATGTGGGTGTCTTTACAATAATGGTTAATAAAGTGCTGCTACTTGTGGAAAGCAAAGATAATTTATTTTCCAGTCAGTATAATAACTAGTTTGTCGGTTATTTGCAGTTATGATTGTAAGAGTGCAGCCCAACCAGTATACTTTACAGTCATGTGAGAGAAATGTTTAAGACAACGACGAATTTTTGTTAAAAACCCATGAGATGCGGAACATTCCTAAGAAATGTTACCTATAATTGTGGACACTGCGCAGTAGATGGAACAGAAAGTTGATACCAAAAATACTTTCTCAATATTTTGTTTTCAACTTTCTGATTTTTCGGTGGTCTGTAGAACATAGAAAAGCATTTTGAAGCAGAAGGCTGAAGCATGTGTATATACGAAGAGCTATGTTTTCGTCGTACCTTAAAAATAAAATTTCAGATATTCGTGAAGTAGCAGAAGATTTTCACTCTTACCTAGTATTATGGATATTGATCCATTTCGTTCAAAGAGGGGGAAATATTCGGTCTCCACATTCTATACGATGTATTCCTCTAAGGTCAATTTCTGCTGGAATAGGCAAGCGCTTAGCGACGTCTGCCTTCCGACACTTTGTATGACTGAGGACCTTAGAGAAAACGTTTTCACTGAGCATTATTTCGTGGTTCAAGCATCCATATATTTCCTCTGAATTTTCATTTACGGTTACTTTGAGACGAAGACTAGCAAGTGTTACTCAAATCGCTCGTTCTCTCCGATTTTGAATATATCTGTTTGCCTCAAAGGAGATTCATGAGTTTCACCTAAATACTAACTATAAGAATCCTTTTTGGCAGTGGTGAAATTTTCTTTCAGACATTTTGAAAATTAAAAAAATTATATTCTATAATATTAGCGGAATTAGAACTTCTACCAAGAAAATTCAGCAAAATCTTGAAACTGTAATTGCTCAAGACATTAAAATGTATACAGAAAGCCAAACAGTTTTTCATAATAACAAAAGTGTTAAAACCACAGATTCCGGGTTCTTTATCAAAATAAATTCGGAAAGATTATTCATGACACTGCAGGTTGGATAAATTTCTTTTATTTAAAAGCCTATGGTACATCCTATTTTGCGTTAGAGAAAACTTGTGAGGATTACAAAGCTCGCTGTCGTTACCGTGTGTTTGTGATCATCGCTTCCATACTGTATATCCTATTTCTTTTTTAATTCCAATCTTCGTGTCGCTGCCTGCTCCAAGAATAAAAATAAGATGCAGTTCTTGTTTTTTTGATATTAA